>CM035150.1:63809384-65009384 GCA_020205605.1 Panax ginseng
CTAGGCCATATGAAATGGTTGCCTACGTACTCCTATTGAAGAGGAGATCAGGTCGGCGTAGTTCGCCCCTTAAAGCGATTGGAAAAGCGTAATCCCATGTGCAGGTCAGATTGCGGGGATGAGAAAGTTTAATCCTAAGTTGAGGATAAACTGCAGGTATGAGAAGTTTGATCCCATGTATGGGTAGCCAAACTGCAAACGCGAGAGGTTCAATCCGTAGTGGGATGACCTAAGTTGTAGGAACGCAAAGAAGTCAGGCTGGTGGCTTGAAAAGTATGTTTCCATGAGGGGCAAAGTGTTGAAAAGTTGCATGTGGTAAACGGTTAAAGAACCAGAATGACTAGTGATCTGATGATCCAACACCAGGATGTTTGCTTGATGGCAACTTCAAACATAGTACTGTTTCACGGCGTTCGAGTTGATGATTTGTGGAAATTTATCGACGTCCATTTCTTGCAATCTGAGAGCGCCTCCTGTAAATACTTCCTTGACAACAAATGGGCCTTCCCAATTAGGAGCGAATTTCCCCTTAGATTGAGCTTGGTTGTCAATGATCTTCTTCAAAACCAAGTCATGTTGTTTAAACTATCGTAGACGGACTTTTTTGTTGTAGGATCTGGCGATCCTTTGTTGATATAACCGACCATGGAAGATAGCCGCGGTTTCCCTTTCGTCTATTAGAGACAATTGGTGATACCTGTCTTGTACCCATTGGTCTTCATCCAGCTGAGCGTCTATCAACACCCTGAGGGATTCCATTTCAACTTCTATGGGGAGCACTGCTTCCATCCCATAGGTTCATGCGTAGGGGGTTGCCCCAGTGGAAATGCGCATTGATGTTCTGTAGGCTAACAGAGTAAGAGGAAATAGGTCAGGCCAATCTTTGTGGTTGGCAGACATCTTTTGCATGATCTTCTTGATGTTTTTGTTAGCCGCTTCAACAGCACCATTCATCTTCGAACGATAGATGACAGAGTTGAGATGTTTGATGTGGAATTTACTGCATAATTCCTCCATCATTTTGTTGTTTAGGTTCTTAGCATTTTCTGACACAATCACCTCTGGTTGTCCATATCAACAAATGACATTGTTTCTGATGAAAGCAATGATGACTTCTTTGGTAACCCTGGGGAAGGAGGTTGTTTCTACCCACTTGGTGAAGTAGTTGATCATGGTGAAGATAAATTGATGTCCATTACTGGCTTTAGGCTCAATGGGCCCGATAACGTCCATTCCCCACATTGAGAAGGGCCAAGGTGAACTCATATTGTGGAGTTCCCGTGGAGGGGCTTGGATAGCATTCCCATGAATCTGGCACTGATAACATCTCCAGACGTGATCATTGCAGTCAGCTTTGAGAGATAGTCAATAATGTCCTGTCCTGAGGACTTTCTTGACAAGTAGGGGGCTACTCATGTGGGGGCCACAGACTCCACCATGGATTTCATCCATAAGCCTTTGGACTTGATCTTTCTCTAAACATCTGAGGAGACCTAGTCCGGCATCTCTTTTGTAGATCGCATCTCCACTCAAGTAAAATTTCATAGCAAGTTGATGGATCCTCCCTTTCTCAGTCGGGCTCGCCTCAGCGGGTGTAGATCCATCTCGTAGGTACTCCTTGATAGGTTGATACCAAGGATGCTGGATGGGAGGTAGCTCATCCGATACTTCTCCAACATAATTCCCATAGACTGGGGCCTTGTGCAAGGAAATTGTGACGCTTGGCAAGTATCCTTTGTCTGATATGCGAATTAAGGAGGCCAAAGTTGCTAACGCGTCTGCAAAGTCATTCCTAATACAAGGAACGTGTAGAAAGGAGATTTCTTCGAACTCCAAAACCATCTGTAAAACTTGCCGATGGTAAGGCAGCAAATGTAGTTCCTTGGTTTGATAGACTTCGGTGGATTATCTGATTACCAACTCTAAATCCCCAAAGACAGTTAACCGCCTGATGCCCATTGAACGGGCAAGTTTTAGCCCCATAAGACATCCTTCATACTCAGCTGTGTTGTTGGTGCTGACAAACTGCAATTTGACAGCAACGGGATATTGTTACCCCGTACCGGATACTAGAACTGCTCCAGCTCCATAACCTTCCATATTAATAGCTCCATCGAATCACATCTTCCATGCTTAGCGTGTATCGTACTGATGGTGTTGCTGAACTGTCATTACTCCTTCATCAGGGAAGTATGTCTCCAAGGGTTTGAAATCCCCTGAAGGTGTAGCGGCCAGTTGATCCGTAATTCCTTGACCTTTGATGGACTTTTGAGTCATGTATACATTGTCAAACTGTTATAGGATCAACTGCCATCTGGACAACCGACAATTTAACATGGGTTTATTGAACACGTACTTGAGAGGATCCACGCAGGATATGAGATGGGTTGTGTGACCATGGAGGTAATGTTGTAACCTCATGGAAGCCCATGTTAAAGCACAACACGTCTTTTTGATCAGAGTGTACTTGTGTTCACTGCTGCTAAATCTTTTGCTGAGGTAATATATAGCTCGTTCTTGGCCTCTATCGTCCTTCTATCCCAGCATGCAGTCCATGGCGTTGTCACTTATGGACAGGTACATGAACATGGGAACATCATCTCTGGGTGGTACCAAAATGGGAGCTTTGACTAGGTCTTCTTTAATTGTGAGGAAGGCATTTTGGCACTCATCATTCCATTTCTTGGAGGAGTTCTTCCTTAATAGCTTGAAGATTGGCTCACAGGTTGCTGTGAGTTGAGAGATAAACCCTGTCGCCGTCGGGATTTTTAGATGTCCCTTTTCGTTACTTGTTCTTTGGTGTTCTCATTTTAGGTGAGATTTGTTTAAAAAAACAAGTGAAAAAGGTCCGACATGTATAATGTCGACGATGGACTGTTAAGAGTCACCAGTTGGTTTTTTAATGGTTGTACCAACACAACCGAGAAAAGGTTTGCACATTGACCTATTGATGTGACACTGCTAAACGGGTCGGTGAAACCGAGATTCATTAGGGTCCGGGGACTTGGTTATGCGGAGGGAAGGTGTTAGGCACTCCCCGACATCCGTTTTACCATGGTGACCGCCTCTTTTCAAGAAACGATTATCTGAATGTGTGTGTGTGTGTGGGTCAATGTGTTGTTGTTTGGAAGTAGTGTGAGGCCTCGTTCGCACCTATATACACAGGGTTTGAATATATGTAAAAATTCAGTTTTAACAAGATATAGCAATGAGGTTTTATAAAAAAAATGTTTTTCAAACCCTGATGCTCAATAGTAATTGAGACCTTTTACACTCCCATTTTGTTAAGTGTTCGACTTGATTGATTTTATTTAACAGATGTGAGGCATCCGTACGAAAATAATGTACAAAATAATGCCGACTTCCTTGTGGGTATGGAAACCATCTGAGGAAATTCAGACATCGCAGGATAATTTACAAGCTGCTTACAGCTAAAAATGTCCATCACGGGAACCAAATCTAGATCCAATGGGCTGAATCTATGATCATATGATTCCTAAAGCACAAGATACATAATTTGTATGAAAGTAGTAAGCGAGATATATATATATATATATATATATATATAAAAAGTCAGATATATATATATATAGACATGATCACCAACCACGAAGCACCTCCATGGGGATCGAAAAATAAAATAAAGCTATAAAAGCTATCAACTCCGCCACGAAGGAAACTCTAAAGCGAGACAAAATGTAAATAAAGTCGCATAAAGCGATCAATCACTACTTAATTAAACTCCGGATAGGACGTAACGTAGATAAAGCTGTAAAAGCGATCAACCACCACGAAGTAAACTCTAGGTGGGATGAAATATATATATATATATATATACAAGTGATAAATGCACCGGATGTAAAATCCAGGCTCATCGAATAGAGTTCGACAACAGTTCATATATATATATATATATATATATATATATATATATATATATATATATATATATATATATATATATGAATTGTGGTTCGATGAGCACAGATTTTACATCGATATTTTTACTCGCTTATATATATATATATATATATATATATATAGCTGAGTAAACGCCTGCATCAAGTCTAGGCTCAATCGAGGCATAACTAGATAATGTTAGTCAATATATACATAAATATATATATATATACATACAAACTGAAACAAAACCACGGACCAAAGTCCAGGCAAATGCGCGCAACACGACTCTCAACGTGAAGAAGGGTTTGTGCAGAGATGAAGAGAAAGACTCTAAAGTGTGTGAGAAGGCTTACAGATGACTGCCAAAGAAGACTTCTATATCTTTAGAGTGGGTATACACTGGCTTTTGTACGTACAAAAGGGCTATATATGAGCTCACAGGTGTTTAAAATGAGAAAGTACACTACATGGGGTGAGTGTAGAGCAAATTGGGCAGGGCTTCCTCACCGTTTTCTCTTGCAAAATGGGCAGCCCAAGCCCTCTATCTATAGACGATTTAGCCGCATGTGTACTGCAAGGGTCGAAGCCTCAGTGTACCAGGAGGCAACCCGTAGGTCCGAAGTTTTTCGTCAGTCGTCTCAAGATACGTGCACTCGAAATCTTGTAATGTCCACTCGAACTTTAAGAACTGCAATTCGGGCATCCGTTTGAGGTATACAGGACCTATTTCGGATTGCCGTTGTCGAGAGTTGTACGATGGCATGGGATTAGAGTTTGTATGAAGTCATTGAAGATGGGACGATGTCCTCCGGTCTTCAAGCTTCAACTTTCATCCGTTACCCCGCACAATAGTCACTCGGGATTGGTTAGTCTTGTGGGACATCATTGCGTAGAGATGTTGAGACGACGTGGCGTGGCATTGCGTTGGCGAGATGATGATGTTGCCCCTCACTGGTGTTATCGCCGTATTGGGTTGATAAAGCAAACGTTGCTCAGGCTTCGCTGAGATTGGACTGCTACAATTTGTTGAAGGTCCTCATTGTCATCTTTGAGGTGTGCCTGTCTTCCCGATGTTATCACCGGGTTGGTACAGTGTATCTCGTTGTTAGCGCCGAGATTGAAGCTGGTCGCATTTAAAACAAGCATTTCTGTGGTTATCGCCGAAACTGCATTCCTTGGGGTTATCACCAAGGCTGATGGCTATTCCCATGGTTGGGACTGAGACTGGATACCTCGAGGTTATCTCCGAGATGAATCGGTCTTCTTCAGTGTGTGTTCCGGTATTGTATCTGCACGCCTCAGGGTTATATCCGAGGTTAGAATTGTTACTCCCAAATGTGTGTTCTCGGGTTGACATTTGAACTTCCTAGAGTATCCTAGATGGATATGGATTGTCTTTCAAGGTTCCTCTTAAAGACGAATCTGTCCTCCCCGCCATGTTAGTGATGATGTCTGACGAGAAAATTTCGAGTGTCTACAGATGCCCCTCTTTATCATACTCATGTATGGCGGTGCATGGGTAGGATAAAGAATCCTAAACACTTGAAACGCAACAAGACAAACATGGTACTATAGGTAGCAACATGGTGCAACTATATGATGCATGTGTACGGGGTTGTAGCCCAACATGTTGGGGATGATTGATGGCTCCTTGTTGTTTCAACTAGAGATTGGCAATGCTGACCAGATTTGGTGTGTAATCCGAATCTGTTAGGATGTTGATGTTGGAGTTATCACCAAATTCCTGTGTCTTTGATAATGACTTGATCCTGGAAATGTGCCTCTTATGTGTAAGAGATCTGTGGGGGTGAAAGCTTGATCTGTTTGAGGATGTGTATAACATATTCCATCATCTATCCTCTGTTATAACATTGACCTTTCCTGGCTGGTATCGCCAGGACATGTCAAGATTCTGTTGGATACTACCAACAGCAAATGTTGTCAGGGATGTCTGACCTTCGTTGACGTGTACTTCACCGACATGTGAATCAACGGTTGAAAAATCCTGTGGGATATACTGTCAAGGCTGCTTGACCTTCACTGACGTGTATATCAACGGCTGATACTATGTGGGTATATTATCAAGGTTGCTCGACCTCCGTTCTTGTGTAGATCAATGAAACGTTGCGTTGTGAACCCCGTCGGGGATCCGCTGGGGAATATGAGCAATCGAGCATGAATTCCTCGAATAGCTCTAGAGCTCCGATAGGTTTAATCGCTATCGTCCAAGATAACGTCAAGGCTGCTTGACCTTCGCTAACATGTATATCAACAGAACACTGCGTTGTAACCCCCGTCAGGGATCTACGTTGTAACCCCCATCGGGGATCTACGTTGTAACCCCCGTCGGGGATATACTTAGGGTAACGACCCGGAATTAGCGGCATCGGACCTGTACAAGGTATTGCCAGATGTGGTTTATAACAAATGAGATAATTGGCAGAGTATACCTCGTGTTCGGGTGACTACCAATGAGTGATGTACAGACTCAAAGCTTCATCGTAGAAGGCCAGGATTGTATGCTGTTTTGCTCGATCGCGTGGCGTTTTTATTCCCAATTTGACCTTTCTAGTCCTCAAGAACTCCTTTGCAACTCGAACTGGACCGAGCCGGAGGGATGGGACCCACATAGGGTGTCTGCAGAAGTGCACTCGCTGCCAGCCTGGGAGTGAGCTGCCACGATCGTGAGATGATAAATTCCAAAGAGTTGGCAACACAAGTCATTTTTAGCTTGTCGCGTGAAGAGAAATTCGTGAGCCTCCTTCAGATCTTCTGAGTTCGGGCTATTTTCTGCAAATTCTGTCACCGTACAAGTGTTCTACACTATCCTGGTAACGTATGCATGTATTTTTTTCCAGTTTTTGTCCGTTGGATTTTGAGTTATAGCATGAAATGCATCTAAACACATAGTAGTGATTATGTATGCACAAATGACTTGATAAAAAATATTCAACATAGTAAATGTTAGTATTAACCCATGCTGAACATAATGATGTGAAAAAATTTGAATTTTGAGACAGTCAAATTGGCACTTTTTCTACTATTTTTTGTCCTATTTGAGGTCCAATGAGCAAAGGTAGAAAGACAAAGTACTCCTGATATTGAGGTTAACCTTATGCATGTATGATTTTGATTTTTAATGCATATATTATGTATATGACTTTGGTGCAGGTGTGCTACTGAATGGCCACCTAAACATGCCTATGTGCATGTGGATAGTCCTATTTTCAAAGGGGACTATGGCAAAAAATTTCCAAATGTAGGCATTGGGTAGTCATGCATTTTAACTCTATTGTATGTTAAAGTAAATGCATGCATGTATATAGTCATAAATGCTTTTTAGAAAGCTCCAGGTAAGGAAATACCACACCCTTTCTGAGGTGATTTGGAGACTTATTGTCCAGATATTTATGGATCCGGATCAGCCAAGCAGTTCCCATAGGACCACTCCTAGCATATGGCGGAGGGCTTCTGAAGTGCCTCGTCCCCGTTTTGTCAGACAGCCTCGTCGGTTGGTGGAGGTCGTGATTCGTCCTGTCCGGGTAGATGTGTCAGACGTTGAGAACGAGGAGGTGGATATTCTGATTGAGGATCCCGCTCCTGCTGCACATGTCCTTCGTAGGGAGCTACCTTGTATTCAGGTCACAAACCCATAGCTGCTGGGTGATTTGAGCAGACATCCATCGATGTATTTGCATGCTAACGAGGTATGACGTTAGATATTGATCTTCCTTCTTTCCTATTGATGAGGAGCAAAGGGTTTTGATGTTGATCTGCATTTCATGCAGGTTCCGGGTTTTACATACGACCTCGAGGAATGGTTCAAAGATTCACTCCATGTACCAGGCACTTCATCCTGACTATAGAGCGATAGTGCATGAGTGGGGATTCGGGGCAATCTTCTGCATCCATCCCCGTCGTTGTCCCTAGGGTTAACTCAGGGCATTGTCTAAGCGATGGTTTCATCAGACTTAGTCACTCCATCTACTAGATTGTGAGGTGATGATGATGCCTATGGATTGGTAATTTATCACAAGTATGGAGTTTGGAGAGGAGCCAGTGCCTTGCATGACGAATATTACCCCTACTATCGTCAGATCCTTGTTAGGAGTTTTCGGTGAGGCGCCAAAGCGAAATTTGTCCGTTCAGGTCCTTTGAGCGTAGATGCTATGAGCGGGCTTTTGAGTGAGCCCATGCCTGATGATGTCAGAATCAGGGATCGCGTTCTGCGGCGATTGTTCCTGATGATCATTAGAGGCTTCTTTATAGCAGATAACTCTTCTACGGTTTCTTTCACATTAATCAGCGCTCAGCGTGATGTGGACCGTATTGGAGAGTATGATTGGGGCTCCTATACCTTTGCCTATTTCCTCCAGGGCATACATATGCGCTCACAGTGTTTGACCGAGGTTTGGCTAAGATTTTACCCATTTCTATTGGTGAGTATTTTTTTTGTCTTTTCCCATTTATAGGTTAAGAGTGTTTACTGATAGCAGATGTTTTTCCATTGTGTTGGCAGTTTTGGGCCTATGAGAGGCTCCCATGCTTGCGTCCGGTGAGCATGTTAGGTTTAGATACCTATCCACGAGGACGACGATGACACCATTCCATTTTGTCGAAGGTCCCTGTAGCTGAGGGTTTCACTCACTGCCGTATGTAGCTGGAGTTGCTGACAGTTGATACCATCACATGGATTCCCTATTCAGGGGAACACTTGACCATCGACTTTGAGGATGGGTACCCGACTTGAGTCGAGTACTTGATTTCCACCAAGAGAGTTCCTCTCTTCACAGATGGAGGCTGGGAGCTCTATTTAGGAGAGCGTGCTATTAGGAGCACCACAAGGGAGATCCGTGTACTTATCTTGACTCCTGCCAGCCATCATTGGCCTATATCACAGTCACCCGTCACTGATATCCCATTGTTGGGGGTTGACGATTTTGCATTATCAGAGGGTCCATGTACCCAGGAGACGTTTCAGCGGTGGTGGTCCCCTCGCACTATTGGAGCCCAGTCCCGCGCCACATAGTTTATGGGGGATATGGTTCCAGGATCCTTGATGATGATGGATTAGATAGCTTGTGTCCGAGATCCGACTCATATGACCCAAATTGATAGTTTGACCCGACAGTTGGACCAGGCACATGTATTTATCCGGCATTTGGGCAGAGATCCAGCAGAGGCGGATTCATTTGTTCCTTCCAATCGGTACCGGCCCCTCGAGATGACCCATTCGATTTCTCCACAAGAAATCCTCCTCTATATAGGCCTGACATCCCTGTTGATAGAGATCTAGTGACTCGGGAGGAGTTACATCAGGTGGACAGGATTGATGATGTTGACATCGACACCTTGGTCTTTTTCTGATGTGTATTCTCGTTATATCTTTTGATAGGCCTCTATTAGATATTGGGTGGATGTACCCCATTCTCGCTATATCTTTTGATAGGCCTCTGTTAGTAGTAGGGCATCTGTGCCCCATTTCCCTATATTTGTATTTGTACAGAGATGATGTATTAGATGATGATATACTTAGGAATGTATGCACAGTTTTTTTTTCATTCCCTATATCATATTGCCATCTATTATCTGCTATGCATGTATTATGTTATGCATATGTATGTATGTCCAGAGATATTCGGCATTGACCCCTGGATGGTCTTATGACACGGCCACATGTATGTCTTCTTGACGCTTAGTCAGATAGATCATACCCCACCATCATTGGTGGCATTGGGTATCGCGATCGTGGTATGATAGCATGTCACCACCGTATTGTGGTGATCAGAGATCATTTGCTACAGCATACCATGACCTTATTGATGTTTCAGGTTCCCGCAGGGTTTGTGGATGGGATGCTAGAGCATTGGATACCGGATAGGCAGGTTTTTCGATTCGGGACCCATGAGTTGACTCCTACTCTGGAGGAGTATGCGCGATTGACGATGTTGCCTTTAGACAGACCTTGCGTGCACCTTGCTTTGGGAGACGTAGATGATTCATGACTCTCACTGGATTGCGGCACATAGTAGTACAGGATGAGCTGACATCTAGCCACGTGATATCCCAGCATTTGTTGTATGACAGATTTGGCTCGGAGGAGAGCTATTCACGATATTCCAGGGATTTCACCACACCGGAGGATCATCGGAGTTTGGCCAGGGTTAATGTACTGCTACTGTGTGTAATGTCGTATGTCTATATTCCACGATACATGGACGAGATAGACATTGGTGCCATCATGGCTGTGAGAGCTCTTGGAGAGGATCGTACCATTGTACCTATGATTGTAGCAGAGACCCTGCGGTCAGAATCCTACTGTTGCACTTATTTGACAGGAGTGTTCACTGGGAGTTCGGTCATGCTGTATGTGTGGTTTATGTCACACTTGAGACCGATTAGTACCTTTAGACGACATGGATATTTCTTCACCCATGATGTAGCTATGTCATACTCCTTTCAGCCATCAGAGTGTATAGATGCTCTGTCCTGGTCCATATTTTTTTGCAGATATCAAAGATCCATTCAACATATTGTCGTGTTTGGGGCTTAGCTCACCATACAGCTTTATTACTCATGCTCTGGGCATGGACTACCTCCCTCTAGCTGGTTTGAGGGGCGTGACTACTTATCACCCACTGGCCGTGATGTCACAGTTTGACTAATTCCAGGATTTTCATCCTTTCGAGGGGGCGATAGGTCAGCGTTCAGCTTCTTGATATCTCTCAGCAGAGGACCGATCTCGTGTGTATGCTTGTTGGGATCAGCGCGAGATAGCTGTTTTTTCTGTTAGTCATCCAGGTTGTTCTGCAGAGTATTCCGCATAGATGGAGACAGATATTTTATCGGCTGTGGTAGTGTCCACAGTACCGGATAGTGAGTCAGATGATGTAGAGCCCATGGAGGACATCGATTCATATATCGAGGAGGAGCCCGTCTTTGGTTGCCAAAAGATTTCTTTCTTGATTCTCCTAGTACCAAGATCTTGCAGTGATTCATCATTCTAAGACAAGACTCTAGAGCAGAGTCTTCATCTGATGACCTTTGAGAGAGATCAGGCTCGATCAATGATGTTGACTGCCCTTGATGGGAGAGACACAGCTTTATTAGAAAGAGACGAGGTATTAGCTTGTAGAGATGTTGGCAACCCAGCAGCTCACTGTTGTTGAGCGAGATGAGGCCAGATCAACCAAAGACGCGGTGATAGTTAAGCGGGATAGTGCTATATCTTCCCGGGATGTAGTCGTCACAAATAGTACTGCCGTGAGGTCCCTTACCACTAGCATGATTGCAGAGATGAGCACATATATTGATGATCATATGGTCACCATGTAGATGGCTGCAGATCTGTTGGGTCGTGTGGATATTCTCGTACAGGAGACCACAGCTTCACCTCCATCTTCTGAGAGGTACGTCATGTTGGGCTTGTTAGCTCGCATATACCATGACTTGTAGATGAGCTTGTATTTTCCTACACAGACTAGCTTAGCCATTTTGTAATGTACAGTTTACATTGTATACATCAAACAACATTATATATATGACAGGGAAATATATTTTTGGATCACTTCCCTTTTAGATATGCCTTGCTATTTGCTTAATATTTTGTCTGCTGCTTCAGGGCTTGTGGTCTTGATGTAATCTGAATTCCTCCTAGGTGGATGGACATTGAGTTGTCTCTGGATAGTTCAGAATGGATCATCGATCTCTGTGTATCCCTACCATCTTTGGTGTCTTGGGACTGGTTTCTGGATGGAAATGTGGAGAGGAGTGTGACTTTCCTCTCTGAGATTGACCGCACCACAGATGGTCACCAGTACTTCTATTTAGGAGAAGCCTAGTTAATTCCACCTCTTATGGATTGGTGTTGCTCTTCAAGGTATGACCGCAGCTTAGATCGTCGCTGAATCTCCTATTTGGGAGGAGTTCAGATAATTCCATCCCTTTGGTCTGAAGCCAATGGAATGTAGTGGATTGAAGGGTGATCCCAGTACCAATTGACAATGGTTTGTGTTTTGGTAGGGGGTGGGACCGAACCATGAATGGCTACCTATGTACTCCTATTGAAGAGGAGATCAGGTCTGCGTAATTCGAACCTTGTGTAAGAGGTTCAACGCTGTATATGGAAGAAATGGTGTAGGAATATTTTTGGTTGTTTTTGTTTTTGTAAGGGTAGAAATGTTTTTGTTGTTTTTGTTTTTATTACACCGGCCATATGAAATGGTTGCCTCACGTACTCTATTGAAGAGGAGATCGTCGACGAGTTCGCCCTCGTATGCGAGATGAAAAGCGTAATCCCATGTACATGTCAGAGTGCGGGGAGGAGAAAGTTTAATCCTAGGTTGAGGATAACCTGCAGGTACGAGAAGTTTGATCCCAGGTATGGGTAGCCAAACTGTAAACGTGAGAGGTTCAATCCGTAGTGGGATGACCTAAGTCGTAGGAACGCAAAGGAGCCAGGCTGCTGGTTCGAAAAGTATGTTTCCCTGAGGGGCAAAGTGTAGAAGAGTTGTATGTGGTAAAGGGTTAAATAATCGGAATGACTGGTGATCTGATGGTCCAACACCAGGGTGTTTGCTTGAGGGCAACTTCAGACATTGTACCGTTTCACGGTGTCTGAGTTGATGAGTTGTGGAAATTCATCTCCGTCCATTTCTTGTAATATGAGAGCACCTCCTATCAATATTTCCTTGACAATAAACGGGCCTTCCTAGTTAGGAGCGAATTTTACCTTAGATTGATCTTGGTTGTCATGGATCTTCTTTAAAACCAAGTCATGTGGTTTAAACTGCTGTAGCTAGACTTTTTTGTTGTAGGATCTGGAGATCCTTTGTTGATATAACTGACCATGGAAGATAGCCACGGTTCGCCTTTCGTCTATTAGAGACAATTGGTGATACCTGTCTTGTACCCATTAGTCTTCATCCAGCTGAGCATCTATCAACACTCTGAGTGTTTCCATTTCAACTTCTATGGGGAGTACTGCTTCCATCCCATAGGTTAATGCGTAGGGGGTTGCCCCAGTGGAAGTGCGCATTGAGGTTCTATAGGCTAACAGAGTAAGAGGCAATAGGTCAGGCCAATCTTTGTGGTTGGCGGACATCTTTTGCATAATCTTCTTGATGTTTTTGTTAGCAGCTTCAACAGCATCGTTCATCTTCGGATGATAGATGACAGAGTTAAGATGTTTGATGTGGAATTTACTTCATAATTTCTCCATCATTTTGTTGTTGAGGTTCTTGGCATTGTCTGACATAATCACCTCCGGTTTTCCATATTGACAAACGACATTGTTTCTAATGAAAGCAATGATGATTTCTTTAGTAACCCTTGGGAAGGAGGCTGCTTCTACCCACTTGGTAAAGTAGTCGATCATGGTGAAGATAAACCGGTGTCCATTACTGGCTTTAGGCTCAATGGGTCCGATCACGTCCATTCCCCACATTGCGAACGGCTAAGGCGAACTCATATTGTGGAGTTCCCGTGGAGGGGCGTGGATAGCATTCCCATGAATCTGGCACTGATAACATCTCTTGATGTGGTCATTGCAATCAGCTTTGAGAGATAGCCAATAATGTCCTGTCCTGAGGACCTTCATGACAAGGAGGGGGCCATTCATGTGGGGGCAACAGACTCCGCCATGGATTTCATCCATAAGCCTTTGGGCTTGATCTTTGTCTGAACATCTGAGGAGACCTAGTCCTGCATCTCTTTTCTAGAGCGCATCTCCACTCAGGTAGAATTTCATAGCAAGTCGATGGATCCGCCTTTTCTCAGTCGGGCTCGCCTCAGCGGGTGTAAATCCATCTTGTAGATATTCCTTGATATGCTGATACCAAAGATGTTGGATGAGAGGTAGCTCATCCGATACTTCTCCAACGTAATTCCCATAGGTTGGGGCCTTGTGTAGGGAAATTGTGACGCTTGGCAAGTGTTCCTTGTCTGATATGCGAATAAAGGAGGCCAAAGTTGCTAATGCGTCCGCAAAGTCATTCCTATTACGAGGAACGTATAGAAAGGAGATTTCTTCGAACTCCAAGACCATCTTCAAAACCTGTCGATGGTAAGGCAGCAAATATAGTTCCTTGGTTTGATAGATTACGGTGGATTGTCTGATTACCAACTCTGAATCTCCAAAGACAGTTAACCGCCTGATGCCCATGGAACGGGCAAGTTTTAGCCCCATGAGACAGCCTTCATACTCAGCCGTATTTGTGACTCCCCCAAAATAGGTATACAACACCCATTCTGAGTCGTCAAAATACATGTTATAGAAACAACTACAACTTTATTAATACAACATAAAAACTGTGAGTTTAAATACAAATATTTTCATCTAGACAATATCCACACTCAAATAAGTCCTCACTACAATTATTGATACATTATTTTACAGAAATGGTGAGGACTACTAAAAGGACTTTCTAAAACCTTCATTCCAAACCCTGACTAGTACTCGCTACATTCTCGCCTCCTGAGAAGAAAAATGGAACAAAAAAGAAAAGGGTGAGCTTAACTAGCCCAGTAAAGAATATTATGACTAAGATAACATAGAACAAATTATCGTTAGTCTTCAACAGGGAAAAATCTAATAGAATACAATAGACAACCAGGTTTTAAATCAATCTTCAGAAGCGAAATAATAATTCATTAGAAGAGTTAAGTAGAGAATGCAAACTACTATCTTCTATATATGAATTTAAAAGTTCATCGTCGATATTTTATCCTCGTAACATCAATCAATATATATCTCGAATTAAATATTCATCTTTGCACTTACAAAGCCAAAGATATTCATCAGTTAGTCATGTTCATCTAAACACCTGTTCATCTTTGCACTACAGGCCAAAGATATTCATCAGAAAATCATTCATCTTTGCACTACACGACAAAGATATTCAGTAATATCATCATTTAGGACTGAGGATGATGAAAAATATTTTAAAGAAAACGAATCTAGTGAAACAAAAGAATAAATATTAAGGATTCGTTTTCAGCTATTCCATGTCAAAAAATACCTCATAAATAATCATAGTGGAGTAAAATTCAAGAATGATCAAAACATGGATGCAATCAAAGCTAATATCCATAATAGATATTTTGGACAAAAAGAAGAAAATTTCATTTTTTTGGTGAATAGTGCCGTATTCGTGAATAGTGCCATATACGTGAATAGTGCTGTATACGTGAATAGTAACCCCGACACAAAAAGTTCCAAATTTGATAAAAAGTTCAAATTAATATTTCGGCATAATGATATTGAAGAAAATAATATCATTTAAGAAGGAAACAACATCCCTTACCTTGTAAAGACATTACTTCTAGTTGAAACACCGGATATAGGCTATGACTTGAACTTGCACCGTATAGCAACACTCAAAGTATTAAAATACTCACAAGAATACGCTCAATATATCAAGAGAGAAAGAGAGAGAAAACTTGCTTCTGGTGTGATTTTCAATTTTAACCTAAGCACCCTATTTATAGGAAAATGCGTAGAACACCAAAGCAGAAAATTTAATATAATATAAATATATATATATATATATATACAATTTTTCTACGCCCACTTTCCTAGATCTGAATTCAGCAACTTATATCACATGCAAGACCCACAATTAATGACAAAAACGTTTTTATTAATAAAAATAGATAAAACTTCCAAAAATCAATTATTTCGAAACTTCAGAACTTCAATAATTCTTAATTAATAGCCCTTTTGTCAGAAAAATTCAAACCACATGTCTTTTTTATAGGAAATTTCATTAGCTACAACTTTACAGAAGAAAGTTTTTCCAAATTCCAAATAGAAATTGACCGAAATCCACAAACGGGCGATTTTACAAGCTATAATCAAATTTCAGTCAAGAAATGGGCTCACAGACATGTTTAACATGTTTTAAACAACTTTTGCAATAAAAATACTCTTCATTGTTAAAAATACTCATATATCCCACATTCATTGTAAAAATATCATCATTATTATATTATAATAATATAATAAAATATTATTTTATCGTAAAAGATAAAATATCGATTTTCAACAATTGTCACTTTAAAAATTTTCTCCATCTATATCCACATAAAATGAATATTTCCTCATCATATAAATCAATAATTAATTATTTACAAATAATATTACAGAATCACAATATCGATGACCGCATCTGCTCTCAGAAAGAGGGGGCTTTCCAATAAGAATTTCTCCTTCATCGGCCGCAAGCAATTAGGGTGACCAAACCTCTCCTTAGATGGAACTTTCTAGACATTGCCAATAATGTTATCTAATAATATTATTCAGATAATATGAATTATTGCTTCGATAATGGAAAATACTGTGTAGTGACAATTATTGAAACAACAATAATATAGAATATCAATGCAACAATTATTGAATCAATAAAATATCGAATAAAGAATTATCGTAATAATTATCGAGTAAGTGTCTTCTTACGTAAGAATCAATAATTGGTGCAATACCGTGTGCTACTGTGCAACAACGCGCATTACTGTGTTTTAACCACCGGGTATTCCAATAGTATTAACGGTAAAAACTACACCTTTATTTATAAACCACTTATACTTGTCGTTTTCTTCATCCAATCGCTTTTCGTTATGGGGCCCACACATAATTTCATGCCGTCATTTAATATTCCCCGATAGCAAGAATATTCCACGACCAAATGAATATTCTCCGATAAAAATGAATATTTTATAATCATTTGCTTATTTAAAATATTTGCGCATTTTACCCATAACTAACCACATTAATCAAATCAACTCTTACTATTTGAAAATGATAAATAGAGGAAATTAAATTTCATTTATTAATAATTTGGGGTCTTACAACCTCCCCTTATGAAATTTCATCCTCGAAATTGACGTACGTACCTGGTGTTTCGAAAAGATGAGGATACCTCACTTTTATTTTCGTTTCCAACTCCCAGGTCATTTCCTCAATAGCATGGTTTCTCCACAAAACTTTAACTTGTGGTATGACCTTCGTGAGTAGGACATGATCCTTCCTATCCAAGATCTTGACAGGTACCTCTTCGTATGTTAAGTCTTCGGCTATCTCATCCGATTCTAACTCAATAACGTGGTTTGGGTCTTTCACATATTTACGTAGCACAGATATATGAAAAACATTATGAACACGAGACATACTTGGAGGTAACGCGAGTCTTTAGGTCACATTTCCTACTCGGTCAAGAATCTGAAATGGACCAATAAATCGTGGATTGAGCTTTCCTCTCTTCTCAAATCTTGTAACTCCTTTCCATGGAGCCACACGCAACAATACATTATCCCCAATGTCAAATTCCACGTCCTTTCGATGAAGATCCGCATAACTCTTTTGTCGATCCTATGCCGTTTGTATACGTTGTCGAATCGTTTGGATCTTCTCTATAGTCATACATACCAACTCTGGTCCCAACAACGTTGCTTCTCCCACCTCATCCCAACATACTGGAGAGCGACACTTTCGTCCATACATTGCTTCAAATGGAGCCACACCTATACTTGCCTGATAACTGTTGTTGTAGGAGAATTCCACCAATGGTAGGAACTTATCCCAACTTCCTTTAAAATCTAGGACACAAAGTCTTAATAGATCTTCAAGAGTTTGAATAGTCCTCTTTGATTGCTCATCCGTTTGAGGATGGTATGCCGAACTGAACCGTAAATCCGTGCCCATAGCTTTTTGCAAGCTAACCCAAAATCTTGAAGTGAATCTTGGGTCACAATCCGAAACTATGGATACTTGCATTCCATGCAATCTCACAATCTCATTTACGTACATTCGAGCAAGACGTTCAAGGGAATAAGTATCCCGTATCGGCAAGAAATGAGCAGACTTAGTTAATCTATCAACAATAACCCAAATAGCATTTATTCCTTGAGAAACCGTGGGAAGACCCATAACGAAATCCATGGTAATGTGTTCCCACTTCCATTTCAGAATCTCAAGTGGTTGCAACGGACCCTTTGGCACTTGATGCTCCGCCTTTACACGTTGACAAGTTAAACACCTTGAGATAAACTTTGCAATCTCTCTCTTCATATTGTTCCACCAAAATGTATGTCGAAGATCACGATACATTTTGGTACTTCCAGGATGGATTGAAAATGGTGTATTGTGTGCCTCCATCATGATCTTGTACTTCAAATCAGAATCGTTAGGAACACAAAGTCTGGAGTGGACTCGAAGAATTCCTTCTTCATCGATTCTTGCTTCTAGAATAACACCTTCTTGCACTTTCTTCTTCATACGCATCAACTCCGGGTCTGTGGCTTGAGCAACTTTAACTTTATCGATTAAAGTTGGTTCTATGCGTATACTTGACATCATCGCACTCATTCCTGCATATGATCTTCTACTCAACGTGTCAGCTACCACGTTTGTTTTTCCAGGATGGTATTGAATACTGTGGTCGTAATCTTTTAACAGCTCGAGCCAACGTCATTGCCGCATGTTGAGTTCTTTTTGAGTGAAGAAATATTTGAGGCTTTTATGGTTTGAATATATCTCCACTTTCTCTCCATATAGATAGTGCCTCCAGATCTTTAGCGCGAAAACGACTGCTGCCAACTCTAGATCATGAGTAGGATAATTCCTCTCATATTCTTTAAGTTGTCGCGACGCATAGGCTATAACTTTCCCGCGTTGCATGAGAACACATCCTAGCCCTTTGCCTGAAGCATCGCTGTAGAAAACCCTTCCACGAATCTCCGATAATACCCAACTAAGCCCAGAAAGCTACGTACTTCGATCACCGTCTTTGGTTGCTCCCAACTTTGTATTGCTTAAATCTTCGTCGGGTCAACAGATACTCCATGTTTTGACACCACGTGCCCTAATAATGCTACTTCCTCAAGCCAAAACTCGTATTTCTTCAACTTAGCGTGATAGCTTGTTTTCACGCAATTTTGGAGTACCAAATTTCAAATGGTGCTCATGATCTTCAGGGCTTTTGGAATATGTGAGGATGTCATCAATAAAGACAACAACGAACTGATCCAAATAATCCTTGAATACTCGGTTCATCATATCCATGAAAGTCGCAAGAGCATTAGTCAATCCAAAAGACATGACTAGGAATTCATAATGCCCGTACCGAGTTCTGAAGGCAGTCTTCGGAATATCCTCAGTTTTAACCTTCAGCTGATGATATCAAGAACGAAGATCAATCTTTGAAAAGAATTGTGCTCCTTGTAACTGGTCAAACATGTCATCAATACGAGGTAGTGGATACCTATTCTTGATAGTGACATGGTTTAATTCCCAGTAATCGATACAAAGTCGCATACTCCCGCCTTTCTTCTTTACAAATAAAACAGAGCACCCCAAGGAGATGTACTAGATCGAATGAAACCGATGTCCAACAACTCCCCGTAGTTGGACCTTTAACTCTCAAGTTCAATAGGAGCCATTCGATATGGGGTTTTAGAAATGGGCTTTGTACCGTGTTCAAGATCAATAAAGAATTCAACTTCACGCCCGGGGTAGACCGGAAGTTCTTCAGAAATACGCCGGAAAATCAATAACAACAGGAATATTATTCAAATATGACGTGTCTTTATTCAAATCCATAACATGGGCTAAGAAAGCTTGACATCCGTTTTTTAATAAACGAATGGCTTTATGGCTTGATATAACAGTGATTGATTTTAATGGCTTAGTTGCTTGAATTCGCACAACAGGTTGGTTAGGCATATGAAAACTAACAACCTTACGAAAATAATTAATTTTGGCATGATGAATAGTTAACCAATCAATCCCTAAAATCACATCAAAAGCAAGTATCTTTAAATAGATAAGGTCAACAGGTAATGTGATGGTGCCAACTTGGATCAAACAAGATTTATAAATAGTGGATGTGATGAAAGTTTCTCCTAACGGAGTCTCTACAGATAAATCAAAGTCTAATTTCTCCGGAGTCAAGTTTAAACGTTGAGCACAAGCAGGAGAAATAAATGAATGGGTAGCATCGGTATCTAGTAAGGTATGAACTTCGCATGAATTTATGATTAGCTTACCCGTGATCACCTCGCTTGGGTTCCTCGTATATCGACCAATCCACGATAAACGCCTTCCGTGAACCGCTGACTTTGACTTTTCCGGGGATGAATTTTCGAGTCACCATCCCCATCGGACTTAGTTTCGCTCTGATTACAATCTCGAGCGATATGTCCTTCCTTTCCATAATTATAACATACTTTGAACTGCTGTGGATAGTTTGGGTGATATATCCCACTTTTCCACATTTATAGCATACGACCGGTGGTCGTTCTCCTCCCTAAAATCTGCTGTCACCGGTGCCGACGCCTTCACAAAGGTCATTGTTGAATATCCTCTTTTTAAAATCTCCCCCCAACTCGCTTCTTCTTTTTTCATGGCCACGATTACCACCAGAGTGGTTTCCGCTCTTGTCTGTATTTTTCTTTCTACGCTGGTTATCGTTGTTCTGATGACTGCTGTCAACGGTATGATCCTGGTTGTGGTCCCTCGGTTGACCGTACTCGTTATCTCACTCTAATAATTGAGCCATGTTGACAACATCTGAATAGAGAGAAAATTTATGAGAAATGAGATATCGACGATGCTGGGGTTTCAAACCTCTCGAAACATCCGCCATCATACGCTCTCATTCTCCACCAAATGAGGTGCAAACTCGACAACTCTGCAAACTTTGCCTCGTACTGGGACACCGTCATATTATTCTGCTTCAGTTTAATAAACTCTACCTCCTTCGTGTGACGAATACTTTTAGGAAAGTACTTGTCATTGAACAGTTTCTGAAATG
Source organism: Panax ginseng (assembly GCA_020205605.1). Classification (NCBI taxonomy): domain Eukaryota; kingdom Viridiplantae; phylum Streptophyta; class Magnoliopsida; order Apiales; family Araliaceae; genus Panax; species Panax ginseng. The sequence continues at coordinate 63,830,096 of CM035150.1, forward strand.
TCTCCCAAGACATGCTAAGTCTTGTTTGGATGGATACGCTTCACTGCATTCTCCCACCAAAGTGATCCGCCTCGCCACTTGCACATAAAGTCATGGCGAATGGAACTTCTATTCCTCCGTGCATCCCAAGACATCAAATATCTTGGTAATTTGTTTAACCCACGTCCCTGCCTTGATCGGATCCAACTTTCCAATAAATTCTTGTGATCCCAACTCTTTGAACTGCTTGGCTGTGACAAACCCTGAATTGCTATCATTTCCTCCTGTATTTTAAACACGAGTCTCCCTCGTCTGATTTTGCATGAACTGCAAAAAGCTTCTAAACATCCCATCTTTCATCATCTGCTTAGTGGTGTTGTTCACAAGAGGAACATTTCCAGCCTGTTGCACGTTCTCCTCGTTGGTGAGCAAAGGTATCTCCACAGTCTCATTTACTCCATCAATTAACATTCTCAATGACATTCTCAACATCAAGCATAAAACAAGGGTTAATTTAACAAATTAACATATCACATAATATCCCTATATTATGATAAACCAACAAATAAGCTTAGGTAGGACAGACTAGCAAAGGATTTACTCGTCTCTCCCCTCCTAGTTCTATTCCCCGATCTCCGCCAGAGATCATATCCCTAAGCTCTGATACCAACTGTGACGCCCCCAAATAAGGTATAATACACCCATTCTGAGTCGTCAAAATACATGGTACATAACCAACTACAATTGTATTAATACAACATAAAAACTGTGAGTTTAAATACAAACATTGTCATCTAGAAAATATCCACACTCAAATAAGTCCTCACTACAATTATTGATACATTATTTTACAAAAATGGTTAGGACTACTAAAACGACTTTCTAGAACCTTCATTCCATACCCCGACTAGTACTCACTACATTCTCGCCTCCTAAGAAGAAAAATGGAACAAAAAGGAAAAGGGTGAGCTCAACTAGCCTAGTAAAGAATATTATGACTAAGATAACATAGAACAAATTATCGTTAGTCTTCAACAGGGAAAAATATAATAGAATACAATAGACAACCAGTTTTAAATCAATCTTCGCAGCGGAAATAATAATTCATTAGAAGAGTTAAGTAGAGAATGCAAACTACTATCTTCTATATATGAATTTATAAGTTCATCGTTGATATTTTATCCCCTCAGAACATCAATCAATATATATTTGGAATTAAATATTCATCTTTGCACTGACAGTGCCAAAGATATTCATCACCGGTCATGTTCATCTAAACACTGCTCATCTTTTAACACTACGGCCAAAGATATTCATCGAAAATCATTCATCTTTGCACTACATGCCTAAGATATTCAAGAATATCATCATTTAGGATCGAGGATATTTTAAAGAAAACGAATCCAAAGAAACAAAAAATAAATATTAAGGATTCAGATTTCAATTATTCCATGTCCAAAAATACCTCATAAATAATCATAAGGAGTAAAATTCAAGAATGATCAAAACATGGTTACAATCAAAGCTAGTATCCATAATAGATATTTTGGACAAAAAGAAGAAAATTTTATTTTTCGATGAATAAGTGCCAGATTCGTGAATAAAGTCGATAGGTGAATAAGAACTCTACACAAAAAGTTCTAAATTTGATAATAAGTTCAAACCAATATTTCTAAGATAATGATATTGAAGAAAATAATATCATTTAAGAAGAAAACAACATCCCTTACCTTGTAAAGACAGTACTTAGTTGAAACACCGGATATAGGCTATGACTTGAACTTGCACCGTATAGCAACACTCAAAGTATTAAAATACTCACAAGAATACGCTCAATATATCGAGAGAGAAAGAGAGAGAAAACTTGTTTCTGGTGTGATTTTCAATTATAATCTAAGCACCATATTTATAGGAAAATGCGTAGAACACCAAAGCAGAAAATTTAATATAATATAAATATATATGTATACAATTTTTCTACGCCCACTTTCCTAGATCTGAATTCAGCAACTTATATCACATGCAAGACCCACAATTAATGACAAAAACGTTTTCATTAATAAAAATAAATAAAACTTCCAAAAATCAATTATTTCGGAACTTCAGAACTTCAATAATTCATAATTAATAGCCCTTTTGTCAGAAAAATTCGAACCACATGCCTTTTCTATAGGAAATTTCATTATCTACAACTTTGCAGAAGAAAGTTTTTCCAAATTCCAAACAGAAATTGACCGAAATCCACAAACGGACGATTTTATAGGCTATAATCAAATTTCAGTCAAGAAATGGGCCCACAGACATGTTTAACATGTTTTAAACAACTTTTGCAACAAAAATACTATTCCTCCTCATATACTCATATATTCCACATTCATTATAAAAATATCATCATTATTATATTATAATAATATAATAAAATATTATTTTATCAGAAAAGATAAAATATCGATTTTTAACAATTGTCACTTTAAAAATTTTCTCCATCTATATCCACATAAAATGAATATTTTCCTCATCATATAAATCAATAATTAATTATTCACAAATAATATTTCAGAATCACAATACTGATAACTAGGCCGTTCCCAAGAAAGAGGGGACTTTCTAATAAGAATTTTTTTTTACTGGCGCGCAATTAGGTGACCAAACCTCTCCTTAGACAGAACTTTCTAGACATTGCCAATAATGTTGTGACGCCCCCAAATCCGGGTATCTTCCAACCCGACAGATGGTGCTCCACGATACTACAATCCATATAATCATTCCATTGGGATAACAACAAAATGAATGTAATTACTATCTTTGTATTACATTTGTAATAAATCCTTTCCCAGGTTCATAACCGAATACATTCGTTGTTCTTCATAAGTATATTACATACAAATATACTAGTCTATTACGGAGACGATTAATTGTCCATCTTAGCCTTGCCTTTATCTCTCTTAGAACTCTCCGCTCGTCGGGCTTTTAGTCGCAAACATATGGTTCAAGCAAGAATGAGCATAACTAGCTCAAATGAAGTCTTAACAACGAATCATATGAATATCACCTCAACAAATACATGCTTTAATTCTATATCCCAACAATTATCTATGAAGCATTATTAACATTTTACTAATACTTCTCATACAACAATTCCATAGCATAAATAATAGCTTAGGAATGATGAACCTGGCCAATAGACCATGAACATACTCTTTTGTTTTCATACTTGAAAAGGATATCCTACACTAAGGCCATCCACCGCCTTTACTTTCATTTAACACTTCTAGGTGATCAGCATATTGTACTCTATGTTGATCAACACTTTTACGTTAAACGTATTTACGTTCAACATTTGGCACCCTCGCGTGCCATCGAATATTCGATGAAAATACTTTTGTTTGTTCATAGACAAACTTCCCTTCTCATCCGTACCAAATAATTGGCATAGGATAACATTAACAATTCTATATCAACAGATTTGTAAACAAATCAACCAACTATTCTATCCTTGTCTAGCCAGAATAAAACATGCATCGACTATTTTCTATTTACCATTCATGCATTGTATAACATGCATCACATAAAAACTTGACTAACATGAAGGTCAGACAAGCGTTAAGAAAGACTTGCCTTCAAGCGTCGTCGAATATATATTTCAACTATTCTTAGTCTTTACAGGATCTACATGATACATTCACATAGCACACTGTAATTAGTTATCACATAAACTATCTTTACGGTTCTAACCAACTTCTTTCTCTTCTATGTCTTACTTATTTTAAATTCTTTATTAATGTCGATTCGACTTTCTATACTTCGTTACGTTTCATTAACGTTCGTACATCCTTAATCGACATTCGATCATAAATGGTTAATTACCAACGTTGAACGTCATTCACGGTTCATTCATTACGTATTTGTGTTCTTCGTTTAATTACTATTAAACCTTACTAGATCTTCTTACATTAACACCTTACAAATGAGTTAAGGTAAGTCTTATAATGTACATTAAATACCTTCAATATCTTACATTAATTCTTCATTCAAAATGGAACAAAAACTAACTTGGTCAACCTTTTTCTACTGTCAGCGCTGCGGCGCGACATCCTATGCATTCTAGCGGCGCTTAGGCGCCACTCTCCAGAGGTTTTGCCCGGACTTGGCGCTGCGGCGCGAGTTCATGTACAAACCCTCACGCTGTGGCGCGAGTCTCCAGACCTTTTTATTTTCTCCCAGCCATAACTAGCGTTGCGGCGTGACAGATAACACAGGGTTTGGCGCTGCGGCACCAAACCTGTGCACCAGTTGACCAAAATAGTTTGGTTTCTTAACGAAACTCTCGGCTTCCTAATTTTTTCGTTTTATATCCGAATTGACCCATTTGAATTCCTACAAGTCAGGAATTACATCTTTTACGTGTTCATATAAGAATTTCATATTTCCGAATTCGTTAACTCGGAATTCACCTTTAAATTCATTTTTAAGCGTTCGTTTACCATTTTCGTCCGTTCAATACTCGTTTTCTTCGTTATAAGTCGGAATGTGACGATTCTTTTGCCAACGACTCTTAATTTCTTTATCTCACGTGTTGACATTGGAAACTAACTTTTTCAAGTCACACGGCAACTTTTGACCTTTAATCCGGACTTTGTACATTTGCGACGTTTAACGTCTATTTCCTTACAATTCGCCATAACTTCGTTACTAATGTTCTCTAAGCCAAATCACATGGAATACTCCATGGACTTCATATCTATATCCTAACCAATCAAGATTCACATACCTTAGCTACAACGGTTTCCAAAATGTTCAATTACAGTTAAGTTAACTTTCAAGACTTCCTACGGTTTTTACTCACATAACCACTTACGATTTCTTATTTGTTCATGACCTATCCATGATTTGGTCATTAATATGCCTTCTTAATAAACGCTCTCAACTCATCTACGATTCTTCTATGAGAAAGAAATCGAAAAGGATGAAGATTATGGTTTATAGGAATTTACCTTTGAAGTTCTTGACAAACGTCTATTGGTTTACTTGGAAGTAGAAGAATTTAGTGTTTCTAGCTCTTTCTCTTTCTCAATATATGTTGGTCAATCTTTGTAAAACCACAAAAGCTCAACCTAAGCCTTGTATTTATAGAAAATACAATGAGGGGCAAAATGGTCCAATTTCCCACCTCCTCACTTATTTACCACTTTGTCACCAAGCAAAATACTTGGTGACCAAGTGACACTTGCCTTGCACACCAAGTGGCCAGCCCACCTTGCCCATGGGTCATCCCCATGGGTTGCCTAATGGGTTTTATCCATCCCTTGACCCACCGGTTTGACCCGCGGTTTACTTTTTGGATTGGGCTTGACATAAAAACATTGTGCTTTAACCAATCTAATATTGGGCCTTGACTTGGGCTTGTATAATTAATTCATTGGGCTTGTATATTAATCCAAGTCCAATTAGATTGGATAAAATCCTTAGCTCATACTCTAATAATATGATTCGTATTCTACGCGTATTATTCACGTATTCTCTTCGTATAATATTCATATAATACTCGTATTATACGTCGTACTATTCTTCATATCATACTAGTATAATACTCATATTCCTTACGTATAATAATTGAAATGACTATACGCATTACATTTCTCTTTCGGAAACCTCTTCCACAAACCCTTAGGTTTTAAGTCCGCAGGCGAAAACTTCATTTGCCATAATGGTAATATTATTGGATTTTCCATAATATCGTCATATTCTAACATTACGCGTTTCTCAGAATTTCAAACCCTAGCTCCGAACGTCATCGGATGAATAGTGTTTTTAAGCAAACAATCTCAGAAAACCTTTGTTCTCGTCTTGATAATTCACAACAATTAATTCTAGCACAAAGCCAGAATATTAACCACATCTACACAATCTAGGTCATAGAATGACCTTCGAACATCTTACTCACATAATAACTCAATTAAATTCATTTAATCCACATAATCAAATAAAAATTTAATTCATTAACAATTCGAAATTCTTGGGCGTTACAAATGTTATCTAATAATATTATTCAGATAATATGAATTATTGCTTCGATAATGGAAAATACTATGTAGTGACAATTATTGAAACAACAGTAATATAGAATATCAATGCAACAATTATTGAATTAATAAAATACTGAACAGTAATTACTATAGCAATTATTGAGTAGTGCCTTCTTACGTAAGAATCAATAATTGGTGCAATACCGTGTGCTACTGTGCAACAACGCGTAATATTGTGTTTTAACCAACGGTATTCCAACAATAGATAATTGGTGAATAACTACGCCTGCTTATTTATAAACAACTTATACTTGTCGCTTTCTTCATCCAATCGCTTTCCGTTATGGGGCCCACACAAAGGTCAAGGTCGTCGTACGAATATTCCCAACAAAGAAGAATATTCCTCAACCAAACGAATATTTTCCGATAAAAATGAATATTTTATAACCACTTGCTTATTTAAAATATTTGCGCATTATACCCATAACTAACCACATTAATCAAATCAACCCTTACTATTTCAAAATGATAAATAGAGGAAATTAAATTTTATTTATTAATAATTTGGGGTCTTACAGTATTGTTGGTGCTAACAAACTGCAATTTGACGACGACAGATATCGCTCCCCGCACTCGCATACTAGAACCGCTCCGGCTCCGTAACCTTCCATATTAATGGCTCCATCAAAATACATCCTCCATGATTGGCGCAGTGATCGTCTCGATGGTGTCATTGAATCGCTATTACTCTTTCATCGCGGAAATATGTTTCCAAGGGTTTGAAATCCCCTGAAGGTGTAGCGGCCAATTGATCTGCAATTCCTTGACCTTTGATGGACTTTTGAGTCACATATAATATGTTAAATTGTTGTAGGATCAACTGCCATCTGGACAGCCGGCAATTTAAATGAGTTTGTTGAACACGTACTTGAGAGGATCCATGCAGGATATGAGATGGGTTGTGTGACCATGGAGGTAATGTTGTAACCTCATGGAAGCCCATACTAAAGCACAACACGTCTTTTCGATTAGAGTCTACTTGTGTTCACTGCTTGGCCTCTATCGTCCTTCTGTCCCAGCATGCAGCCCATGACATTGTCACTTATGGACAGGTACATGAACAAGGGAACATCATCCCTGGGTGGTTTGTAAAGCACCCAAATCTAGGTACTTGAAACCCGAATTAAGTGTTTCACGATACCATTTGTATGAGCGGAATAATACTAACAATAATAATAATAACATAAATATTAAACTTAATTTACACATCTATCAAAGTCTAGCTCCCAAGTACGTAACCTTTAATCATTCATTACAATACATGATAATAAATATATAACAGTGTCTTAATAATATTAAACTATCCCACAAGATAACATTGAAATCATTCAGCAACCTTTCCCTTTCCCTTGTTTCTAGCAGAGCCTTCAGATTGCTCGTACTTAGCTGAAAACATTTAAATTAAGCAAGGATGAGCATTTGAGTGCCCAGCAAGTAATAACAATTATATATATATAAGCTGAAAGAATTTAAATGTTTTCTTTATACTACCCTTCTACAACAAATCAATAGTTGTGAAGTAATCTGAACCGATAATAATAACATAACAACCCTCTTTCAAAATTTTGAAACTACGTACTGACTATAAATAGGGTTAAGGGGACATACTATGAACATTGTTTTCATTTTTGAAAAGTTTAAGCAGAACTTCATCTGTAAACCGTCATAACTTACGGGCACGAGGGTGTACATCCCATGGACCCTGTATTGATCAATACTACATTACAAGAACGATAGGATCGTTCACTCTGTCCACCTTGGTCGCATAAAAGTTTTCTCGTGTAAGGGATGTTCATACATATCAGGGTTCCAAACCAAAGCAATTCGGTTGGATAATAATAACGTTTTATCTTGTTCAACAATAATCTATAATTCAACATATATATATATATATATATATATATATATATATATATACGCGGGTAATTGATAAAGGTGTATCAACATGTGATTAAATACAATGATTATCCAAGTGGGGAAACTTGTATAACCAATTATAGAAATTAATGAACATAAAATATATATCTGAATTACTATATACTAACATGTTGATAATCAATGAGCGTATATAATATAGGGTTAATAATCTGTACAGTAATAATGTAATTCTGAAACATTCTTACTCATGTCCATTGCATAAAGAAAATGCAAAGGTAGGATACTTGCCTGATACGCTGCTTATAATACGCAACTTAGTTTTATCTCTTATATCACGACCTATCATTAATTAGATCATTCGTTCGATTAGAACAACATACTATAACATATAGTACTGCATTTCGCAGTCAGCACATAACCTAATCACATTATCACACATGTTCAACAGTCATTGCATCACAAACAAACATTAATACAATTAAAATATCTAAGTCTAGATCAATTTCTGAAATATGTCGGTATACCGACAGCTTTATCGGGTAATTATCGAGTCTAAGACTCTATTTTGTAACTCAATATCTGTAAATACCAATTATATTTCTTTTAAATAACTTATAATAATTTTTAAACATTTATCATAATTTATCATGAATTTTCAAACACCGGAATCATTATTACATGATTTAAATATCAAATAATCTATTATCATTAATATTTAATTAATATTAAACTATTAATGAAACCATTGCCAAAATATTAAAGTTAGTTATAATAACTTAGAATATTATTAAAGTATTAATATTACCCTTAAATGATTTTTAAAACATTTAAAATCATTCATAATAAATTACCATTAATATTAAAATATTAATGTGATATTTTTTATTTAAAATTTCTAATTTATTTGTATAGAAAATATCGGGTTGTTACATTCACCATCCCTTATAAAGATTCTGTCCCCGGAACCACCGTTTTAAAACCTACGTATACAAGTGTTCGTAGCATATACAATCATTACAAGTAGATCTTGATCATAAATGATCGTACTGATCTTTAACCTATTCACGTTAAGCTTGTCTATCGGATTAAACGGAAATTTGATTTCTAAAAGAACTCAAATTCCTTCTTCAAAATTTCTTTATAAAATAATTTACTATATATATGAAAATCATGCCAAAGAAAATAAAAGCTATACAAATAATACCTGGAATTGTACCACCAGCTGCTATGGTATCCTGGACCGTCATGTTGTAGACCCTTGTTGTTGATTTTGTCAGCTTGCTGGATGACGTTGGTCCCGTGATTGCCAGAGTTCCACTGCCATTGCCAGTATTCACACTCCCTGCCTCCGTCCTCCTCTTCGAATAATCCTTCACCTTGTGCTCAGTCGATCCACACAGAAAACACCCACTATTCATCCTAGGATTGGGGCAGTTGGGAGAGATATGGCCCTCCTGCCCGCACTTGTAGCACACGAACTTCCCCTTCAAACATTCCCTAGAGTGGTTCTTTCCACAGTTCCCACACTGCACAGCTTGCTTCTTAACTCCTTCCTGTTTTACCTGTATACTCCCAAAATTGCTTCCCTTCCTTTTGCCACTACCACCGCTACTCCCACTATTAACTTCCACCTTCCTAGTTCCTTCGACCTTACTCTTGTTCATTCTCTCCTTGTTGTAGAGGCTTATGGCCTTACTCCTCTCAAATATAATATCTTTCTCCATGAGTCTTGCAAATATAGGAATCAGCAACACCGCTTACCTTGTTATAGAGCCGTGGTTTTAATCCCACTTCAAACCTTCTAGCTTTCTTAGCCTCCGTGATCAACTTGATGCGAGCAAACCTAGCTAACTCATTAAATTTTATGCAGATTTTGGACACCGTCATATTCTCCCTTCAACTCTAAAAATTTTACCTCCATCCTAGCCTCGCATACTAGATGAAAAATAGTTTTCAAGAACAAAGGTGTCTTAAACCTATCCCAAGTAACAACACCTCTCCTCGCCTCGCTTTGATTCGCTTCCCACCAAAATTTGCCTCACCCTTCATCATGTAGGTGGCAAAGCGGTCTTTTGCCCTCACCTACCCTAGCTACCACGAATGCTTTTTCAATCTCTTTAACCCAAGTCTGGGCTTCAACAGGGTCAGTTGTCCCTTTGAATTTGGGCGGTCCCACAACCTTGAAATCTTTAAGGTTAGCTAATTGGTTGTCCTACCGGGTTCCTCTTGATCGAATTCCTTCTTCGTATAGCTTGTGCTACCATATTTGCAAAGTGTTGCATCGGGTCTGCTTGTTGTTGTCCCTCAACGTTATTGACAGACTCTTATTCCCTTTGGTTTCGAGTTTGACGTCTTGGCGGCATTATCTGGTTAAGTAAAACCATAAATTATTCTTTACATTCTAAATCTTATCATATAAGTTTAGTATATTAACTCATTTCATTACTCAAACTTAGATTCATATTCATTTAGCGAATACTTTATATAAATATAAGACATATTGCTTTAAACATCATTCATCCCTTTGTTACTACAAAAGCTCTGGATTTACACCTTTGACTAATACCAAAAGTTGGGAACATTACATTACACGTATATACTTAACATTAAACAAATCTACACAATGAACCTATACTACCTATTCACTACATCTTTTCTTGGACAACCTCTCGCTTTGATGACCTTCTATCCCACGTATAAAACATGCTCTCGATTTATAGTGGGACAATACAGAGTGGTATGTCCCTCATAGCCACAAAGGTAACACATTCTTTTCCTTTCTTCTTATCGGATTTTCCTAAGTCATGGTCTTCTATCTTTCTTTTCCCATTCTTGCTCGGAGCTGCACACGATGTGTTGCATGTGCCTCCCATTTGATATTAACGCTTGATGCAGTTGACTATTTAACAGCTTTTCTATTTCCCACAGCTTTTCCAAAGAAGAAACCTTGTTCCTCGGATCTCGCACTGCTTGATGCTTGTTCACTTCAACTTTAGTGTCCTAATCACTATCTGTCACCTCCACCATCTCCTGGATCTGTACTACATTTTCTACAAACTACCATTAAATGCTTCGAGTTGTTTTCATTGTGAGTCTCTATTTCAGCTATTGGCTTAGATATTAGCTCGGGGGTATGGATTTGATCCTCCTTCATGCTATAAGCATATAACAATCCTTTTCCACCAGACATCTACACACATAAATTATCCTGATAAGCATATAGTATATACACACATCAAATAATAGTTTTATATAAGTTATCTTTTATTTTGTTTGACGATGAATTTAGTCAATTCATCTCTTTATAAACTCTATAGTATATCAACGTTTCCCTTTCTTCTAAGGTTATAGCCTAAGGTCTATCCCACCTAAAGTTTCTAATCCTAAGCTTTGATACAAACCTGTAAAGCCCCCAAATCCAGGTACTTGAAACCCGAATTCAGTGCTTCACGATACCATTTCTATGAGCAGAATAATACTAACAATAATAACAATAATATAAATATTAAACTTAATTTACATATCTATCAAAGTCTAGCTCCCAAGTACGTAACCTTTAATCATTCCTTACAATATATGATAATAAATATATAACATTGTCTTAATAATATTAAACTATCCCATAAGATAACATTGAAATCATTCAGCAACCTTTCCCTTTCCCTTGTTTCTAGCAGAGCCTTCAGATTGCTCACACTTAGTTGAAAATATTTAAATTAAGCAAGGATGAGCATTTGAGTGCCCAACAAGTAATAACAATTATATATATAAGCTAAAAGAATTTAAATGTTTTCTTTATACTACCCTTCTACAACAAATCAATAGTTGTGAAGTAATCTGAACCGATAATAATAACATAACAACCCTCTTTCAAAATTTTGAAACTACGTACTGACTATAAATAGGGTTAAGGGGACATACTATGAACATTGTTTTCATTTTTGATAAGTTTAACGAGTAACTTCATATATAAACCGTCATAACTTACTTAGACGCGGGGTGTACATCCCATGGACCTCAGATTGATCAATACTACATTACAAGAACGATAGGATCGTTCACTGTCGCCCCACCTTGGTCGCATAAAAGTTTTCTCGTAAGGGATGTTCATACATATCAGGGTTCCAAACCAAAGCAATTCGGTTGGATAATAATAACGTTTTATCTTGTTCAACAATAATCTATAATTCAACATATATATATATATGGGTAATTGACAAAGGTGTATCAACATGTGATTAAATGCAATGATTATCTAAGTGGGGACACTTGTATAACCATTTATAGAAATTAATGAACATAATATATATCTGAATTACCATATACTAACATGTTGATAATCTATGAGCGTATATAATATAGGGTTAATAATCTGTATAGTAATAATATAATTCTGAAACATTCTTACTCATGTCCATTGCATAAAGAAAATGCAAAGGTAGGATACTTATACGATCGATGCTACCGCCATAACACGCAACTTAGTTTTATCTCTTATATCACGACCTACCATTAATTAGATCATTCTTTCGACTAAAAAAACATACTATAACATATATTACTGCATTTCACAGTCAACACATAACCTAATCACATTATCACACATGTTCAACAGTCATTGCATCACAAACAAACATTAATACAGTCAAAATATCTAAGTTTAGATCAATTTACGAATATATTGCAATTATCTACGATTTTATCGAGGTAATTATCGAGTCTAAGACTCTATTCTGTAACTCAATATCCATAAATACCAGTTATATTTCTTTTAAATAACTTATAATAATTTTTAAACATTTATCATGAATTTTCAAACACCAGAATCATTATTACATGATTTAAATATCAAATAATTCTATTATTATTAATATTTAATTAATATTAAACTATTAATGAAACCATTGCCAAAATATTAAAGTTAGATATAATAACTTGGAATATTTTTAAAGTATTAATATTACCCTTAAATGATTTTTAAAACATTTAAAATCATTAATAATCAATTACCATTAATATTAAAATATTAATGTGTTATTTATCCAAATTATTAATTATAACATAAAATATTTTTAATTCATTTATATCCTTTTAAAATGATTTTTAAATCAATAAAACTATTTTTAAACTATTTATTTAATATAACTATTAAATAAATTTAATATCGATCATTAATGTTAAATAAATATCATTAATATTAAATTATTAATGAAATTATCCTTTAAATATTAAAAGTTATATTTTATAACTTAAAATATTTTTAAATACCTTATTATTATTTAAAATGATTTTAATATAATTAAATTATTTTTAATCTATTTATTTAATGCATTTATTAAATAACTAAAATATCATTAATAATAATTAAATAATGAAATTCATCGTAAAATATTAAAAGTCATTAAAAATAACATAAAATATTTTCTCATTCAATAATATAATTTTTTAATGATTTTTAAAGTATTAAAAAACTTTAAATAATTTATTTAATATATAATTAAATAAATTAAATACATTTGATATTCCAAAAATATTAAATATTTGTGAAATATATCTAAAATAATTAAAATATAATTTTGGATTTTAAAATTATTTTAGTAATTTAATATGTATTTTTAATAATTAAAACTAATTTTCTCGAATTATTTAATGAAAATATAATTTTTATAATTAAATCGTTCATTAAAGACCACCTATAGCGATAGAACCGTCATCAGAGGTGTTCTTCGTGTTCTTCATAAAACCCGGATCTTCAAGCCAGTTATCGAGTGGGTGGGTTTGACCAGGTGCAAATCAGTGTGTGTGTGTTGTGTTTCTGGACTTGTTATTGGTCAGATCGTGTAGTACTAATACAAGACTACAAGATCCAACAAAAAATAAAATCATAACATGCATAACAAAGGAGATCTATGGGCCTAAAATAGTCATCTGAGAATGTTCTTCATTTCCAGGTTGCCCGTAAATGAAGAAATGCGATCATGGGGCTCACTTCGACTTCCACTACATGCGATAAAGGTAATATTTTCGGATCTAAGACTTCCGGGTTGTAGACAACATGTAAGGCTACAACTCTATAAAATAACATCGATCTAACAACAATACAATGAGCGAGAAAGGTCCCATTAAACCATGTCAGCAACACGATTCATATGTTTTCCGGGTTACCCGTAAAAGCGTAGAATGTGTTCGTTTCGCTTGTTTGACCTACCGCTATGTCCAATCCAGATATTATTTAAGTGCTATTAGGGTATGAACATATACTACGATATCCAAATACCATTTAGATACAACAAAAAACAACAATACTACAAATGTAAGCAAAGATGTAGTCGATTTAAAAGCGTTGTCATATGGTCGTTACGGGTAGTTTCGGGTTACCGAAACGCTACCATGGCTTGGTCAACGGCTTTTGACCTTGATTATCTTGCAACCTGTTTACGATATGAACTTGATTCTTGTTTTAGAGCAAAGACCACATACCAGACTACACATAATAACTTAAAAGCAACAAAAATCATAAACTACCAAAGATTTGTGGCCACTGACATTTGTTGTCAGACCACAGTTTGATTTTTTTTTTCTAGATTTTGCAAAACTCAAATTCGAGCCTCTAGATGTTATAGATCCAACATCTAGAAACCCAGATCATCATTATACACTACTAACAACATATTAAAACACAGAATCATAACATCTAACAACAGATTTATGGTCAGATTTCAAGCTAGGGTTTTATACCTTCTTTGATCAATTCTTGTTTCTAGCTTTCTGATTTGATTGTGGTGTTAGTGGGGCTTGGTTTATGACTGATATCTTAATATTTTCGGAGGTGAGAGCTTGAGGGAGTTAAGAATGAGTGTTGTGCATAAAATGGCCTAACAAATGATTATTTCTCTCTCTTAAGTCTATTTACTGAACTTATGTGCAAATGTGGGATTTAGCTATTATCCCCCATATCTGTGTTGTCCATTAGAGAAAACTCCTTATCTTATCTTTAAGTATGCTTAATGAGATTCCCAACCAATGAGGAGTAGACAACAATGTCCTTTGCGTAAGAGATTAGGAAAAGTAAGGTGATTAGCTATTTAAGGAAACTTGATTAGCCTAATTTGTTGTCTTAAAAGACATATTGTGGCCAGCTATATATATATACAACTAATTTCTTTATTTAGCATTTATTTTAATGCATAAATTAGATAAATCAAATGTCTAAAATACCCTTAATTATGTGGGCTAAGTTTGGGCTTGAATTTGATTTGTTTTGGGCTTCTCCCATAATTGTTTTGGGCTATGTAATAATCATAGTCTAACTATTTTAATATATGTTACCCAAATTGTTTATTTAGGGTTTAAAATAAAATACAATTAGTTTGCAAAACTTATAATTAGGGTTTTCTAAATTTGATTAGGGTTCTAATCATACATGAACATTAGGGTTTATTATATAATAATTATAATTATCCTTGCTAATTTAGCAATTAGGGTTTATAATTTTAGTAATTAGGGTTACCAAATCACAATTAGGGTTTATACTTAATAATTAGGATTTTAAAATAATTTTTAGTAATTTAATATGTATTTTTAATAATTAAAAACTAATTTTCTGTAATTATTTAATGAAAATATAATTTTTATAATTAAACTGTCGCTAAAGACCACCTATAGTGATAGAACCGTCGCTATAGGTGTTCTTCGTGTTCTTCATACAAACCTAGATCTTCAAGCCAGTTACCGAGTGGGTGGGTCTGACCAAGTTCAAATCAGTGTGTGTTGTGTTTCTGGACTTGTTTTTGGTTAGATCGTGTAGTACTAATACAAGACTACAAGATCCAACAACAAACAAAATCATAACATGCATATCAAAGGAGATCTATGGGCCTAAAATAGCTGTCAGAAGCTGTTCTTCATTTCTGGGTTGCCCAGAAATGAAGAACAGATCGTGGGGTTCACTTTGGACTTCCACTACATGCTGATAGTGTAATATTTTCGGGATCTAAGACTTCTAGGTTGTAGACAATATGTAAGGTTACAACTCTATAACATAACATCGATCTAACAACAATACAATGAGTAGAAAAGGTCCGGTCAAACAAGCCAAGATGAACACATTCATATGTTTTCTGGGTTACCCAGAAAACAGAGAATGTGTTCATCTTGGCTTGTTTGACCTGCTGCTATGTCCAATCCGTATATTATTTAAGTGCTATTATAGTATGAATATATACTACGCATATCCAGCTACCATTTAGATACAACAAAAACAACAATACTACAAACAGAAGCAAGATCTAGTCGATTTAAAACGTTGTCAGGCCGTTTCTGGGTTACCCAGAAACGCCCAGTCATGACTGGTGAACGGCTTTTGACCTTGATTATCTTGCAACCTGTTTACGATATGAACTTGATTTTTGTTTCAGAGCAAAGACCACATACCAGACTACACATAATAACTTAAAAGCACCAAAAATCATAAACTACCAAAGATCTGTGGCCACTGACATTTGTTGTCAGACCACAATTTGATTTTTTTTCCAGATTTTGCAAAACTCAAATTCGAGCCTCTAGATGTTATGGATCCAACATCTAGCAACCCAGATCATCATTATACACTACTAACAACATATTAAAATACAGAATCATAACATCTAACAACAGATTTATGGTCAGATTTCAAGCTAGGGTTTTATACCTTCTTTGATCAATTCTTGTTTCTAGCTTTTTGATTTGATTGTGGTGTTAGTGGGGCTTGGTTTATGACTGATATCTAGATATTTTTGGAGGTGAGAGCTTGAGGGAGTTAAGAATGAGTGTTGTGCATAAAATGGCCTAACAAATGATTATTTCTCTCTCTTAAGTCTATTTATAGAACTTATGTGCAAATGTGGGATTTAGCTATTATCCCCATATTTGTGTTGTCCATTAGATAAAACTCCTTATCTTATCTTTAAGTATGCTTAATCATGAGATTCCCAACTAATGAGGAGTAGACAACAATGTCCTTTGCGTGAGAGATTAGGAAAAGTAAGGTGATTAGCTATTTAAGGAAACTTGATTAGCCTAATTTGTTGCCTTAAAAGACCTATTGTGGCCAACTATATATATACCACTAATTCCTTTATTTAGCTTTTATTTTAATGCATAAATTAGATAAATCAAAGGTCTAAAATACCCTTAATTATGTGGGCTAAGTTTGGGCTTGAATTTGATTTGTTTTGGGCTTCTCCCATAATTGTTTTGGGCTATGTAATAATCATAGTCTAACAATTTTAATATATGTTACCCAAATTGTTTATTTAGGGTTTAAAATAAAATACAATTAGTTTGCAAAACTTATAATTAGGGGTTTCTTAATTTGATTAGGGTTTTAATCATACATGAACATTAGGGTTTATTATATAATAATTATAATTATCCTTGCTAATTTAGCAATTAGGGTTTATAATTTTGATAATTAGGGTTACCAAATCACAATTAGGGTTTATACTTAATAATTAGGATTTTAAGAACTTAATATATAAATTCTAATTAGGGTTAACCTAGTTAATTGCAAAATCATACAACACAGTTATATAATAGACTTAAACTCACAATTGAGTTTCAAATTAGGGTTTCCCACAGTAAACTAGGGATTGACATAATACACCATAACTGACCAATCATTGTCAATCCATATACATACAGTATATAATTATTCCACTGAAAAATCAAGTATAAATTATATTATATTATTGTTCTCATTCCTTGATCAAAATCCAAAATTAGGGTTTGGATTCCATACTTTATTTATCTGTCATACCTAATATTATTTAATTAAGTTAAAATAATTAACTTAATAATTTGTACAAAGATTCATATAATAAAATAATTATTATAATAATTCTAAAAATTATTTCATATATTATATAAATAATATATGATTATATTTTCATGGAAAATAATTAATAAAACATTTCCACTATAATTAATATTAATTATGATAAGAATATAATTTATAATGATCAATGATTCTAAAATAAAATTATTTGTAACTATTCATATTTTTATTTATCACATAAATACATATACACATTATCTTGGCACATATTCCCCATATTTATTTTAATAATAATAAAAAAAAAATTATACGCAAAATTTTTAATTTATTTGTATAGAAAATATCGAGTTGTTACATGTTACCAATACGGGAGCTTTGACTAGCTGTTTCTTGATTGTGAGGAATGCCTTTTGACACTCATCATTCTATTTCATGGAGGAGTTCTTCCTTAATAGCTTGAAGATTGGCTCACAGGTTGCTGTGAGTTGAGAGATAAACCTGCTAATGAAGTTGATTCTTCCAAAAAATCCCCGTATTTCTTTCTCTGTCTGAGGAATGGGCATTTCCGTGATGGCTTGGATTTTGGCAGGATCTAGCTCAATCCCTTTCTGGTTGACTAGAAATCCTAGCAACTTGCCTGATTTAACACCAAAGGCGCATTTAGCTGGATTCAACTTCAAGTTGTACTTACGCAACCTGTTGAACAACTTCCTGAGATGGTCTATATGATCATCCTCCTTCCAGGACTTGACAATGATGTCATCCACGTAGATCACGATCTCTTTGTGCATTAAGTCGTGGAAAAGAGCCATCATAGCTCGTTGATAGGTGGCTCCGGCATTGATGAGGCCGAATGACAACCGTCTATAGCAAAAGGTTCCCCAAGGCGTGATGAAAGCAGTTTTCTCACGATCTTCCTCAGCAACCATGATCTGATGATACCCCGTAAAGCAATCAACAAAGGAGTACATGTCGTATTGCGCAGTATTGTCAATGAGAATATGGATAAATGGCACTGGAAAGCTATCTTTTAAGCAAGCTTTGTTCAAGTCCCGGTAATCCACGCAAACTCGCACCTTCCCTCCAGATTTAGGTACAGGCACGATGTTGGATATCCACTCAGGATATGTAGACACCATGATGATGCCTGCTTGAAATTGTTTCACAATTTCTTCTTTCACCTTTAAACTTTACTCAGGTTTCAATCGCCTGAGCTTTTGCTTGACTGGCTTAAATCCCTCTTTAATGGGAAGGCGATGAAGGACAATGTCAGTGGACAAACCCACCATGTCTTCATGAGACCATGCAAACACATCTTGGAACTGGGTTAATAGTGTAATCATTCCGTTGGTTTGGGTTAAGGTCTGAACCAATCTGGATTAACTTAGGGCTTTTTAAGGTTCCGAGATTGAAAGAAGTGGTTTGATCAATTTTGGGTTTAGGTTTATCTTTGACCCATTCTTGAATTTCTGGGGGCACCTCAATGTCATCTTGTATATCCATCAAGGCTGAATTCATCTCTACATCAAAGGTACAATCCTTGTGGAGAAGAGGCACCGTATGAGCAAGTACAGGCACATCTAAACTCAGAGTCCTGAAACAAAATATTCTTTCACTTAGTATATATGAAATGTGTTGATCATACACAGTGTTAGCATATACTGGCAAAATAAACTGCTAATGTTGTACAGAAAACTAAGCAGTTATTATATCTACAGGGCAGAAAAAGTTTCTGCCCATTTTACCCTTGACGATCAATGCAAGGAATGTTGTTCCAATTGGGAAGGGCAAAGTCCGGGTGGACCGCAGTGATGGAGGGATTGTCATCGTCCTCCCTGTCCCGAATGATGGCCATTACGTCTGGGCAATCATCATCTGGGGTATATCTGTTGGTATGCTCATCATGAACGATGATGCGTATGCCTGACATCATTCGAATGACGTCTTGCTTGATTCTTCGTTCCTCTTCTTCTACTGTGGGATTTGGAACAAAGACTTCTTTCTCCTTTACCAGTACCGGCTTAGGAAATAATATAGCCATTAAATTGGCTGGCACCTTTACAGGAGGTTGTGCGGACTCAGAGTTTGAAGGCGAAGATGAACATGCATAGTTGAAGTCAAGGAATCTGGCGATGCTTATGAGGATTCTGTGACTAGAATGGTAGAATAGCCTAGCCCAAATTGCTCGGTTGCTTGGTTAATTGAATAGGTACTTGATACCACAAATCTTTACTGAACCTTTGTCTCTGGCATGACCCAACGACATCATTTCTTGAGTAGCCAACATTACTTGGCGAAATCTTGGGTTCAGGCAATGGCATTCCAATAGCATGGTATTGGGTATTGCTTATTTCCAAAGCATGAAAACTGACCGGTTCAACATTTGCATTGGCATTGATGAATGGCATATCCCCGTGTTGAGGACACTCTGGTTCAGCGTTGACCGTGACCAGGCTATTATTGATAATATATTTCAACTGTTGGTGAAGAGTGGAGGGGACTGCCCCAGCCATATGAATCCATGGTTGCCCCAAGAGCAGGTTGTATCCCAAATCTATCTTGGGCAATGGAAAGATACGCAGAATGTATGAGGACCAATTTTGATTGGCAGCTCAATTACTCCGACCGAATTCCAGCGGGCTCCATCAAAAGCTTTGATGATAGTATGGCTACTCCGAATTCTGTTGAGATTGATATTCATCTTCACCAAGGTAGCGTATGGACAAATATTTAGAGAGGAACCTCCATCTATCAAGACTCCATCTAACATGTATCCAGATGACAAGATCGCAATGTGCAATGGCTTGCAATGACCGGTCCCCTCGGGCGGTATGTCATCATCAGTGAAGGATATCACATTGTTGTAGAAAATGTGATCAACCAGATGTTAAAATTTTTTCGTCTCAACTGATGTCGGTAGATAGGCTTCTTCTAAAACCTTCAACAAGACCCTCTAGTGATTCTCGGAAGTTAGGACCAAGTCCAAAATTAAAATCTGATGTGGAGCTTCTCTCAAGCTTAAAACCACTTTAGCTTCGTGATGACCCATAGTGCGGAGGAAATTTTCAATTTTCTCCATGGGTATTTTCCCCTTTGATTTGGTGGTGGACTTCATCACTCCTGGGGGAAGATACAGTGGATTTTCCTTCGACATTGCAGCAGTTGTATGTGAGGTGGATCCTTCACCTTCTCCATAATTCCATGGAACCTTGTGCAAGCTAACAATAGGATATTATGCTCTGTATGGCAAGGTGATTGGCTCGGGAGCGGCCACTTTCAAAGGATTGTTTCTTCCCTTGAGTTGAATTATTGGCGTTGTGAGCAATTGATTAATCCCTTCAGTTTCAGTGGATATGACTGCTACCACACTCTTTCACTTAGTAGGACTTGAATTCTCACTTGTACGTAACACAGTATCGTCATCCGCTAGGCACAGGACACCATTGTCGATTAGATTTTGAATAAAGTGGCGGAGTGCCCAGCATTCTTCTGTGCTGTGACCGCGAGACTGGGAGTGATATTGACATACTCCATCAGAGTTGTACTGCCCTGAACGGGGGTTGATTGGAGGTAGAAGGGAACTGATCCTTCCTTCATTGATTAACATATGAACGATTTCCTCCATAGGTTGGCCCAAATAGGTGAATTCCTTTTTGTTGGAAAAATCCCGACAGGCCTTGGCATTTGCTCTCTTTGTCACTTTGTCTTCCAGCATTTCATTTTTTGAAAGTGACGAGGGCATATTTATGACAAGAGGTAGGAGACTGGCATGCTCCTGGCTGATTAACTAACGTGTCACTTGATGCTGATAAGTCACCAGTTTTGCCAATTGCTCAATTTGCTTGCCTAAAGCTTTTATCTTTCGTTCCATTGTGAACTGGAACTTGGCATAATCCCATTTGTCATCACCGTCTTTGAGTGTCTGGGAGGATTCACAGCTGAATTGGAATTCTGTCCATTACTCCAATTTATCATGTTAACCTCTTCTTCTTTATGCTGAGGAAGAGGGTTATCTTGAACGTGAGGCTGATCTGGTTTGATGACCACGATTTCCCCATTGTCTATCAGGTCTTGGATCTTGTGTTTTAAGGCCCAACAATCCTGAGTATCATGTCCAGGTACCCCGGCATGATAAGCACATTTCCGAGCAGCATTGAAACCCCGTCCATTAGAGCTGGCCGGTGGAAGAAGATGTGTAATTTTCTTCTGTGTTGTTAGAAGAGTTAGAATGTTCTCGAGGGTATCCCCTAAGGGTGTAAACACTCGAGGGAATTTGACTTCTCCACCTTTTGGTATTGGAGGGTTCACAGACTGTGCTTGAAAGGGAGTATAGTTTTTCCTTTGAATAGGCATGTTTTGATTGCCTTTTTGACCCTGTAATATCAAAGAAACATCTTCCTCTTTCTTTTTATGGACCCTCCGGGGGTTATTCCCATAATTTCCGGATTGGATGTGATCGAAGAAGAGCTTTGAGTGCATTTAGGTCTTGAATCTTTCCTGACTTCAATCCCATCTCGGCCATCTCCCCATGTTTGACCATTTCGAGAAAATGGTTTTGCCGATCTTGGCTAAAACTCTCTCATAGAACGGAGCTTAGTGTATGTTCATGAAAGTCATGACCATCTCGATTCTATCATGGAAGGACTAACTTGGGCAACCAGGCGTCTCCACCTTTGAGCATACTCTCTGAAAGACTCGTTAGACTGTTTATTGATCTTGGTAATTTGATACCGATCAAGAGCCATCTTAGTTTGAAAGCTGTATTGAGTGAGGAAAGCATGTACTAGCTCTTCCCAGCTATAGATCTTTGAATTGTCTAATCTTGTGTACCACGACCGGGCTTCTCTAGTTGGACTTTTCTGGAACAATTGCATTCTAAGATTTTCGTCCTCTGTATAAGATCCAAGTTCTCCAATAAACACCTTTAAATGTGTGTAAGGATCTCCTAACCCGTCATATTTTTCAAAGTCAGGAGTTTTAAACTTTTCTTGGATAATGAACACCAGGGAAAATACACAGATCAGTATATGAAACACTCCCGTGTGTTCCAATTCCTTTGATAGCACGAAGGGTCTCTTCCATTTGGAGGACTTTCTTTTTGATGTCACCAGTGTCTGGATCTCCAGTGGGATGGGCAGCATCATGAGTTTTGTTGGTCAGATCCAAATGCAATTCAGGTATTGTTTTGACCTGGGTTCCTCTTTGTGTGGAGGATTCAGCATGTACGGGTATTTTTTGACCCTGAGTAGACTGGTGTAATTCTTTGAGTAGAACAGCCAAATCTGTAATTTATTTGCTTAATCCGTCAAATTCTTTGCGAGAAACTGGATTAAGTTTAGTATGGTCGGATGACGACATGATTGACTGTAGGCCTGTTGCCTTTTTGGACTTTGACCGACACGATTGGTTCCCTGCGAAAGACATGCATAGTTTAGTCTTTAGGGAATATGTATAATAACATGCTATGTGATGTGTCCATTTTAGGAATTTTATCCTGGAAAATGGATGTCAGCTGTTTGTAGCATGTTTGATTAAAATATGTATGTATACACATTTCTTCATATTTCTCATTACATGGAGATAGATATGGAATGTATTTACAAGTAATTGTGTTTACAAGTAATTTAAATGAAAGCATAAAGAGACTTTCCTCCGTTTTGGGTTTATCAGAGGCTGACCTATCTTAGGTTACTTTCGCGGCTTTTTGGCATGAAGGTTCCCAAATAATCGCAATCTACTTGACGGGAAGTTAATCCGGTCTTTCAACTGGAGCGAATTTGGGTGGTGCCTTTCATGAGCCTCGAAGAATTAGTCTTCTCACGAGTCCAGTAATCAAACACCGATGGAATAGCCTCCTGGTGGAGGGACCACACAACATACATTCACATACATCGCGTCTCACCGTATTAAAATGATGACATGTGCGAAGCACTAATATCACAAGCAAATATGGTGCGAAGCACTAATATCAGAAGCAGTTATGGTGCTAAGCACTAAGTGCAATAAGGAAATGCATTCGTACACATTCATCAAATGTAAATGCAACATCCACACACAAGCAGATAACAGTTTTGAAAAGATTGTAATAGTGTCTTAAGTCCTCTTACTGGTGTCCCCAGCACAGTCGCCACCTGTCGACGTCAAGATTTTTAGATGTCCCTTTCCGTTACTTGTTCTTTGGTGTTCTCATTTTAGGTGAGATTTGTTTGAAAAAACAATTGAAAAAGGTCTGACATGTATAATGTCGACGACGGACTGTTAAGAGTCGCCAGTTGGTTTTTTAAATGGTTGTACCAACACAACCGAGAAAAGGTTTGCACATTGACCCAGTGATGTGACACTGATAAACTGGTCGGTGAAACCAAGAGATTCATTAGGTCCGGGACTTGGTTATATGGAGGGAAGGTGTTAGGTACTTCCCAGATCATCAAGTGTTACCACTTGACCCCTCTTTTCAAGAAACTATTATCCTGAATGTGTGTGTGTGGGTCAATGTGTTGTTATTTGGAAGTAATGCGAGGCCTCGTTCGCACCTATATACACAGGGTTTGAATTTATGTAAAAAATCAGTTTTAACAAGATAAAGCAATGAGGTTTTACAAAAAAAAGGTTTTTCAAACCATGATGCTCAATAGTAATTGAGACCTTTTACACTCCCATTTTATTAATCGTTTCAAGCTTGATTGATTTTATTTAACAGATCGAGGCATCCGTATTTAAAATAATGTACAAAATAATGCCGACTTCCTCGTATATGGAAACTGTGGCGCCCCTAAATTAGGTATACATCACCCATCTTGAGTCATGGGATACATGGTATGTAATTCAAATACAACTTAATAATACAACCGCTATGTACAATACGACAAAACATAAACTGTGAGTTTGAATACAAATATTGTCTACTAGAGAGTACACAAACTCAAAAGGAGTCCTCACTACAATTATTATCACACTATTTCACAGAATAGTGAGGACTACTAATGCACCATCTAGGACCATCACTCCGTTCCCCGACTCGTCCCAGCTATATTCTCATTTCTTGAAGAGAACAGTGAAAGAAAGGGTGAGCTTAGCCCAGTAAGAAATATTATGACTAAGATAATGCAGAATAATTTATCGTTAGCCTTAAACAGTGTTAAACTGATACAATATAACAAACATCAAGTTTAACTGCAGCGGAACATGCAATCTATTAGAAGAGTCAAGTATAGAATAAAATCTACTATCTTCTATGATTTAAAAGGTTTTTCATCACTTTTATCGCTGAGACTCAGCTCAATAAATAATCCACATCATCAAATCATCCCTGCACCACAGGCCAAGGATATTCTTTAGTATCACGACCACAAATTATCCATGCACTACGGGCCAAAGATAATCATGTTTTCATCAACGGTCCTGATCATGCCATAAAAAAATTAATCTTTGCACCCTTGGCCAAAGAGAATCCATAGCCATAATCATACCAAAAACTGTCCATCAATGCACTATTTCAGATTCTAATTCTTGAGGTATAACCTTTGAGTGTTGAATACGATCCAAGATTTTAACACATATCTCATCAAACGTTAAATCATCCGCTATCTCGTCCGGTTCTAAATTAATAATGTGGTTCGGGTGGTCCACATATTTACGTAACCTCGATACGTAAAAAAAATGTTCTGAACACGCAACATACTTAGCGGTAAAACGAGTCTATAGGCCACAGTTCCTACTTCATCGAGGATTTCAAATGGGCCAATTAAATCGAGGGTTGAGATTTCCTCTCTTCGTCGATTCTTGCTTCTAGAATAACGCCCTCTTGAACCTTCTTCTTCACATTCATCAGCTCTGGGTGTGTAGCTTGAGCGACTTTAACTTTATCGATTAAAATCGATTCTACTCGTATATTCGTTATCTTCACGTGGGTTCGTATATTCGCACTTGTAACCGCATACGATCTTCTACTCAACGCGTTAGCTACCATGTTCGATTATCCTACGATGGTACTGCATGGTACGATCGTAATCTTCAACAGCTCGAGCCAACGTCTTTAGCGCATGTTACGTTCATTTTAAGTAAAGAGATATTTGAGGGTTTTAGAAATGGGTTTTGTACTGGGGTCAATACAAAATTCGATTTCACGCTCTAGGGGTAGGCTAAGAAGTCTTCAAGAATACGTTAGGAAATTATTAACAATAGAAATATCATTCAAAACTGTGACCCTCATCCAAGACTTGGATAGTACGTCACATTGATACCTGTCAACTTGTCATCGTCATTCATGACATCGCCTACAGAAAGTCTGGCTTCGGTGCATTCCATACAAGAAAGTCAACAACGAAAGGACCGAGGCTCTTTACTTATGGCTTGATATGACAATGATTGACTTTAGTGGTTTGGTTGCTTGAATTCGTATAACAGGTTGGTTAGGAATATGAAAGCTAACAACCTTACAAAAAGCTTGATGAGTAGTTAACCAATCGATTCCTAAAATCACATCAAAGACAAGTATTTTCAAAGAGATAAGATCGACACGTAACGTTAAAGTGTCGATTTGAATCAACAAGATTTATAAACAGTGGAGGTAACGAAGGTTTCTACTATCGAAGTTTCAATAAGTCAAAGTCTAATTTCTCCGGAGTCAAATTTAATCGTTGAGCGCAAGTAGGAGAAATAAAAGAATGGGTAGAACCGGTATCAAATAAGGTATAGACTTCGCAAGAATTTATAATTAACTAACCCTTGCTAACTTTGTTCGGGTCACTCGCTTATTTTTGAGAAGTCACAAAAAACGCTCTTCCTGAAACCACCGACTTTGTTTTGTCCGTATCCGCCTTTGGTACCACCGTCCCAGCTGGACTTGACTTCACTATACGACAAAATTCGATCTAATGACCTTCTTTTCTTGAAATTTCCACTTCTATTATCTTGGCCATGATTACCACCGAAGTGGTTACCATTCTTGGCATGATAATTTCCCCCAGAATGGTTATCATTATTCCGATGGTCGTTGCCACCGGTATGATTATTATCGTGTTTTTGGTCGTTACCTTTTGGTTGAGCTGACATAACGATCTCATGTGTTTCATTGCTTATCTCAGCATTTTTATATGCCATTTTCAAACACTGTCACAAAACAAGGGTTAATTAACATATCACATATTATCCCTATACTATGACCAACCAATTAAATACCA
The DNA here is from genome assembly GCA_020205605.1 of Panax ginseng. NCBI lineage: Eukaryota > Viridiplantae > Streptophyta > Magnoliopsida > Apiales > Araliaceae > Panax > Panax ginseng. The sequence continues at coordinate 63,857,035 of CM035150.1, forward strand.
AATAAACTTAGGTAGGTCATACTAGCGAAGGAATTCCCCATCTCTCCCCTCATAGTTCTTGTCTCATATCTCAGCCAGGGATCATATCCCAAAGCTTTGATACCAATTGTGACGCCCCCAAAATTAGGTATACATCACCCATCTTGAGTTGCCAGATACATGGTACAGAATTCAAATACAACTTAATAATACAATTGTCATGTACAATACGACAAAACAGAAACTGTAAGTTTGAATACAAATATTGTCTACTAGAGAGTATACAAACTCAAAAGGAGTCCTCATTACAATTACTATCACACTATTTCACAGAATAGTGAGGACTACTAATGCACCATCTAGGACCATCACTCCGTTCCCCGACTCGTCCCAGCTATATTCTCATTTTCTAAAGAGAACAGTGAAAGAAAGGGTGAGCTCAACTAGCCCAGTAAGAAATATTATGACTAAGATAATGCATAATAATTTATCGTTAGCCTTAAACAGTGTTAAACTGATACAATATAACAAACATCAAGTTTAACTGCAGCGGAACAAGAAATCCATTAGAATAGTCAAGTAGAGAATAAAATCTACTATCTTCTATGATTTAAAAGGTTTTTTTATCACTTTTATCGCTGAGACTCAGCTCAATAAATAATCCACATCATCAAATCATCCCTGCACTACAGGCCTAGGATATTCTTTAGTATCACGACCACGAATTATCCATGCACTACGAGCCAAAGATAATCGTGTTTTCATGAACAATCCGATCATGCCATAAAACAATTAATCTTTGCACCCTTGGCGAAGAGAATCCATAGCCATAATCATACCAAAACTATCCATCAATGCACTACGGAGCCAATGAGGACGTTTTCCACATCATTTGTAACATTACGGTCATGATTACAAAATAATCCCAGGTCATAATCATACCAAGTCCATCTATGCAATCACAGCCACGATGACTTTCAACATAATATAAACACGAGGATGATGACAATGATATAAGAATTCAATAAAATAAGTTCAAGAATTAATTTATCCAGGAACCAATAATGTCCAAATTGTCAACATGATACTGCTTTGTGGAGTAAAAATTCAAGAATGCTCAGAAGAATATGTCAGGAATAAGCATGAGAATGCTATTCCTATTTATATATGATTTGATTATGATATATATATATATATGTATATGAATGAATAATATGCAAGTATGCTTGCATTAAGAAAAGTTGTAAAGTCCTTTGATAGATAATAGAAATATGTGTACAAGGAGTTAGAATGAATTGATCAAATATGTTAGGTTGATCCTACATAAAGCAAAACACCTTTGTAAAGTCCTTAAAAAGAAATAATGTACAAGGACTATAAATATAGAAAGATCAAGCTTGTTAGGTTGATCTTATGATGTAATAGATAGGCTTGTCTGATCGTCAAGCACTGGACCAGAAGTCATAGTCTTCCAGGAGAGTCAAAGTTAACTCGGGAGCTATCGAGGCAGAATAGGAGTATGAAAGATAGTGAGATCTCGGAGTTCGTAGACTTCCAGGGGAAACGAAGAAGGATCGTAGTGTGTCGAGAAGAGCTTCCTCGGGATCGTAGTGTGCTGAGGAAGTTATGTTCAGAATCATAGAGACAGCCTGCTTATGAGCCGAACGATTGTCTGCCGGAACAAAGTCAAGGATCGTAGACTACACTCTGAGTTCGTAGAGTTCATTAAGTGAAGGCAGAGATCGTAGTCGGGCAAGATCAGATGAAGACAACAAGCACAAGGCAGAAATCATAGTGTGTCAAGATCTGATCTCAGGATCATAGTGTAATACGCAAGACAAATGAGTTTGAATCGTAGAGTGCAGAACTACGACTCCAACAAAAGTGCTCACAATGCTAAGTCAGAATCATAGAGTAGATACGGTTCTCAATGAATGAGCACTCCCAGAATATGAAAAGGAACGAAGCCTCTGGTTGGCCTTTGCAAAGATGCAATCCACGATAAGGAACCGAGAGAGCACTCAACGAATGGCATGCGAAGCTAGCGAAAGAACTAAGCACCAATCCAATCAGCATCAAGATTGAGTTGAAAGGCCATTCGTAATGAAGTCTTCCAACAAGATGATTCAAAGAAGACTTCAGCAGTTGACTAAGGAAAAGTCGACTAATGCGATTATTGTCGAGAGAGCGAAGACAACGATCTTGGAAACAACCAAGATCGTAGTGTTAACCAAACAAAGAAGGAACCGATGGAAGGTGAATCGAGATCTTGGTCGACTTACAAGAGCAAGGCTAAAGTGATTAAGTGCGAGGTCGGTTCATTGATGATAAGTGAGCGGAAGATCACGGGAGAAAGCAAGTGGGACGCGCCACAAATCAAGTGTCTTGATATTGAGGAAGGGGATCGAGAAAGGAATTAGGCCATCGATGTCGAGAATAGTCAAAGCAAACAAAAAATATTGAAGCCTTTGACAATGAGGAAGAGGTGTTCTACATTGAAGATCCAATCAACACTCTTCAGGATGGTAGTGTTTACTCTACTAGTCAACGAGCAACAATCAACAAGACACTACGATCAGGTCCTTGAAGACATGCATCAGAATCGTAGAGTTCAAATACCTGAAGACTGAAGAAGCATTGGCAACGGTAGAATCTAAAGGGTAACATTCGGACAAGTGCTTATTGAGAGCATCGATCCAAAAGGACAACCTCTGATCAAGAAATCAGAAGAAGTAAAGTCTTCGACCTGCCAAGACATAAAAGTGATACATCTGACAGGGTAGGTGAAACAGTAGACTGTAGTGTCAGAAAAAGTATGACAAGTTACATCAAGTAGTCTACCTCAAGCAACTTGAGATCTGTGAAGATATTTGAATAGCCTTCAACGGTTACTTTCCAACGGAAGGATCAGGAAGAAGTATAAATGAGAAAGAGCTTCAAAGATCAAAGGTTGCTAGTTTTTGTGCATTTTGGAGAAAAGGTGGATTGATCCAACCGAGTGATAGTGAGTCCGAAGGCTCACTCTACGATCCACCAAGAACACTCAGAAGTCAGATCAAGCAAGAAGTAGAAGTGTGAGTTCTACTATGTAGAAGTGAGAGTTCTACTACATGAAGAGTGTTCTGAACTGCCGAGAGAAAGAAGAACATCATGCCATCTGGATGTCCATCATGGGAAGACTCTGAGTACAATAGAGAAGAGCCTACAGTAATCTTAGCAAGTCAATCATGAGAAGGCATCAAGTAGCAAGAAGGGAGATCACAAAAGCCATCTTGGTGTCAAGCATGAAACAACTTTTAAGTACCTAATAGAAGTGCTTACAGTCATCTTAGAAGTCTCTCATGTGCAGCCATCAAGTACCAAGAAGAATGATCTTCAAGGCAGTTCATTAAGGGGTCATCAGGTGTAGTTGAGGAACCTAAGAAGCTGAGCATCATGCAACACTCAGCTGCACTTCAAGGATGATCAATCCAAGCTGCTAAGGATAGAAGATGTTCAGAGCATGAAGACATCTTAGGAGCTCAACACCGACTCCAACAATAACAAACAAACAACTCAACAAAGCCAGGGCCAAAGGGTCCTTATCCGGAGGGACTAAACAAAGCAGGGCCAAAGGGTCCTTGTCCAAAGGGACTAAATGAAGTTCTAAGTCTGCTGGGCTTGAAGAGTTCCTAGGGAACTAGAGGAGTCCCAAGGCTGCTGGCCTTGAAGAGTTCTTAGTGAACTGAAGTCCCAAGGCTGCTGGCCTTGAAGGAATCGTAGAGATTCAGGGTGCTGCCCTTCCTTAGTGGAAATCCTGCTAGTTGAAAGCAGAAGAGTGGATTAGGAGCTTGAGTCTCTGAAACCACTTAAAATCCCTTGTGTCTTTTACATTATGTCATTTACATTATGTCTATAACTGCTATGTATGTTCTAACTGCTTACAACTAAACTAACCTAACGAACAATGTATGTATGATTATGAATATATCAATGAAGGGGAATCTTTTACTTATTCCGCTCTACTTGAAAAGATTCTTATGTTTGTCATATACTTAAATATGAACAATACAACATAAACCAGAAAAATATTTGAAATAAAAAGGATCTATTCAACCCCCCCCCCCCCTTCTAGATCTATTGTGCCCTCTAGGAACTAACAATTTGTATCAGAGCAGGTTCTCATGCTATATTCAAAAGCTAATCGCTTTGAGTCTGATCCCAGGCTCTAACATTGTTCTAAACTTAGTTTAGTAGTAAGTAACTTGTTATATGTAGAAGAGCTCACACACTGGAAATATTGTGTATAGGTAAATATGTGTATACACCTGAAGCTGCTCAGATTGGTCCATATCCTCGATTGCCATATCAACAAGACCGATCCTAGCCTGCAGTCAATCTTGTAGTCTGAAGACCAGACGAAAGCAAGAGAGCAAGAGACATCAGTGACAAAGAGTAAAGCATTCATTAGTCTGAAAGATGAAGAGGTCACGCGTACTAAGAAATGCTGATCGAGAGGAGAAAGAAGATCTTCTCAAACTTATGAGTGGCCAACCAACAACTGGGTGCTATCTTTGTAAACTCAAAGATGTCAAAGATCTTAATGCTACGATTCTCTTGATCTACATCTTCAAGACCACGACTGATTGATGAAAGGCCAACGACAGCATTAAGCTGAAAGGAGCAAAATTAAAAGCTATGCACATCAATACCTTAACTCAGTATATCTAAGGTAAATGACTGTTAAGAAACTGACAGTAAAAAGGTACGGCTCCTCACCATTATTAATGTATACATCATATTTGCACCATCCTATGAACTATGACAGTATTCTATCAAGAAGTCATAATCTACCTAAAAAGGTGAAGAAAGAAAGTAGTCTGAAGATGGAAAATTCAAATGTCTACAAACTTTCTCTGTAACCAAGTTTTAGGCTGAAGATGACATCTTGAAGAAAATCTGAAATAGATCATAAGAGTATCACAGACCAAATGAACTTTATGTTAAGTAATCATTGCTAGTGTACTAGTATGTATGTACAAGCCTATGATCTAAGTGTTTGACAACACACAGAGAATGAACAGTTCTACAAGAGGATCTTGCTGATTTGTAGAAACTGATCACATCCATGAATCAACTAGATACTCATAAATCGTATAGTTGATTCACACTCTGTGAACACTTAAACATTGTGTACATAACCCAGTAAATGATGAAACCATCATAGATAAAGAGTGTGTCATTAATTGTCAAATCCTACACACACTCACCATCATGCATCTCAAAAATGTATTATCTTATGATAATTGCATGCATGAATATGTCTGTTGGTGATAAACATGATGATTATCTAGTTAAGAGGAATAGGGATTTTAGAAAATTAACCAAGCAGGATCCATTCAACAATGGGGACCAAAAATAGAAATATACTTAAACTTGCAAGTACTTGGTCAGTCTGACCACACTAAGGAATGCTGAAGCAGAAGACTTCATTCAATAGGATCCTCAAGGGAAGCTCACAACAGAAGATCATTGAGCTTAAGACAAAAGGAGTTCTTTACGAAGCAGAACTTCTCAAAACAAAGGACTGTCAAAGAAGACTACGTTAAAGAGTCTTTGTCGAATGATCGTAGAAGTGATCAATCCCGAAAATACTCATCTCTCTACGATACAAGAGGAAAACTAAGCAACGATGATGATTCGATCGGAGGGAGAAATGTTGGGCAGACCTTCAAATGAACATAAAGAAGGAATCACATCTATCGAGAAGACAAACATCAATAATGGGGGAGCGATGAATCATTAAGAATAACATCACTATTAAACTGGAAGAGCATGTACATGACTCTGAGTCCCAAAACTTTGTGGCTGATGAACCAAATGAAGATCCATAGTCAGTAGGAACGTCTCAAAATGTACTACTGATAACCCTTCAGCCACCCAATCCATAATCATAAAGTTCCTACGATCAAACACATGATCGTAGTGTAAGAGCAGAAGGACACCACGATTTCAGCAATGCAAATATCCAGAGCTGGTAGAAAGACCTCCCCATCAGAAAAGGTCTAATGAGATGTCATTGAAAATCACTGCTTTAGTATTTCATCTGGAAAACGCCTCAGGGACAAACCTGACCCTTAGATTACTCTAAGAGGTTGGCCCTTCCTGAGCTACCTTATCCCAGAAGGAATGTCTGACCTAGTTCATCTCAAAAGAACCAAGTCAGTCAACGATCGTAGAGTTGAACTTGAAGAGGACTAAACAATTGTGGTACAAACTCAACGATCGTAATGCTATCTAAACGATCGTAGTCCTACCAAAGGGTATTCCAGTTCACAAGGAGCATGAAGAATGAGACATCTGCTAAGCCATTCAAGTTAAGGAGATAAGTTCGAATACATCAGTGATTGAGCTATGCTGCATCGAAGTAAGGAGGAAAGACAAAGCCATCCACTACAACATCTCTTAGAAGTTGATCGTTGAGTCAACAAAGGAAATCGTAGAGTCTATAGCGGCCTCATCATGCCACTCTATGAATCAAAAGGTCAACGGTCAAAACCATGTCAATTAAATGTCCACTCTTTAAATAACTAAAAAGTTGTGGGGAGTTACAACTCATTACTGGGTAACGTGCAACCAATGGACAGTTGACACATCACTGAGTATGCAGAGTTAGAAGGAACTGCCATAAAGACGATTTCAAATCTGCAGACAGTTACCAAAAGATATCGAACCTTTCTCCCTCCCATTTTTAAAACCCTAGAAAGCTTTTCAAGAGCAAAACCAGTTAACCCTCCAGAGACTTACCAAATCTTAGTCAGTCATCTCACATAAACCTCTCTAAATCACACACCCACAGTCTTCGAACGATTCAAATGGAGAACTGGCAAGTCATCACCGGCATTCAACTTGGACAAAATCGTTTGAGAAATCTGAGAAGAAGTTCAGGGACATACTTAGACTCGTAAAGGAAGCTGGGTTTTCAGAATGTCTCGAGGCGAGTACTCATGTATACATTGACCTGGTTAAGGAGTTCTACTCAAACGTCTCCATAAACTCTGGAACTATATCTACCAAGGTTAAAGGTCAGATTTTGAAGCTGAAATCTTCTGACCTTAATCAATGCCTAGGTTTCCCTAGCCAAGGGATGAAGAACCTTGAAGATGTCAACATTGAGCAAGAGAAGGAGTTGATGGGATACCAAAGAAACCCTAGATTCAAAGACATGAAGAAGAAGGAGTTCCCTGAAGAGTATGAATTCCTTGCTGAAATTGTAGGAAAGTGCATACTGTGTAAAAACACTGCACATGATACGGTGATTGATCAACAACTGAAGATAATGTCAGCTATAGTTCTGAAGAAACAAATTGACTTTGGAGCCATTTTGTTTGATCAAATCTCTAAGTGGGTAGAGAAGGCTGAGAAGAAGCCACTGACCAAGGTATTTCATGGGAGGTTCCTGAGTATCATTCTGAAGAAGAAACTAGGAGGGAAAATCAAGGATGATGAGGGAGAAGCCTTGAATGTGCACAAGGTGATGTCTCCACAGTTATTTGAGAACTGGAAGAAGAACCCCAAGGAAAACAAAAGGCTGACAGCTGGGAGCAGCAGTAAAGCCTCTGCAAAGAAGAGAAAGATAGTTGAGGAAGAGAGCTCAGAGTCTGATGACTCTGTAGAAGCAGAAATCACACCAGTCAGAAAGAAATCAAAAGTTGTGAAGAAAGCTGGTGATGAGAAGAAAGACCAGGCCCCACCAAGGAGAGTCTCCTCAAAGGACAAGGATAAAGAAGAAAAAGTCCTAACTACTAAAACAACAAAAAGAAGAAGAAGCAGGTTGCTTCAAGGGCCAGTTAGCAAGAAAGCTAAGGTGGAAGACACACCAACCTTAGCTTCCCAAATCAGTACATCAGATAAAGAAAGGGACGAAGAGTCAGCAGGAGAAAAAGAAATAGATGTCAAGGTCCAATCCCCACAGTCAGCATTCAAAAATGAAAATGAAGCTGATGAGATGAAAGAAAGTGCAGCAACTGCTGATGAAGAAGAATGTGCAATCCCAGTGGCTAATTCTCAGAGTAGTCACTCTGATGATAAAGAAGAAACCCAAAATGATAGGACAAGTAATGATGTGTCTGAAGAAGAAGAATTTGCCCCCACCAATCCAGATAGCCACCCTGCTAAATCAAGAGTTGATGAAATGACAGAAGAAGAGTCTGTTCCTGCAAGTGCTGAACTCCAAAGAAGTATGTCTATTGAGCAAGAGGAGTCAGAGCCTGAAGAAGAAGAGTCAGTGTCTCCAATAATTGAACCTCCACGAAGAAGGAGAAGCTACAGGCTGCAAGCCCAGTTTGCCTCCAAAAGGAACAGTGGCCAATCAAATGCCATCATCGAATTAAGTGATGATGAGTCTGTATCCCCAGGAAAAAGTGCTGAAGATGAAGCCAACAGTGAAGAAGAAAAATCTGAGGAAATACTTGCTGAAGAAGGTGCTGATAATGAAACTCAGCAAGAAGGATTTTCTGTTGAAGATGATCAAGAAGATTCTGAACAAGAAATGCAGCAAGAAGACCTATCTGCTGAAGCTGATCTAAACAGTTCTAGTTCTGAGAAGAATGAAGAAGGAAATGATTCCAACTCTGAAGATCAGGAATCAGAAAATTCAGAACTTCATCCTATTCTCTCACCTGCAAGATTTACCAAGAGAATTGTGGTAGAAGCTCCCAATGAACCATCAGAAACTCCTGCTGACAGATGGGTAAACCATGGAGGTGAACATCTCAGAGTAACAAGAATGACTTCCTCTGACTTAGTCAAGAACTGGAACAACATGGAGTCAGACTGCTCAACCATTCTCTATAACCTTGATGATTTGCTGATGAGATGGTTCTTCCAATCAATGCCTTGGCTGATGGCCTTTACTGAAGGAGACGGAAGTTACTTCAGCTGGTGTTACAAGACTTTTCCAAGCATGAAACTGGTAGCCCAAAACTTTCCAAGGGTGAAAACTTATGCTACCAAGATGATAACAAACCAGCCTCACTTCAAGGTCTATCGACAGGCTGAGAATCTCTACATCCCCTACAATCGTAGAGTGGACTCTAAAGGAAAAAGAGTCATGACCAAGGAGCAAATTATAGAGTCTGTTCACTCTACTGTTTATGATATTCAAGTCTAAAACTAGAAGCCTTCTTATGATCCAGCACTACTATCAGATACTCCATCATTCTCTGCAAGAAATTGGTACTCCACGATTGTTCAGATTATCCAAACCTTTGAAAATCTGCCCAAAGATGATGATCGTAGAGTCCAATCCATTGCTCAACCTGAAGCTGCCAATCAAGAGGATCAAACTGCTTTGGAGCAGGAACTACTGAAGAGCTCTGATGATCTCAGCAAGAAGATATCTCTGCTCACTAAAGAATCATAGAAGCAAACAGCAGCAGGAGATGATTTTTTCCAGCACAAGCTTCAAGCTATCATGGCTGATGTATCTCTCAAACTCCAAGAGAGAGATAACATCTATCAGAAGGCCATCCAAGATCAGAAAGCAGAAGCTCTACAAATTCGTAAGGCAATCTGAGAGCGGATCGAAGCCCTCTCTGACAAGATTGATGATATGAGGCAGACCTTCTCAGTACAACTTGAGCTCGGCCAGCAAGAACTAAAGTTTGAAGTTGCCAACTCCTCCTACCTAATGTTGCAGCTTATGTCCAACATGGAGCAGCTCTCTCAAATGATTGATGACAAAAAGGGGAGAAAAAGAGGCATAGAAAGAAGAGGAGCAAAAGGCACCAAAAGAAGAGCAGAGGATTAAGGGAGAAGAGGTCAAAGAAGAAGAAAGTAGCAGCAGATAAAGAATCATCATCTGAGGGGGAGCCTGAAGATAATGATACCAAAATCACAGAAGCTGAAGGTGAACCAGATCACAAAGGTGATGAAGGGGAGCCAAACAAAGATAGAAGATCATCATCTGAGGGGGAGCAAGAGCAAGAAGCAGAATCAGATGAGTAGCTGATCAACAAGCATCCTGGAAACATACATGGAGCCAAGGAGGTACATCTCTAATCTGTTAGGAATGTTCTGGATCCAGGATGTAAAATGTCTTAATATATAAATTGACATATCAATATAAATGACATTCATGATTAACTGTTTTAGAAATACATCTGCTCACTGTATATAAGATTCATTCATAACATGCATATGGACTTATTGTTTTTGTCATAATCAAATAGGGGGAGATTGTCAGGAATAAGCATGAGAATGCTATTCCTATTTATATATGATTTGATTATGATATATATATATATGTATATGAATGAATAATATGCAAGTATGTTTGCATTAAGAAAAGCTGTAAAGTCCTCTGATAGATAATAGAAATATGTGTACAAGAACTTAGAATGAATTGATCAAATATGTTAGGTTGATCCTACATAAAGCAAAATAGCTTTGTAAAGTGCTTAAAAAGAAATGATGTACAAGGACTATAAATATAGAAAGATCAAGCTTGTTAGGTTGATCTTATGATGTAATAGATAGGCTTGTCTGATCATCAAGCACTGCACTAGAAGTCGTAGTTTGCCAGGAGATTCAAAGTTAACTCGGGAGCTATCGAGGCAGAATAGGAGTATGCAAGATAGTGAGATCTCGGAGTTCATAGACTTCTAGGGGAAACAAAGAAGGATCGTAGTGTGTCGAGAAGAGCTTTTCGGGATTGTAGTGTGCTGAGGAAGTTATGTTCCAAATTGTGAGACACTGCGCCTTTATGGTAGAATGATTGTCTCATGGAACAAAGTCAAGGATCGTAGACTACACTCTGAGTTCGTAGAGTTCATTAAGTGAAGGCAGAGATCGTAGTCGGGAAAGATCAGATGAAGACAACAAGCACAAGGCAGAAATCGTAGTGTGTCAAGATCTGATCTCAGGATCGTAGTGTCTGCACAGCCGGAGCTGAATCGTAGAGTGCAGAACTACGACTCCAACAAAAGTGTTCACAAGTAGATACGGTTCTCAATGAATGAGCACTCCCAAAATATCAAAAGGAACGAAGCCTCTGGTTGGCACTGCAAAGATGCAATCCACAGTAAGGGAATCAGAGAGCACTTAACGAATGGCATGCAGGCTAGCAAAAGAACTAAGCACCAATCCAATCAGCATCAAGATTGAGTTGAAAGGCCATTCGTAATGAAGTCTTCCAACAAGATGATTCAAAGAAGACTTCAGCAGCTGACTAAGGAAAAGTCAGCTAATGTAGCTATTGTCAAGAGAACAGAAGACAACGATCTTGGAAACAACCAAGATCGTAGTGTTGGCCAAACAAAGAAGGAACTGATGGAAGGTGAATCGAGATACTGGTCAGCTTCTGAAGAGCAAGGCTAATGTGATTAAGTGCAGGGTCAGTTCATTGATGATAAGTGAGCGGAAGATCACCAGGAGAAAGCAAGCTGAATGCGCCACAAATCTGAAGTGTCTTGATATTCAAAAGGGGATCAGAGCAAGGAATTAAGCCATCCGTATCTGAGAACAGTCGAAGCAAACAGAAGTATTGAAGCACTACACAATACAAGGAAGAGGTGTTCTACATTGAAGATCCAATCAACACTCTTCAAGATCGTAGTGTTAACTCTACTAGTCAACGAGCAACAATCAACAAGACACTACGATCAGGTCCTTGAAGACATGCATCAGAATCGTAGAGTTCGAATACCTGAAGACTGAAGCATTGGCAACGATAGAATCTGAAGGGTAACATTCGGACAAGTGCTTATTGAGAGCATCGATGCAAAAGGACAACCTCTGATCAAGAAATCAGAAGAAGTAAAGTCTTCGACCTGCCCAAGACATAAAAGTGATACATCTGACATGGTAGGTGAAACAGTAGACTGCAGCGTCAGAAAAAGTATGACAAGCTACATCAAGCAGTCTACCTCAAACAACTTGAGATCTGTGAAGATATTTGAATAGCCTTCAACGGTTACTTTCCAACGGAAGGATTGGGAAGAAGTATAAATGAGAAAGAGCTTCAAAGATCAAAGGTTGCTGGTTTTTGTGCATTTTGGAAAAAAGGTGGACTGATCCAACTGAGTGATAGTGAGTCCGAAGGCTCACTCTACGATCCACCAAGAACACTCAGAAGTCAAATCAAGCAAGAAGTAGAAGTGTGAGTTCTACTATGTAGAAGTGAGAGTTCTACTACATGAAGAGTGTTCTGAACTGCCGAGAGAAAGAAGAGCATCATGCCATCTGGATGTCCATCATGGGAAGACTCTAAGTACAATAGAGAAGAGCCTACAGTCATCTTAGCAAGTCCATCATGAGAAGGCATCAAGTAGCAAGAAGGGTGATCACAAAAGCCATCTTGGTGTCAAGCATGAGACAGCTTCTAAGTACCTAACAGAAGTGCTTCCAGTCATCTTAAAAGCCTCTCATGTGCAGCCATCAAGTACCAAGGAGAATGATCTTCAAGGCAGTTCATCAAGGGGTCATCAGGTGTAGTTGAGCAACCTAAGAAGCTGAGCATCATGCAACACTCAGCTGCACTTCAATAATGATCAAGCCAACACTACACCAAAAATGGCCTATAGTGAAGGACACCTATATCACTCACAAGTGATTTATAGCGAAGAAATATTTCCTTCACACGAGTGCTCACATTAGACCTCCTCGCAATTGGGTATCCTTCGCTAAGTAGTAACTAAATGTCTTTTGTGAATGATATATTGTGAATAACTTATTCCTTCACAAATTGTATTTAGTAATGGAATATTGTTATTTAGTGAAAGATTGGTTTCCTTCACAAATAATATTTTAAGAAGGACTATTTGAAATTAGTGAATAACTTTATTCCCTCACAAATAATATATTGTGAAGAACAAATTTATTTAACGAGAGAAAATTTTCCTTCACTAATTATAAAATTGAGAATGTATCTTCAAATTAGTGAGGAAAATAATCCTTCATTGATGACTAACTAATTAACTAAAAAAAATTTAATTATAAATTTATAAATAAAAATTAATTGATAAATAATCAAAATTCATTGCAAATTATAATTAATTTTCAAATCAATAATTTCATATTTATTATTATTAATTGTTATAATAAATATTAAATTTAATATTTGAAGTTAATATAAATTTCATAGTTGTTTCAAACTAATTGATAAATTAATGCATAAAGAGCCAATAATTAAAACTAATACTCCTCATATAAATAGATAATGCTCAAATTACGATAACTACATAAGTTGTTATTGTATCTTGGTCTCCCAAGGACCATAGTACCTACAATATTTATTAACTTACATAAAAAACTGAAATAATAACAACGAACTAGAAAGAATAAAGTGTATATCATGTTAGGTCCACTTCATTATCATTTTCTTCAAGTAAATCAAGGTTGGACTTGTAAACTCCATACTACAAGAGAAACACCAAAAATCAATTTCAATAAGATGAGGAATAAGAAAAGATAAAACTGGTGAACTTAAATTAAGAGAGATTAATTAATGACAGACAAAAATATAGCTATTAGTAAATACCTCAATTAATAAATCAAATCAAACCTATGGTAAATGTGATAATGTCACTTATCATATATATGTGTTAGTGATTTACATGTGTTAGTGATTTCACTACAAGAATGTGTTTGTGATTTACATGTGTCAGAGATGTCAAACTGAGTTTATGAAGCATTTTAGTTTAGTAGATTACCTGTTGATGCTTTAGACTTTTCTCTTTTCCAATAACAACGATCTCACACCCTGTCCTCTCAGTCCAAATTTCCAATTGCTCACTAGCAAATTTGCTTCTAAACGTATCACCGATTGCCATCAATATCCGGTAGAATTTCACACCATAAACAATTAGATAAGAATAGTCTGCTGCTACCAAAAGCTACCTCTAGTAGAAACAAAATTAAGAAAATTATGAAATTTTCAACTACTACTACTATCCTGTTAAGTCTATTTTCTATCATATTATAAATGCACTACTACTATATGCGCTTTTTTGTTCAAGTCAACGTGAAAAAAATCACAATCTAATGCCGATTACTCCAGAAAAGAGTAACAAGAATTGTAAACAGTATTTAAGAATTTAGTAAGAGCTTGGACAAACCTATACTAATTTTATTATGACTTCCTGAATATTCTAAAAGACGCTGTGGCCTATGAGAAAGTTTTTGAGATCCTAATCGCGCACTACTTAATGTAATACAGTATCTCAGAGGTGTTTTCGAATCATCCACAGAGTTGCATATGCTTACACCTATGATATGGTTACAAGGAAATCAACAAGCTCTAGTTTGATTTGGATTCTATCAACTGCAAATTTATTTTTTCCTGGATTAAGGTATAATCAGCATCTCATGCCACATAAGCCACAGCTTCCCCTGCCATTGATAGTAAATGATTTGTGTTTGTGTGAAATTTTTCCACAAAAAGATGCTTGTAAAATTATGCTCCTTAGTATCGTCTAAATTCCAATATAGATGATAAATTCTAGATAGAAACTCAATAATCCCCTACCTCAAGGGGTTGATAGGACAATTTCATTGGATGATATAACAAACATACCCTCAGGGCTGAATGATGCCTCCAAAGTGGAAGTATAAGAAAATGGCTTGACATTGAATGTAGATAACTATGCAAAAAATTATAGAGAAAATATAAATCAGAGAGAAATTTCTACCATAAGTATTCTGAAACTTAGAAATGGAGAAAACTCACAAGTGTACCGCGGAATGAATCAAGTACATGAATATGCCCATCCGTAGTTGTCAAAAGCATAAGTCTACCATCGTTGTTATATTTGACGACATTCGCGTCAGACATATCTCCTCCAACAGAAAATATGTCAAAAGGGCCCTTAAAGGAATCAAATTTCAATAAACTAGCTTTTTTCCAATCTGAAACCATAGATAAAACAACCGTAGCGACCACTGACCTCTTGTTTTTCTTAACTATTAACCTTGACCTCTAGCTTTTGTTAACTACAAACCTTGAACTCTAGTTTTGGTCTACTACTAACCTTCTCAAACTGGTAGACATCAAACATTCTGATGTATCCCCCAAAAGCAATTGCAAATACAAGCCCTTGATCATCATAAGTTGTAGGCGGTCTTGTACGCATAAAAGGCCCTAAATTACAGAGAAGAAAATGATGAATAACTTAAAACAATAACATGTCTTTCAACATGAGAATCCAGCTGTTAATGCCTCCACCTGACATTTCTCAGCTCTTTCATCCCAAAGTAGAGCAGATCTATCAAGAGAGCCAGAGATAAAATAATCTTTTCGAGAGCACAAGCTAAGTGAGACAACCCTAGAAGATCAAAAATAAATATGTCATTTCTAATTCATAAATTATTTGTTATAACATGTAAATGGAAGTGAAAAAAATCTAATAGAGAAAACGAACTGTGCCTGTCATGGTGACCTTTAAAGTATCGCAAATACTTGGTGACATGATAAGTACTGATGACCAAGCTACTGGAGCTAAAGCATAGGCCAGCTTTCATCAATGAGGTACCTACCATCATATATTTGGAAAAATGAGAACAATAACACAGAAGACTTGCTAATAAAAGTAAAGAAAAAGACAATAAGATATTAGGTCCTAACTCCCAGTGCAAATCCTTCTCAAAATATGTCAAGCATTCACGAGAAGAAGCGAAGATTAGAATAATAACTTTGACGAGGAAGCAAAAGAGTCATGAATAGATTCTTGTTCGGACATTTTTGGAATTGAAAAGACAAGTAAAAATAATAATAATAAATTTATGAAGGGTATAGGGTCGTAAAATCAAGATTAACCACACCAATAATAATAACAAGAGCATTTGTAGAATATCCATTTCAATTCAATAGTAGAATAGTAATGATGAAAAACTCCCCCGAAGAAAGAAAGAACTTGCTATCAAACTCTCTAAATTAGATATGCAAATAAGGGAGAAAATTGGCAAAAGGAAGTCCACCATATCTAATCATCATCAATCATGATTCTAATAATTTAGTATGAGCTCAACTACTCAATGAATCCATACACTAAGAGTACATGATTTGATTTGCCATAGAACACCATCAAAACAGCTCATTAATTTACGTGCTTAAATTCAAGTAAGTTTGGAATGAAGCATAACCAAATAGTCCAAGGGGCAAGGGCCTTCTACAAAAATGTAAATCAGGGCCATTTACGATGACTATCAAATGAATCTATATCTAGGGAGCCCTTTCTATCGAGTGATGTTTGGTTTACCAAGTTGGCTCCTAACATTTAATTGCATCAAAGTTGAAGCCCCAGGACAAAAGTTTGTCCACATGAGAGCATTCATCACATAGCACTATATATAAGATCTAGTTAACAAAATTTCCAGCAAAACCCTCATGTGCAATGATAAATTACCTGCTTATCATGATGAATAACATTTAAAGGAATCACATAAATTTTAATTCTAACATATGTTAAATTGACTTTAAATAAGTCAAAATTGTACTTACATTTTGAAGTGGAACAGTATTTAACAAGGCATTACAGAGAACAATGAAGTCAAGGATACTTAACTATTAAAGTTTAACAAATGAAATTGCAGGTTTAACTATGTTCATTAGAGTTGAGCATAAAATTTTTTTGCCTCTATCTGGAAGGGCTAGAGTGCCCCGTGTAAGGAAACATTAACTAGCAAAACTCTTGGAGAAGTAGATCAGGAAATGTGAACAAAAATCATATAGCATTAAATACAACATTAAAATATATGACATTAAAAACTAGGTCACTTTACAAATAATAACACATCAAAGGATTGATAGCAGTAATCATTTAAAGGAAATAAATTGAAACAATTCACAAGAATAAAGTGTAAAAACTCAAATTTAATGAGCAATCTTTCATAACCATTTCCTATATAATATTATAATAAAACAACATACCAATAACAAGGCAACAATTATTTACTGGTGAGGCTCGACAAGGACATATAGTGGTTTTCCATTCAGCTTACACAAACCCTACATAATTAGCAGATGTTGGGTTCATAATGTCAAGAAAATGATTAATACACAAAACTGATCATCACAGAAGATTTAGCAGGAAAAGGATAAAGAAGAGATGCAAAAATTGGAACCAACATGATTTAACTAAAACCCGATGTTATCTGCTTCAACATGTACCAGCATCATCGTCAGCTTACATTTTGATTAAAATCTTAACATTGTACTTATAACTTTATACATGTATATATTTACTTTTACTTAAGAACCTTCAGTTTTTGAAAATCCAAGCTAAAGAAACTCAATTAACACAACCCAAAACGAAAATCAACTAAAGAAACTCCCAATTAAAAAAATTAACTTGTTTTAGATAGCAACGAGCTCTACAGAATCAAGATTCATCCCCATATAAACCCAACCAAAATCACCGGAACCAATCAATTCTCCTTTCCCTTTCCGCCACCTAATCGTTGTTAAATTCGCTCTTTTGGCCGTCTTGGAACTTCGATTGGAGGAGGTAGTTACGAACCGTAAGCATAGCAAATGCACTCGATTCTCGATTTCCGAGATCTTTGGGCCGATCTTATCAATGAATCCTCCAAAACTACTCACATCATCTTTATAAGGTTGAAGACCGAGACCGTGAATGAGCTAGAGATAAGGTTTTGGAAGGACTGACATCTGATAGCGAGCGTAAAGCCAAAGACGAAATTTCTTTATGCAGAGGGCTTTGCTAGTAGAAACCCTTATAATTTGGTGCGAAATTAGGAAATGTCAACAATATGTTTTTCACTTATAAATAATACTTCTAATTCACTCTTAAATGTAATTTTATATATAAAAAAGTAATAATATATATCTATATTATATTGTAAGTTACTTAAAAGTGTTATTAAAAATAAATTTAATACTATAAAAATTTAATATATTTATATTATAATTTATATTCACCACAATTAATTCAAAAAAAAAATAATTCAGAACAAGATAGCGACCAATTTTATCCCTCACAAAAAACATATGAATAATGATATATAGTGAGTAATAATTCCTTCACTAAATAGATATTTTCCTCGCAAATTTTCATCATAAATTGGCTCCAAAAATCTTTCTATCGCCCCAATTTTGCGAGGAAAAAAATATAAATTGTGAAGGATGTTTCTTTTGCTAATAACTATATTGTCACTATACTTTTTTCCTTCACTATTCCTTCACTAAACAACTCCTTTTGTGAAGGAATAAATTCCTTCACAAAATTTCCTTCGCTAGAGGCCATTTTTGGTGTAGTGCAAGCTACTAAGGATAGAAGATGTTCAGAGCATGAAGACATCTTAGCAGCTCAACATTGACTCCAACAATAACAAACAAACAACTCAACAAAGCTAGGGCCAAAGGGTCCTTGTCCGGAGGGACTAAACAAAGTAGGGCCAAAGGGTCCTTGTCCAAAGGGACTAAATAAAGTTCCAAGCCTACTGGGCTTGAAGAGTTCCTAGGGAAATAGAGGAGTCCCAAGGCTGCTAGCCGTGAAGAGTTCTTAGTGAACTGAAGTCCCAAGGCTACTGGCCTTGAAGGAATCGTAGAGATTCAGGGTGCTGCCCTTCCTTAGTGGAAATCCTACTAGTTGAAAGTAGAAGAGTGGATTAGGAGCTTGAGTCTCTGAACCACTTAAAATCCCTTGTGTCTTTTACGTTATATCATTTACATTATGTCTATAACTACTATGTATGTTCTAACTGCTTACAACTAAACTAACCCAACGAACAATGTATGTATGATTATGAATATATCAATGAAGGGGAATCTTTTACTTATTCATTGTAGCTTGAAAAGATTCTTATGTTTGTCATATACTTAAATATGAACAATACAACATAAACCGTAAAAGTATTTGAAATAAAAAGGATCTATTCAACCCCCTCCCTTCTAGATCTATTGTGCCCTCCGAAACTAATGTAATATTTCCATGAAAAGATACTGGATGAAGCGCAAATATCAAGGATATTCCACTAATTTCATGGAGTATAGAAGTCAAAACTTTAACCAACCGAGTATAATAAAGAATGGAATAACAAAAGAAATCACCATGCATGCGGTATTGCCATGACGAAGTTATTCCAATGAGAATAATAACAACGGAACCGTGTCGGTGAAATTAAATGCAAGCGGGATGTTCCAACCGAATAATAAAGAATGGAATAACAATAGAAATCACCATGCATGCGATAAACCAGATGCAGACGAGGTTATTCCAACGAATAACAAATAATAGAACCAGTCCCATAAACGCAAACGCATTGCATACGATATTTTGATGTAATAATAAAGAATGGAATAACAACGAAATCACCATACATGCGATAGAAATAGCATGAGCAAAGTTATTCAACAGAATAATTAAGAACGAAATCATAGAAGAATTTCACCATGTATGCGGTAGATTGCATAAACAAAAGTTATTCCAACATAATAATAAAGAATGGAATAACAGAAGAATTTCACAAAGTATAGGGTATCCCGCGTATACAGGTTATTCCAACAGAATAATAAAGAATGGAATAACGAAGTTCTCTTCATGAATAAGAAAGAAAGAATACCCTTACGAGTGTACAACAAATAATATCCCTTACCTTAGAAAGAAGAGTACTGGATATAGAAGTAGTGAAGTAGTAGAACACTTTTCTTCTTTCTCTCTATAGTTTCTCTCTAGAGTTTCAGTGAATTCGTAAGAAAATAATGAAGGAATGAGCTTCTATTTATAGAAGAATGGATTGTATAGTAACTAATTCATGAACGGTCCAGATTGATTTACTTTAATCTGACGGTACATATTTAAAGCAAAATCTTTTAAATAAAATATAATATATTCTATTTATAATCTAATAAAATGAATAACTTTATAAAAGATTTTACTATGGAAATACTATCTGAACACTTATGCAAATACTATGCATAATAAAATATAATATATTCTAATTATTGTCTAATAAAACAAATAACTTTATAAAAGTATTTTGTTTTATATAAAAAGATTTTACTATGCAAAACACTATGCAAACAATATGCAGGCACTATGCAATACTATGCATAATAGAATATAATATATTCTATTTATATAATAACTTTATAAAAGTATTCTGTTTTATACAAAAAGTTTTTTTGTTTTACTACATT
This sequence comes from Panax ginseng, assembly GCA_020205605.1. Lineage (NCBI taxonomy): Eukaryota > Viridiplantae > Streptophyta > Magnoliopsida > Apiales > Araliaceae > Panax > Panax ginseng. Next base: position 63,877,151 of record CM035150.1, read on the forward strand.
AATAATACCAATAAAACAAACTGAGTGACTTATCACGTAAGCATCAATAATCAATACAAAGGTGCTACTATTATGCAACCAATGCCATTCATCGTTTCTTTTACTACTTAGGTAGTTCAACAAGATTAATTCGGTAAAACTTCCGCCATTATTTTCATAAAATATTTTTATCGTTTTCTCAATCCGACAATAATTCTGTTGCGGGTTCCACCAATGATTGTGCCATTGCACAAATATTCCCTAATAAAATAAATATTCCCCGACCAATCGAATATAATATGATAACTTGCATACTTTGCAAAATTTATAAATACTACCCACAACTAAAATATTATATCAAATCCACACCATAATATTAAAAAAAAAAATCGAGAAAATAAAATCTTTATTCATAAAATCTTGGGTCTCACAAAAACCATCTGAGGAAATTCAGACATCGCAGGATAATTTACAAGCTGCTTATAGCTGAAAATGTACATCACGAGAACCGAATCCAGATCGATGAAATTTGAATCTGTGATCACATGATTCCTAAAGCGCACTGAGATACCGCAATTTGTATGAAAGCGATGGCGAGATATATATATATAAAAGCTGTGAATATATATATATACAGACATGATCACCAACCACGAAGCACCTCCATGGGGGATCAGAAAATATAAATAAAGCTATAAAAGCTATCAAATGCCACGGAGGAAACTCCAGGCGGGACAAAATATAAATAAAGTTGTACAAAGCGATCAACTGCCACAAAGTAAACTCTAGGCAGGATGTAACGTAGATAAAGCTGTAAAAGCGATCAACCACCACGAAGTAAACTCCAGGTGGGACGAAATATATATATATATATATATAGATAAGCGATAAATGCACCGGATGTAAAATCCAGGCTCATCGAACAGAGTTCGACAACAGTTCATATAAATAAAAGCAGAGTAAACGCACCAGATGTAAAATCTAGACTCATCGAGCGTAGTCCCACCACAGTTCATATATATATATATATATATATATATATATATATATATATATATATATATATATATATATATATATATATATATATATATATATATATATATATATATATATATGCAGTAAACGCCTGCATCAAGTCTAGGCTCATCGAACAAAGTTCGACACACAGCTTAATATATATAAATGTATATATATATTAAAAGCGAAGAACGCTCGAGATCGAAGTCTATGCTCAATCGAGGCATAACTCGATAATGTTACTCAATATATATATATATATATATATATATATATATATATATATATATATATATATATATATATAAAATGAAACAAAACCACGGACCAAAGTCCGTGCAAATGCGCAATACATGACTCTCAACGTGAAGAAGGGTGTGTGCAGAGATGAAGAGAAAGACTCTAAAGTGTGTGAGAGAAGGCTTACAATGACCGCCAAAGAAGACTTCTATATCTTTAGAGTGGAGTAACACTTGGCTTTTGTAGGTACAAAAGGGTCATATATGAGCTCACAGGTGTTTAAAATGAGAAAGTACACTGCATGGGGTAAGTGCAGAGCAAATTGGGCAGGGCTTCCTCGCCGTTTTCTCTTACAAAATGGGAGGCCCAAGCCCTCTATTTATAGATGATTTAGCCATGAGTGTACTGCTTGGTGAGCCTGAGTGTACTGCTTGAGCCATGTGTACAGAGGCAACCACGTGGGCCGTGGTTTTTAGGTCCGTCGTCTCAAGATACGTGCACTCAGGCATTGTAATGTCCACTCAAACTTTAAGAAGTGCAATTCGGGCATCCGTTTGAGGTATACATGACCTATTTTGGACCGCCATTGTCGAGAGTTGTACGATGGCTTGGGATTAGAGTTTGTACGAAGTCATTGAAGATGGCACGTTTCCCTCCAGTCTTCAAGCTTCAACTTTCATCCGTTACCCCGCACAATAGTCACTCGAGATTGGTTAGTCTTGTGGGACATCGTTGCGTAGAGATGTTTAGACGACGTGGTGTGGCATCGCTTTGGCGAGATGACGATGTTGCCCCTCACCGGTGTTATCACCGGATTGAAATTTGTCAGCGACGTTGCTTTCGAGCTTACTTGAGATTGAATTCACGCAATTTATTGAAGGTCCTCATTGTCATCTTTGAGGTGTTCCTGTCTTCCCAATGTTATTGCCGTGTTGGTACAGTGTATCTCGTTGTGAGCGCCGAGATTGAAGCTAGCCGCATTTAAAACAAGCATTTCTAGGGTTATCGCCGAAACTGCATTCCTTGGGGTTATCACCAAGGCTGGTGGCTATTCCCATGGTTGGGACTGAGACTGGATACCTCGGGGTTATCTCCGAGATGAATCGGTCTTCTCCGGTGTGTGTTCTGGTATTGTATCTGAACGCCTCGGGGTTATATCTGAGGTTAGAATTGTTACTCCCAGTGTGTGTTCTGGGGTTAACGTTGGACTTCTGGTAGTATCCGGCATAGATATGGATTGTCTTTTGAGTGTCTACAAACCTGCTAATGAAGTTGATTCTTCCCAAAAATCCCCGTATTTTCTTCTCTGTTTGAGGAATGGGCATTTCCGTGATGGCCTGGATTTTGGTAGGATCCAGCTCAATCCTTTTGTGGCTGACTATAAATCCTAGCAACTTGCCTGATTTAACGCCAAAGGCGCACTTGGCTGGATTCAACTTCAAGTTGTACTTACACAACCTGTTGAATAATTTTATGAGATGGTCTAAGTGGTCCTCCTCCTTTCGGGACTTAACAATGATGTCATCCACGTAGATCTCGATCTCTTTGTGCATTAAGTCATGGAAGAGAGCCATCATAGCTCGCTGGTAGGTGGCTTCGGCATTGATGAGTCCGAATGACAATCGTCTATAGCAAAAGGTTCCCCAAGGCGTGATGAAAGCAGTTTTCTCACGATCTTCCTCAGCAACCATAATTTGATGGTACCTTGCAAAGCAATCATCAAAGGAGTACATGCAGTATTGAGCAGTATTGCCAATGAGAATGTGGATAAATGGCACGGGAAAGCTATCTTTTAAGCAAGCATTGTTCAAGTCCCGGTAATCCACGTAGACTCGCACCTTTCCTCCAGGTTTAGGCACGGGAACAATATTGGATATCCACTCAGGATATGTGGACACCATGATGATGCCAGCTTGAAACTGTTTCACAATTTCTTCTTTCACCTTTTAACTCCACTCAGGTTTCAATCGCCTGAGCTTTTGCTTGACTGGCTTAAATCCCTCTTTAATGGGAAGGCGATGAAGGACAATGTCAGTGGACAAACCCACCATGTCTTCGTGAGACCATGCAAACACATCATGGAATTGGGTTAGTAGCGTAACCATGTCATTCCGCTGGTTTGGGGTAAGGTCCGAACCAATCTGGATTAACTTAGGGCTTTCTAAGGTTCCGAGATTGAAGGAAGTGGTTTGGTAAAGGTTGGGTTTAGGTTTGTCTTTGACCCATTCTTGAATTTCTGGAGGCACCTCAATGTCCTCATGTACTTCCATCAAGGCTGAATTCATCTCTACATCAAAGGTACAATCCTTGTGGAGAAGAGGCACCGTATCAGCAAGTACAGGTACATCTAAATTCATGGTCCTGAAACAAAATATGCTTTCACTTAGTATATATAAAAAGGTTTAATCATACAAAGTGTTAACATGTACTGGCAAAAAGACTGCTAATAATGTACAGAAAAGTAAGTAGTTATGATATCTACAGGGAAGAAAGAGTTTCTGCCTGTTTTACCCTTGTCGACCAATTCAAGGAGTGATGTTCCAATTTGCAAGGGCAAAGTCCGGGTGGACTGCAGTGATGGAAGGGCTGTCATTTTCCTCCTTCTCCCGAATAATGGCCATTATGTCTGGGCAATCATCATCTGGGGTATATCTGTTTGTATGTTCATCATGAACGATGATGTGTATGCCTGACATCATCCGGATGACATCTTGTTTAATTCTTTGTTTCTCTTCCTCCACTCGGGGATCTGGAACAAAGATTTCTTTCTTCTTCACTGATACCGGCTGGGGGAATAACATAGCCATGATACTGGCTGACACCTTTACAGGAGGTTGTGCGGACTCAGAGTTTAAAGGCGAAGATAAACGCCGCGTGCTTGAAGCTGAAGGAATCTGCTGATGCTTATGAGGATTCCTATGATTAGAACTGGCAAAATAGCCTAGTCTAGTTGTTCCAGTTTGCTTGGTTAATTGAATTGGGTACTTGATACCCTGGCGATCTTGACCCAAATTTTGTCCCACCGATGACCCCAATGACATCATTTCTTGAGTAAATTAAACATTACCTCGGCAAAAATCTTGGGTTTGGGAAATGGCGTTCCAATAGCATGGTATTGGGTATTGCTTACTTCCAAGGCATGAAAACTGATCGGTTTAACATCTGCATTGGCATTGATGAATGGCATGTACCCATGTTAAGGACACTCTGGTTCAGCGTTAACCGTGACTAGGCTATTGTTGATAATGTATTTCAACTGTTGATGAAGGGTGGAGGGGACTGCCCCTGCCATATGAATCCATAGTCATCCCAAGAGTAGGTTGTATCCTGAATCTATTTTGAGTACGTGGAAAGATACGTAGAATGTATGGGGACCAATTTCGATTGGCAGTTCAATTACTCCGACCGAATTTCGACGGGCTCCGTCAAAAGCTTTGATGATAGTATGGCTACTCCGGATTCGGTTGAGATTGATATTCATCTTCATCAAGGTAGCGTATGGACAGATAATTAGAGATGAGCCTCCATCTATCAAGACTCCAGCTAGCATGTATCCGGAGGACAAGACCGCAATGTCCAACGGCTTGCAATGACCGGTCCCTTCGGGCGGTATGTCATCATCAGTGAAGGATATCCCATTTTTGTTAAAAATGTGATCAACTAAGTGTTGAAATTTTTCTGTATCAACTGATGTTGGTAAGCAGGCTACTTCCAAAACCTTCAGCAAGATCTTCCGGTGATCCTCGAAAGTTAGGACCAAGTCCAAAATTGAAATTTGGTGTGGAGCTTCTCTTAAGCTTAAAACCACCTTGGCTTCGTTCTGACCCATAGTGCGGAGGAATTTTTCAATCTTCTCCATGGGTATTTTCCCCTTTGATTTGATGGTAGACTTCATCACCCGTTGGGGAAGATACAGCGGATTTTCCTTTAACACTATAGCAGTGGTATGTGAGGTGGATCCTTCACCTTCTCCATAATTCCACAGAACTTTTCACAAGCTAACAATAGGATATTGTGCTTTGCATGGTACGTTAATTGGCTCGGGAGAGACCACTTTCAAAGGATTGTTGTTTCCTTTGAGTCAAACTGATGGTATTGTGAGTGATTTGTTAGTCACATCAGTCTCAGTGGATATGACTGCTACCAAACTCTTCCACTTAGTAGGACATGTATTCTCATTTGCATGTAACACAGTATCATCGTCTGCTAGTTACAGGACACCGCTGTCAATGAGATTCTGGATAAGGTGGCGGAGTGCCCAACATTCTTCTGTGCTGTAACCGCGAGAATGGGAGTGATATTGACATACTCCATCAGAATTGTACCGTCCTGAACGGGGATTAACCAGAGGAAGAAGGGAACTGATTCTTCCTTCATTGATTAGCATCTGAAGGATTTCCTCCCTAGGTTGGTCCAGATATGTGAATTCCCTTTTGTTGGCAAAATCCCGACGGGCTTTGGCATTCGCTCTCTTTATCACTTTGTCTTCAAGCATTTCATTTTTTGAAGGTGACGAGAGCATATTTGTGACAAGAGGGAGGAGACTAGCATGCTCCTGGCTGACTAACTGACATGTCACTCGATGTTGATAGGTCACCAGTTCTGCCAATTGCTCAATTTTCTTTCATAGAGTTTTCATCTTACGTTCCATTGCGAACTAGAACTTGGCATAATCCCACTTGTCAACACCGTCTTTGGGGGTCTTGGAGGATTCATAGTTGATATTGGAACTCTGTCTATTGCTCCTATTGATCATGTTGACCTCTTCTTCTTTATGTTGAGGAAGAGGGTTGTCTTGAACGTGAGGCTGATCTGGTTTGGTGACCACGATCTCACCGTTGTCTATCAGGTCTTGGATCTGGTGTTTCAAGGCCCAACAATCCTGAGTATCATGTCCAGGTGCCCCGGCATGATAAGCACATTTTCGAGCAACATTGAAACCCCGTCCATTACGGCTGGCTGGTGGAAGAAGTGCGTAATTTTCTTCTGTGTTGTTAGAAGGGTGAGAATATTCTCAAGTGTGTCCCCTAAGGGTGTGAACAATCGAGGGCGTTTGACTTCTCCACCTTTTGGTATTGGAGGGTTCGAAGACTGTGCTTGAAAGGGAGTGTAGTTTCTCCTTTGAATAGGCATGTTCTGATTGCCTTTTTGACCCTGTAGTATCAGGGAAACATCTTCCTCTTTTCTTTTTATGGACCCTCCGGGGGTTGTTTCCATAATTTCTGGATTAGATGTGATCAGCAACAGCTTTAAGGGCAGCTAGGTCTTGAATTTTTCCGGACTTCAATCCCATCTCAGCCATCTCCCCATGTTTGACCATTTCAGAAAATGGTTTACCGATGTCGGCTAAAACTCTTTCATAGAAAAGAGCTTCTTGTATGTCTATGAAAGTCATGACCATCTCTGATTCTGCCATGGAAGGAATAACTTGGGCAGCCAGGCGTCTCCACCTTTGAGCATACTCTCTGAAAAAATCGTTAGACTGTTTCTTGATCTTGGTAATTTGATCTGCGATCAGAGCCATCTCGAGACCCGAAAAGTCGTATTGAGTGAGGAAGGCGTGTGCTAGCTCTTCCCAGCTATAGATCTTTGAGTTGTCTAATCTTATGTACCACAAACGGGCTTCTCTAGTCAGACTCTTCTGGAACAGTTGCATTCTGAGCTTCTCGTCGTCTGCATAAGATCCAAGTTCTCCAATAAAGACTTTTAAATATGTGTAAGGATCTACTAACCCGTCATATTTTTCAAAGTCAGGAGTCTTAAACTTATTTGGATAATGAACACCAGGGAAAATGCAAAGATCAGCATATGAAACAATCCTGTGTGTTCCAATTCCTTTGATAGCACGAAGGGTCTCTTCCATTTGGAGGACTTTCTTTTTGATGTCGCCGGTGTCTTGATCTCCTGTGAGATGGGAGGCATCATGGATTTTATTGGTCGTATCCAACTACAGTTTAGGTATTGTAATGACCTGGGCTCCTCCTTGTGTAGAGGATTCAGCATGTACGGATATTTTTGGACCCTAAGTAGACTGGTGTAGTTCTTTGAGTAGAACAGCCAAATCTATAATTTATTTGCTTAATCCGTCAAATTCTTTACAAGAAACTGGATTATGGTCAGTCTGGTCAGATGATGACATGATTGAATGTAGGTTCCCAGCCTTTTTGGATTTTGACCAGGTAGTATGTCCGATTAGTTATCTGCGAAAGACTTGCATAGTTTAGTCTTTAGGGAATGTGTGTATAATAACATGCTATGTGATGTGTCCATTTTAGGAATTTTATCCTTCAAAACGGATGTCAGCTGTTTGTAGCATGTCAATTTGTATGTGTACACATTTCTTCATATTTCTCATTACATGGAGATAGATATGGATGAAATTACAAGTGTTTGTGTTTACAAGTAATTTAAAAATGAGAAAGCATGAAGAGACTTTCCTCCATTTTGGGGTTTATCAGAGGCTTACCTATCTTAGGTTACTCTCGCGGCTTTTTGGCATGAAGGTTCCCAAATCATCGCAATTTACTCAACGGGAAATAAATCCGGTCTTTCAACTGGAGCGAATTTGGGTGGTGCCTTTCCTGAGCCTCACGGGAATTAGTCTTCCTATGAGTCCAGTAATCAAACACCGACAAGATAGCCTCCTGGTGGAGGAACCACACAACATACATTCACATACATCGCATCTCACCGTATAGAAATGATGACATGTGCGAAGCACTAATATCACAAGTAGATATGGTGCGAGGCACTAAGTGCAATAAGTAAATTCATTCGTACACATTCATCATAAATGTAAATGCAACATCCACACACAAGCAGATAACTATTTTGAAAAGATTGTAATAGCGGCTTAAGTCCTCTTACTGGTGTCCCCAGTAGAGTCGCCACCTGTCGATGTCGGGATTTTTAATTGTCCCTTTCCGTTACTTGTTCTTTGGTGTTCTCGTTTTAGGTGAGATTTGTTTGAAAAAACAAGTGAAAAAGGTCTGACATGTATAATGTCGACGATGGACTGTTAAGAGTCACCAGTTTGTTTTTTAAATGGTTGTACCAACACAACCGAGAAAAGGTTTACATTGACCTCGTGATGTGACAATCGCTAAACCAATTCGATGAAATCGAGATTCATTAGGGTCCGGGGACTTGATTATCTGCGGAGGGAAGGTGTTAGGCACCCCCAGACATCCGTATACTACTACGGTGGCGCCTTTTTTCAAGAAACTATTATCCTAATGTGTGTGTGTGTGGGTCAATGTGCTATTTATTTGGAAGTGGTACGAGGCCTCGTTCGTACCTATATACACAAGGTTTGAATTTATGGAAAAATTCAATTTTAGCAAGATATGGCAGTGATGTTTTAAAAAAGAGGTTTTTCAAACCCTTGTACTCAATAGTAATTGAGACCTTTTACACTTCCATTTTATTAAGTGTTCGACTTGATTGATTTTATTTCCAGATGCGAAGCATCTATAATAAAATAATATACAAAATAATCTGAGACTTCCTCGTGGGTATGAAAACCATCTCGAGGAAATTCGAATAACGAATAATTTACAAGTCGCTATAAATTTGAAAATGTCCATCACGAACCGAATCTAGATCCAATAAATCAATTTGTGATCACATAATTCCTAAGGCGCATGATACCCCAATTTATATGAAAACAAAGAAGGCGGTATATATATAAAAGCAGTAAATATATATATCTGAGACATGATCACCAACCATGAAGCACCTCCACGGGGATCGAAAATATAAAATAAAGTCACATAAAAGCTATCAACCGCCACGAAGGAAACTCCAGGTGGGACGAAACATAAATAAAGCTATAAAAGCGATCAACTGCCACGAAGTAAACTCCAGGCAGGACGAAACGTAAAGAAAGCTGTAAAAGCGATCAACCACCACGAAGTAAACTACAGGTGGGACGAATATATATATATATAAGCAATAAACGCACCGAATATAAAATCCATGCTCATCGAACAGAGTTCGACAACAGTTCATATATATAAGTGTGTATATATATATATATATATATATATATATATATATATAAATAAATAAGCGTTCATCAAAATCAAGCTTAATCGAGGCATGACTCGATAATGTTAGTCCATATATATTGTTGGGAGAATGCATATTATGATTTGATGTTTTAAATGTATATGTTCATGATTATTAGTAAGGTCCTTAAATGAATATATGTACAAGGACTTAGTGATAGATCAAAATTGTTAGGTTGATCTAAGCTTTCAACGTGTGCCATTCTGATAAAGAATGTATAGATAGAAAGATCAAAATTGTTAGGTTGATCTTAAGATGTAATAGATTAGTCCTGAAGAAATCGTAGTGCATCCATCTGATCAACATTGCAGGAGTCAAGGCAGAAAATGTAGAGCCTGAAGATCGTAGTGTGCCTGCCTTGAAGGGGACTCTTCGGATATCGTAGAGTGGTCCCAACGTTTGCCGAGCCAACTCCACGATCGCAGTATGCTGAAGGAAACATGAAGTTTTACAAGTCAACGATCGTAGTGTGCTCTCGGGAACGTAGAGTCAACAACACGAGCAAGAGAAGATCGTAGTGTGCGAAGGTTTAAGGGAAATCATAGTGCTCTCGAACTTATAACTTCGTAGTATGCAAAGATGTCAAAGACACTACGATCTAAATCATAGAACACCACGATCCAAATCGTAGAGCATCATCTGTCTCGTGTTAGAAAATGTCGAGCCTCATGATCTGTGTTTTCAATAAGTGAGGAACGGATCCCAGATGCTGCAGTGCTCATCAGTCCTAGAATATATGAAATATCCTTAGTATGCAACAAAGAAGCGTATTGAAGAAGCTAAGGATAGTACCATGGGTAAGAGGGACAAAACACCTTTTCAGGTGGTAGGTGAGAAAGCGACTGCTTGGTGTCGATGGGCGTAATGCGTAATTCAGAAGATGTGCAAAAAAGTCTCCATCACAGTACAGAAAGTTCAGACGCATTTATTGCCACAACGAATGGATCCAACGGATAGTTTTCAACATCACATATATATAGATCAGACAGATGAGAGAGAAATAAGCAAGCATTAAACAAACAATGTGAACATCTCTCTCAAGCTCAACTCTACGATCTGAGATATTTCAAAGCTTGCTCAGCTGCTGAGTTCTTTAGAACAAGTGCTTACACAGCGACTGAGTAACAACCATCAAGAACTAAACAATAATCAATCAACTAAAGAAGAGTACCAAGTCTGCTTTGGACATGAAGAGTTAAGAGTGAATCAGAAGAAAGCCAAGTCTCATTGGACTTGAAGAGTTCAAGAGTGAACTAGAGAGTTCCTAGATCACCGATCTAGAAGGAATCAGTGTGATTTAGAAGATTGTAAAGACATCCTTAGTGGATATCCTACCGTTGAGTAGAAGAGTGGACTAGGAGCTTTGAGTGCTCTGAACCACTTAAAAACAACTGTGTCATTTACATTCATGCTATATCTGTTATAACTGCCTTACTCGCTCATAACTCCATTGTTTGGTAAAGAAGATTAAAACAAATACTAATTCTGCTAAGTTTTAATCATTATCTAATAACAAGTTTAAAAGGGAAAGATTTTCAAATATCTATTCAACCCCCCCCCCCCTTCTAGATAACTTGTGCCTACTAGGAACTAACAATTGGTATCAGAGCAGGTTCTATTTTACAGCTTATATGCTTTAGTAGATCCAAATGGCACTCGTACCAAGCGAATCCAGGACCGAGGGAGGCAGCAAGCCACCAATGTGCAACAAGGATAAATTTTCTAACTGGAAAGTCAGAATGCAAGCTTACATGGACTCAATAGATGAAGATCTATTTGAGATTGTTCTTAATGGGCCCTATATAACAACGAAGCTTGCACCAACCATTAACGATCCAAATAGAGTACAAATTAAAGTTAAAGAAAAATGGACAGACACAGAGAAAAGAGCTATCCAACTGGATAAAAAGGCGAAGAACATCTTGTTCCAATCCTTAGAGGACGATCTGTTTGAAAATGTTGTAAACAACAAAACAGCTAAGGAAGTTTGGGAAGCACTGCTGATTATGCACGAAAAAACTGAAGAAGTCAGAGAGAACAAACAGTCTCTCCTGACACAGCAGTATGAAATGTTCGTTCATGTGCAAGGAGAAAACGTGACTGCAACCTATGAAAGATTCAACGTTCTGATCAACTCTCTACGAGCGTATGGGAAGATTTATCCTAATAAGGATCTAACCATAACGTTCATGAAAGCCCTACCGAGCAGATGGGATGCAAAGACCACAGCAATAAGAGAATCAAAGAATCTTAATGAGATGATAGTTCAACAACTGTATAGAAATCTCCTTACCTACGAACTGGAGCTGACCCAACGCGCCGAAACCTTATCAGAAGGAAGAAGAAAGGATAAGGGTGTTACTCTCAAGGCAAATGAAGGTGTATCAAAAGTCATCACTGAGATTGACTCTGATGATGATGAAGACGATGACGATGACTTTTCTATGCTGGTAAAGAGACTAAGAAGGTTCATGCGACAAGGCAGAACTGGCAAGCCAAAGAAAGTCAGCAACTACGTCAGCCAAGAACAAATGAATGATTTATGCTACAACTGCAAGAAACCTAGTCATTTCATTGCCAACTGCAACAAGCCTATCAAAGAAGAACTAAAGAAGAAATCTCATGCAAAGAAAGAATACAAAGAAACCAAGAGGCCTCAGAAAAGAGACAAAGGCCTGGTTGTCGGAGGATCGTGGAGTGATTCAGTTAATGACTCAAATGCAGACTTCGGAGATGAGGGAGAACCACACATGGCCAATCTGTGCTTGATGGCCAAACATACAAAGGACAAACAAAGCCTAAACATACATGATGTAAGTCTCGATGAGGTATTTGATATTAATTATCCTGATGTAGATATAAGTGACTTAAGAACTGCTTTGCATGGCATAACCACTGATCTACATCAATACATGAAGTGGTTCAGAGTCTTGTCTAAAGATCATTCACTTCTTCAAGAGGAAAAAGAAGAGAGTTCAAGAAGAGCTTGAAACAGCCCTTCTAAGTACCAATCTTCTATCCAAGCTTGAGGCTGAGAATGAAACTTTAAAACAGACAAACACACTCAATGCACAAAGAGAGTCTAAGCTAACCTCTAAAATTGAGGATCTAGAGAAGACTATATATGCATGGAACAAATCCTCATCATCCATGGACTGCCTGCTCTCTAGTCAAAGAAGCATATTCAACATAACAGGTCTAGGCTTTGGGGAATTCATCTCAGAACCTAGTGTGGAAAAGACAATGGAAACTAGCACTAGTAATGCTTCAAGTTTTGGTAGAGGCATTACCTTTGTGAAATCCTTATAGTTGGAAAAGCTAATCTAACCTTGTTCTACTGTTTCTAGTTATACTCAGAGAAGCAAAGGATCTCACGCTGGTATGGGTTTTATCAAGGAGAAGAGTAACCCAACCTCTACTTACCAACCTCGAAGAATCGTAGAGTCAAGCAAAACCAACTCCACGAATCAACTGGGAAGGTAGAGTAGAGGTAAGGCACACTCATCACTATTTATGAAACCTAAGAACACGTGGAAGAAAGAGAATCAGTTTAACAGAAGGTTAACTAAGGAACCACACAAGTCCAAGTGGAAGATGAATCACCACACACACACAGGCATGCATCATAATAGATGTTTCATATGCAATAAATTTAGTCATAGGGCCACAAAGTGTTATTATAACTCCATGCATGTGAGACCCAAGATTAGACAAATTTGGGTCCCCAAAGGCACTAACAATGAAGGACCCATGCAAATATGGGTACCAAATTGAAGGTTCAAATGTTTTGACAGACAAAGAGCTCCACAACCTCAACATGGTATCTGGACAGTGGATGCTCAAGGCATATGACAGAGAACAAAGCTCTTCTATCTAACTATGTAGAAAAGGAGGGTCCTCACCATCTTTGGAGATAACTTGCTTCGGTCGAAGACAAAAGGATTTGGCTCTGCTTGGCAATGGTGCAAGATATCTTTAAAGAAAGTGGCTTATGGGAAGGACTCAAACACAACCTTCTAAGTATCGACCAACTCTGCGACAAGGGTCACCAAGTAACCTTTCTCAACAACCAATGTCTAGTTAGAGATTTGAATACATCTGCCATAAAGCTGACCGGAACAAGAGAAGGAAATGTCTACATAGTAGATCTTGGTCAACTAATCTCTGATGAGACAATATGTTTTCTGGAAAAAGTGTCCGAAGAAATGAGCTGGCTATGGCATAGAAGGCTGTCTCACTTAAACTTCAAAAGCATATCCAAACTGGCATCAAAAGACCTCGTAGCTGGTCTACCCAAGTTCAACTTTGTGAAGGAAAGGCCATGCAATGCCCTTGACTTGGAAAGCAAACCGAAGCTCATTCGAGAGCAAGAGCGCCAACTCCATTGACAAACCCCCCATCTGCTCCACATGGATCTCTTTGGGCCAATCCCAACAACTAGTCTTGGAGGAAAAAGATACTCTCTAGTCATAGTCGACGACTACACCAGATTCACATGGGTATTTTTCTTAACCTCAAAGGATGAGACAAGCTCCGAATTAATCAAGATGTTCAGACTGGTGATGAACGAGAAAGGAGAGAAAATCAAGGCCATAAGGAGTGATCATGGAAGAGAATTCGATTTCTCAGAAATAGACAAGTTCTGCTCGGACAATGACATCAGTCATAACTTCTCAGCTCCACGAACTCCTCAATAAAATGGAGTTGTTGAAAGAAAGAACAGAACCTTGATAGAGGCTGGAAGGACTCTACTAGCAGTGACTAAATGCCCCTGAATACTTCCCTAAGTAGGTATCGCAACACCGCATGCTACAATGATGTAGAGCAGGATCATTAATTCACTCTACGATCGAGAAGAGACCACATGAGGAACTGTGGAAAGGAAGGAAGCCGAGTGTCGACTATTTCCATGTCTTTGGTACAGGTATGCTATATTCTCAACAATGGAAAATAAAGATGTCGACAAAATTCCATTGAAGTCGATTTAAGGAATTTTTCTTGGATATGCCACAGACAAAGAAAGCTTACAGGGTGTTTAACAAGAAGACACTGAATGTCGAAGTCTCAATACACATCATCTTTGATGAAACTGACTTAGACAAAACAGTACCTCAAGACACTATGACAGATAGTACAGACACTACGAATGAAATCATCAAGCTCAACACTACGATCGTAGTGCCAGATAATGAAATCGTAGAGCATGATAATGAAATCATAGAGAGGTCCATCCAAGACAGTGAGCCTCCACTCCAAGAAGAAGAGATAGACTTGAAGACCTAAGAGAGGAAGGCATCAGGACAGATGTCCCAACCGGGAACAGATAGGCAAGAGATCACACTCAGGATCTAATCATTGGAGATCCTAGTACAAGAGTCAAAATAAGAGCTGCTACTCAGAATGAATGGTTTTATCTAAGCTTCCTGTCACAAATAGAGCCAAAGAAGATAGAGGATGCTATGGAAGACTCCAGCTGGATAGAAGCAATGCAAGAAGAGCTCAACCAATTTGAACGAAGTAAAGTATGGAGATTGGTACCAAGACCAAAGAGCCATCCTGTGATAGGAACTAAGTGGGTTTTCAGAAATAAAATGGATGAAGATGGAATCATAACCAGAAACAAGGCAAGATTAGTGGCAAAAGGTTATTCTCAAGAAGAAGGTATCGACTACGATGAGACATTTGCACCTGTTGCCAGACTAGAAGCCATCAGAATCTTTCTTGCCTTTTCTGCCCACATGAAGTTCAAAGTCTTTCAGATGGATGTCAAGAGTGCATTCCTAAATGGAGAGCTTCAAGAAGAAGTCTACGTAGAACAACCTTCAGGTTTCATCAATCCATCTCTTTCCAATTATGTATAAATTAGATAAAGCCTTATATGCTCTTAAACAAGCACCTAGAGCATGGTATGAAACACTGACTAACTTCTTAATCAAAAATGGGTTCACTAGAGGTAGAGTAGATACCACACTGTTTCTGAGAAAGCATAAAGATAAAGTCTTATAAGTTCAAATCTATGTTGATGACATTATCTTTGGTTCTACTGACGAAAAGTTATGCAAGAGATTCTCTAAGCTAATGCAGAGCAAGTTTGAAATAAGCATGATGGGTGAGCTGAACTTCTTCCTTGGACTGCAAGTAAAGCAGATTGAAGAAGGAATTTTCATAAACCAAGCCAAGTACATAAAAGACCTACTAAAGAAGTATGGCATGGAATCAGCCTCTCCCATGAAAACACCAATTGCTCCTCCAACCAAGCTTGACAAGGATGAGAAAGGTAAAAGTATTGATATCACTCAATACTGAGGTATGATCGGTCTCTTTTGTACCTAATCGCGATGAGACCGGATATAATGTTTACAACATGCATATGTGCTAGATTTCGAGCTAACCCTAAAGAGTCACATTTATGCCAACAGAAGAGGATCTTAAGGTATCTCAAGGGTACACCCTACTTGGGGATGTGGTATCCCAGGAATCCTCATTTGAACTAATAGGATACATTGATCTTGATTTTGCGGGATGCAAAATAGATAGAAAAAATACCGATGGCACTGCTCAACTTCTTGGAAAAAGACTTGTGACCTGGTTTAGCAAAAAGCAAAACTCAGTGTCTACTTCAACTGCAGAAGTTGAATATATTATTCTTTGGCATTACTTTGTCTTCGGATCCTATGGATGAGAAATCGACTAAATTGACTATGGGTTCGATTTTAAATCTATTCCTATACACTGTGATAACACAAGTGCCATAGCAATAACGCATAATCCTGTTATGCATTCTAGGACCAAGCATATAGAAATAAGGTATCACTTCATTAGGGATCATGTGCAAAATGGAACTATATCTTTACAATATATCCCTACTAAAAATCAACTTGCTGATGTTTTTACAAAACCATTAGATGAATCCAGATTTAATAAGTTAATAAGTGAGCTAGGAATGCTAAATCTTCAACCATGACATGTATGCTCTAGATTGTACTAACCATGACAGATATAAAGGCTGAACTCAAAATCGTAGACATGATCAAGGAAAGTCCACGATCGTAGAGCTGAAAGGACATCTACCTCAACGATCGTAGCAAAGACTCAACTATCATAGTGCAGACTCGATAATGACAAAAGCCCTTTCAACAAACAAAGTGCATCCTGTGATGACAAGCTTCATAACAAAGCAATCTCTCTAAGAGGTGCCTCAGGGACAAACCTAACCCTTGAATCACACCAGGAGGTTAGCCCTTCCTGAGCTACCTTAAAAAGAATGCTTTATCAAAAACTCATCACAAGGATTCAGACAGACTCGACGTTCGTAGGACAGACTCGACGATCGTAGAACAAACTCAACGAATGTTGATCAGACTCAACGACTGCCAGACAGACTCGACGATCGCAGGACAGACTCAACAAACATAAGACTACCTCAATGACTGTAGTCTTCCTAAGGACACCTCAGCTCTGAAAAGGCCAAGGGCAAATTAGTACATTCCTGCACAGTCAAAATCGTAGAGCCAAGCAAAAGGCGACACCTGTCCCACTAAGACAAAAAGAGAGAGGGAAGTTACAAGTACAAATTGAAACCTTGTTTTTGAAATCTGAAGTTCAAAAGATTATCTTTCACATTCTCTCTTTCTCAAAGCAAAACCCTAAATCAGTAGAAGGCTCAGTCGTATCTCACTTCTCAAACTACAGAATCAATGGCTGCTTCAAATGTAATTTCAGGCTATAGACTCTGTTTTGACGAGTTCAAAGATGCTCCACCAAAATTTCACAAGACCTTAGCACTACTGAAGAAGGCGGGTCTCGAAGAGGCGCTGAGCACTGACGCCCTCATCTATCCCAAGCTAGTGAAGGAGTTCTACAAGAATGGTGTGTACGAACACAACACCATCACTACACGAGTAAAAGGAGTATAAATGAGACTAAGGGAAGAAGACTTCAATCTAGCCCTAGGTTTCAAGAATGTAGGGCACCCATTTCTAGACAGCATAAGCTTCCAAGAGGGATTGAAGAAAATGCACCACAAGAAGAATCCCTCTGTGAAAGGCTACAAAAAGAAGGAGTTCCCTCAAAGGTACAAATTTTTGGCTGACATTATTGGGAAATACATCTGCTGCAAGAGCTCAGGTCATAACTTGGTAAATGAGACTCAGCTTAAGCTCATGACGGTCATGGTTCATGGTACACAACTCAACTATGGGGCTTTATTGCTCGAGTGGATCGGCAAGTGGATCGTCAACTCGAAGAAATCAAAGAGCACTCCGAAGATGCTGTATGGGAGATTCATAAGCATCATTCTGCAATCTACACTGGGTGACAAAATTGGGGGTGATGAAGGAGAAGCCATCAACCCTAATCGAAGAATGACCCAACAGTTGTTTAAGAACTGGGAAAGGAACCCTGCTGAGTATATTCGAATGATGATAGAGTCCAGTGGGAGAACTGGGGAACTAAAGGAGGCAGGCTTTCCAGGAGACATGTCTATTGTCAGGGAAGTTGAAGAAGAAGAAGAAGAAGCAGACAAGGGAAAACCCTCTGCTCTTGCCAGAAAAAAGCAAGGGCAAGAGAAAGCTAAGGGCAAGACAAATTGAAGAGCCTCAAGGATCTATAACTGACATTCCTGTAGATTCCTTTGATATAGAGACTCTAAGGAGGCTAAGAAAGAAGCAACAACAAGAAGAAGCTGAATAGGATCAAGCCACCATATCACAGATCCTAAAGAAGAACAAAACTGGCCATAAGTCTAAAAGACCAATAGTTTCTTCTATCGTAGAGTGTCTGCTGTTCTCTAAAACCAGGCCAAGTGTGGCAGAAATAGAAGAAGCTGCTTCGAGAAGAGTGGCTACTTAACATAACAAAGCCAAGACTCAAGGGAGTCCAGAAGTTGTGGCTAAACCCAGCAAAGCAAAAAGAAAGCTGGTCAAGAAGTATATTCTTGAGAATGAAAAGGTGCTGAAAAAGGAAGCCAAGAGTATGGCTGCAAAAGAGGAACAACTCCAAGCAAATAAAGAGGACAGTGCTCCAGCTGAGGGAGAGATTCCTGAAATTCTCATGATTGAGTACACACCGGCTAAGGGGGAGAAGTCTACAGCTCAAAAAGATGTTCCAGCTGAGGGGGAGTTTCTGATCTCTCAAGAAGATGTTCATGCTGAGGGGGAGCCTCTTGATATCCCAATGGCAGAAGAAGCGGTTCCTGCCTAAGATAAAGATGAATCAATGCCAAACTTTCCAGAGACCATTGAGATAATGGAATCTTCAGAAAAGACCAAAGACGAGGAAGAAAATGATAATGATGAGCTTGAAATCACTGGTGTAGGGAAAGATGGATTTAGGAGCTATATGTACACTCAACTGTTTTCCTACCTACCCATGATGGCATACCATCAAGCTCAAATCTTGAACTCATGGGATCACATGTTCTGGAGCTTCAAGGAATATCCAGCAATCTCAGTTCTAGCTAATGGATTTCCAGGGAAAGTCATCTTTGCCAAGAAGCTGCTTACCAACCATTCCTCATCAAAAGACAAATCTGAGGTATTGTTTATTCCTATCAAATTCAGAGCTAATCACTTACCATCATCTTCATTCAGTCAATTCTATGAATTTCCTCGATGGATGGAAGTGATTCTTCACCCACTCAATCAGTTTCCAGTTATAGAATCTCAAAATTTTGTACTTGAAGAACCAAAAGAATTCAACCTTACCCTGCTTCCACAAATCACCAACTCTACGATTCAAGACTCCAGCCACATCGTAGAGTCCAACATTGAAATCGTAGAGTCTCCTATCTCAGACATCCAAACCCAAGCCCCTCCAGCTGACATACCATCCTCCTCATCACATGACTACTTCAGTCTTGATCTCGCTCTTTACAATCTGCAAGATCAATCACAACCGAGAACCCCTCCAATGAACAATCCTCAAGAAAATGATACTCTCCCAAGCCTGCCTACCAAGGATGACTTGAAAGACACCTCTGAGAAAATGGTCAAGTCTATAGAAGCAAACATGGAAACTCACTCTGATCTCATCAATATCCGGCTGAATCAAATGATCACAGCTGCAAATAATTTCCCTGGCACTATGAATACTGAGCTTACAAAGAGGCTAAGAGAAATTATCAAAGAGATTCTGAAGAGTATGTCGGATAGAGATGAGATCCACTTCCAAAGAGCTGCTCAGCAAAGAGAGGTTGTTCTCGAAATGCAGAAACACCAAGACCTTCAACATAAGATTATGCTGGACAACATCCTCAACTTGAAAGTCTACGACTTCTAGCAATCTTATGCAAATCAGGACAAATATAATGATATGATTCTTTCAGTTCTCCAAAATAAAGAAGAAAGAACTAAAAAATAGATCAAGGAAAATAGAGAGGACATCGCTCAAACCCAAAGCCAACTGAACGAGCTTGTCCAAGGAGTTAATCAACTGTCTGCAGATATTCGAACCCTTGATGCTGACATAAAGGGGGAGAATAAAGGGAAAGGAGATCTCGAAGGCCAAGGAGGCCAAGGGAGAGACAGAGGAGGCCATGGAACTCAAGAAAGGGGAAAAAGACAATTTCATGCTCAAGTATTTTGAAGCCCTCCTGTAAGACAATTCCACAGTTAGACTTAACGATCTGATCAACAGGGAATTGTAATGGCTATACCATTAAGCCATCAGGAGTCAACTCCTAGCTCACAAGATGTGTCTACTGTACGCATAAGAATGCCAACTGGAGATCCTGCAATCATGCACAAGCATGAGGAGAATCCAATTCTAAGTCTAAGAGAGCTGGAAGAGTTAGTCAGGAACGAGGAAGCTCAAAGAAAAAGAAGGGCTGAGGAGTACGCCAACCCACCTCCACTAAAGAGGTCAAGGAAACAGAGATAAGTTAAAACTTAAATTTCCTATTGATGTAATGCTGAATTGTAATATCTTCTGATCATCAATAAATTCATGCTTATTCTCTAGAAATTTTAGCTGCTCACTGAAATACTAAGTCATGTTTAAATTTCCTGCAAATGCATCTAGTCACTAATAATCATGACAACAAATCTCCTTGGTTATATCAACATCAAATAGGGGGAGATTGTTGGGAGAATTCATATTATGATTTGATATTTTAAATGTATATGTTCATGATTATTTGTAAGGTCCTTAAATGAATATATGTACAAGGACTTAGTGATAGATCAAAATTGTTAGGTTGATCTAAGCTTTCAACGTGTACCATTCTGATAAAGAATGTATAGATAGAAAGATCAAAATTGTTAGGTTGATCTTAAGATGTAATAGATTAGTCCTGAAGAAATTGTAGTGCATCCATCTGATCAACATTGCAGGAGTCAAGGCAAAAAACATAGAGCCTGAAGATCGTAGTGTGCCTTCCTTGAAGGGGACTCGTCAGAAATCGTAGAGTGGTCCCAACGTTTGCCGAGCCAACTCCACGATCGCAGTATGCCGAATGAAACATGAAGTTTTACAAGTCAACGATCGTAGTGTGCTCTTGGGAACGTAGAGTCAACAACACGAGCAAGAGAAGATCGTAGTGTACGAAGGTTTAAGGGAAATCGTAGTGCTCTCGAACTGATAACTTCGTAGTATGCAAAGATGTCAAAGACACTACGATCTAAATCATAGAACACCACGATCCAAATCGTAGAGCATCATCTGTCTCGTGTTAGAAAATGTCGAGCCTCATGATCTGTGTTTTCAATAAGTGAGGAATGGATCCCAGATGCTATAGTGCTCATCAGTCCCAGAATATATGAAATATCCTTAGTATGCAACAAAGAAGCGTATTGAAGAAGCTAAGGATAGTACCATGGGTAAGAGGGGCAAAACACCTTTTCAGGTGGTAGGTGAAAAAACAACTGCAAAGGTCGGTGGGCGAATCTGGAATTCAGAAGATGTGCAGAAATGTCTCCATCACAGTACAAAAAGTTCAGACGCATTTAATGCCACAACGGATGGATCTAACGGATAGTTTTCAACATCACATATATACAGATCAGATAGATGAGAGAGAAATAAGCAAGCATTAAACAAATAACGTGAACATCTCTCTCAAGCTCAACTCTACGATCTGAGATATTGCAAAGCTTGCTCAGCTACTCAGTTCTTTAGAACAAGTGCTTACACAGCGACTGAGTAGCAACCATCAAGAACTCAACAACTATCAATCAACTGAAGAAGAGTACCAAGTCTGCAGGACTTGAAGAGTTCGTAGTGATCTGTAAGAAAGCCAAGTCTGCTGGACTTGAAGAGTTCAAGAGTGAACTAGAGAAGTTCCTAGACTGTTGGTCTAGAAGGAATCTGTGTGGTTCAAAAGATTTTTAAAGACATCCTTAGTGGATATCCTTCTCGTTGAGTAGAAGAGTGGACTAGGAGCTTTTAGTGCTCTGAACCACTTAAAAACAACTGTATCGTTTACATTCATGATATATCTGCTATATCTGCTATATCTGCTATAACTGCCTCACTCGCTCATAACTCCATTGTTTGGTAAAGAAGAATAAAACAAATACTAATTCCGCTAAGTTTTAATCATTATCTAATAACAAGTTTAAAAAGGAAAGATTTTAAAATATCTATTCAACCCCCCCCCCCTTCTAGATAACTTGTGCCTACTTTGAACTAACATATATATATAATATATGTATATACAAACTGAAATAAAACCAC
Organism: Panax ginseng; assembly: GCA_020205605.1. Classification (NCBI taxonomy): domain Eukaryota; kingdom Viridiplantae; phylum Streptophyta; class Magnoliopsida; order Apiales; family Araliaceae; genus Panax; species Panax ginseng. The sequence goes on from CM035150.1 coordinate 63,899,132, forward strand.
GTACCGAAGTCCGGGCAAACACACGCAACACGACTCTCAACGTGAAGAAGGGTGTGTGCAAAGATGAAGAGAAAGGCATTAAAGTGTGTGAGAAGGCTTACAGTGGGATGCCAAAGAAGACTTTTATATCTTTAAAGTGGATAAAACTCAGCTTCCACCTGTACAAGAGTAGCTAGATGTGAGCTCACAAGTGTTTAAAATGGGAAAGCACTCAGTATATTACAAGTACGGAGCAAATTTGACAGGGCTTCCTCGCTCTTTCTCTTCTTAAAATGGCCACCCCAAGCCCTCTATTTATAGAGGGGGGAGCCGAGTTTCTCGGGTCAGGTCATCTCACAGTACGTGCACGTAGGCACTGCAATGTCCGATCGAACTTTAAGAATTACAATATCCGACTGAGGTATGTAGGACCTATTTCGGACCGCTGTTGTCGAGAGTTGTACAATGGCATGGGATTAGAGGTTGTACAAAGTCATGAAGTTGGGACGGTGCCCTCTGGTCTTCAAGCTTCAAATTCTATCCGTTACCCCGCACAATAGTCACTCAGGATTGGTTTTTCTTGATTCTTGTGGGACATCGTTGTATAGAAATGTATGTATGAGATGTTGAGATGGCGTGATGTGGCTTTTAGAGTGGCGAGATGATGCATTTGCCCCTCACTAGAGTTATCGCCAGCCATGGTGAAAGCGATGTTGCTTTCGGGGGTTATTCTTTGAGATTGAATCACTGCAAGTGTTGAAGGTCCTCAGTATCATATCTAAGGTGTTCCTGTCCTCCCGATATTATCTCTGGGTTGATACTGGGTATCTCGTTGTGAGCGCCGAGATTGAAGCTGGTTGCATTTGAAACAAGCATTTTCGGGGTTATCACCGGAACTACATTCCTTGGGGTGATCACCAAGGTTTGTAGCTATTCCCCTGATTGGGATTGAGACTGGATACCTCGGGGTTCTCTCCAAGATTAATCGGTCTTCTCCGGTGTGTGTTCTAGTATTGGATCTGCACGCCTCGGGGTTATCTCCGAGGTTGGACTTGTTACTCCCAGTGTGTGTCCTAGGGTTGATGCCGAACTTCTGTTAGTATCCGAAATGGATATGAACTATCTTCTAGGGTTCCCTCTTGAAAGACGAATCTGTCCTCCTGCAATATTAGTGACAGGTGTGCAGAAAAATTTCGAGTGTCTACAGGTGTCTAACTTGTCAACAAGTCAAGGTGAAGCATCAAGTGCGAAAAGGTCCATTGCAACCACTTGAAATTCCAAAATAGAAGTGGGAGCACATTACCATGGATTTCGTTACTGGTCTTCCTAAGGTTTCTCAAGGCATAGATGTGATTTGGGTAATTGTTAATAGATTGACCAAGTCTGCTCATTTCTTACCGATACGAGAAACTTATACACTTGAATGTCTTGCTAGTATGTACATAAACGAGATTGTAAGATTGCATAGTATGCCAGTATCCATAGTTTCTGATCGAGACCCAAGATTCACTTCAAGATTTTGGGTTAGTTTGCAAAAAGCTATGGGCACGGATTTATGATGTAGTTCGGCATATCATCCTCAAACAGACGGGAAGTTGGAGAGGACTATTCAAACTATTGAAGATTTATTAAGACTCTTTGTCCTTGACTTCAAAGGAAGTTGGGACAAGTTCTTACCATTGGTGGAGTTTTCCTACAACAACAGTTATCAAGCAAGTATTGGCATGGCTCCATTTGAAGCATTGTATGGAAGAAAGTGTCGTTCTCCAGTATGCTGGGATGAGGTGGGTGAAGCAACGTTGTTGGGACAGAAGTTGGTACGTATGACTACGGAAAAGATTCAAACGAGCTGACAACGTATAAAAACCTCACAAAATCGACAAAAGAGTTATGCTGATCTTCATCGAAAGGACGTGGAATTCAATATTGGAGATCATATGTTGTTACGTGTTGCTCCATGGAAAGGAGTTATGAGATTTAGAAAGAGAGGAAAACTCAATCCTCGATTCATTGGCCCATTTTTAATAGTCGATCGAGTAGGAGCGTGGCTATATGTATTCGCCACTTTACCGCTTGAAAGTATGTCTAAATGTTCATAACGTTTTTCACATAACTATGTTACATAAATATGTGAAAGACCCGAACCACATTATTGAGTTAGAACCGAACGAAATAGCGGAAGATTTAACGTATTAAGAGGTACTTGTTAAAATCTTGGATAAGAATGATCATATTCTACGCTCCAAGGTTATACCTCAAGTCAAAGTTTTGTGGAGAAACCACGATGTGGAGGAAATGACTTGGGAGTTAGAATCTAAAATGAAATCAAGGTATCCTCACCTCTTCGACATACTAGGTACGCACCCTAATTTTGAGGACGAAATTTCATAAGAAGGGGAGGTTGTAAGACCCCAACTTTTAAGAATAAAGATTAATTTCTCTCGAAATATATTTTTGAATATTATGGTGTGGATATGAAATAATGTTATAGTTGTGGGTAATATTTACAAATTTTGCAAAGTAAGCAAGTGGTTATATAATATTCGATTGGTCGGGGAATATTCGTTTTAACAGGGAATATTAAATGCGATTACGCACAATCATTGGTGGACCCCACAACGGAAATATTGTCGTAGTTAGAAAACGCCAGAATTATCTTTTAATAAAAATAACGACGAAAGTTTTACCATTAAACTGTTGAACTACCCGGTAGTAAAAGTACAGTAATATGCGTGGTTGCATAGTAGCACATGGTATTGATTATTGATGCTTACGTAAGAAGTCACTCAGTTATACTCAATTATTGCTACAATAATTGTTGCATCATATCTCTCATATTATTGATTCAATTATTGTCACAGTATCATTTGCATAATATTTTATATTATTAAATCAATAATTGAGACGACAAAGTTATTCATATTATTATTTGCAATATTGACAATGTCTAGAAGTTACATCGAGGAGAGGTTTGGTTACCTAATTGCGCCACCAATAATAAGGAGAAATCCTTATCGGAAAGCCCCTATTTCACGAGGAGCGACACTGGTTGTTAAATATTGTGAGTTATAATATTAATGATGAATAAGTTCGTGTTGATTAAAGATGAAATTGATAGTTCCATTGTGTAGGAATTATTAGTGTTAGTGTAAATCGACATTTATTTCGATAATAATTGATGTCTGGAAGTTATACTGACCAATCGAGTAATTAATCGGATAAATGAGCAATTAATTGTTATTAATTCACATGCTTATAACTATTTGTTCACATGTGTGTACTATTGATTTACATTCATGTACTATTAGGGGAGGTGGTTCAATGGAGGTATAGATGGAGGTACTATACTGTAATTCGTATTTTCACATGTATAGAACTATTGATTCACATGATTGAACTATTGATTCACATGATGTACTATTAGGGGAGGTGGTGCAAGTTTGATAATACTTGCAGGACTAAATTAAAAATGAAGGAAAAGATGAAGGTATTATACTGTAATATTTCGAGCCCCAAAACGTGCAATTATCGAAACTATATTTTTCTATAAATAGAAGTTCATTCTTCCTTCATTCTCACCAATTCACTAAGTCTCACAAGAGCAATTATAGAGATAGAAGCTATAGAGAGAGAATCTATTCACGAGAAGTACTATTCACAGGGTACTATTCACGGGGTACTATTCACCCGAAAAATATATTTTTTTTCTGTCCAAATTATTTTTGATACATAAATATTATTCTTGAATTTTACTCTACAAAGCAGTATCATGTTGATAATTTTGATATTTTTAAACTTTGGATAAATTTAAAGTCTTTAAAATTTATCATTGATTTCGTTTGATTAATGCTTATATCATTGTCATCATCCTCATGCTTATATTGTGATGAAAGTCATATTTGGCTTACGTGCATAGATGGACTGTTGATTGGTACGATTATGACCAGGGATCATTTGGTATAATCATGACCCGTAATGTTACAAATGATGTGGTAAAAGTCATCATTGGCCCGTAGTGCATTAATGGATAGTTGTTGGTATGATTATGACCGGGATTATTCGGTATAGTCATGACCATTGATGATTTCATGAATATCCTTGGCCCGTAGTGCAGGGATGATTCGATGATGTGGTTTATTTATTAAGCTATATCTCAGCGATAAAATTGATGACAAACTTTTTAAATCATAGAAGATAGTAGATATCATGCTCTACTTAACTCTTCTAATGGATTTTTTGTTCCGCTGCAGTTAAACTTGATGTCTATTGTATTTTATCAATTTAACATTGTTGAAGGTTAATGATAATTTATTCTACATTATCTTAGTCATAATATTTCTTACTGGGTTAGTTGAGCTCACCATTTTGCTTTCATTGTTCTCTTCAGGAAATGAGAACGTAGCCGGGACTAGTCGGGGAACGGAGTGATGGTCCGAGATGGTGTTGTAGTAGTCCTCACCATTCTATAAAATAGTGTGACAATAATTGTTACGAGGACTCTATTTAAGAGTTGATATTGTCTAGAAGACAATATTCTTGTTTAAACTCTCAGGTATGTTTTGTCGTATTTTGCACGACAGTTGTATAATTAAGTTTGTATTTTATTTATGTACCATGTATTTGGCGACTCAAGATGGGTGATGTATACCTATTTTGGGGGCGTCACATTACATAACAACAATTTATAGAAGACTGGAATTCACAGAATATAAAACTTTGTCGTGAAACACATATATATGCATATATATTATATATATATATATATATACACATATATTATTAAGGTTATGTAAAAATACCTTCAAATAGCTTAAACAATCTTTGCTAAACGCTGAAGTTGTTGTGAACTCCTTAAGTTTTCTCTCAATTCTCTCTCAGCTTCTCTCTCAATTCTTTGAACTTTTCTTCTTTCCTCCTCTTAGTACCAATATAGATTAACTAATGCGTAAAAGAAAACTGATATAACCTTAATATGTCTACTAATTATAATATCAGTTACAAACTAAACGTATATGTTATAATTATATTTTATTTATTATTTAATTTATTTAGTTTATTTTATTTACTTTATTTAAAATTCAAAAATCCAAAATCCAAAAGCCATAAAGCTCCGTTTGGCAAAAAGTCTTTAAAATTAAGACTTAATTTTTTAAGCCTTGTTTGGCAAAACTAAATTAAACTCCTTTAATTTATTTTAATAAACAATTTAAATTTATAATTTATAACCACATATTATTTATTTGGATTTCTATATCCACACTAATCAAATAAATTAATTACACATACTATACTTTTGTGACGCCCCCAAAATAGGTATACATCACCTATTCTGAGTTGCCAAATACATGGTACAAAATACAAATACAATCATAAATATACAACATGAGCTGTGAGTTTTAATACAAATATTGTCATCTAGACAATATACAAACTCAATGGAGTTCTTATTACATTTATTTTCACACTATTTAACAAAATAGTGAGGACTACTAATAATATCATCTGGACCGTCACTCCGTTCCCCGACTAGTCCCGGCTATGTTCTCATTTCCTGAAGAGAACAGTGAAAGAAAGGGTGAGCTCAACTAGCCCAGTAAGAAATATTATGACTAAGATAATGCAGAATAAATTATCGTTAGCCTTCAACAATGTTAAACTGATAAAATATAACAAACACCAAGTTTAAATACAGCGGAACAAGCAATCCATTAAAAGAATCAAGTAGAGAATAAAATCTACTATCTTTTATGATTTAAAAGGTTTTTCATCACTTTTAACGCTGAGACTCAGCTTAATAAATAATCCACATCTTCCCTGCACTACGGCCAAGGATATTCATTAGTATCACAACCACAAATTATCCATGCACTACGGGCCAAGGATATTCTTGTATTCATTAATGGTCATGATCATGCCAACAACTGTCCATCAATGCACTACGGGCCAATGAAGACTTTTTCCACATCATTTGTAACATTACGGTCATGATTACAATCAATAATCCTCAGTCATAATCATACCAAGTCCATCTATGCACTACAGGCCACAGATGACTTTCAACAAAATATAAACATGAGGATGATGACAATGATACAAGAATTCAATAAAAACAAGTTCAAGAATTAATTTATCCAAGAACTAATAACCTCCAAATTGTCAACATGATACTTCTTTGTAGAGTAAAATTCAAGAATGCTCAGAAGAATATTTCCATGAAAAGATATTAGATGAAGCGCAAATATCAAGGATATTCCACTAATTTCATGGAGTATAGAAGTCAAAATTTTAACCAACTGAGTATAATAAAGAATGGAATAACAAAAGAAATCACCAGGCATGCGATAGACCCATACAGTGAGTTATTCCAATGAATAATAAATAATGGAACCAGTCCGCATAAAAGCGCATGAAACGAGGATATTCCAACGAGAATAATAAAGAATGGAACCAAAGGCCGTAAAACCCACAAGCGTGATATTCCAAATGAATAATAAAGAATGGAATAACGTAAGAATTTTACCATGTATAGGGTAGCAGCGTGATCTGAGTTATTCCAATGAATAATAAATAATGGAATAATGAAGTTCTCTTCATGAATACAAAAGAAATAATACCCTTCTTGTAAAAAAGCTGGATATAAGAGTAGGGAAGTAGCAGAATACTTTTCTATAGTTTCTCTATAATTTCTCTCTCTAGAGTTTCAGTGAATTCGTAAGAAATAATGAAGGAATGAGCTTCTATTTATAGGAGAATGGAAAGACACTGTGTAAGGATTTTTCTCACAGATGCAACAGTGTTATAACTCACGGACGTCTTATGCAATATTTGGGCGTCTGAATTTCAAAGCCACCATCAAATAAAACAAAAAAATACAATATATATATATATAACACATTTTGTTTTGAAAAAACTTCCCACAATAACCCACCCTATCATTTTCTATATCAATCACACACACCTATTTTCCCTTATTTTCAAGTCATCTTCCTCCACCCCTCTTTCTTCCTACCACACACACACACTCACACACTAAACTCCACCAACATGTCACTCTCATCACTCACCCCTATCACAATCACATATATATATATATATATACATACACATCACAAACCAATATATATAAATTCCCTCCCCTTTACGTAACTCCCTCCCACCGCCATTTCACAAATCAGTTTTTCAACACATATGGGCCCCACACGTGACCCCCACATGTGGCCCCACCTTTAAATAATTTTTTACCGATTATTTTGAAAAATGGGTATATGGGGGTCCATATAATAAGCCGATTTATAACAAATACCTCATAAAATTTTTCTCAATATTTTTAACAACATTCATCATTATTATTATAATTCACAATATTAATCGATCAGGTCGTTCCCAAGAAAGAGGGGGCTTTCCAATAAGAATTTCTCCCTATTGGCGCGCAATTAGGTGACCAAACCTCTCCTTGACAGAACTTCTAGACATCGTTAATATTGAAAATTATAATATTAATAACTTTGTTATCTCCATTATTGATTTAATAATATATAAAATATCGACAATAATTGAATCAAATAATGTGAGATACTATGCGCAAAGAATTATCAGTAGCAATAATTGAACAAAAGCCGAGTGACTTCTCACGTAAGCATCAATGATCAATCTTTGTGCTACTACTATGCAACCACAGCGTATTCTCGTACTTTTAACACTTTGGTGTTTCAACAGTTAACGGTAAAAACTTCCACCGTTATTTTCATAAAGTATTTTTGTCGTTTTCTCAATCCGGAAATGATAATTTCGCTTATGGTCCACCAATGATTGTATGGTTGTATTTAATATTCCCTATTAAAACGAATATTCCCACCAATCTAATATTATATAACAACTTGTGTACTTTGCAAAATTTATAAATATTACCCACAACTATAACATTATATCAAATTCATTCCATAGTATTCAAAAATTGTATTTATAGAAATTCATCTTTATTCATAAAAGTTGGGGTCTTACAACCTCCCCTTCTTATGAAATTTCTCCCTCGAAATTAGGGTACGTACCTGGTATGTCGAAAAGGTAAGGATATCTTGATTTCATTTTAGATTCTAACTCCCATGTCATTTCCTCAACATCGTGGTTCCTCCATAAAACATTGACTTGAGGTATAACCTTGGAGCGTAGAACATGTTTCTTCTTATCCAAGATTTTAATAGGAAACTCTTCATACGTTAAATCTTCCGCTATTTCGTCCGGTTCTAACTCAATAATGTGGTACGGGTCTTTCACGTATTTACGTAACATAGATATGTGAAAAATGTTATGAACACGAGACATACTTGGCGGTAAAGCAAGTCTATAGGTCACAGTTCCTACTCGATCGAGGATTAAAAATGGGCCAATGAATCGAGGATTTAACTTTCCTCTCTTTCCAAATCTTGTAACTCCTTTCCATGGAGCAACACGTAACAACACATGGTCTCCAATATTGAATTCCACGTCCTTTCGATGAAGATCAGCATAACTCTTTTGTCGATCTTGTGAGATTTTTATACGTTCTTAGGATCGTTTGAATCTTTTTAGTAGTTATACGTATCAACCCCTTCTTGGCCCCAACAACGTTGCTTCACCCACCTCATCCCAAAGATATCTTGGAGAACGACACTTTCTTCCATACGACGCCTCGAATGGAGCCATGCCAATACTTGCTTGATAACCTGTTGTTGTAGAAAACTCCACCAATGGTAAGAACTTGTCCCAACTTCCTTGAAGTCAACGACATACGTAGTCTTAATAGATCTTCAAGAGTTTGAATCGTCCTCTCCGATCGCCTCATCTGCTCTAGGATGATATGCCGAAGCTAAATCCTAAATTAGTGCTCCATAGCTTTTTGCAAACTAACCCAAAATCTTGAAGTGAATCTTGGGTCTCGATCAGAAACTATGAATACTGGCATACCATACAATCTTACAATCTCATTTATGTACATACGAGCAAGACGTTAAAGTGTATAAGTTTCTCAGATCGGTAAAAATGAGCGGACTTGGTGAATTTATCAACAATGACCCAAATCGCATCTATGCCTTGAGAAACCTTGGAAGACCAATGTTTAAATCCATGGTAATGTGCTCCCACTTCCATTCCGGAATTTCAAGTGGTTGCAATTGACCTTTTGGTACTTGATGTCTACCGACTTCGTTGACAAGTTAGACATCTTGAGATAAACAAATACGCTATCTCTCTTCATATTGCTTCCACCAAAATGTATGATGAAGATCACGATACATTTTAGTACTCCGGGATGGATTACAAATGGTGTGTCATGACGCCTCCATCATGATTTTATACTTTAAATCGGGTCGTTAGAACACACAAAGTCCGGAGTTGACTTCAAGTATTCCTTCTTCACCAATTCTTGCTTCCCAGATAGCACCTTCTTGCACTTTCTTCCTCATACGCATCGCCTCACAGTCCAGAAGCTTTAGCAACTTTTAACTTTATCAATTAAAGTCGATTCTACTCAGATATTCGCCATCATCGCATGGGTCCCTTGAGTCTTTAACTCTATCTCCATCCTTTGCAAGTCACACAAAATGAGCCTTTGCGTTGACAATATCGCACTCGCGTACCGATATGATCTTCTACTCAATGCGCCGCCTACCACGTTAAGCTTTTCGAGGATGTTATGATCATAAACTTTCAACAGCCTGCTAACGCGTTGCGTTGTCGCATGTTGAGTTCCTTTTGAGTGAAGAAATATTTGAGGCTTTTATGATCCGTAAAGATCTCCACTTTCTCTCCATACAAGTAATGTGTGACGCCCCCAAAATTAGGTATACATCACCCATCTTGGGTCACCAGATACATGGTACAGAATTCAAATACAACTTACTAATACCACTATCGTGTACAATACGACAAAACATAAACTATGAGTTAGAATATAAATATTATCTACTAGAGATTATACAAACTCAAAAGGAGTCCTCATTACAATTATTATCACACTATTTCAAAGAATAGTGAGGACTACTAATGCTATCCTCTGAACCATCACTCCGTTCCCCGACTCGTCCCAGCTATATTCTCATTTCCTGAAGAGAACAGTGAAGAAAAGGTGAGCTCAACTAGCCCAGTAAGAAATATTATGACTAAGATAATGCAGAATAAATTATCATTAGCCTCCAATAATGTTAAACTGATAAAATACAATAGACATCAAGTTTAACTACAGCGGAACAAGCAATCTATTAAAAGAGTCAAGTAAAGAATAGAATCTACTATCTTTTATGATTTAAAAAGTTTGTCATCACTTTTATCGCTAAGACTCAGCTCAATAAATAATCCACATCATTAAATCATCCCTGCACTACAGGCCAAGGATATTCTTTAGTATCACGACACCACGAATTATCCATGCACTCTGAGCCAAAAAGATAATCGTGTTTTCATCAACGGTCCTGATCATGCCATAAAATAATTCATCTTTGTTCCCTTGGCCGAAGAGAATCCATAGCCATAATCATATCAAAAACTGTCCATCAATGCACTACGGGCCAATGAGGACTTTTAATTTTCACATCATTTGTAACATTATGGTCATGATTATACCGAATAATCCCTGATCATAATCATACCAAGTCCATCTATGCACTACAGGCCACATATGACTTTTAACATAACATAAATATGAGGATGATGACAACGATATAAGAATTCAATTATACAAGTTCAAGAATTAATTTGTCCAGGAACCAATAACGTCCAAATTGTAAACATGATACTTCTTTGTAGAATAAAATTCAAGAATGCTCAGAAGAATATTTCCATGAAAAATACTGGATGAAGCGAAAATATCAAAGATATTCCACTAATTTCATGGAGTATAGAAGTCAAAATTTTAATCAACTGAGTATAATACCGAATGGAATAACAAAAGATATCACCATGCATGCAAAGATTGCATAGAGCGGTTATTCCAACAGAATAATAATAACGGAACCGTGTCGTGAAATTCACAATCGGCGAGGATGTTCCAATAGAATAATAAATGCGTAATAATAAATGATGGAACCAGTCCTACAGATAAGATGCATGTGATATTTCAAATGTAATAATAAAGACGAAAATAATAAAATGGAACCAGTCCAACAGATAAAGATGCATGTGATATTCTCGACGTAATAATAAAGACAAAATAATAGAAGAATGTCACCAAGTATAGGTAGTCCATTATACCGGTTATTCCAAAGAGAATAATAAAGAATGGAATAATGTAAGTTCTCTTCATGAATACAAAAGAAATAATATTCCTTACTGTAGTAAATAATACTTGATATAAGAGTAGTGAAGTAGCGAGAAAACTTTCTTCTCACTATAGTCTCTCTCTATAGTTTCTCTCTCTGTAGTTCAAAGTGAATTCGTAAGAAAATAATGAAGGAATGAGCTTCTATTTATAGGAAAATGGAATGCATAGTAACTAATCTATGAACGGTCCAGATTGATTTACTTTAATCTGACGGTCCATATTTAAAGAAAAATCTTTAAATAAAATATAATATATTCTATTTATATAAAAAGATTTTTACTATGCAAACACTATGCGGGCACTATGCAAATACTATGCATAATAAAATATAATATATTCTATTTATAGAATAACTTTAATAAAGTATTCTTTTTTTATATAAAAGATTTTACTATGCAAAACACTATGCATAATAGAATATAATATATTCTATTTATAGAATAACTTTAAAAAGTATTCTGCTTTATATAAAAGATGTTTCTATTTTATTACGTTAATAATACTGAATAAAACAAAACTTCTAAATCAACAATAATTGAATCAAATAATGTGAGATACTATGCAAAGAACTATTGTAGCAATAATTGAACAAAATTGAGTGACTTCTCACATAAATATCAATAATCAATACCTGGTAATACTACGCAACAACGATATTATCGTATTTTTTACTACCGAGTAGTTTCAACAAAGATCAACGGTAAAACTTCCGCCGTTATTTTCAATAAAATATTTTGTCGCTTTCTCAATCCGACAATAATTTCGCTAGGGGTCCACTAATGATTGTGTCGTTGCATTTAATATTTCTTGTTTAAAACGAATATTCCCGACCAATCGAATATAATATGACAACTTGCATACTTTACAAAATTTATAAATATTACCCACAACTATAACATTATCTCAAAATAAAAAAAAAATATGCCCTCGAAAATTTACGTACGTACCTGGTATGCCGAACAGGTGAGGATACCTTGACTTCATTTCAGATTCTAACTCTTGAGGTATAACCCTTGAGTGTTGGATATGATTCTTCTTATCCAAGATTTTAACACGAGATCTCATACGTTAAATCATCCGCTATCTCGTCCGATTCTAAATTAATAATGTGGTTCGGGTCATCCACATATTTTCGTAACATCGATACGAAAAAAAAAAGTTCTGAACACACAACATACTTGGCGGTAAAACGAGTCTATAGGCCACAGTTCCTACTTCATCGAGGATTTCAAATGTGCCAATTAAATCGAGGGTTGAGATTTTCTTTCTTCGTCGATTCTTGCTTCTAGAATAACGCCCTCTTGAACCTTCTTCTTCACATTCATCAGCTCTAAGTATGTAGCTTGAGCGGCTTTAACTTTATCGATTAAAGTCGATTTTACTCGTATATTCGTTATCTTCACTTGGGTTCCTAGAGTCTTTAACTCTATCTTCATCATTTGTAAGTCATACGAAATGGGCCTTTGTGTTAACAACATCGCACTCATAAACGCATACGATCTTCTACTCAACGCGTCAGCTACCACGTTCGCTTTCCCACGATGGTATTGAATGGTATGATCGTAATCTTCAACAGCTTGAGCCAACGTATTTGGCGCATGTTACTTACTTTTTAAGTAAAGAAATATTTGAGGGTTTTAGAAATGGGTTTTGTACTGTGGTCAATACAAAATTCGATTTCACGCTCTAGGGGTAGGCTAGGAAGTCTTCATGAATATGTCAAGAAATTTATTAACGATAGAAATATCATTCAAAACTGTTACTCTCATCCAAGACTTGGATAGTACGTCACATTGATACCAACTGTGACTTCTATCCCTTAACCTAGATAGCACCTCACAATGATACCTATCAACTTGTCATCGTCATTCACGACGCCGCCTTCTGAAAAGTCGGGCTTCTAAGCATTCCACACCGTAGTCATCAACAAAAGGATCGAGTCTCTTTACTTATGGCTTGATATGATAATGATTGAATTTAGTGGTTTGGTTGCTTGAATTCGCATAATAGGTTGGTTAGGAATATGAAAGCTAACAACCTTACGAAAAATATGATGAGTAGTTAACCAATCGTTTCAAAAAAAAACACATCAAAGGCATGTATTTTCAAAGAGATAAGATCGACAGTAACGTGAAAGTGTCAATTTGAATCAAACAAGATTTATAAACAGGAGGTAACGTAAAGGTTTCTCCCAATGGAGTTTCAATAGATAAATCAAAGTTTAACTTCTCCTAGAGTTAAGTACAAACATTAAACACAACTAGGTGAAATAAAAGAGTGAGTAGAACCCAGATTCAAACACAGTATAGACTTCGTGAAGAGCTTATGATTAACTTACCCGTGATAATTTTATTCGGGTTCCTCGTCACGAGAAAAAAAATGCTCTCTTAAACTACCGACTTTGGCTTGTCTCGGACATCCTTTAGCATCACTATCCCAGTTGGACTTGACTTCACCATACGACAAAATCGAGCTAGGTGACCTTCTTTTAAATAATTAAAACACGCTTTGGATTATTAAATGCATAGGTTTGATGGATATGTCCCTCTTGTCCGCATTTGAAACATACGACCGATGGGCCTTCTTCTTCCTTTGAAACGGGTGCTGGTGTTATTATCTTGGCCATGATTACAACCGAAATGGTTACCATTCTTGGCATGATAATATCCCCCACGATGGTTATCGTTGTTCCGATAACCGTTGCCACCGGTATGATTATTATCGTGTTATTGGTCGTTGCCTTTTAGTTGTGCTGACTCATTATCGCGCTCCAATAATTAAGCCCTATTCACAACATCTGAATATAAACAAAGTTTGTGAGAAATGAGGTATTGACGTATATCGGGTTTCAAACCTCGCAAAAACATTCGTGTCATTCACTCCTCATTATCGACCAAATGGGATGCAAACCGGAATAACTCCACAAACTTAGCCTCATACTGTGACACGGTCATATTATTTTGCTCCAACTTGATGAATTATACCTCCTTCATGTGACGAATACTTTCAGGAAAGTACTTGTCGTTGAATAATTCTTGAACTTCTCCCAAGACATCTTGAGTCGGCCAGTCGGGTACGCTTTTACAAATTCCCACCAATGATCTCCTTCTTCACGCAACATAAAGGTTGCGAATGGAACCTTTTGTTCCTTTGAGCATTCCAAGACATCAAATATCTTGGTAATCATTTATCCATGTCTCCGCCTTAAGTGGTTCTCGCTTTCCCAAAACTCTCTGGTCCTAGCTTTTTGAATCGCTTAGCAAAGACCAAACCGTGGAGTTACCATTGTTTCCACTGCATTATGGATGTGGCGCCTTCCGTTGTTGTTGCATGAATTGCATAAAGCCTCCGACCATCCCATCATTCACCATTTCATCGGTGTTATTGTTTTCATGAGGAGTATTATCCTCCTCAGTTGCACATTATCCTCGATTATTGATTTGTGGAGACTCAACGGTCTCCTCAGGCTCCATTGATAATCTCAACATTCTCGAATGCCATTTTCAAACACTGCCACAAAACAAGGGTTAATTAACATATCACATATTATCCCTATACTTTGACCAACCAATTAAATACCAAATAAACTTGGGTAGGTCATACTAGCGAAGGAATTCCCCGTCTCTCCCCTCCTAGTTCTTACCTCACATCTTAGCCAGGGATCATATCCCTAAGCTTTGATACCAACTGTGACGCCCCCAAAATTAGGTAGACATCACTCATCTTGGGTCGCCAGATATATGGTACAGAATTCAAATACAACTTACTAATACTACTGTCGTGTACAATATGACAAAACATAAACTGTGAGTTTGAATACAAATATTATCTACTAGAGATTATACAAACTCAAAAGGAGTCTTCATTACAATTACTATCACACTATTTTACAGAATAGTGAGGACTACTAATACTATCCTCTGGACCATCACTCCGCTCCCAGACTCGTCCCCAAATTTATATTCTCATTTCAAGAGAAGAAAGAAAGAAAGGGTGAGCTCAACTAGCCCGTAAAGAAATATTATGACTAAGATAATGCGTAATAAATTATCATTAGCCTCCAACAATGTTAAACTGATAAAATACAATAGCATCGTGTTTAACTGCGCAATGAACAAAGCAATCCATCAAAAGAGTCAAGTAGAGAATAGAATCTACTATCTTTTATGATTTAAAAGTTTTTCATCACTTTTATCACGAGACTCACCAATAAATAATCCACATCATTAAATCATCCCCGCACTACGTGCCAAGGATATTCTTTAGATATCACGACCACGAATTATCCATGCACTACAGCCAAAGATAATCGTATTTTCATCAACGGTCCCATCATGCCATAAAATAATTCATCTTTGCTCCTCGGCAAGAGAATCCATAGCCATAATCATACCAAAAATCGTCCATCAATGCACTACGGCTAATGAGGACTTTTAATTTTTACATCATTTGTAACATTACGGCCATGATTGTAATCAATAATCTCTCGGTCATAATCATACTAAGTCCATCTATGCACCACAAAGCCACCGATGACTTTCAACATAACATAAAACATGAGGATGATGATAATGATATAAGAATTCAATTAAACAAGTTCAAGAATTAATTTGTCCAGAACTAATAACGTCCCAAATTGTCAACATGATACTTCTTTGTAGAATAAAATTCAAGAATGCTCGTAAAGAATATTTTCATGAAAAATACCGGATGAAGCGCAAATATCAAGGATATTCCACTAATTTCATGGAGTATAAAGTCAAAATTTTAATCAACTCGAGTATAATACCGAATGGAATAACAAAAGATATCACCATGCATGCGGTACTTGACATGAAGCGGTTATTCCAACAAAATAATAATAATAACTGAACCAAAGTCGTGAAATTCACACTGAGCATAGGATGTTCCAATGTAATAATAAATGCGAATAATAAATGATGGAACCAGTCCGGCATATAAAGCATGCATGTGATATTCCGGCTGTAATAATAAAGATGGAATAATAAAATGGAACCAGTCCCATGATAGCATGATGGGATATTCCGATGTAATAATAAAGATGTAATAATAGAAGAATGTCACCAAGTATAGGTAGTCCACAGATATCTTTGGTTATTCCAAATAAATAATAAAGAATGGAATAATGAAGTTCTCTTCATGAATACAAAAGAAATAATATTCCTTCTGTAAAATAATACTTGATATAAGAGTAAAGAAGTAGTAGAAAACTTTTCTTCTATCTCTTTAGTCTCTCTCTATAGTTTCTTTCTCTAGAGTTCAAAGAATTCGTAAGAAAATAATGAAGGAATGAGCTTCTATTTATAGGAAAATGGAATGCATAAGAATTAATTCATGAACGGTCCAGATTGATTTACTTTAATCCCGACGGTCCATATTTAAAGAAAAATCTTTTAAATAAAATATAATATATTCTATTTATATAAAAAGATTTTTACTATGCAAACACTATGCGGGCACTATGCAAATACTATGCATAATAAAATATAATATATTCTATTTATAGAATAACTTTAATAAAGTATTTTGTTTTATATAAAAAGATTTTACTATGCAAAACACTATGCATAATAGAATATAATATATTCTATTTATAGAATAACTTTAATAAAATATTCTATTTTATATAAAAGATGTTTCTATTTTATTACGTTAATAATGAATAAAATAAAACTTCTAAATCAACAATAATTGAATCAAATTGTGAGATACTATGCAAAGAACTATCAGTAGCAATAATTGAACAAAACCGAGTGAGTTCTCACATAAATATCAATAATCAATACCGGTAGTACTACGCAACAATGCAGACATCTTTGTACTTTTACTACCGAGTAGTTCAACAAAGATCAACGGTAAAACTTCCGCCATTATTTTCAATAAAATATTTTGTCGCTTTTCTCAATCCGACAATAATTCCGTTAGGGGTCCACTTAATGATTGTGCCATTCGTCATTTAATATTTATTGTTTAAAACGAATATTCCCCACCAATCGAATATAATATGACAACTTGCATACTTTTCAAAATTTATAAATATTACCCACAACTATAACATTATCTCAAATTCACACCATAATATAAAAAAAAATATTTCGAGAAAATTAATTCTTTATTCATAATATCTGGGGTTTCACATAATGCCTCCAAATTTTAAGTGCGAAAACAACAGCTGTCAACTCTAGATCATGAGTAGGATAATTCCTCTCATATCCTTTAAGTTGTCGAGAAGCATAGGCTATGACTTTCCCATGTTGCATGAGAACACATCCTAACCCTTTGCCCGAAGCATCACTGTAGATGACAAATCCCTCCGAGCCAAATGGTATTGTCAGAACAGGTGCTGAAATGAGTCTCCTCTTGAGTTCTTGAAAACTCTTCTCACATTCCTCGTTCCAACCGAATTTTGTATCTTTCCGAGTCAGCTGAGTTAATGGAGTAGCGATTCGAGAAAATCTTTCTATGAATCTCCGATAATAACTAGCTAAGCCAAGAAAGCTACGTATTTCGGTCATTGATTTAGGTTGCTCCCAAATTTGAATAGCTTCAATCTTTGCTGGGTCAACAAATATTCCATGACTTGATACTACGTGCCCAAGGAATGCTACTTCCTCAAGCTAGAACTCGCATTTCTTCAACTTGGCATAAAGCTTGTTTTCACGAAAGCTTTTGGAGTATCAAATTTCAAGTGTTGCTTTCATGATCTTCATGGCTTTTGGAATATATGAGGATGTCATCAATAAAGACGACCACAAAGTGATCCAAATATTCCTTGAATACTCGGTTCATCATATCCATGAAGGCAGCAGGAGCATTAGTTAATCCAAAGGACATGGCTAGGAATTCATAATGCACGCATCGAAGTTCCGGAAGCCGCCTTTGGAATGTCATCGGTTCTAATCTTCAATTGGTGATATCCTAATCTAAGATCAATCTTTGAAAAGAATTTGGCTCCTTACAAATCGGGTCAAACAGTCATCAATACGTGGCAATGGGTACCTATTTTTGATGGTGACATGATTCAACTCCCGATAATCAATACAAAGTCGCATACTCCCATCTTTCTTCTTCACGATCGTAGATGTGAGCACTCCAAGGAGAAGTACTAGGACGAATAAAGCCAATGTCTAACAATTCCTGTAGTTGGGTCTTTAACTCCTCGAAGTTCAATAGAGTCATTCGATATGGGGCTTTGAAATGGGTTTTGTACCAAAGTTCAAGGTCGATACAAATTCAATTTCACGCCTGGGGTAGGCTGAAGTTCTTCAGTGAATACGTCCGAAATTTATTAACAATAGAAATATCATTCAAAACTAACGTATTTTTGTTTAGATCCGTGACATGAGCTAAGAAAGCTTGACTTCCATTTTTTAATAAATGAATAGCTTTATGGCTTGAGATGACAGTGATTGATTTTAATGGTTTGGTTGCTTGAATTCGCATAATAGGTTGGTTAGGAATATGAAAGAAAACAACCTTACGAAAACAATCAAATTTTGCATGATGAGTAGTTAACCAATCAATCCCTAGAATCACATCAAATGCAAGTATTTTTAATGAAATAAAATCTACAGGTAATGTGAGGGTACCGATTTGAACTAAACAAGACTTATAAATAGTGGATGTAATGAAGGTTTCTCCCAACGGAGTTTCCACAGATAAGTCAAAGTTTAATTTCTCCGGAGTCAAATTTAATCGTTGAGCGCAAGTAGGAGAAATAAAAGAATGGGTAGAACCAGTATCAAATAAGGTATAGACTTCGCTAAAGTTTATGATAAGCTTACCCGTGATGACCTCATTTGGGTTCCTTGCTTTCTGGGAGGTCAGTACAAACGTTCTCCCTTGCACTACCGGCTTTGACTTTTCTAGGACGACCTTTGGTGCCTCCATCCTAGCTGAACTTGTCTTCGATGAACGACAAAATCGGGCTAGGTGACCTTCTCTTCCATAATTATAACATGTTTTGACTCGGATCGCTGCTTTGATCGATGTGTCCCCTCTCCTCCGCATTTGAAGCATATGATAGGTGGTCGTTCTCCTTCCTTAACAATGGGTGTTGGTGCTGACGTCTTTCCATCATTGTTGAATCTCCTCTTCTTGAAATGTCCATTCTTATTGTTTTAGCCCTGATTACCACCGAAGTGATTACCATTTCTGGCCTGTTGATTCCCTCCACGCTTGTTGTCACTGCTTCGATGATCGCTTCTCACCGGTATTACCGTTTTGCTACCGCTTCTTTTAATTATGCGTTGACTCGTTATCGCTACTCCAATAATCGAGCCCTATTTACAACATCTCAATACAAACATACGCTTTATGAGAAATAAGATATTGACGATCTCCGGTTTTCAAATCTCTTAAAACATTCGCGTCATTCTCTCCTCATTATCAACCAAATGGGACACAAACCGACAACTCTAAAACTTGGCTTCAGATCGCGATACTTGGCCATGTTGCTTTGCTCCACTTGATGAATTCTACTTCTTTCTTGTGACGAATACTTTCGGGAAAGTACTTGTCGTTGAACAATTCTTAGAACTTCTCCCAAGTAATCTTTAGTGCG
Source organism: Panax ginseng (assembly GCA_020205605.1). Taxonomy (NCBI): domain Eukaryota; kingdom Viridiplantae; phylum Streptophyta; class Magnoliopsida; order Apiales; family Araliaceae; genus Panax; species Panax ginseng. The sequence goes on from CM035150.1 coordinate 63,918,988, forward strand.
GCAGGTTGAGTACGCTTTATCGATTCCCACCAGTAATCTGCCTCTCCTCGCAACATAAAGGTGGCAAAGGGAACCTTTTGCTACTTGGAGCATCCCAAGACATCAAATATCTTGGTGATCTGCTTTATCCATGCTTCCGCCTTAAGTGGTTTTGGCTCTCCAATAAACTCCAGTGGTCTTAGTTCCTTGAACTATTTAGCGATGACCGTCCGAGAGTTTCCAGTGTTTCCACCTACATTTTGGACAAAAGCCGCTCTCGCCTGATGTTGCATGAATTGCATAAAGCCTCTAAACATTCCATCATTCATCATTTGGTCAGTGTTGTTGTTTGTGATGAGGATTGTCGCCTTCCTCCGATGCACATTCTCCCTCGATTATTGATATGTGGAGACTCAACGGTCTCCTGTGCTCCATTGCTATTCTCAACATTCTCGGATGTCATTGTCAGATACTGCCACAAAACAATGGTTTGTTGACATTTAACATATTATCTCTATACTCTGACCAACCAATTAAATACCAAATAAATTTAAGTAGGTCATACTAGCGAAGGAATTTCCCGTCTCTCCCCTCCTAGTTCTAGTCTCACATCTTAGCCAGGGATCATATCCCTAAGCTTTGATACCAACTGTGGCACCCCCAAAATAGGTATACATCACCTATTCTGAGTCACCAAATACATGGTACAAAATATAAATACAATCATAAATATACAACATGAGCTGTGAGTTTTAATACAAATATTGTCATCTAGACAATATACAAACTCAATGGAGTCCTCATTACATTTATTTTCACACTATTTAACAGAATAGTGAGGACTACTAATACTATCATCCGGACCGCTCATCAAGGTTCCCCGACTAGCTAGTCCCGCCACGCTTCTCATTTCCTCAAGAGAACAAAGAAAAGAAAGGGTGAGCTCAACTAGCCCAAAGAAGAAATATTATGACTAAGATAATGCGTAATAAATTATCATTAGCCTTCAACAATGTTAAATCGATAAAATATAACAAACACCATGGATGTTAATAATAATAATAATATTATTATTATTATTATTATTTGTTGTAGTAGTAGTAGTAGTATTATTTGTATTATTCTTATTCTTATTAACATTATTATTATTAGTAGTAGTAGTAGTAGTGTTATTGTTATTGTTATTATTATTAGTAATATTATTAGTATTGTTATTTTTTGTTATTATTATTATTAGTGTTGTTATTGTTGTTGTTGTTGTTTATTATTATTATTATTATTATTATTATTATTATTATTATTATTATTATTATTATTATTATTATTAGTATTAGTATTAGTATTAGTATTAGTATTAGTATTAGTATTATTATTATTATTATTATTATTATTATTATTATTATTATTATTATTATTATTATTATTATTATTATTATTATTATTGTTGTTGTTGTTATTGTTGTTGTTGTTGTTGTTGTTGTTCTTATTGCATAATCACTGATTGATTGGATTTAGTGCTTCATGATCTCGATCCGATCGATCCGATCTAGATCTTTTCTTACATTCTTCAATTGAATTAGGGATTTCATATTTCTCATACTTTATTTTTGACTGATTGGGTGTTTTCATTCTGGGTTTCATCTGAGGTTGATTAATTAGTGGATGCATGGATGTTTCCATTTTTTGTTAGGTTTGTAATATTTATGAACGCAATCAAATTGCTAAAAATAAGCGAAAACGTGATAAAATCAGAGTTTAAAATTTTTACAAACCATATATCCGGATCATCCTTTATGCATAATTATTAATTAAACGAAAAGATAAAGAACAAGAATCATACCCTTGAAGATTCGAGCTTCTTTAGGTACAAGTTCACCTCCAAGTCCATTCGCGTTCAACTTGAATCCACCGGGTTTGGTTCGTTCCTTTGATCAACCTTAGCCACCCAAATGTTTGACCTCTAGAGGTGATCCACCAAGGAAGAAGAAAGATTCAAGAAGATAGGTGTTCGGAAAAACCCTAGTTTTTCTATCTCTCATAAAAAAAGAGCGTACTCTCCAACAATTGGAATCACATCTAATGATATCTGATATAAGACTCCTCTTATAAAGATATCAGTTAACCCTTCTAATCTAATTAGAAAATAGGGTATTATTTAATTCATTAAATTTCTTTAATTAATTAAGCTCTCTAATCTTATTAGGGATAATTAATTAAACTTTTTTAATTAATTTGTCTCCTAATCTTATTAGGAATAATTAATTAAACTCTTTTAATTAATTTGCCTCCTAATCTTATTAGGAATAAATGAGAGTATTTTTATTAATTAATTCTCAAACTCTTTTAGGAATTAAATAATAATAATAGTAATAATAATAATAATAATAAGATTCCTCTTATTAATTTAAATTTAATATTTCCAAAATATTAAATAACAATATTAATCTATTTAATTTATTCTATCACCATAGATTAAATTAAATATACTTAACTTATTATTACGATTATGCCATTAATTTCTTAAATAATTATTCTTCCTTTTATGGTGTGACCCTTTAGGTTTTCCATATTAAACATGTTATGAATAAATCAATTAGAACAATTTTAATCTTATTTAAATAAATAAATAAATAAAACTATTAATTTATTTAAATAAATAATATTTATTCTACAATAGGGATAAGCCTCCTTAGCGATTAACGACTTTTCAGATAATATAGATTTCAATATTAATCATAAGAGAACCTTTGAGTAAATAGTTATCATACAATTCAATCCTTCCACCATACAATGTCCCAATTAAATATAAGACATGAAATTATTGTCAAGTCTTATTTTATTAAATTATATGTATTTCTACTCTTAAATGCACAACTCCAAATAATGCAAATTAGAAACTCCTTTCTAATTTCATTCTACCTTGGCCAAGGACTACTGGGTTGTCATTTATCGAATCACATAGGACAATTCTCTTCTTTTACTAGAAGTGGTAGATTCTTTATTGATCATACATTATCTCCGTGTACAACTTATTATACTCAAGCATACCCTTTGATATACCCTAAGGGTCTTAAGGAATAAGTCAAAGTATAACTCATCATACACAAGATACTATGATGATCTCAAATCCAAGGATCACTTGTACTACTATCACTACAGGAATTCCTATTGACATGCAAGTAAAACTCCATTAGGTATTTCTTAGCGAGCCACGTTCAGTGAACTTATTCTCTAATAAGCATCTACATACTTTCTTTAGTGTCTCCACACAAATGATCATGAGATCAATCATCCTCATCCAGTGAGCAAGCAACGTATGTACCAATATATCCAGATTTACTAATCCCCAATTTAGTAATCCAACAATTGGGAACTATTTTACTTTTAAGCTTTCTAAGAATTTATTTCTCATTAGAATGATCATCATCATTATTCTAAAAGCATTGCTTAAAACTATGGGTTTATCACATATTATAAAACAGCATCATGTAGATAATTAAAAGTCTTTAATAAATTAATACTTTTATTAATAAATGAATAAGATTGTTACAAATTATATGTTTTATCATCAAACATGATTGGCTTGTGTGCATACTACTTTCAATCTCCCACTTGCACTAAAGCTAATCGCTATGGTATCTCATACCCTTCTTCTCTAAGTGACGATTATCCTGTTGTTGGATAAGCTTTAGTTAATGGATATGTAATGTTGTTCTTGAGAGTCCACTATCTCTATAGTGATTTCCCATCTTTCAATGATTCCTATAATCAAATGAAAGTGCCACAACACATGTTTAGATCCAAGATGAGACTTAGAAACTATTCCAAGTTCTGTAATGAACTTTTCATCCAAACAATCAACTTGTAGCTTCATTTATAGCTATATACTTTGTCTTTATCACTAAACTAGCAACTCTTTGCTGTTTGAAACCTTTCCAATTCACTGCACCACCGTCAAAGGTAACGCTTTACCTTAAAGTGGATTTTTGTCGTCTTAGTCTGTCTGAAAAACATGAGTCTGTTAAGCCCTCTAGTTTTAATTTAGTCCCACCATGAATATGATCACATCCTTAGTGTCGGTTAAGTACTTTAAGATGTTTTTCACTGACTCATAGTGAACTTCTCCAGAATATGACTGATCAACATCAGGTCTCGTACATTTTATTGCATACATGATAGTTACTCATGCGATCTCTCTTTTATGAGTCTATGGGGACTATTACGACAGATACACTCCATGGCTCATCAACATGAGACAACTCTTGGAGTTTGTCATGCTAAACAACTTTAGCATCAAATGAATATACGTTCCTTGGGTTAAGTCGAGCATCCTCTTGAATCTATTTATATAGATTTGTATCCCCAATTAAGATATTTTTCCCAAATCATTCATGGAGGAATGTTAGAAAACTTTATCTTTACTGATTGTAGCATTAGTATGTCATTCCGTATCCATGGTATATCAACACATAATATTAGAAATGTCACGGTGCTCCCACTGACCCTCTTGTACACATTAGGTTCATTCTTATTTGTGATAAAATCAAACTCTTTTGATTTGTTTCATCAAAAAGAATATTCCACTTTTGAGAAGCTTGCTTCAATCCATTTCTCTGAGTGTCTAAAACTCTTACCTCATCGTATGTAACTGGATCATCATCATCTATGATGCGTACCTCATCATCATCATCTATGATGAATCCATACCTCCAAAGTATCTTCGGTACTATTCAAGATTTACGATTCGGTTGTGGTACAATAGGTCTATCTACAGGTTCCTCTTATTTAACTTATAGTGATTTTTGGTTCTTGAACTCTTCAAGATCTATTATCCTCCCACTAGCCCCTTCAATGATAAACATCTTTATCTTAGAAAGCAGTATGTTTCGCAACAAACACCTTTTGCTAAGTAGGATTATAGAACATATACCCTAATCTTACTTTAGGATGTCCCACAAATCTATACTTGTCAAATCTTATCCCAAGCTTATCCTTTGAAACCTTTTCACATAAGTTGGACAACCCCTTATCTTAACTTACTTAAAATTAGAAATCCTTCCTGTCCATAACTTTTATGGAGTTTTGTGGCTGGATTTTGAGGTTACCTTTTTTGTAGATATGCAACCATTTCTAGGACATTATCCCAGAAGGATACTGGAATGTCGGTAAAATCATTATGGACCGCACCATGTCCAACAAGGTATAATTTTTTCTTTCAGATACATCAATCAATTATTGCGTATCAGGAGGTGTCCATTGTGAGAAAACCATTTGAGATGATCTAGAAACTCATTGCACAATTATTCCTTCCTTGATCCGATCAAAGAATCCTAATACTTTGCCAATTTGTTTCATTTCTGAATTCTTTAAACCTTTTAAATAATTCACAATTGTATTTCAGCAAATACACACATTCAACCTTTTGAACGATCATCTCCTTTTTCTTATACTAGTTTGTTCAATTTGTAAAAGAATTTTTACGTAAGTCAAGTACACAAAATCCATTAAGTAATATTTCAGTTCTATACAAAACATTATTAATATAAATAGAACAACAATTGTTCTTAAATATAATACCAAAGATTTCATTATCCAACAATAAAATGAAAATAATGTTTCCAATGAGAACTGTAATACAATAACAACTTATTGACTTAATAGACTTGCCCGTAGGTTATACTAAACTATAAGTTCCTATGACTGATGCAGCAACATTTGCTTCATTTCCACAATAGGATTACTTATCTCTTGTTTAGCTTTCTACTTCTGCTTGGTCCCTTCATAAATCTATATTTATGATAACCAAAGCCGGTATCCAATACCCAAGTAGAACCTTGACTTAAAAAAAAATTATTTCAATCATGAATAAAACTATATTTGTAACCGAAGCTTCACTAAGCTTCTTCTGGTTAGCCTCTATAAGTTACTTCTCGTAGTTTGTTTTCTAGTGTTTAGGCTTATTACAGTGGAAGCAAACTCCTTTGCTATCCGTATCCGTTTTGTTCTTATTATCCTTTATTTTTGGTTTTCTATTTACCTTCTTTGAATCATTCTTCTTTTTAGAAGATCATTTGGCCCCTATCAGTAAGACTTGGTCTTTCTTGGTTGGAAAATGACTCTCAATATTTTTTCAACATGTTAAGTAAATCAGCGAGGCTGATCTTTAGCTTGTTCATATGAAAAATTCACAACAATTGTGAGAAGGAGTCCAGAGTGACTACAAGATCAAATCTTGACTCAACTCTCCATCCATGATAAAACTTATTGTCCTTATTGTTCAATCAAATTGATCATATTAACGGCTTTTGTATGTACTATAGTGTCATTGGTCATTCTAGATCGGAAGAGCTTCTTAGATATCTGATATATATCAATCCTACTTTCCTCACCATCAACTACTTGATGTGCAAGAATATAGTAAGAGCATCCATAGTTTCATGCTGACGTTGAAGCTCGTTACTCATGGATGAGAGCATGATGCATTGAGCCAACCTTGCATCATCTTGCCACTTTCTAAAAGTAGCAATATCTTCCTCAGAGGCATTGTCTGCAACCATTGCAGAGATAGGCGTATTAAGGACAAAAGATAGTTTTTCAGTCATGAGAACTATTCTCAAATTCCTTAACCAATCCATTTAATTTGGTCTGGTTAAATAGCATCTAATATGCTTCGCAGTGATAGTAATTTAGACATTGTAAAATTTTGTAAATGAATTTGTAATTAACAACATTTTAGCATACATTCTTTTATTAATTACAAAAATAAATTAGGTCTTGTTTTAAATTGGTATCTCCCACTATTTTCTTCAAACTATATTACCCTCAATATATATAGTTGGGTAATATCTAATTAAAGATATGCTAGTGAGAATAAGGATCTCATTTCAAATGTATATAGCGTTGTGTGTGCACAACAACCTCATATTAAATATTCAATACTCTATTATTTCTATCATGCTAGAAGGCGACGTTCGATATTCCAAATATCTTTGAATGTTACAACTTAATATAAAATATTTGAGGGGGTTGTTATTAATTTGTCTCTTCTTATTTAGCGCGCATGCACATATATATATATATATATATATATATATATATATAAAATACGCGTCATATTAATGAATATGCAAAGCATGTTTGCATAATATATATATATATATATATATATATATATATTATAAGCATGCACATATAGAATATTATATTCTACCCAGATTGATTATAGACTTTTATTCTAGTTTGGTTCACTAGAGCCACCAAGTGAACCAAAAGGTCAAATCCTAGGGGTGTGACGCCCCCAAAATAGGTATACATCACCCATCTTGAGTCGTCAAATACATGGTACAAAATTCAAATACTATCTTAAATATACAACATGAGCTGTGAGTTTTAATACTAACATTGTCTTCTAGACAGCATTAAAACTCAAAATAAGTCCTCAATACATTTATTGACACACTATTTCACATAATAGTGAGGACTACTAATGCTATCCTCTTCGACCGTCACTCCGCTCCCCGACTAGTCCCTCATTACGCTTCTCATTTCACAAGAGAAAAAGGTGAAGAAAGGGTGAGCTTAACTAGCCCAAGAAGAAATATTATGACTAAGATAAAGCGTAATAAATTATCTTTAGTCTTCAACAATGTTAAACCGATAAAATACAATAGACATCAAGTTTAACTGCGGTTTAACAAGCAATCCATTAAAAGAGTCAAGTAGAGAATAAAATCTACTAACTTTTATGATTTAAAAGTTTTTCATCACTTTTATCATTTGGGACTCAACAAATAAATAATCCACATCATCAAATCATCCCTGCACTACAGGCCAATGATATTCTTTAGTATCACGACCATGAATTATCAATGCACTACGGGCCAAAAATATTCGTGTTTTCAACAACGGTTCTAATCATGCCATAAAACAATTCATCTTTGCACCCTTGGCCGAAGAGAATTCATAGCCATAATCATACCAAAAGCGTCCCATCAATGCACTACGGGCCAACGAGGACTTTTTCCACATCATTTGTAACATTACGGTCATGATTATACCGAATAATCCTCGGTCATAATCATACCAAGTCCATCTATGCACTACAGCCATGATGACTTTCAAAAAATATAAACATGAGGATGATGACAATGATATAAGAATTCAATAAAACAAGTTCAAGAATTAATTTATTCAGGAACTAATAACGTCCAAATTGTCAACATGATACTTCTTTGTAGAGTAAAATTCAAGAATGCTCAGAAGAATATTTCCATAAAAAGATACTAGATAAAGCGCAAATATTAAGGATATTCCACTAATTTCATGGAGTATAGAACTCAAAACTTTAACCAACTGAATATAATAAAGAATGGAATAACAAAAGAAATCACCATGCATGCGGTACTTCGCATAGACAGGTTATTCCAACAGAATAATAAGTAATGGAATAACAGAAGTTCTCTTCATGACTACAAAAGGAATAATACCCCTTACGAGTACAACAAATAATATCCCTTACCGTAAATGAAACTGGATATAAGAGTAGGGAAGTAGCAAAATACTTTTCTTCTTTCTCTCTAAAATTTTCTCTCTCTAGAGTTTCAGTGAATTCGTAAGAAATAATGAAAGAATGAGCTTCTATTTATAGGAGAATAGAAAGGCACTGTGTAAGGATTTCTTCACAGATGAAATAATTCAAAGACTCGCAGATCAAAATTTGATAACATATGGTTGCAAAAGTCAAGCCTTCCTCCAATAAGAGTAAATCAAACAAATATAATATATATCTATATATATAAACCCACACATGCTCAAAAGGAAAACTCACCCACCCGTGAACAACTTGTTAGATTCCTTTCTCCCAAATTCATTTTCTCCCACATAGGCCCCATATGTTCCCTCCCACCAATATCCACTCACTCGTATATATATATATATATATATATATATATATATATATATATATATATATATATATATATATATATTTCACACACTCCACCACTCACATACACATTTTTACTTTCCCACCAACATGTCCACATCACACACATCCACATCCACACACATCATTCTCACTTCTTTTCCACCATTTCCCACTCACACACACAACATATACATATATATATATATATACATACATCACATACTTATATATATTAACTCCATCCCTTATACGTAACTCCCTCCCACCCCCATTTCTAAAATCAGTTTTTCAACACATATGGGCCCCACATGTGGGCCCCACCTTTAAATAATTTTTACCGATTATTTTAAAAAATAGGTAAATGGGGGTCTATAAAATAAGCAAAACTGAGTGACTTCTCACATAAGCATCAATAATCAATACCGTGTGCTACTATGCAACCACACGTATTCATCGTATTTTTTACTACCGAGTAGTTCAACAAGATAATCTGTGAAAAACTTTCACCGTTATTTTCAATAAAAAATATTTTTGTCGCTTTTTCAATCCGACAATAATTCCGCTAGGTCCACCAATGATTGCGTCGTTATATTTAATATTCCCCGCTAAAACGAATATTCCCAGGCACCAATCGAATATAATACAACAACTTGCATACTTTGCAAAATTTATAAATACTACCCACAACTATAACATTATATCAAATCCACACCATAATATTTAAAAAAATATTTCGAGAAATTTAAATCTTCATTCATAAAATCTGGGGTCTCACAAGGGGTGCAAGAATTAATATTTAAATATAACTATTACATTTAAACCATGCTCCATTACAAACGGGTCTTCAAGCGCTCCTTGCTCCTTGATCTCCAATTCTTCAAAATTAATTCTAACTATTCTTATTACAAAACTATTTAAAATAAATAGAAATCTTGATCAACAGTCAAGGGGAAGTACATAGGAGGGAGTTAGAATTTATATTAAGAAAAAATTAGAGAAAACGAGGTACGCAAACCCCATTTAATAAAACTCATACATTCATGTATCCAACTAAAATAAAATCCAATCACATTGGTCAATAGTCCATAATCAATCATATTTATTATCATACATATCACCATATGCATCAATAAATAATATTCATTTCATGAATTAAAAACATTCAATATATATACTGATATCATTTAATGGGCAAATTTAGTTAGCATAAAATCTATTTTTGAATCAAAATAAACTCCTTTATTTTAATCCAAATTTAAATCAAAATAAACCTCTTTTATTTTAATTTATTCAATTTTGAATAAAATAAACTATTTTATTTTAATCAAAATAAACTCATTTATTTTAATTAACTATGAAATCTAATTCAAAGTAAAAAAAACTCCTTTATTAAAGGAAACACAGATTCTCTTTCCTATTCACAAATAAACTTCTTTATTTTGAATAATATGGAATCTTATTCCATATCTAAATAAACTCCTTTATTTAAGGAAACATGGAATCCAATTTCAACTCTAATTAGTTATCATGGAATCCAATTCCAACTCTAATTAGTTAGCATGAAATTCAATTTTAAAATTAAAATAAACCTTTTATTTTAAGTTTAAAATAAACTTTTTATTTTAAGATTAAAATAAGTTTTTATTTTTAATTATAAAATAATTAAGAATAATATATATATATATATATATATATATATATATATATATATATATATCATATATGTAGTTACAATATATTTGTATTAACAAGTAAAGCAACAAGATCAGAACATTCCACGTGAAAAATTGCAGACAGCTTCACAGTTTTTTTAAAATAAATTTTATTCAACAAAATTATGCCCAATTAAATTGTTCTAAACACATATCAATATATATATAAAATCAAAATAATTAATAATTCCCATAAAGGTTTGGCTCTAATACCACTGTTAAGTTTGTAATATTTATGAACGCAATCAAATTGCTCAAAATAAGCGAAAATATGATAAAATCAGAGTTTAAAATTTTTACAAATCATATACCCAGATCATCCTTTATGCATAATTATTAATTAAACAAAAAGATAAAGAACAATAATCACACCCTTGAAGATTCGAGCTTCCTCAAGTACAAGTTCACCTCCAAATCCTTTCGCGTTCAACTTGAATCCACCGGGTTTGGTTCCTTCCTTTGATCAACGTTAGCCACACAAATGTTTGGCCTCTAAAGGTGATCCACCAAGGAACAAGAAAGATTCAAGAAGATGGGTGTTTGGCAAAACCTTAGTTTTTCTATCTCTCATAGAAAAAGAGCGTACTTTTCAACAATTAGAATCGCATCTAATGATATCTGATATAAGACTCCTCTTATAAATATATTAGTTAATCCTTCTAATCTAATTAGAAAATAGGGTATTATTTAACTAATTAAATATTTTTTAATTAATTAAGCTCTCTAATCTTATTAGGGATATTAATTAAACTCTTTTAATTAATTTGCCTCCTAATCTTATTAGGAATAAACTTTTATTAATTAATTCTCAAACTCTTTTAGAAATTAAATAATAATAATAGTAATAATAATAATAAGACTCCTCTTATTAATTTATATTTAATATTTTCAAAATATTAAATAATAAATATTAAGCTATTTAATTTATTCTATCACCATAGATTAAATTAAATATACTTAACTTATTATTATGATTATGCCATTAACTTCTTTAATAATTATTCTTTCTTTTATGGTGTGACCCTTTAGGTTCTCCATATTAAACCGGTTGTGAATAAATCAATTAGAACAATTCTAATCTTATTTAAATAAATAAATTAAACTATTAATTTATTTAAATAAATAGCATTTATTCTACAATAGGGATAACTCTCCCTAGCAATTAACGACTTTCTAGATAATATAAATTTCAACATTAATCATAAAAGAACCTTTGAGTAAGTAGTTACCATACAATTCAATCCTTTCATCATATAATATCCCAATTAAATATAAGGCATGGAATTACTGTCAATGTGACGCCCCCAAAATAGGTATCTCCTTATACGTTATCCAACATTTTAACGGGTATCTCCTTATACGATAAATCTTCTGCTATCTCGTCAAGTTCTAATTCAATAATGTGGTTCGGGTCGTCCACATATTTACGTAACATCGATACGTGAAAAATGTTACGAACACGCGACATACTTGGCAGTAAAGCGAGTCTATAGGCCATAATTCCTACTCGACCGAGGATTTTGAATGTCCCAATTAAATCGAGGGTTCAAATTTACTCTCTTCGTCGATTCTTGCTTCTAGAATAACGCCCTCTTGAACCTTCTTCTTCACATTCATCAGCTCCGGGTGTGTAGCTTGAGCAGTTTTAACTTTATCAGTTAACGTCGATTCTACTCGTATTTTTTGACATCATCACGTGGGTCCTTAGAGTCTTTAATTCTTTCTTTATCATTTGCAAGTCATATAAAATTGGTCTTTATGTTAACAATGTTACAATCGTAAACGCATATGATCTTCTACTCAATGCATCAGCTACCACGTTCGCTTTTTCCATGATAATATTGAATGGTATGGTCGTAATCTTCAATAAATTTCGAGCCAACGTCTTTGGCGCATTATCGTTCGTTTGGTTAAAGAAATATTTAAGGGTTTTAGAACAGAGTTTTGTACTGGGGTCAATACAAAATTCGATTTCACGCTCTGGGGTAGGCCAGAAAGTTCTTCGAGAATACGTCAGGAAATTTATTAACGTTAGAAATATCATTTAAAAACTGTGACTCTCATCCAAGATTTGGATAACACATATAATGAAGGTTTCTCCTAGCGGAGTTTCAACAGATAAGTCAAAGTCTAATTTTTCCAGAGTTAAATTTAAACATTTAGCGCAAGTAGGAGAAATAAAAGAATGGCTAGAACCGGTATCAAATAAGGTATAGACTTCGCTAGATTTTATGATTAACTAACCCGTGATAACTTCGTCCGGGTTACTCGCTTTTTGAGAAGTCACGAAAAATGCTCTTCTTGAAACCACCGACTTTGTTTTGTCCGTATCTACCTTTGGTGCCACCATCCTAGCTGGATTTGATTTTGATATAGGACAAAATCAAGATATGTGACCGTCTTTTATATAACTAAAACATACCTTGGAAGGCTGTGAACAGTTTGGACTTATGTATCCTTCCTCTCCGCATCTGTAGCATCTAACTGGAGGTCGTTCTCCTCCCCTAGAATTTGTTGCTGACACTGCTGCCGACGTCTTCCCATCATCGTTAAATCTTTTCTTCTTGAATTTTCCACTTAAATCATTTCTTCTATTATCTTGGCCATGATTACTACCGAAGTGGTTACCATTTCTTGCCTAATAATTTCCTTCACGATGGTTATCGTTGTTCCGATGGTCGTTGCCACCGGTACGATTATTATAGTGTTGTTGGTCATTATCTTTTGGTTGGGTTGGCTCATTATCGCACTCCAATAACTGAGCCCTATTCACAACATCTGAATATAAACAAAGTTTATGAGAAATGAGGTATTGACGTATCTCAGGTTTCAAATCTCTTAGAAACATCCGCGTCATTCTCTCCTCATTATCAACCAAGTGGGACGCAAACCGGGACAACTCGGCAAACTTAGCTTCGTACTACAACAAGGTCATATTGTTTTGCTCCAGCTTGATGAACTCTTCCTCCTTCATGTGACGAATACTTTCGGGAAAGTACTTGTCGTTGAACAGTTCTTCAAACTTATCCCCAAGACATCTTCAGTGCTGTAGGCTGAGTACGTTTTACTGATTCCCACCAGTAATTTGCCTCTCCTCGCAACATGAAGGTGGCAAAGGGAACCTTTTGCTCCTCGGAGCATCCCACGACATCAAATATCTTGGTGATCTGCTTTATCCACGTCTCCGCCTTAAGTGGTTTTGGCTCTCCCAAAAACTCTTATGGTCCCAGCTCCTTGAACTGCTTAGTGGTGACCATCCGAGAGTTGCCAGTGTTTCCACCTGCATTTTGAACAGGAGTCTCTCTCGCCTGATGTTGCATGAAATGCATAAAGCCTCTAAACATCCCATCATTCTTTATGTAATCGGTGTTGTTGTTTACCTGAGGATTATTATCTTTCTGATGCACATTATCCTGGGTATTGATCGTTGGTGACCCAACGGTTTCATGTGCTTCATTGCTTATCTCGACATTTTCAGATGCCATTTTCAAACACTGCCAAAAAACAAGGGTTAATTAACATATCACATATTATCCCTATACTCTGACCGACTAATTAAATACCAAATAAACTTAGGTAGGTCCTACTAGCGATAGAATTCCTCATCTCTCCCCTCCTAGTTCTTGTCTAACATCTCAGCCAGGGATCATATTCCTAAGCTTTGATACCAACTGTGACGCCCCAAAATAGGTATACATCACCCATCTTGAGTCGCCAAATACATGGTACAAAAATCAAATACAAACTTCTTTAATACAACTGTCATGTAAAAATACGACAAAACATAGCTGAGTTTTTACATGAATATTATCTTCTAGACAATATCCAAACTCAAATTCAATCCTCATTACATTTATTATCACACTAAGTAGTGAGGACTGCTAAAACAACCATCTCGGACCATCACTCTGTTCTACGAATAGTCCCACCTATATTTTTATTTCCAGAAGAGAATAATGAAAGCAAAAGGGTGAGCTCAACTAGCCCAGTAAGAAATATTATGACTAAGATGCGGTGCGAATAAATTATCGATTAGTCTTCAACAATTGTTGAATCCGATAAAAATAATAAACATCAAGTTTAACTGCAGCAGAACAATCAATCTATTAGAAGAGTCAAGTAGAGCATGATATCTACTATCTTCTATGATTTAAAAAGTTTTTCATCCACTTTATCGCTGAGACTCAACTTAATAAATAAACCACATCATCGAATTATCCCTGCACTACGGGACAGAATATTCATGTAATCATCAATGGTCATGATTATACCGAATAATCCCTGGTCATAATCATACCAACAAATGTCGATCAATGCACTACGGGCCAATGAGGACTTGTACCACATCATTTGTAACATTACGGGTCATGATTATACTGAATGATCCCTGGTCATAATCATACCAATCAACAGTCCATCTATGCACATAAGCCAAATATGACTTTCATCACAATATAAGCATGAGGATGATGACAATGATATAAGAATTCAATTAAAATAAAGAAAATGATAAATTTTTAAAGATTTATAATTTAATTTATCCAAAATTCAATAATTATCAAATTGCCAACATGATACTACTTTGTGGAGTAAAATTCAAGAATGATATTGTATCAAAAATGATTTGGACCGAAAAAAATCATTTTTTATCATGAACAGTACTCCGGGTGAATAGTACGCAAGTGAATAGTACCCCATGAATAGTACTTCAGAAATAGTACCCCGTGAATAGTACTCATGAATAGTACTTCGTGAATAGTACTTTATGAATAGTACTCCATGAATAGTACTCATAAAAATAAAATATAAAAGAAAACGATATTCCATGCTGAGTACAAAAGAAATGATATCTCATACGAGTATAATAGAATATACAAAACTGCAAATGGATTTTCACCCGCCATGCGGTAATTCACGTAGACAAATCATTTTCACATTCTAATAAAGAATGAATACGAAGGGTCATTCACCATGCATGCGGTAGTCCGCGTAGACAGGTTATTCCAACAGAATAATAAAGAATGGAATAACAGAAGAATTTCACCATGCATGCGGTAGTCCTCGTAGACAGGTTATTCCAACAGAATAATAAAGAATGGAGTAACAACCCTTACGAGTATTGAAAGAAAATAACTCTCTTCATGAATACGAAAGAAATAATACCCCTTACAACTGTTGAACGAAAATAATATTCCTACGAATATTGAACGAAGATGATATTCCTTACGAATATTGAACGAAACTAATATTCATACGAATATAAAAAATAATATCTCTTCAGAATATGAAATAAATAATGCCCCTTACCTCAGAAGAAGACTGGATACTGGAATAGTGAAGTAGCAGACTTCTCTTCTTTATTTTCTCTATAGCTTTTCTCTCTATAGCTTCTCTCTCTATAAGTGCTCTTGTGAGTCTTAGTGAATTGGTGAGAATGAAGGAAGACTGAGTTTCTATTTACAGAAAAATATAGTTTCGATAATTGTATATTTTGGGTCTCGATATATTACAGTATAATACCTTCATCTTTTCCTTCATTTTTAATTTAGTCCTGCAAGTATTATTAAACTTGCACCACATCCCCTAATAGTACATCATGTGAATCAATAGTACAATCATGTGACTCAATAGTTATATACATGTGAAAAAAATAATTACAGTATAGTACATTCATCTATACCTCCATTTTTAATTTAGTCATGCAAGTATTATCAATCTTGCACCACCTCCCCTAATAGTACATGCATGTGAATCAATAGTACACACATGTGAACAAATAGTTATAAGCATGTGAATTAGTAGCAATTAATTGCTCATTTATCTGATTAATTACCTGATTGGTCAATATAACCTCTAGACATCAATTATTATCGGAATAGATGTCGATTTCCACTAACACTAATAATCCCAACACAATGAAAATATCAATTTCATCTTTAATCAACATGAACTTATTCATCATTAATATTATAACTCACAATATTTAACAACCAGATCATTCCCAAGAAAAAGGGGGCTTTCCGATAAGGATTTCACCCTATTTACGTGCAATTAGGTCACCAAATCTCTTCTCGATAAAACTTTCTAGACATCGTCAATATTGCAAATAATAATATGAATAACTTTGTCGTCTCAATTTATGATTTAATAATAATAAAAATTATGCAAATGATACTGTGACAATAATTGAATCAATAATATGAGAGATATTATACAGCAATTACTGTAGCAATAATTGAGTATAACTGAGTGACTTCTCACGTAAGCATCAATAATCAATCTTTGTGTGCTACTTATGCAACCACGCGTATTCATCAGACTTTTACTACTGGGGTAGTTCAACAGTTTAACAGTAAAACTTTCGCCGTTATTTTTATAAAAAGATAATTCTGTTGTTTTCTAACTACGACAATACTTATGTTGTGGGGTCCACCAATGATTATGTCGTCGTACAAATATTCTCTGTTAAAACGAATATTCCCCGACAAATCGAATATTCCCCGACACAACAAATATTTTATATCAACTTGCTTACTTTGCAAAATTTTCAAATATCACCCTTAACTTTAACCTTTATAAACTTAACCATTTACTAAATAACATTATAAGAAAATTGAATACTTTCATTTCATAAAATTTGGGATCTCACAGTCAAGTCTTATTTTATTTAATTATATGTATTTCGATTGTTAAATGCACAACTCCAAATAATGCAAATTAGAAACTCCTTTCTAATTTCATTCTACCTTGGCCAAGGACTACTGGGTTATCATTTATCGAATCACATAGGACATTTCTCTTTTTTTACTAGAAGTGGTAGATTCTTTATTGATCATACATTATCTCTATGTATAACTTATTATACCCAAGCATACCCTTTGATATACCCTAAGGGTCTTAAGGAATAAGTCAAAGTATAACTCATAATACATAAGATACTATGATGATCTCAAGTCTAAGGATCACTTGTACTACTATCACTACAGGAATTCCTATTGACAGACAAGTAAGACTCTATTAGGTATTCCTTAGCGAGCCACGTTCAGTGAACTTATTCTCTAATAAGCACCTAAATACTTGTTTTACTGTCTCTACACAAATGATCATGAAATCAATCATCTTCATCCAATGAGCAAGCAACGTATGTACCAATCTATCCGGATTCACTAATCACCAATTTAGTAATCCAACGATTGGGATTTATTTTAGTTTTAAGCTTTCTAAGAATTTAGATCTCATTAGAATGATCATCATCATTATTCTAAAAGCATTGCTTAAAACTATGAGTTCATCACATATTATAAAACAACATCATGTAAATAATTAAAAGCCTTTAATAAATAATATTTTTTATTAATAAATGAAAAAGATTGTTACAAAGTATATGCTTTATCATCAAACATGATTGGTTTGTGTGCATACAACTTTCATTTTTATCAGGATCAGGTTGGATTTGGTTATGGTTTTCTAGTGCCCTGGCCGGAATTCATGGTTCTGAGTTTGTTCCGGGCGACCACTTATGTGGTTTGTGGTTCTCCCTTCTTGTCCTGGTTGATTGGGGTGTTTTCGCCGAAGACTATGTTGTTGCTCTGATGGTTTGCTCTCACTGGTGGTTCAGTAGCTGGGAAAATCTAGGGTAATGTGTTTCTTGGGATGCGTGATGGGTCCCACAAGTTTAAATCGCTAATGCTTGTTTGATGTTGAGGGTTTTTTATTTTCGTCTTCGGGATAGGAAGATGGTGGCTGGGAAAAGAGGATGGTGGACAGAGGGAGGTGCCAAAAGGATGGGTGTAAGATCCCAACTTTTATGAATAAATATTTAATTTTCTCTGAATAGTATTCTAAATAGTAAGGTGATAATTTAATAAATGTTATAGTTATGGGTGATATGTACAAATTTTACAAAGTAAGCAAGTTGTCATAAAATATTCGTTTTGGTGGGGAAATATTCTTTTTTTTGGAGAATATTCATACGACAACGCAATCATTGGTGGAACTCAAAACGGAATAACTGTCGAATATAGAAAGCGACAGAAATAACCTTTTTATAATAATAACAACAAAACTTTTATCGTTAATGTAAGATCCCAACTTTTATAAATAATGATGAATTTTCTATAAATATCATTTTTGAATAGTATGGAGTAAATTTGATATAATGTTATAGTTGTGGGTAATATTTATAAATGTTGCAAAGTACGCAAGTTGTTATATAATATTCGATTGGTCGGGGAATATTCGCTTTTAACAGGAATATTCGCATAAACGACAATCATTGGTGGACCCCACAACGGAATTATTGTCGGATTGAGAAAATGACAAAAATACTTTATGAAAATAACGGCGGAAGTTTTTACCATTAACTGTTGAAACAACCGGTGTTAAAAGTACAGTAATACGCGTGGTTGCATAGTAGCACACGGTATTGATTATTGATGTTTACGTGAGAAGTCACTTAGTTTGGTTCAATTATTGCTACAGTAATTGCTGTATAATATCTCACATTATATTATTTAATTATTGTCGATATTTTATATAATATTATGAGTTATAATTCTATTGAAGATTATGTTCGTGTTGTTTAAGAAAAAGAATATTAATTAATAAGCAATAGATGTTTATTCTATTATCTTGCTAAATTAATATTTATTCTATAAAATTTTGAAAGTGGGCGTATTATGTGATGAAAGGGATAATCATCAATTTCCTTCCAAGTGGGTAATCTATTTCAATTAGGAGGATGTAGCTTGTTGACTAAAATCTCAAATTATACTATTACTATTTGATAACTTATGAGTGGGAAGATGTTTTCATTGGATTATTTCTTTAAATTGGCATGTGTTGTCCTTCCTAAATTGCCTACACCAATTACTGATAACCCGTGAACTTTTGTTCGATTCTTTTTCTTTCTTTTAACTGTGCATCCTTGATTTTTTGCAAATATTATCCTTTCTATTCTCCTATAAATAGAAGCTCATTCTTTCATTATTTCTTACAAATTCACTGAAACTCTAGAGAGAGAAAATTATAGAGAGAAAGAAGAAAAGTATTATGCTACTTCCCTACTCTTATATCCAGTTTCTTTTACGGTCAGGGGTATTATTTCTTTTGTATTCATGAAGAGAACTTCTGTTATTCCATTTGTTATTATTCAGTTGGAATATCCTCATCGTCTGCTTTTACCTTGGGACCGGTTCCGTCTTTATTATTCCGTTGGAATATCCTCCATTATTTGCGTTTTTATTACTTTGTTTCATCTTTATTATTATTCGCTGGAATATCTCAGATATGTGCATTTTATTCTTACTGATTCCATTTTTATTATTCTGTTGAATAACTTTTGTCTATCACAAGTATCGCGTGCATTGTGATTTCTGTTATTATTCAATTCTTTATTATTTTGTTGGAAAATCCTGCTTGCATGCAATTTTTGCTCGACCTAGTTCCGTTATTATTATTCTATTGGAATAACTTTGTCTGCATGCGATCTGCATGCACATGGTGATTTCTTTTGTTATTCCATTCTTTATTATACTCGGTTGGTTAAAGTTTTGACTTCTATACTCCATGAAATTAGTGGAATATCCTTGATATTTGCGCTTCATCCAAAGATCTTTTCATGGAAATATTCTTCCGAGCATTCTTGAATTTTACTCTACAAAGAAGTATCATGTTGACAATTTGGACGTTATTAGTTCCTGAATAAATTAATTCTTGAACTTGTTTTATTGAATTCTTATATCATTGTCATCATCCTCATGTTTATATTTTTTTGAAAGTCATCTGTGGCCTGTAGTGCATAGATGGACTTGGTATGATTATGACCAGGGATTATTCGGTATAATCATGACCGTAATGTTACAAATGATGTGGAAAAAGTCCTCATTGGCCCGTAGTGCATTGATAGACAGTTTTTGGCATGATCGTGACCATTAATGAATACACAAATATTCTTGGCCCGTAGTGCATGGATAATTGTGGTCGTGATACTAAAGAATATCCTTGGTCGTAGTGCAGGGGTGATTCGATGATGTGGATTATTTATTAAGCTGAGTCTCAGCGATAAAAGTGATGAAAAACCTTTTAAATCATAGAAGATATTAGATTTTATTCTCTACTTGACTCTTCTAATGGATTGCTTGGTTTCGCTGCAGTTAAACTTGATGTTTGTTATATTGTATCAGTTTAACACTGTTTAAGGCTAATGATAATTTATTCTCGCATTATCTTAGTCATAATATTTCTTCTTTGGGTTAGTTGAGCTCACTCTTTCTTTCATCGTTCTCTCTAGAAATGAGAATAAAGCTGGGACGAGTCGGGGAACGGAGTGATGGACCAGATGATAGTATTAGTAGTCCTCACTATTCTGTTAAATAATGTGACAATAAATGTAATAAGGACTTATTCTGAGAGTGGATATTGTCTAGAAGATAGTATTTGTATTAAAACTCACAACTCTCTTGTTGTATATTAAAGATTGTATTTGTATTCTGTACCATGTATTTGGCGACTCAGAATAGGTGATGTATACCTATTTTGGAGGCGTCACGATTGGTATCAAAGCTTAAGGATATGATCCTGGCTAAGATGTGAGACAAGAACTAGGAGGGAGAGACGAAATTCTTTTCGCTAGTATGACCTACCTAAGTTTATTTGGTTTTAATTGGTCGATCGAGTATAGGGATAATATGTGATATGTTATTTAACCCTTGTTTTGTGGCGATTTGAAAATGACATCCGAGAATGTTGAGAATATCAATGGAGCACGGTGACCGCTGAGTCTCCACAGATCAATAATCGTGATAATGTGCATCGAAAGGCGACAATCCTCGAACAACAACAACCGACCAAATGATGAATGATGGAATGTTCAGAGGTTTTATACAATTCATGCAACATCAAGCAAGAGCGGCTCCTGTCCAAAATACAGGTGGAAACACTGGAAACTCTCGGACGGTCACCGCTAAACAGTTCAAGGAGTTGGGACCACGAGAGTTTATTGGAGAGCCAAAACCACTTAAGGCGGAAGCCTGGATAAAGCAGATCACCAAGATATTTGATGTCTTGGGATGCTCCGAGGAGAAAAAGGTGTCATTTGCCACCATTATGTTACGAGGAGAGGCGGATTACAGATGGGAATCAGTAAAACATACTCAACTTGCCGCATTAAAGATGTCTTGGGAGAAGTTCTAAGAACTATTCAACGACAAATACTTTCCCGAAAGTATTCGTCACATGAAAGAAGTAGAGTTCATCAAGTTTGGAGGCGAATAATAACATGGCCGTGTCGCGAAGATGAATCCAAATTTGCCGAGTTGTCCCGATTTGCGTCCCACTTAGTTGATAATGAAGAGAGAATGACGCTGATGTTTTTAAGAGTTTTGAAGCCGGAGATACGTAAATATCTTATTTCTCATAAACTGTGTTTGTATTCAGATGTTGTAAATAGGGCTCAGTTAGTGGAGCGCGATAACGAGTTAACGCAACCAAGAGAAAGCAGTCGGTAAAATGATAATACCAGTGAGAGCAGTCATCGAAGCGGTGACAACAAGCGTAGAGGGAATCAATAGGCCAGAAATGGTAACCACTTCGGTGGTAATCAGGGCCAAAACAATAAGAATGGACATTTCAAGAAGAGGAGATTCAACAATGATGGAAAGACGTCGGCACCAAAGACCCATTGTTAAAGGAAGGAGAACGACCACCTATCATATGCTTCAAATGTGGAGGGGAGGGACACATCAGTCCAAACTGTGCGATGCCATCCAAAGCATGTTATAATTATGGAAGAGAAGGTCACCTAGCCCAATTTTGTCGTTCACCAAAGACAAGTTCAGCTAGGATGGAGGCACCAAAGGCCATCCCAGAAAAGTCAAAGTCGGTAGTGCAAGGGAGAGCATTTGTAGTTACCTCCCAAAAAGCAAAGAACCCGAACGAGGTCATCACGGGTAAGCTTATCATAAACTCTAGTGAAGTCTATACCTTATTTGATACCGGTTCTACCCATTCTTTTATTTCTCCTACTTGTGCTCAACGATTAAATTTGACTCCGAAGAAATTAGACTTTGACTTATCTGTAGAAACTCCGTTCGGAGAAACCTTCATTACATCCACTGTTTATAAGTCTTGTTTGGTTCAAATCGGTACCCTCACATTACCTGTTGATCTTATTTCATTGAAAATACTTGCATTTGATGTGATTCTAGGGATTGATTGGTTAACTACTCATCATGCTAAAATTGATTGTTTTCATAAGGTTGTTAGCTTTTATATTCTTAATCAACCTATTATGCGAATTCAAGCAACCAAACCATTAAAATCAATCACTGTCATCTCAAGCCATAAAGTTATTTGTTTATTGAAAAACGGATGTCAAGCTTTCTTAGCTCATGTCACGGATCTCAACAAAAATACGTCAATTTTGAATATATTTCTATTGTTAATGAATTTCCTGATGTATTCCCTGAAGAACTTCCTGGCCTACCCCCAGAGCGTGAAATTGAATTTTGTATCGACCTTGAACCCAATACAAAACCCATTTCCAAAGCCCCATATCGAATGGCTCTATTGAACTTCCGGAGTTAAAGACCCAACCTGCAGAATTGTTAGACATTAGATTTATTCGTCCTAGTACTTCTCCTTGGGGTGCTCTGTTACTCTATTCGTGAAGAAGAAAGATGGGAGTATGCGACTTTGTATTGATTATCGGGAGTTGAATCATGTCACCATCAAAAATAGGTACCCATTGCCACGTATTGATGACTGTTTGACCCGATTCTGGCGCCAAATTCTCAAAGATTGATCTTCGTTAGGATATCACCAATTGAAAATTAGAACCGATAACATTCCAAAGACGGCTTTCAAAACTCAGTATGGTCATTATGAATTCCTAGTCATGTCCTTTGGATTGACTAATGCTCCTGCTGCCTTCATGGATATGATGAACCGAGTATTCAAGGAATATTTGGATCACTTTGTGGTCGTCTTTATTGATGACATCCTCATATATTCCAAAACCCGTGAAGATCATGAGAAACACTTGAGGCTGATACTCCAAAAGCTTTGTGAATATAAGCTTTATGCCAAGTTGAAGAAATACGAGTTCTGGCTTGAGGAAGTAGCATTCCTTGGGCACGTGGTATCAAGTCATGGAATATTTGTTGACCCCAAAAAAAGATTGAAGCTATTCAAAGTAGAGAGCAACCTAAATCGATGATCGAAGTACGTAGCTTTCTCGGTTTAGCTGGTTATTATCGGAGATTCGTGGAAGGATTTTCTAGAATCGCTACTCCACTAACTCAGCTGACTTAGAAAGATACAAAGTTTGGTTGGAGCGAGGAATGTGAGAAGAGTTTTTAAGAACTCAAGAGGAGACTCATTTCAAAGACCTGCTCGCTACAATACCATCCGGGTTCGGAGGGATTTGTCATCTACAAAGATGCTTCTGGCAAAAGGGTTGGGATGTGTTCTCAAGCAACATGGGAAAGTCATAGCCTATGCCTCACGACAACTCAAAGAATATGAGAGGAATTATCCTACTCATGATCTAGAGTTAGCAAATGTTGTTGTCTTCGCACAAAGATGTAGAGGCATTACTTGTATGGAGAGAAAGTGGAGATATTTACGGATCATAAATGCCTCAAATATTTATTCACTCGGAAAGGAACTCAACATGAAATCCAACGACGTTTGCTTGAACTGCTGAAAGATTATGATCATACAATCCAATACCATCTGGAAAAGTGAACGTGGTAGGTGGCGCATTGAGTGTAAGATCATCATATACGGCACAAGTGCAATATTGACAACAAAAGGCCCATTTTGTGTGACTTGCAAAGATGGAGATAGAGTTAAAGACTCAGAGGACCCATGTGATGATGGCGAATATCTGAGTAGAAGCCGACTTTAATTGATAAAGTTAAAAGCCGCTTTCGAGCTACGGACACGGAGCCGATGCGTATAAGGAAAAAAAAGTGCAAAGAAGGTGCTATCTTTGGAAGCAAGAATCGATGAAGAAGGAATACTTCGAGTTAACTCCAGACTTTGTGTTCCTAATGACCCGATTTAAAGTATAAAATCATGATGGAGGCGCACAACACACCGGTTTGCAATCCATCTGGGAGTACCAAAATGTATCATGATCTTTGACATACATTTTGGTGGGGCAATATGAAGAGAGAGATAGCGTTGTTTATCTCAAGGTGTCTAACATGTCAACGAGTCAAGGCGGAGCATCAAGTACCAAAAGGTCCATTGCAACCACTTGAAATTTCAGAATGGAAGTGGGAGCACATTACCATGGATTTCGTTATCGGTCTTCCCAAAGTTTCTCAAGGTATAGATGCGATTTGGGTCATTGTTGATAGATTGTCCAAGTCTGCTCACTTCTTACCAATACGAGAAACTTATACACTTGAACGTCTTGCTCTTATGTACATAAACGAGATTATAAGACTGCATTGTATGCCAGTATCCATAGTTTCTGATCGAGACCCAAGATTCACTTCACAATTTTGGGTTAGTTTGCAAAAAGGTATGGGCACGAATTTACAATTTACTTCGGCATATCATCCTCAGACGGACGGACAATCAGAGAGGACTATTCAAACTCTGGAAGATTTATTAAGACTCTTTGTCCTTAACTTCAAGGGAAGTTGGGACAAGTTCTTGTCGTTGGTGGAGTTTTCCTACAACAACAGTTATCAAGCAAGCATTGGCATGGCTCCATTCGAGGCGTTGTATGGAAGAAAGTGTCGTTCTCTAGTATACTGGGATAAGGTGGGTTAAGCAACGTTTTTGGGACCGGAGTTGGTACGTATAACTATGGAAAAGATTCAAACGATCCAACAACGTATAAAAACCTCACAAGATCGACAAAAGAGTTATGTTGATCTTCATCAAAAGGACGTGGAATTTGATATAGGAGATCATGTGTTGTTACGAGTTGCTCCATGGAAAGGAATTACGAGATTTGGAAAGAGAGGAAAGCTTAATCCTCGATTCATTGGCCCATTTTTAATCCTCGATCGAGTAGGAACTGTGGCCTATAGACTCACTTTACCGCCAAGTATGTCTCGTGTTCATAACATTTTTCACATATCCATGATACGTAAATATGTGGAAGACCCGAACCACATTATTGAGTTAAAACCGGACGAAATAGCGGAATATTTGACGTATGAAGAGGTTCCTGTTCAAATCTTGGATAAGAAGGAACATATTCTACGCTCCAAGGTTATACCTCAAGTCAAAGTTTTATAGAGAAACCACGATGTTGAGGAAATGACCTGGGAGTTAGAATCTGAAATGAAATCAAGGTATCCTTACCTCTTCGACATACCAGGTACGTACCCTAATTTTGAGGGCAAAATTTCATAAGAATGGGAGGTTGTAAGACCCCAACTTTTATAAATAAAGATGATTTTTCTATAAATATCATTTTTGAATATTATAGAGTAAATTTGATATTAGTTGTGGGTAATATTTATAAATTTTGTAAAGTACGCAAGTTGTTATATAATATTCGATTGGTCGGGGAATATTCGTTTTAACAGGGAATATTCGTACAACGACACAATCATTGGTGGACCCCACAACGGAATTATTGTCGGATTGAGAAAATAACAAAAATACTTTATGAAAATAACGGCTGAAGTTTTTACCTTTAACTGTTGAAACACCTGGTGTTAAAAGTACAGTAATATGCGTGGTTGCATAATAGCATACGGTATTGATTATTGATGCTTACGTGAGAAGTCACTTAGTTTGGTTCAATTATTGCTACAGTAATTGCTGCATAATGTATCACTTTATTTGATTTAATTATTGTCGATATTTTATATAATATTATGAGTTATAATTTTATTGAAGATTATGTTCATGTTATTTAAGAAAAAGAATATTAATTAATAAGCAATAGATGTTTATTCTATTATCTTGCTAAATTAATATTTATTCTATTAAATTTTGAAAGTGGGCGTATTATGTGATGAAAGGGACAATCATCAATTTCCTTCCAAGTGGGTAATCTATTTCAATTAGCAGGATGTAGCTTGTTGACTAAAATCTCAAATTATGCTATTACTATTTGATAACTTATGAGTGGGGAGATGTTTTCATTGGATTATTTCTTTAAATTGGCATGTGTTGTCTTTCCTAAATTGCCTACACCAATTACTGATAACCCGTGAACTTTTGTTCGATTCTTTTTCTTTCTTTTAACTGTTCATCCGTGATTTTTTGCAAATAGTATCATTTATATTCTCCTATAAATAGAAGCTCATTCCTTCATTATTTCTTACGAATTCACTGAAACTCTAGAGAGAGAAAATTATAGAGAGAAAGAAGAAAAGTATTATGCTACTTCCCTACTCTTATATCCGGTTTCTTTTTATAATAGGGTATTATTTCTTTTGTATTCATGAAGAGAACTTCATTATTCCATTTGTTATTATTACATTGGAATATCCTATTCATGCGTTTCTATTTGGTGAAATTCTTCCGTTATTATTATTATTCGTTGGAATATCATTATACATGTGTTTACGCTAGTAGAAATTCTTACATTATTCCATTCTTTATTATTCTGTTGGAATATCATATGTCATGCGTTTTATGCTGGACTTGATTCCGTTCTTTATTATTTTATATTGGAATAACTTTTTATGCTGTGCGGATCTGCATTACGGGTGATTTCGTTGTTATTCCATTCTTTATTATTTTGTTAGAACATCACTGTACATTGCGAATTTCACTTTGACTTGGTTCCGTTATTATTATTACTGTTGAATAACTTTTGTCATGCGGGATCTATCGCATGCATGGTGATTTCTTTTGTTATTCCATTCTTTATTATACTCGGTTGGTTAAAGTTTTGACTTCTATACTCCATGAAATTAGTGAATATCCTTGATATTTGCGCTTCATCCAGTATCATTTCATGGAAATATTCTTCTGAGCATTCTTGAATTTTACTCTACAAAGAAGTATCATATTGACAATTTGGACATTATTAGTTCTTGAATAAATTAATTCTTGAACTTGTTTTATTGAATTCTTATGTCATCATCCTCATGTTTATATTTTTTTTTGAAAGTCATATGTGGCCAGTAGTGCATAGATGGACTTGGTATGATTATGACCAAGGATTATTCGGTGTAATCATGACCGTAATGTTACAAATGATATGGTAAAAGTCCTCATTGGCCCGTAGTGCATTGATGGAAAGTTGTTGGCATGATCATGACCATTAATGAATACACAAATATTCTTGGCCCGTAGTGCATGGATAATTGTGGTCGTGATATTAAAGAATATCCTTGGCCGTAGTGCAGGGGTGATTCGATAATGTTGATTATTTATTAAGCTGAGTCTCATCGATAAAAGTCATGAAAAACCTTTTAAATCATAGAAGATATTAGATTTTATTCTCTACTTGACTCTTCTAATGGATTGCTTGTTTCCATTCTGATTAAACTTGATGTTTGTTATATTGTATCAGTTTAACACTGTTTAAGGCTAATGATAATTTATTCTGCATTATCTTAGTCATAATATTTCTTACTGGGCTAGTTGAGCTCACCCTTTCTTTCACTATTCTATTCAGGAAGTGAGAATATAGTTGGGACGAGTCGGGGAACGGAGTGATGGACCAGATAATAGTATTAGTAGTCCTCACTATTCTGTTAAATAATATGACAATAAATGTAATGAAGACTTATTCTGAGAGTGGATATTGTCTAGAAGACAGTATTTGTATTAAAACTCACAGCTCTCTTGTTGTATATTAAAGATTGTATTTGTATTATGTACCTTGTATTTGGCGACTCAGAATAGGTGATGTATACCTTTTTTGGGCGTCACGATTAAACCTATTAAAATACCCATTGATAAAAGTAATGCGATGTCTGGCGTTGTTGCAAAAAGTAAGATACGGTATTGCACAATATCTCTGATTATTGATTCTTACGTAAGAAGTCACTCAATATTTCATTCAATAATTTTCACAATAGTTGATGCATAGTATCTCATATTATTGACTAAATAATTGTTATAGTAACATCTGCACAATATTTTATATTATTAAATCAATAATTGACACGACACAGTTACTCATATTATTATTAGCATTATTGACAATGTCTAGAAAGTTCTGTCGAGGAAAGGGGTTAGGTTATTTAATTGCGCGCTAGTAAGGAGAAATTTTATCGAAAAGCCCCCTCTTTCCTGGGAACGACCGGATTGTCAATAATGTGAGTTATAATATTAATGATGAATAATTTTTGAAAGATTAAAAATATGTTGATTAAAGATAAATGATTTGTGGTATATATTTATTCAAATTTTGATATAAATAGAGGAGTTTGTCATAAAGCATTTGTTCTAAGTTTGGCTTATTATTCCATGGACCCCCATGTGCCAATTTGTCAAACCATCGGTACAAAATTATCTCAGTTTTGTTTTATTATTATTATAATAGTAATAAAACAGAATTTTTTTTATAATATATATAAAGTTATTTGTTTTAGTAGAATATAAATATATAATATTATATTATATATAAAGCCTTTTATTTTATTAGAATATTTTATTGCATAGTGCTACATAGTAAAATCAAATTTTTCCGAATTCGTCCGTGAGTTTTCTTTACTGTTTGTTCGTGATTTTCTTTTAAATAGTGCCCTGTCATTCTCCTTTAAATAGGTTATTTAGTTACGAAATGAAAATCACACCAGAATTAGAGAATTCTTCTTCTGTAATATTATGCATATTTCTTTTGAGTATTAGAATACTTTGAGTGTAGCAAATAGTGCAAGAATTCTTCAACATAATCCGTTACCAGTCATATTTAGTTTCCTAGTAAGGTAAATGATGTTATTTTCTTCATACTTATAAGGGTTGTTATTCTATTTCTTATTAATATATGGGAATAATCTGTCTACGTGGATTATCGCATGCTTGGTGAATAACCATTTGTATTCATTCTTTATTAAGTTGTGGAAATGATCTTTCAACGTGGATTACTGCATGATGGGTGAAAATCCATTTGCAGTTTCGTATATTCTTTTATACTCGTATGAGATATCATTTCTTTTGTACTCGTCAAGGGATATCGTCTTCTATCATATTTTTATCAATTTATAGTACAAAATTATTGTTTGTTTCCATAACCTTATTGTTAAATGATGAAAATCCCTAAAATTAGTAGAATATTCTTAATAGTTTGCACTTCATCTAATATCATTTCATTAGAATATTGGTCTGGATTTTTTTTATTAAATTTTAATCTATTCATCTGGGGTACTATTCATGTCGAGGTACTATTCATCCAGGGTACTATTCATGTCGGAGTATATTAATTTGGGGTACTATTCATGCCAGAGTACTATTTATGACGAAATTTAGTTTCTTTTCTTTGTCCAAATTATCTTTGAAATTTGAATCTTAAATATCATTCTTTTTACTCCACAATTGGTGATCATGTTGACAATTTGGACATTCTTGAACACTAAATAAATTAAATTATAAATCTCTAATATTTATTCTTGATTTGATTTCACTTGATTCATTCTTTATATCATTGTCATCATCCTCATGCTTATATTGTGGTGAAAGTCATCTTTGACCCATAGTGCAAAGATGGATTGTTAATTGATATGATAATGAATAGGAATTGTGTATTGGTATAATCATGACCTTTAATGTTGCAGATAAAGTTTTGTGGTGAAAGTTCTCTTTAGCCCGTAGTGCATAGATGGACAGGTGTTTGGCATGATTATGACCACTCGTGATACAAAAAATTATCTTTGGCTCGTAGTGCATAGATAATTCGTTGATTGAAAATAATTATTGATTGGTGTTACGGGGATAAAATATTGATGATAGACTTTTAAATCATAGAATATAATAGACATCATGCTCTACTTAACTCTTCTAAAGGATTGTTATTTCCGCTATAGCTGTTGATTTAAAACTTGTTGTCTATTGTACTTTATCAGTTTTTTCCCTATTGAGGACTAAAGATAATTTGTTCTATATTATCTTTAGTCATAATATTCTTTATTGGGCTAGTTAAGCTCACCCTTTTCTTTCATTGTTCTCTTCAGGAAATGAGAATATAGCTAGGACTAGTCGGAGAATAGAGTGATGGTCCAAGATGGTTACTATATTAGTCCTCACTATTCTATAAAATAATGTGACAATAATTATAATGAAGACTTTATTTGAGTTTGAATATTGTCTACGAGACAATATTTGTATTGAAACTCACATCTTATGTTTTGTCGTATTTTACACGATAGTTACTAGTTGTATATAGAAAACTTGTATTTAAATTTTATACCATGTATTTTGGCGACTCAAAATGGGTTGTTTGAACCTATTTTGGGGGCGTCACAATGGGTACGGTAGACAAGGATGGGGGAGAGGGGAACAGAGGGTGAGGAGGGAAAAGGGGGAAGGGGTATAGAGGAGAGAGATTGGGTTTTTTATTAAGTTCAATTTTTTTTTACTCTTTTAATAAAATGATCATTTCTTAGATTTAATTAAATTAATTTGTAAAATTTAAATTTATATATAATTTTAAAATAATAAATTAACAACAACAATAAAAATAACAATAAATAATAATAATAATAATAATAATAATAATAATAATAATAATAATAATAATAATAATAATAATAATAATCTGGTGGGGCTGGAGAAATGAACTGTTTTGATATAAAACTTAATCCTTGAGTTAATTTTATAACTAGGCCAATGGTGCTTAGGCGGTTGATGATCAATATTTCTAAGTTGAGATTTTGAGTTCGAATCTTGGGTTTACCACTTTTTTGGCAATTAATTAGAAAACGTCCACATCAGTGGTGCCACGTGTGACACGTCAGCATGTCAATGCCAATGTGTCACCTAGGGGCTCAATATTCAAATTTTCGAACAAAAAGGGAGTTCGATTCTAAAGTATAGAGGCAACATTTGCATTTTACCCAAATATCTTAATGTTGCCAACTCCTAATGCACTCAAGTATTATAAGTTTATGGTTTAACTTACATGTTCAATTCATAGTACATTACAAAATTAAAATTTACTAATTCATTTTAGAGAAATATATGAGAATTGATCTAAGCCAAGTTTCCCTTTAATATATATATATATATATATATATATATGAAAGGAAATGGTTCGTTAACGAATCGGTTATGGCAACAGTTCGGATCGTCATCATAGATTAGAAAGTTGTCGCCATATGCTATGGAGACGGCTTTCTGTTCTACGATGATGGTCCGAATCGTCGCCATAACCTGTTCATTATATATAACATGGCTTGGGTCGAGTTTATTCATTATGTAAACAAGTTGAACTCGAGTTTAAGTTCTAGAATTATTTGAGTAAATGAGTGAACTTAAGCTTAAGCTTAATTAGTTCTAGAATTGTTTGATAACTAATTGAACTCAAGCTTGAGTTTTAGTTTTGTTTGATAAAAAAATTGGACTTGAACAAGGGTGAGCTCACCTTGATTAAACTCCCTCAGATTTTAATATATATGATCAAGAGTCTTTTTAAAATTAACTTAAGATATTATTAAATTTAAAATTGATAAAATTTATATGTTTTTTTAATATAATAAATCTTGCATTTATATATATATATATATATATATATATATATAATAAATCTTGCAATTAGTGATGCTTTTGTGATAATTTATCCTTCTCATAATTGTATTGTATAAAATTTAAATCATATTAAAAATACCTTAAATTGAGATTAAAAATTCAAAATTGAATTTACATTTTAAAATGTAAAGTATATGTTATTCCTATTAATATATGTTATTATGTTAAATTCTAAACTACTTTGGTTTACACACAAACATAATTAAGGTAATTTAATTAATTACATACTAAATTATTACCTTAAGTCAACATGTCTAAATTTCTCTCCAAAGTAATTTACATTTCCTTGTCATTCCTCGATTGCTTGTTAGAAAAGGCAGACAAGGGAGGGATAGCTCGAGCTCGGGAGCTCGTCTAAAAACTAAATGAGCTGAGGCAGGTCGATCTTTAAACGAGCTTGAAATCTTGTGTACGAAATCGTCTTGTTTATAAACAAGTCGAGCTCGAGTTCGAACTGAACTTAAACGAGCTGAGTCGATCTCGAGTATAAGTCTGATCCATTTATTATTATTTTTTAATTTTTATTTTCATTTTCACCTTTTTGGAAAAAATAAATTTCTTGTACTATATATATATATATATATATATATATATATAATTTTAATTAAAGCGGTATAGTTACTACCCTAGGGCGGTGGCACTCGCCTTTACCGAATTTTCATTCATGGGTCCTCTTTTTATAAATGACTTTTTAAAGTAATGATAATTTTGTACTATTTTCCTTATTTTTCTCTCATGTGTAATATTTGGCTCAAAAGTAAATACTCTTTTCTACTTTCTTTTCTTTTTTAACTAATATCCTATAAAGTTTTTAGTTGTAGAAAAAAATGAGAAGAAATTTTGACTTAAATACATTCTTTTATATATATATATATATATATATATATATATATATATATATATATATATATTTTCTAATTAAAACTCAAAAACACCACTTTTCTTTAAAAAAAATCTCTTCTATTACAAAACTGACATTATCTCTTTTTGTTTTCATTCGCTTCCTTTTCTTTTATTACCAAATTAAAACTCAAATTAGACAAATATAAGGTGTTAAAACTCCAAGACTATTTACTTAGTTTTCTTTATCCCGTGTGGCCTTATCCAACTCAATTAGATTTGTCACATTTGTACTATATTGGATTTTTAATAAAAAAAAATTGTTGATTAAAAAAATCATTCTAATATTTTCCTTATATGAAAATTATGAATACACACACACACACACACACACACACACACACACACACACACACACACACACACACACACACACACACACACACACATATATATTTTCCTTAATGACTTAAATGTTGAGAAATTATATTGGATTTAGAAAATTATATATATAGTTATATATAATTTTTATTCTTAACAAAAAAAATTTCAAATTTGACCCCACTGAACTTTGTGGCTGGATCCGCCCCTTAATTAAAGAATTATTAAACGAGTTGGTCGTAAACGAGCCAAGTTGGGCTCGAGTGAGGTTTAAATAAGTCGGGCTCAAGTCGAACACCACATTATTCGAGCTTCGCTCGTTTAACTAAACGGGATAAGTCTTATTCGAGCTCGGCTTGTTAACGAGCTCGACTCATTAATGAGTTTGAGTCGAGCTTGAGCCGAGTTTAGTCGAGTCGAATCAGGTCAGGCTCTGGGGCAGCCCAATTCATTTACAATCCTAAGGATAGATATAGGTAGGGGCAGGCAAGACCGCATGAGTTATGACCGTATTTGTAATTGAAGAACTTATTAAGTACTCCCTCAGTTCTAAAATTAGAGATATAGTTTGACTTTTAAGATCAAACGATAACGTATTGAAATTAGAATTTTTGTTATAGTAAAGTCCATGCAGGATAGTGAGGCATCTTTTTGGAGCAGTCTTAGCGCTATATTTAGCAAGGAACTCGAGCAACTAGAGGGACAATTCGTCATGTAATTTAATATATCAGATCCAAACGAACCCAATACATGCTAGATATGCTTACAATCTTCTAAAAAAGAGGCATAGTTGGCAGAATCTTACCATATGCGATACGTATTGTACGATATGATACGTAGACAATTCGATACGTATCGCATGATATGAATCTAAAATGACACTGTACCCTACGATTTAGTTATAATTTGACATATTCTTATGAAACAATACAATGCAAGATACTTTTTAACGACTTGAAAAAGTTTTTATATAAAACCAAAAGAGTCAAAACTTAACTTTTAACCCTTCTACCATTTCAAATGAAGATATTTTTTAGTATAAACATATTGTATACTTGTTAGATGAGCATTTAATCACTTTTTAGAGTTTTATATCTTCTTGAGAATGTCGCTCTATTTTTCTCACGTCACTTTCTATAAACAGATATATAAATTTTCACTTATTAATTTGAATTATTCTATTTTTATAGATAAAAGGTGAATCTGAATTTTCATTTTCTCTTGTTACTCTATAAAGATTACTAAAATAATATCTAATAAGTCAATTTAGAGTATTTTAGCTACTATCTAACTATAAAATTTATTTTGGTAACTGATATTTCTACATGCATTTTTGATATTTTCGCATGATATTCTCTCACATGTCCATACAATAGGTACCACCTTCATATGAGAATGAATCATGTGGAAATATTAAAACACATGTGAAAATAGTGCTCCCCATTTATTTTAGTCTACAATAATATTTACTTGACTATATTTATATATAGTTAAGCTAATATGATATGATTGATTGTCCAATAAATTGTGTGTTTTATATGTTTACCACATTTTTCATTTCATTTTCGTATTGTATGATATGATTCACGATACGATAAATGAAACATGATATTGGGGTCTTTGATACACGAAATACGGTTCATGATTTGACAACTATGAAAAGGACCATGCACTAAATGAAGCAAACAATGTCCGAAAACAAAGACTGAGGTAAGGACACCATCCAAGCTTGTTCAAATAGAAGTCAGATGCATAAGAGTGGAGTTCATGGAGGCAATGAGATACATTCAACAACAGTTGTAGAAAGAGTTAGTAACAACAATAAGATTATAATAATTGTATCAACTAAAATTTAATACATTCACATCAATTTAAAATTTAATATGTTATCCTTTAACCTCAAAAGTCAAATTGTATCTCTAATTTTAGAGTGGAAGGAGTAATAAGTTGTACACTCATTATATTATTTGTTTCAAAAAAAATAGTAATATCATCTAGGAATTGATATTTCTACAAATAAAATTTAATATTTTTACAAGTATTCTCTCACATGATTGTAAAACTCATTTATTATTTATGTGAAAGGGATTTTGTGAACTATCAATTTTATTTATCCTAATTACACTTCTACTTGACATAGTTTATCAATGGCAAAATACACCTTTACTCCAGTGTGGTTGTCGATTTGTAAGCATTTGACCACATAAATTTAAAAAAATGGAATTGACACACTGAACTTTTTAAAAATTAGCAATTAGACCATTCCGTCCAAAAATTTAGACGGACGTTAAATTAAATTGCATATTTACATATGTGGCAACAAGAGAAAAATTGAAAATAAAATATTTACTGACTGATCAATGATTTGGCCGCCATGTAAAAATTTAAATAAAGAAGAATACATTTTAATTTTCTTTCTTTTCTCTTCCTATTATTTCTCTCTTCCCAATTTCTTCATTTGTTGTTTCCATTCTTCCTCGTCTCCATCTCTATCTTTTAGATCTGACCAAGGCAAAATACACATGTCTCTGAAGAGGACCAAAACCTAGTTGTGTCTCGACCACAATCATTAGAGGCTCAGTCCAAGATAGATATTACAAAGGGTCCAGATCTGTTGTGGTGGTGGAAGAAAATGAAAGTCCAGATCTGTTGTTTTTATCACAAGGTTTCACGCCTCTTCAAGCACATAGAATGCCCTTAAATCCAACATTCCTCTACCTCCTTCTCTTCACCGCCACTTTCTCCCTCCTTCTCATTCTCCTCCGTCTGCCGCTCTATCAATTACAAGGGAATTGAAGGAACTAATTTTGAATCTATCTGGAATGCGATCGAGATGTCGGAACGATGTGCAGGATGTATTTGATTTGGATTTAGAATTGGAATGTTTGATTTGGAATTTGATGCTTCTTGTTGATGTGATTTGGATTTAGAATGTTGTTGTTGTGATTTGGCTGTGATTTGGATTTGCTTATGCTTGATGCCATTTGGAATGGTTTGATGTGTAATTGCTGTGATTTGGATTTGGAATGATGTTGTTGTGATTTGGATTTGTTGATGCTTCCAGTAATAAAGTCGTCCGCTTCTCAGATATGTTTAAATTTTTATATTAATTTTTTAAGCTTTTTTTTTGTTATTTTTATCCACGTAGGTAATAATTTAATTTTGTATTTTATTTTCTTAAACACCTGGATAAGAATTAAACTGCCGTTCAATTAATTGGACGGAATATCTAATTTTAAAATTTTAATTAGTTTAATGGGTTAATTAAATATTTTTAAAATTCGGTGGCTAAATGCTTATAAGTCGACAATCACAATGGAGTAAAAATGTATTTTGTCGTTTATGAATTAAGTATTGTGGACTAAACTTATTTTTAGACAGTTTCTCCTGAAGTTGTTCATAAAATTTATTTTTATTTTTTTAGCTAGTTTGGCATGATATTCCTATGATTCAGCAAGTTGATAGATGTTTATTTTTCTTTTAAAAGTTTATTTAGATACAAATGCATTACAGGTACAACGAAATAATTAGGATGTAAAATTGTTTATTGAATACTTCAGCCATCCAAAATATAAGAATAAATTTGATTTTTAAAAGTTAATTTGAAATAGTTTTAGATTTAAATTTAATTTGATTCATTTATCTGTTTTAGAATTAGTAGTACTATTTTGACAGTTTAAATTTTTTATAATGTTTTATTCAAAATTATATTTTTATATCAATTTTGAATTTAAAAATATTATTAATTGACTTAAACGATCAATATTAATCCTATATTAAAATTATATCATGTATTATAAGTTTATGGTTTAACTTTCATGTTCAACATTCATTCAAAAATAAAAATCTATCATGTCCTTTTAAAGAGATATATGAGAATTAATTTAAAATACAGTTACAAACGCCTATACAGGAACGAAGTCAGATTTTTTTCAAGGTTTAGGAGATAATATTGTAAAGGGCAAAAGTAATGAAATACCTATAATAGTTGACACGTTTTACTGATTACACTATTAAATTATTAATTTTTTAAATTATTTTAAACTAATTATTATTTTGAAATTGAGTCATTTTATTAAAAAAATAAACAGACCTTAATTTTTTATCGACAAAATTAATGAATTTCCCACTGTAGTTGGCACATTTTACTTATTATATTATTGAACTTTTAATTTTTTAAATTACCCTATTAAACTTGTCGATGTCGGGATTTTTATTTGTCTTTTTTCTGTTCTTGTTTTTTGGTGTTCTCATGTTAGGTGAGATTTGTTTGAAAAAACAAGTTTGAAAAGGTCCGACATGTATATGTCGATGATTTGACTGTAAGAGTCGCCGGTTTATATTTTTAAATGGTTGCACCAACTCAACCGAGAAAAAGTTTGCACAATGACCTAGTGATGTGACACTGCTTAACTGGCCTGTGAAACTGAGATTCTTTAGGGTCCGGGAACTTGATTAAGCGGAGGGAAGGTGTTAGGCACCCCCAACTTCCGTGGTGACATGGTTACCACCATTTTTCAATTTAAATCTTTATCTGAATGTGTGTGTGTGTAGGTCAATGTGCAATTATCTGGAAGTAGTGTTATGCCTCATTTGCATCTATATACAAAGGGTTTGAATTTTTGTATAAAAGTTCAATTTTAACGAGATATGGTAGTGATGTTTTGTAAAATAGGTTTTTCAAACCCTTGTGCTCAATAGTAATTGAGGCCTTTGATACTTCCATTTTATTATGCGTTCGGCTTGATTGCTTTTATTATTTTTGTGATGTGTAGCATCTTCGGGAAAATAAGATACATAGCAGCACCGAACTCCTTGTGGGCATGAAAGCCATCTAAGGAAATTCAGACACTGGGAATAATTTACAAGTTGGTTATAGCTGAAAATGTCCATCACGGGAACCGAATCTAGATTCGGGCACCGAATCTAGATTCGGGCACCGAATCTGTGATCACATGATTCCTAGGCTCACATGATGATGCAATATGTACGAAAGCTGTAAACAGTTATATATATATATAAGCTGTAAATATATATATATATATATATTAAAAGCAATAAAAGCCACAGATCGACGATTCGGGCATACGCACACAACACGACTCTCAACGTGAATCAGTATTTGTGTATGAAAGTGGAGAATAGCTTTAAGAAATATGAGGTGTCTTACAGTGGACTACCAAGCAGACTTCAGATAGCTTTAAATGAATGACTACTCGATTTCCACTGATAAAATATAGCAAAACACAAGCTCACGGGTGTTTGGAAAAAGAAAGCACTTAGTTTTAAGTGTGTACAGAGCAAAATGGACAAAGTTTTTTTTCGCTTTTTTTCTTCTTAAAATGGCCACCCCAAGCCCTCTATTTATAGAGGGGGGGAGCCGCAGGTTTATCTGCGGCTACCCGGGGTGCCCCGGGCTCTGTGGGCCCCGTCATCTCGAAGTAAGTGCACACATGCAACGTGTTATCCGTTCGAACCTTCATAACTTTCAATCCGGGCATCCAATTGAGGCGTATAATACCTTTCTAGAATGTTGTTGTCGAGAGCTACACAATGACATGGGATAAGAGGTTGTATGAAGCCGAGAAAATGGGTCTATGACCATATCTTTATGCCTTCAAATTCTATCCGGTGTGCTATCTTGTGTAATAGTCACTCAGGATTTGAGCTATGGTTCTTGTAGGAATCTTCTGCATAGAATGTGGTATGAAATGTTGTTGAGATGACGTGCATGTGGGATCGAGGTGGCAAAATGACAATTTTTTCCCTCACCAGGGTTATCTCTGGCTCTGGGCTGATTTAGCACTCGTTGCTCAGGGTTATCTTTGAGATTGGGCTGCTGTGAGCACTGAATGTCCTCAAGGTTGTCTTTGAGGTGTGCCTGACCTCCCGGAGTTATCTTCGGGGTTGAAATTGAGTGCCTCGGGGTTATCTCTGAGGTTAGAACGGATTCGTGAGGATCAGAACGGACTTCTCCGGGGTAATCTCCGGAACTGCAACTGCATTCCTCGGGGTTATCTCCGAGGTTGAAACTGAAACTCCCGGGGTTGTCTCCGAGACTGGAACTGAGTATCTCAAGGTTATCTCCGAGATGAAAAACTGAGTATCCTAGTGTTGTCTCCGAGATTGAGCTGATTTGACCTCTAAGGTTATCTCTGGAAGACGATTATGCCCTCCTGCAAGGTTAGTAATAGGAATGCAAAATTTTGTGTGTCTACAAAACTAATTAACATTTTGAAATTGGGTCATTCTGTTATCTCTGCCTCACGAGTGTTAAATCGCTTCAGTTTTTATCCTACGTGGATGTGAAAAAGAAAAAAGAAAATAAACAAATTTGATTTATTTTCTCTCTTCCTTCCTCTCATCTATGTCTTCTCCCCCTTCTTCCATATCAAATAGATCTGCGTATTTTCTTTCTCTAAAATTTATGAAAATTCCTAGATTCGAATACCCTAAACGTTGAATTGAGCTTTAAAGTTCAGCATTACATATAACAATGAAGTCTGAATCCCCAACAATAACAAGAACAACAGAAGAAGTAAATAGTGTTGCAATAGGTTTCCCTCATCTCACCTCCGACTATCAGCAACCTTATATCTTCGAACTCCTCTCATTCACTGTCGATCACCTCCACAAGGTCCACTCCTTCCCTAATCTCTCTCTATATCTATGTGTGTGTCTAAATATATATACACACACAAACGTGGTAGTAATATTTGGTTAAATTGATTTTTTTGGGATTGTATTTATAATTTAATAGGAGTCTGAGTTTTTATGAATGGATGTAGAGATAATTCAGAGGTAGATACAAAATGTTGTTGTTTCCAATTACCGCATTTTTATTTTTACTGCTGATGCATTGCTTTTCATTTGCGAGAAAGTTTTTTTATTGATAAACATCTAAGATTAGAGTACCTAAAATATTTTGATTTTTTTGCATTCACTTTCAAGTTTTTTTATTATTTTATTGCCACATAAGTAATAATTTTTATTTTTGAATTTCTTTTCCAGAGCCACATAGATAAAAAATTAATGTCTGCTTAATTGTTTTTAACAAAGTGACCCACTTTCAAAATATTAATTAGTTTAATGGGAAAATTTGACAAAATTTAAAGTTCAATGGTGTAATCAGTAAAACGTGTCAACTATAGTGAGTAATTCATTAGTTTTGTCGTTAAAAAATTAATATCTGTTTATTTTTTTAACGGAACGACCCAATTTCAAAATAATAATTAGTTTAGTGGGGTAATTTAAAAAATTAAAAGTTCAATGGTGTAATCAGTAAAATGTGCCAACTACAGTGAGTATCACCAAAGTCCTTAATACTTAGTAAAGATTTCCCACTGAGGATGTACCTCTCATGTACGAGAGACTCATGGGGATTTGTGCTCTGTCTGATGAAGATTTATATAACAGATTCCATCATCGGTCCTCTCGAATGAGGATGGTTTTCCCTGGTTTGTATCGCCAGGACTTTCCAGTGTTCTGTTGGAGTTACTGCCAACAGTCTGTGTTATCAAGGCTGTCTGACCCTCATTTAAATGTACTTCAACGGATACCATCACCAGACCATCTCTGATGCTTCGCTGGGTTTACTTGCCAATGGCTGATGATGTCAAGGCTGCTTGACCTTCATCGAAATGTACTTCAAGGGCTGAAATCATCAGACCACCTTCGACGCTTCACTGGATTTACTTGCCAACAGCTGAATAACGTCAAGGTTACTTGACCTTCGTTGAAATGTTCTTCAACGACTGAAATCATCGGATCACTTTTGACGCTTCGCTGGATTTACTTGCCAACGGCTGGATAACGTCAAGGTTTCTTGACCTTCGTTGAAATGTGCTTTAACGGTTGATATCATCGGATCACTTCTGACACTTCGCTAGATTTATTTGCCAATGGCTGAAATAACGTCAAGGTTGCTTGGCCTTCATTGAAATGTACTTCAACGACTGAAGTTGTATGAAATATCCGCTGGGGATAGGTTTTTGGAGTTACGATCCCGAACTGACGGCATCGTACCTTTGTGAGGTATTTCTGAGTGTAATTTGCAATGATTGTGATCATTGGTGTTGTGAACCATGTGTCTGGGAGAATACCAATGAGTGATATGTAGACCCGTAGTTTGGTCTTTGAAAATTAGGATTTCAGGCTTCTCCACTTAATTGCGTAGCGTCTTTTTCCCGATTTGACATTTTTAGCTTGTGAGACCTCCTTTGCAACTCAGATTTGACCGAGCAGGAGCGGTGGGACCCACCTAGGACAGCCGCATATACACATACGACCATCTGTGGGTGTATTTGTTGGCCACTTCCCTTTCATAAGTCGTTTTCAAGTTGCGCTACACAGAGAATCCAAGAGTTCTTCTTCAGATCTTCTGAGTTCGGGCTGCTTTCTACAAAATCCGTCACCGTATAAGTGTTCTGCACTATCCTGATAACATATGCATATCTTCTTTTCCAATTTTTGTCCGTTGGAAAATGAGTCATCACATAAAATGCTTCTAAACACATAGTAGTGAATATGCATGCTCATATGACTTGATAAAAAATATTCAACATAGTAAATGTTAGTATTTAACCATGCTGAACATAATGATGTGAAAACATTTAATGTGACGCCCCCAAAATAGGTATACATCACCTATTCTGAGTCGTCAAATACATGGTACAAAATACAAATACAATCTTAAATATACAACATAAGCTGTGAGTTTTAATACAAATATTGTCTTCTAGACAGTATTCAAACTTAAAATAAGTCCTCAATACATTTATTATCACACTATTTCATAGAATAGTGAGGACTACTAATGCTATCATCTGGACCATCACTCTGTACCCCGACTAGTCCCTGCTACGTTCTCATTTTCTGAAGAGAACAATGAAAGCAAAAGGGTGAGCTCAACTAGCCCAGTAAGAAATATTATGACTAAGATAATGCAAAATAAATTATCGTTAGCCTTCAACAGTGTTAAACTGATACAATATAACAAACATCAAGTTTAACTGCAGCAGAACAAGCAATCCATTAGAAGAGTCAAGTAGAAAATAAAATCTACTATCTTCTATGATTTAAAAGGTTTTTCAATACTTTTATCGTTGAGACTCGACAATAATAAATAATCCACATCATCCCCCTTTTCTGACCAGGATATTCATTAGTATCACAACCACAAATTATCCATGCACTACGGGCCAAAGATATTCGTGTTTTCATCAATGGTCATGATCATGCCAACAACTATCCATCAGTGCACTACGGGCCAATGAGGATTTTTACCATATCATTTGTAACTTTACGGTCATGATTATATCGAATAATCTGTGGTCATAATCATACCAAGTCCATCTATGCACTACAGGCCACAGATGACTTTCAACATAATATAAACATGAGGATGATGACAATGACATAATAATTCAATAAAACAAGTTCAAGAATTAATTTATCCAGAACCAATAACGTCCCAAATTGTCAACATGATCATCGCTTTGTAGAGTAAAATTCAAGAATGCTCGTAAGAATATTTCCATGAAAAGATCTTCGGATGAAGCGCAAATATCAAGGATATTCCACTAATTTCATGGAGTATAAAAGCCAAAACTTTAACCAACTGAGTATAATAAAGAATGGAATAACAAAAGTGTAAGACCCCAACTTTTATAAATAAAGATGAATTTTCTATAAATATCATTTTTGAATATCATGGAATGAATTTGATATAATGTTATAGTTGTGGGTAATATTTATAAATTTTGCAAAGTACGCAAGTTATATAATATTCGATTGGTCGGGGAATATTCGTTTTAACAGGGAATATTCGTACAACGACACAATCATTGGTGGACCCCACACCGGAATTATTGTCGGACTGAGAAAATGACAAAATTACTTTATGAAAATAACGACGGAAGTTTTACCGTTAAGCTGTTGAAACACCCAAGTTAAAAAGTACAATGTACGTGTGTAGTTGCACAAAGAGTGCACCAGTATTGATTATTGATGCTTACGTGAGAAGTCACCAATTTTTGTTCAATTATTATTACGATAATTCTTCCGTAAAGATCTCACGTTATTTGATTCAATTATTGTCGGTATTTTATAATCAATAATTAAGATGACAAAGTTATTAATATTATTATTTGAAATATTAACGATGTCTAGAAGTTCTATCAAGGAGAGTTTGGTCACCTAATTCAAGCGCGCCTAATGAGGAGAAATCCTTATTCGAAAGTCCCTCTTTCACGGGAATCACACCGGTCGATTAATATTGTGAATTAAAATAATGATGATGAGTTTTGTTTTATTAGTATTATTAATGTAATAAAATGTAAAAGCTTTTTATATAAAATGTAATACTTTTATAAAGTTATTCGTTTTATTAGGACTATAAATAGAATATATAATATTATATTAGGCATAATATTTTGCATAGTAAAATCTTTTTATATAAAATAGAATACTTTTATAAAGTTATTTGTTTTATTAGATTTTAAATAAAATATATAAATATATATATATATATATATATTTAGAATGTATTATATTTTATTATATAGTGCAAAGATAGTATCCTTTTCTATTTTCCTATAAATAGGATGCTTAGTTAGAATTGAAAACCATACCGTAAGTTCGTAGAATTCTTCTATAATCTTGAGCGATTTCTTTAGAGTTTTAAAAAGCTTTGGCGTAGTGTAAGTTTTCTTCAAGAATATCCTCGCCTCTACCAAATGAATACTATTATTTTACCATGAGGGATATTATTTGTCAGACTGTAAGGGGTATTCTTTCTTTCTTATTCATGAAGAGAACTTCATTATTCCATTCTTTATTATTCATTGGAATAACCTCGTA
The DNA here is from genome assembly GCA_020205605.1 of Panax ginseng. Taxonomy (NCBI): domain Eukaryota; kingdom Viridiplantae; phylum Streptophyta; class Magnoliopsida; order Apiales; family Araliaceae; genus Panax; species Panax ginseng. Next base: position 63,963,364 of record CM035150.1, read on the forward strand.
TACGTGGGCTACCCTATACTTGGTGAAATTCTTCCATTATTCCATTTTATTATTACTCGTTGAACATCCTCGTCTGCGTGCTTACGCATGACCCGGGTTCCATTATTTATCATTCTGTTTGAACATCCCGTCTGTAGCTTTACGCATGACACCGTTCTCGTTAATTATTATTACGTTGGAATATCCCGTACGTGCGCTTACGCACGACCGTTCCATTATTTATTATTCTCGCTGAATAACCTCTCCGTCTTGATCTATCGCATGCCCGGTGATTTCTTTTTGTTATTCCATTCTTTATTATACTAAGTTGGTTAAAGTTTTGACTTCTATACTCCATGAAATTAGTGGAATATCCTTGATATTTGCGTTTCATCCAGTAATTTTTCATGGAAATATTCTTCTGAGCATTCTTGAATTTTACTCTATGAAGCAGTATCATATTGACAATTTGGACGTTATTAGTTCCTGGATTAATTAATTCTTGAACTTGTTTTTATTGAATTCTTATATCAATGTCATCATCCTCATGTTTATATTATGTTGAAAGTCATCTCGTATCTCCGTAGTGCGTAGATTGACTTGATATGATTATAACCTGTGGATTATTTGGATTGTAATCATGACCGTAATGTAACAAATGATGTGGAAAAAGTCCTCATTGGCCCGTAGTGCATTGATGGGACGCTTGTTGGCATGATCATGACCATTGATGAATACATGAATATCTTTGCCACAGAGTGCATGGATAATTTGTGGTCGTGATACTAATGAATATCCTCGGCCGTAAGTACATGGATGATGTGGATTATTTATTGTCGAGTCTCATTATATAAAATTAATGAAAACCTTTTAAATCATGTAAGATAGTAGATTTTATTCTCTACTGACTCTTCTAATGGATTGCTTGTTCACCGCAGCTTAAACTTGATGTTTGTTATATTTTATCAGCTTTAACAATCAAGAAGGCAAATGATAATTTATTCTCGCATTATCTTAGTCATAATATTTCTTCTTGGGCTAGTTGAGTTCACCCTTTTACTTTCATTATTCTCTTCAGAAATGAGAATATAAAGGTGGACTAGTCGGGAACGTGAAGTGATGGTCCTAGATGGTGCATAAGTAGTCCTCACTATTCTGTGAAATAGTGTGATAATAAATGTAATGAGGATCCCATTGAGTTTGTATATTGTCTAGATGACAATATTTGTATTAAAACTCACAGCTTATGTTGTATATTTAAGGTTGTTTTTGTATTCTGTACCATGTATTTGGCGACTCAGAATAGGTGATGTATACCTATTTTGGGGGTGTCACAGTTGGTATCAAAGCTTAGGGATATGATCCCTAGCTTAGATGGGAGAATAGAACCAGTAGGGGATAGACGGGGAATTCCTTCGCTGGTATGACCTACCTAAGTTTATTTCGTATTTAATTGGTCGGTCAGAATATAGGAATAATATGTTTTATGTCAATTAACCTTTGTTTTGTGGAAGTATTTAAAAATGACATCCGAGAATGTTGAGAATAGCAATGGAGCACAGGAGAACGTTGATTCACCACATATCAATAATCAAGATAATGTTCATCAGGAAGGCGACAATCCTCATGCAAATAACAACGCAGACCAAATGATGAATGATGGAATGTTCAGAGGATTTATGCAATTTATGCAACAGCAGGCGAGAGTGGCTCCTGTCCAAAATGTAGGTGGAAACACTGAAAACTCTCGGACGGTCACCGCTAAACAGTTCAAGGAGCTGGGACCACTGGAGTTTATTGGAGAGCCAAAACCACTTAAGGCGGAAACGTGGATAAAGCAGATCACCAAGATATTTGATGTCTTGGGATGCACCAAGGAGCAAAAGGTTCCCTTTGCCACCTTTATGTTGCGAGGAGAGGCAGATTACTGGTGGGAATCGGTAAAGCGTACTCAACCTGCCGCACTGAAGATGTCTTGGGAGAAGTTCCAAGAACTGTTCAATGACAAGTACTTTCCAGAAAGTATTCATCACATAAAAGAGGTAGAGTTCATCAAGTTGGAGCAGAATAATATAACCTTCTCGAAGTACGAAGCTAAGTTTATCGAGTTGTCCCGTTATATTCCCACTGGGTTGATAATGAAGAGAGAATGACGCGGATGTTTTTAAGAGGTTTGAAGCCGGAGATACGTCAATATCTTATTTCTCATAAATTGTGTTTGTATTCAGATGTTGTAAATAGGGCTCAGTTAGTGGAGCGCGATAACAAGTCAACGCAACCAAAAGAGAGCAGCCGACAAAATAATAATACCAGTGAGAGCAGTCGTCGAAGCGGTGACAACAAGCGTGGAGGGAATCAATATACCATAAATGGTAACCACTTCAGTAGTAATCAGGGCTAAAACAATAAGAATGGACATTTCAAGAATAGGAGATTCAACAATAATGGAAAGACGTCAGCACCAACACCCGTTGTTAAGGAAGGAGAACGATCACCTATCATATGCTTCAAATGCAGAGGGGGGAGGGACACATCAGTCCAAACTGTGCGATGCTGTGACGCCCCCAAAATAGGTCCAATCCAACCAACCTATTCTGAGTCGCCAAATACATGGTACAGAAACAACTACAACTTCATTAATACAATTTTCGTGCAAAATACGACAATACATTTACTGTGAGTTTAAATACAAATATTGTCATCCAGACAATATCCACACTCAAATAAGTCCTCATTACAATTATTAATACACTATTTTTATAGAATAGTGAGGACTACTAGAACCACTTCTAGAACCATCATTCCACACCTCAACTAGTACTCGCTACATTCTCGCCTCCTAAGAAGAAAAATGGAACAACAAGAAAAAGGGTGAGCTCAACTAGCCCAGTAAAGAACATTATGACTAAGATAATATAAAACAAATTATCATTAGTCCTCAACAGGAAAAAATATAATAGAATACAATAGACAATAAGTTTGAAATCAATATTCGCAGCGGAAATAATAATTCATTAGAAGAGTTAAGTAGAGAATGAAATCTACTATCTTCTATATATGAATTTAAAAGTTCATCATCTATCTTTTATCCCTATAACATCAATCAATATATAACTAAAATCAAATATTCATCTTTGCACTACAGGCCAAAGATATTCATCAGTTGGTCATGTTCATCTAAACACTGCTCACCTTTACTTTCGGGCGCCAAAGATATTCATCAGAAATCAATAATCTTTGCACTACAGGCCAAAGATATTCAATTATATCATCATTTAGGACGAAGGATGATGAAAAATATTTTAAAGAAAACGAATCCAGTGAAACAAAAGAATAAATATTAAGGATTCGTATTTCAGCTATTCCATGTCCAAAAATACCTCATAAATAATCATAGTGGAGTAAAATTCAAGAATGATCAAAACATGGATACAATCAAAGCTAGTATCCATAATAGATATTTTGGACGAAATTTTTTTTTTAATTTTTTTGTGACTAGTGTCGTATTCGTGAATAGTGCCGTATACGTGAATAGTGTCGTATATGTGAATAGTAACTCCGACACCAAAAGATAGAAATTCCACAAGAAAATTATCATGCTCGTGAATAGTACTGTGAATAAGAACTCGTGAATAGTAACCTCATATGAAAAAGTTCCAAATTTGATAAAAAGTTCCAACCAATATTTCGGCATAATGATATTGAAGAAATAATATCACTTACGAAGAAAATAACATCCCTTACCTCAAAAGAATAGTACTTCTGGCTAGAACACTGAATATACTGCTGAAGGAAACTTACACCAAGAAATAACATCCCTTACCTCGAGTGATTTTACAAGCTATAATCAAATTTCAGCCAAGAAATGGGGTCCACCGACACACAAAACATGTGTTAATCATTTAATGCAACAAAAATACTCTTCCTGCTCATATACTCATAGATCCCACATTCATTGTAAAAATATCACCATTATTATATTATTAAAATAATATATTTAAATGAATTATTTTATCAGAAAAAGATAAAATATTAATTTTCAACAATTGTCACATTAAAAATTTTCTCCATCTATATCCACATAAAATCAATATTTTTCTCATCATATAAATCAATAATTAATTATTCACAAATAATATTACAGAATCACAATACCGATAACCAAAAAAAGCCTCGTGAAAGAGGGGTTTTCTAATAAGAATTTTTCCTTACTGGCGCGCAATTAGGTGACCAAACCTCTCCTTAGACAGAACTTTCTAGACATAGCCAATAATATTTTCTAATAATATTATTCAGATAATATAAATTATTGCTTCGATAATGGAAAATACTGTGTAGTGACAATTATTGAAACAACAGTAATATAAAATATCAACGCAACAATTATTGAATCAATAAAATAAAATATCGAATAAAGAATTCATCGTAATAATTATTGAGTAGTGCCTTCTTTACGTAAGAATCAATAATTGATACTGCAATACTGCAGATTATCCGGCAACAACGCCAGACATCGTGTTTTAAATCCAATTGTATTCCAACAAAGGTTAATAAAGAATAACTACGCCAGTTATTTATAAACAACTTATACTTGTCGCTTTCTTCATCCAATCGCTTTCCATTATGGGGCCCATTATAAAAGGTCGCTACTGTCAGCATTTAATATTCTCTGACAAAGAATATTCCACGACCAAACTAATATTCTCCGACAACAATGAGTATTTTATAACCACTTGCTTATTTGAAATATTTATGATTTTACCCATAATTAACCACATTAATCAAATCAACCCTTACTATTTCAAAATGATAAATAGAGGAAATTAAATTTCATTTATTAATAATTTGGGTCTTACAGATGTCATTCAAAAGCATGTTATAATTGTGGAAGAGAAGGTCACTTAGCCCAATTTTGTCGCTCACCAAGACAAGTTCAAATGGCGATGGAGGCACCAAAGGTCATTCCCCGGCAAAAGTCAAAGCCAGTAGTGCAAGGGAGAACGTTTATCTTGACCTCCCGTAAAGCAAGGAACCCAAATGAGGTCATCACGGTAAGCTTATCATAAACTCTAGCTAAGTCTATACCTTATTTGATACCCTGCCTCTACCCATTCTTTTATTTCTCCTACTTGCGCTTCAACGATTAAATTTGACTCCAGAGAAATTAGACTTATACTTATCTGTGGAAACTCCGTTGGGAGAAACCTTCATTACATCCACTGTTTATAAGTCTTGTTTGGTTCAAATCGGTACCCTCGCATTACTTGTCGATCTTATTTCATTGAAAATACTTGCATTTGATGTGATTCTAGGGATTGATTAGTTAACTACTCATCATGCTAAAGTTGATTGTTTTCGTAAGGTTGTTAGCTTTCATATTCCTAATCAACCTATTATGCGAATTTAAGCGACCAAACCATTAAAATCAATCACGGTCATCTCAAGCCATAAAGCTATTCGTTTATTGAAAAACGGATGTCAAGCTTTCTTAGCTCATGTCATGAATCTAAACAAAAATACGTCAGTTTTGAATGATATTTCTATTGTTAATAAATTCCCGACGATTCCCCTGAAGAACTTCCCTGCCTACTCCCAGAGTGAAATTGAATTTTTGTATCGACCATGAACCCAGACAAAACCCATTTCCAAAGCCCCATATCGAATGGCTCCTATTGAACTTCGTGAGTTAAAGACCCAAATCGCAGAATTGTTAGACATTGGCTTTATTCGCCCTAGTACTTCTCCTTGGGGTGCTCTCTGCTCTATTCGTGAAGAAGAAAGATGGGAGTATGCGACTTTTGTATTGATTATCTGGAGTTGAATCATGTCACCATCAAAATAGGTACCCATTGCCATGTATTTATGACCTATTTGACCGGGCCAAGGAGCCAAATTCTTTTAAAGATTGATCTTCGCTTCTAGATATCACCAATTAGAGATTAGAATGTATGACATTCAAAAGATGGCTTTCGAACTCCTGTATGGGCATTATGAATTCCTAGTCATGTCCTTTGGATTGACTAATGCTCTAACGCCTTCATGGATATGATGAACCAAGTATTCAAGAAATATTTGGATCACTTTGTGGTCGCCTTTATTGATGACATCCTTATTTATTCCAAAAGTCGTGGAAGATCATGAGCAACACTTGAGGTCGGTACTCCAAAAGCTTCGTGAATATACAAGCTTTATGCCAAGTTGAAGAAATGCGAGTTCGGCTTGAGGAAGTAGCATTCCTTAGGGCACGTAGTATCAAGTCATGGAATATCTGCTGACCCGCAAAAAATTGAAGCAATTCAAAGCTGGGAGCAACCTAAGTCAGTGACCGAAGTACATAGCTTTCTCGGTTTAGCTGGTTATTATCGGAGATTTGTGGAAGGATTTTCTCGAATCGCTACTCCATTAATGTGAGACCCCAGATTTTATGAATAAATATTTAATTTTCTCTAAATAATTTTGTGAATATTATGGTGTGGATTTGATATAATGTTATAGTTGTGGATAGTATTTATAAATTTTGCAAAGTAAGCAAGTGGTTATATAATATTCGATTGGTCGGGAAATATTCATTTTAATAGGGAATATTGTAAGACGGCACAATCATTGGTGGACCCCACAACGGAAGTATTGTCGTAGTTAGAAAACGACAAAATTATCTTTCTATAAAAATAACGACGGATGTGTTACCATTAAAACTGTTGAACTACCCGATAGTAAAAGTACAGTAATACGCGTGGTTGCATAGTAGCACACGGTATTGATTATTGATGCTTACGTGAGAAGTCACTTAGTTATACTCAATTATTGCTACAGTAATTGCTGCATCATATCTCTCATATTATTGATTCAATTATTGTTACATAAAGATTATCTCGCATAATATGTTATATTATTAAATCAATAATTGAGATGACAAAGTTATTCATATTATTATTTACAATATTGACAATGTCTAGAAGTTCTGTCAAGGAGAGGTTTGGTCACCTAATTGCGCGCCAATAAGGAGAAATCCTTATCAGAAGGCCCCCTCTTTCCTGGGAACGACATGGTTGTTAAATATTATGAATTATAATATTAATGATGAATAAGTTCGTGTTGATTAAAGATGAAATTGATTATTCTATTGTGTTGGAATTATTTGTGTTAGTGGAAATCGACATTTGTTTCAATAATAATTGATGTCTGGAGGTTATATTGTTCAATCGGGTATTCGGGGCACTTTTCATGTCGGAGTACTATTTATGAGTTACTATTCACGGGGTACTATTCACCCGTAAGATATATTTCTTTTCGGTCCAAATCATTTTTGGGTACAATATTATTCCTTGAGGAGATGTGCTAATTTTTTAGACCGTTGGTTGAAGATATAATAGTAAATCAATATGGATGGTGGTGGAAAGTTATAATAGTAAATCAATATGGATCACCGGTTTAAAGTTTTAATAGTAAATCAAGATGGACCGTTGCTTTAAGTTTTAATAGTAAACCAATATGGACCGTCCCATTTAAAAGTAAATCTATCTCTCGACCGCTCATGAATTAGTTACTATTCACCCATTCTCCTATAAATAAAGCTCATTCTTTCATTATTTCACGAATTCACTAAAACTCTAGAGAGAGAAACTATAGAGAGAAAGAAGAAAAGTATTCTGCTACTTCACTACTCCAATATCCAGTTTCTTCTAAGGTAAGGGATATTATTTGTTGTACTCGTAAGGGATATTATTTGTTGTACTCGTAGGGGATATTATTTTTTGTACTCGTAAGGGGTATTCTTTCTTTCTTATTCGTGAAGAGAACTTATGTTATTCCATTCTTTATTATTATGTTGGAATAACCTGTATATGCGAAGTACCGCATACATGGTGAAATTCTTCGTTATTCCATTCTTATTATTCATTTGAATAACTCGCTTATGCCAAGCACCGCATACATGGTGAAATTCTTCTAATATTCCGTTCTTTATTATTCGTTTAATATCCTCGTTCATGCGCTTACGCCGACTAGGTTCCATTATTTATTATTCTGTTGGGAATAACCTGTCTGTGCAGTTTATCGCATGCATGGTGAATCCTTTTGTTATTCCATTCTTTATTATTCTGTTGGAATAACATGTCTATGTGGATTACCACATGCATGGTGAATGATCCTTCGTATTCATTTCTTATTAAATTGTGGAAATGATCTCATACATGATTAATGCATGGCGTGCGAAAATCCATTTGCAATTTCATATATTCTATTATACTCAGTTGGTTAAAGCTTTGGCTTCTATATTCCATGAAATTAGTGGAATATCCTTGATATTTGGCGCTTCATCCAAAGATTTTCATTGAAATATTCTTCCGAGCATTCTTGAATTTTATCGCATGCAAAGATTATGTCGATAATTTGATCGTTATTGAGTTCGTGATAAATTAACTTATAAATCTTTAAAATTTATCCTTGAACTTCTTTTATTGAATTGTCATCATCTTCATGCTTATATTATGTTGAAAGTCATCTTTGGTTTACGTGCATAGATGGACTTGGTATGATTATGACCGAGGATTATTCTTAGATAATCATGACCATAATGTGACGAATGATGTGGTAAAAGTCCTCATTGGCACATAGTTCATCGGTGGATGTTTGTTGGTATGATTATGACCAGGATTATTCGGTATATAGTCATGACCATTGATGATTACATGAATATCCTTGGCCTTGGAGCAGGGATGATTCGATTTTATTTATTAAGCTGAGTCTCAGCGAATAAAAGTGATGAAAACCTTTTAAATCATAGAAGATAGTAGATTTTATTCTCTACTTGACTCTTCTAATGGATTGCTTGTTCCGCTGCAGTTAAACTTGATGTTTATTATATTTTATCAGTTTAACACCGTTGAAGGCTAATGATAATTTATTCTGCATTATCTTAGTCATAATATTTCTTACTGGGCTAGTTGAGCTCACCCTTTCTTTCACTGTTCTCTTCAGGAAATGAGAACGTAGCTGGGACTAGTCGGGGAACAGAGTGATGATCCTAGATGGTGCATTAGTAGTCCTCACTATTCTGTGAAATAGTGTGATAATAAATGTAATGAGGACTCCATTGAGTGTGGATATTGTCTAGATGACAATATTTGTATTAAAACTCACAGCCTATGTTTTGTCGTATTTTACACGACTGTTGTATAATTAAGTTGTATTTGTATTCAGTACCTTGTATCTGGTGACTCAAGATGGGTGATGTATACCTGTTTTGGGGACGTCACAATTAACTCAGCTGACTCGGAAAGATACAAAGTTCGGTTAAAGCGAAGAACGTGAGAAGAGTTTTCAAGAACTCGAGAAGAGACTCATTTCAAAGACCTGCTACGGCAATACCATCCGCTCAAGGGATTTGTCATCTACAATGATGCTTGAAGCAAAGGTTGGGATGTGTTCTCATGCAACATGGGAAAGTCATAGCCTATGCCTCAAGACAACTCAAAGAATATGAGAGGAACTATCCTACTCATGATCTAGAGTTAGCAGCTGTTGTCTTCGCACTTAAAATTTGGAGGCATTACTTGTATGGGGAGAAAGTGGAGATCTTTACGGATCATAAAAGCCTCAAATATTTCTTCACTCAAAAGGAACTCAACATGCGACAACGATGTTGGCTTGAACTGATGAAAGATTATGATCATACCATCCAATACCATCCTGGAAAAGCGAACGTAGTAGCTGACGCATTGAGTAGAAGATCATATCGCAGTACGAAAAGCGATATTGTCAACATAAACGCCCATTTTGTGTGACTTGCAAAGGATGGAGATAGAGTTAAAGACTCCAGGGACCCATGTGATGATGGCGAATATACGAGTAGAACCGACTTTAATTGATAATGTTAAAGCTGTTCAAGCTAAAGACCTGGAGCTAATGCGTGTGAGGAAGAAAGTGCAAGAAGGTGTTATGCCAGAAGCAAGAATCGATGAAGAAGGAATACTTTGAGTCAACTCCAGACTTTGTGTTCATAATGACCCTGATTAAAAGTATAAAATCATGATGGAGGCGCACAACACACCGCTTGCAATCCATCTCAGGAGTACCAAAATGTATCATGATCTTAAATAAATCATACATTTTGGTGGAGCAATATGAAGAGAGAGATAGCGCTGTTTATCTCAAGGTGTCTAACTTGTCAACGAGTTAAAGCAGAGCATCAAGTACCAAAAGGTCCATTGCAACCACTTAAATTCCAGAATGGAAGTGGGAGCACATTACCATGGATTTCATTACCGGTCTTCCCAAGGTTTCTCAAGGCATAGATGCGATTTGGGTCATTGTTGATAGATTGACCAAGTCTGCTCATTTCTTACCGATACGAGAAACTTATACACTTGAACGTCTTTCTTATATGTACATAAACGAGATTATATGACTGCAAGGTATGCGAGTATCCATAGTTTCTGATCAAGACCCAAGATTCACTTCACGATTTTGGGTTAGTTTGCAGAAAGCTATGGGCACAGATTTATGATTTAGCTCGGCATATCATCCTCAGACAGACGGGAAATCGGAGAGAACTATTCAAACTCTTGAAGATTTATTAAGACTCTGTGTCCTTGACTTCAAGGGAAGTTGAGATAAGTTCTTACCATTGGTGGAGTTTTCCTACAACAACAGCTATCAAGCAAGTATTGACATGGCTCCATTCAAAGTGTTGTATGGAAGAAAGTGTCGTTCTCCAGTATGCTGGGATGAAGTGGGTGAAGCAACGTTGTTGGGACCGAAGTTGGTACGTATGACTACGGGAAAGTTTTAAACGATCCGGCAACGTATAAAAACCTCACAAGATCGACAAAAGAGTTATGCTGATATTCATCGAAAGGACGTGGAATTCGGTATAGGAGATCATGTGTTGTTACGTGTTGCTCCATGGAAAGGAGTTACTTAGATTTGGAAAGAGAGAAAAGCTCAATCCTCGATTCATCGGCCCATTTTAATCCTCGATCGGTAGGAACTGTGGCATATAGACTCGCTTTTTACACACATGAGTATGTCTAGTATTCATAACATTTTTTCATATATCCATGTTATGTAAATATGTGGAAGACCCAAACCACATTATTGAGTTAGAACCAGACGAAATAGCGGAAGATTTGACGTATGAAGAGGTTCCTGTTCAAATCTTGGATAAGAAGGAACATATTCTACGCTCCAAGGTTATACCTCAAGTCAAAGTTTTGTGGAGAAACCATGATGTTGAGGAAATGACCTGGGAGTTAGAATCTGAAATGAAATCAAGGTATCCTTACCTCTTTGACATACTAGGTACGTACCCTAATTTCGAGGGCGAAATTTCATAAGAAGGGGAGGTTGTAAGACCCCAACTTTTATAAATAAAGATGAATTTTCTATAAATATCATTTTGAATATTATGGAATGAATTTGATATAATGTTATAGTTGTGGGTAATATTTATAAATTTTTCAAAGTACATGCAAGTTGTTATATAATATTCGATTGGTCGGGAATATTAGTTTTAATAGGAATATTCAGATAATCTAACACAATCATTGGTGGACCCCTATAATGGAATTATTGCCGGATTGAGAAAACGACAAAAAATACTTTATGAAAATAACGGCGGAAGTTTTACTGTTAATCGTTGAAACACCCCGTTGTTAAAAGTAAAAGAATACTGGCGTGAGTTGCATAGTAGCACACGATATTGATTATTGATGCTTACGTGAGAAGTCACTCAGTTTTGTTCAATTATTGTTACAGTAATTGTTGCATAGTATCTCACGTTATTTGATTCAATTATTGTCAATATTTTATAATCAATAATTGAGATGACAAAGTTATTAATATTATTATTTGCAATATTAACGATGTCTAGAAGTTCTGTCAAGGAGAGGTTTGGTCACCTAATTGCGCGCCAATGGGGAGAAATCCTTATTGGAAAGCCCCCTCTTTCCTAGGAACGACCTGGTCGATTAATATTGTGAATTATAATAATGATGATGAGTTTTGTTTTATTAGTATTATTAATGTAATAAAACAGAAAATCTTTTTTATATAAAACATCATACTTTTATAAAGTTATTCGTTTTATTAGACTATAAATAGAATATATAATATTCTATTATGCATAGTATTTTGCATAGTAAAATCTTTTTATATAAAACGTAATACTTTTATAAAGTTATTTGTTTTATTAGATTTTAAATAAAATATATAAATATATATATATATATATATATATATATATATTAGAATATATTATATTTTATTGCACGACAAGGCAAAAGATAGTATCCTTTCTATTTTCCTATAAATAGGATGCTTAGTTAGAATTGAAAACCACACCAGAAGTTCAGATAATTCTTCTATAATATTGATCGTATTTCTTTAGAGTTTTAAAAAGCTTTGAGCGTAGTGTAAGTTTTTTCAAGAATATCCTCGCCTACTACCGGTTAATACTATTCTTTTACTAGTAAGGATATTATTTGTTGTACTTGTAAGAGGTATTCTTTCTTTCTTATTCATGAAGAGAACTTCTCATTATTCCATTCTTTATTATTCTCATTGGAATAACTTTTGTATCGTGGGCTACCCTATACTTGGTGAAATTCTTCATTATTCCATTTTATTATTCTGTTAGAACATCCCGTCTGCAGCTTTACGCATGACCGGTTCCATTATTTATCATTCATTGGAACATCCTGTTTGTGCTTTTACGCATGACTGGTTTTGTTAATTATTATTCTCGCTTGGAATATCCCGTCATGCATGCTTACGCATGACCGGGTTCCGTTATTTATTATTCATTGGAATAACTTTATGCATGGTCTTATCGCATGCCTGGTGATTTCTTTTGTTATTCCATTCTTTATTATACTAAGTTGGTTAAAGTTTTAACTTCTATACTCCATGAAATTAGTGGAATATCCTTGATATTTGCGTTTCATCCAGTATCTTTTCATGGAAATATTCTTCTGAGCATTCTTGAATTTTACTCTACAAAGCAGTATCATGTTGACAATTTGGACGTTATTAGTTCCTGGATAAATTAATTCTTGAACTTGTATTATACTAATTCTCATCATCCTCATGTTTATATTATGTTGAAAGTCATCTGTGGCCTGTAGTGCATAGATGGACTTGGTATGATTATGACCAGGGATTATTCGGTATAATTGTGCCAACCCGAGAATTAGAAAAATTTTAAAATTTTAATTAATTGATTTAAGGTTCAAAATTAGAACATAGACAGAAAATTAGTGTATGCGTTTGATATTTTTAAAATAAAATTTTGAGGATTTCAAAATTTTGTGAATGATTTAGGTGAATTATTCAGGATTAAGTGAATACGTGAATATATTCTGTGAATATGGTTATATATGTGTGCATGATGTGGTTAAGGGTCAAGGTTTATCAGATAAACGATATCTGTAACAAACCCTAAGTATATATTAAGAACGCCAACATTCGGTTAAAACCCTAGCGATTAACAAGAAACCCTAAAAATCGGTTCTGGAAACCCTAATTTCAGTTCCGGGAAATCCAAAACCCTAATCTGGGAACTTAAATGATTATTATATTGCTTAAGTGCTATTAATTAATAAATTAATTAGGGTAAAGCTTAATTAATTAGCAAACCCTAATTTCAAATTTAGAAAACCATAATTTATAGATTTGAAACCCTAACTTTTAAATAGGAAAAAACCTAAGTGTTAATTTAATAATTATAATGTTAATTAGGAAACCCTTATCCTAATTTTCAAGTTATGTAATTAGGAAACCCTAATCTAATTACAAAAAATTAATTTAATTTCTAAATTAGAAAATTATTTTTCTATTAGAAACCCTAATTAGTGGTTTATAAACCCTAATGACTATTTTGACCCTAATTGCTTAATTAGTGATTGTAATTAGGAAATGCTACTCCTAATTAGCAAGATTTAAGTAATGATTAAGAAATTTTAATATAATTAGAAAATTCTAATTAAAATTTAGAAATATTAATTTTCTATTTTTAAAACCTAAATTAAAAATTTTAGAAAATTAAATTGCAAACCTTAAGGGTTTCAAACCCTAAACCCTAAATGTTCTAAACCCTAAACCCTAAAGGTTTGGCTAATTGACAAGAATACCATTAAAACAAAAATCAAAATGACTATAATGCCCTTCTTGGATTTTTATGAGGTTACTTGCAAATCTTGGCAAAATGAGGAGTTGGTGACCAACTATATTGACTTAGTGAACAGATCTTAGCCTCATTTCAGTAGCTACTAGCATTATATCATGTTATATGTATAGATTAGAGAGAGAAAAATGCTCACTTTAGTTTTCATTTCTCCCAAGACTCTCTCTCTCTAAAATTCGGGAAAAAGGGAGTGTGAGAAAGTGAGGAGATAAGCCATGATCATATCTTAACACTCCATGATCAGCAACCAAAAGTCAGAATCAAGATCAAAGTGTACAAGAGGTATAAACCCTAAATCTTAAAAATCAGTGATCTTATGTTATATGTTGAAATTGATTGGTTAAAGATGTGTTATAAGGTGTCTATAAGTGATCTGGGTTGATAGATCAGGGATCTATAACATCTAGATGCACGAATTTAATGTTTTCTAAAATCTGGAAAAACTTGAAAAAAGTGGCCTGACAACGAATGTCAATGGCATTAGATTCGTTTCTGTTTTTGCTTTTTGTTGTTTTAAAGTTGGAAGCTATATTTTGTTATGTGGTCTTTGTTTTTCAAGACAAATCAGGGTCATTGGATGTCCATATCATTAGATATAAATGGTCAAAACTCGTTGACCGGGCATGACCCAAGCTTTCTGGGTAACCTAGAAAGCGTTAGATCAGTGTCTGACAAGTTTTTGGTTAACCCATATCTGTCCTTTGTAAAGTGGTTTGATGTTTTGTTTGTAACTAAGTTGTAGCCTGATAGATCTAGTATACATTTATGTATTTATATTCTTTATACTATCAACTGATCAAAAGTAACGGACGGTCAAACTAGACCATTTGGTCACAGTTGCAGTTTCTGGAATTTCCAAAAAACCAGAAGAACAAATCTTCTGACAATGTTTGACTGGGATAAATCTGGTTAATGTGATTGATTTGGATTGCGATTAGTATATTTAGTTATTCCTTGTCATGTGTACTATACATATAGACCTTAAGAACATAAAAAGTATGGTCAGAACATAGAAATAATTAAGCCTCAATATAAGCACTATATAATCGTTCTGGATTACGGGTTACCCGTAAAACCCAGAACACTGACAAATAATTAGGCAACTTTTAGATCTCATTGTTGTTTTGTTGTATGGCCAAAATGACAGTTGGATGTAGTAGTGTTACAATTTAGGTACACGATAAAGCTTCAAGATAGCCTAGAAACTAATTATACTGAGAATTACGCCTGGTCAAACGAGCCACCTTGAGAACTGGTCTGACAGTGTTCTTGAGCTCAAGAACACCTAAGACGACAGACAAGTGTCGCTAAAGGCTTACAGCGACGGTCTATTTATTTTAATTTTCGAATATTCCAGAAATTATTAATAAATAGATAAAAATGATTTTTAATTATTAAAAATACAAAATAAATTTCGAAAAATTATTTTAAAGTCTGAAAAATAGTTTTTAATTATTTAGAGTATATTTCACGAATATTTAATATTTTTGGAATATAAATGGTATTTAATTTATTTAATTATAATATTAAATAAATTATTTAAAAATGATTTTAATACATGAAAAATCATGAAAAATATTATTATGGTAAAAAAAATATTTTAAGTTATTTTTAGTGACTTTTAATATTTTGGGATGAATTTCATTAATTAATTAATATTATGATAATTAGTTTATTTAATAAATATATTAAATAAATTAAGGAAAAATGGAATTAATGCTTTATAAATTATATAAAAATGATTTAAGTGTTAGAAATATATTTTGAAGTTATAAAATATAACTTTTGATATTTTGTCATGAAAATATTAATATTTTAATATTAATAGTAATTATTAGGATAATGAATTTAATGGTTTAAAATTCATATAAATATGATTTTAAAGGTATTAAAATACTTTGATATATTATAAATATATTATAATATTATGTGATGTATTTCATTAATATTTGATAATAAATAAATATTAATGATAAAAGAATTATGTGGTATTTAATTCATTTAAATACGTTTTAAATGATTGAAAATTCATGATAAATAGTAATAATTATTTAAAAATTATTACGAGCATACGAAAAATATTTTGACTGATAATAAATTATCTAAGATAATTGTTAAGTGTTAAGTTAGAGTTTAATTGAACTTAGACTCAATAAAAGTCCGAGTAGACCGTCAGGACGTTAGAACTTTGTCGAACTCAAGTCAGACTGAAATAATTTGACCTGATACTGAGTCTTATGTGTGTTATAGATTGATAGGGTTATGTGTTACGTGTTTAAGTTATTCTACATTTATATATATAGTAGTATTATATTGTGATGATATTATTCTAATATTGGAGATCTATATTACTAATATTAGGTCTTCGGATAAAGCGTAATAAATTGCGTTGCGGTAATCAACGGTTCAGGCTAGTTTGTTTTACTTAACTCTACTAAGAGTTGTTTTATTCGGATAAACTTATAGTTAATCATTTCTGGTTGCCATGAATTGTACTCTATACATATTGCATGTATAAGTCAGGTATGAAAGGCTGATCACCTTCATTACCAGTTGTTTCAGATATATTTGTTCATGTATAATACTTGTTCAGTCATAAATTTGTTCCTGCTAGTTCACAATCATATTGTTGAATTATAGCCAGCTTATTATTCAGACTCTTTTAATCATGATATATTGTTATATTATTGAACTTAAACTTGCTGGGCAACTTTCATGCTCACCTTTGCTATATCATGATAAAACATTGCAGATTAAGATGAACGCGTCGGATACAAGGAAAGGTTAAAGACAGTTCCAGCTTTAGTTTACGTATGCGATTAGATTTGTAATAGTAATATATGATGATAATGTTATGTATTAAATAAGTTATGTATTGTGTATTAAGTTAAGGTTACTCAACCTTGGGGAAAAGTGTGTAAGTTTAATGTATAGACAATTTATGTTTATATATTCCGCAAATAGTTGTATAGTGATAGAATGATCGAACCGGATCCGCGGTGATTCGGGACCTCGGATTCGGGGCCGTCATAATTGGTATCAAAGCTGTAGGTTATGAACCTTAGGTAGGAATACCTGAGACTAATAACCGCAGTGATTAGGATAAGATCTAACTCACATAGTGTTAGTCGGTCGGTAAGATTCAAAGACGAATCTCGGCGAGTTATAAGATACAGAGTTCCCTAACTCTGATAATAAAGTTGAACAGTAGTGAGAAATAGATAGAGTCTAAAAGACTAAAAGTGCAGTGATAGAAGATCGTAAAACAAAATGATCAAGATATAGAAATGAATCGTAACATATACGATGAGATCACTCCGTGATCGGATAAGGTTATAGTATGGAATATGAATCAATCTAATGATTAAAAAGTTTTACGATAAAGATTCTTTGGTGTGTCGGTTATCGTGAATTGGCATGATTCGGAAAAAGGATTATGAATACGAGTTAAATAAAATTCGTATTGAGAAGGGGATTAGGATTAAGTGGGGATTATGAAATATCTGTGTCGCGCTATTTGATATATGCATGTTAAGAGGGTGATTCCTTTCTAATGTGTATAAGAGATAGATAGGTCATAGGTAGAGGATATAAGGTTAAGTACGAGTTCTTAAAACTCATATTTATGTGACATTCTTGACTCATAGTTATATGAAATGTTTATGAACCCCTCAGCGAATGGACGCCAAAGGTCAGACTAGGATAAGTTCTTAAACTCATATGATTGTGGTAATTTATGGACTCATAAGTGTGGTTTGATAAACTGTGTATAGTTGTGTGTAAATGGAGTATTAAAGACTATAGGAACAAATAGATTGTTAAGCAAATGATTATTAGTGGAGACATAAGTTTTCTGAAACTCCTAGCTATGCTAGACTTCGAAATGTTGACATCAAGCTAAATCACGCATATGCTTTTTGAAAAAAAAATGTAGACTCGTAATCATTTTTGAAACGATTTAAAGTATAGTCTATATTTATTTCAAATTTAGATGCAAATGATTTGAAATATAAAAATATATTTTATTTATCACTCTTTGTATTATGTAACTTACCAAGTGCGAGAGATGATAAAAAGTTGATGGAGTTGTAAATACAAGAATACTTAGTGTAAAAGTCACTAAAATATAACTTTTGATATTTTGTCATTAAAATATTAATATTTTAATATTAATAGTAATTGTCGAATAATGAATTTAATGGTTTAAAAATCATATAAATATGATTTTAAGGTATTAAAAATACTTTGATATATTATAAATATATTATAATATTATGTGATGTATTTCATTAATATTTGATAATAAATAAATATTAATGATAAAAGAATTATGTGGTATTTAATTCATTTAAATACGTTTTTAATGATTGAAAATTCATGATAAATAGTAATAATTATTTAAAAATTATTACAAGCATACGAAAAATATTTCGACTGATAATAAATTATCTGAGATAATTGTTAAGTCAGAGTTTAATTGAACTTGGACTCGATAAAAGTCCGACTAGACCGTCGGGACGTTAGAACTTTGTCGAACTCAAGTCAGACTGAAATAGTTTGACCTGATACTAAGTCTTATGTGTGTTATAGACTGATAGGGTTATGTGTTATGTGTTTAGGTTATTTTATGTTTATATATATAGTAGTATTATATTGTGATGATATTATTCTAATATTGGAGATCTATATTACTAATATTAGGTCTTCAGATAAAGCGTTATAAATTACGTTGCGGTAATCAACGGTTCAGGCAAGTTTGTTTTACTTCACTCTACTAAGAGTTGTTTTATTCGGATAAGCTTATGGTTAATCATTGCTGGTTGCCATGAATTGTACTCTGTATATATTGCATGTATAAGTCGGTATGAAAGGTCGATCACCTTCATTACCATTATTTTTTATATATTTGTTCATGTATAATACTTGTTCACCATAAATTTGTTCATGCTAGTTCACAATTATATTGTTGAATTATAGCCACTTATTATTGAGGACTATTTCAATCATGATATATCGTTATATTATTGAACTTAAACTTGTCGGGCAATTTTCATACTCACCTTGCTATATCATGATAAAACATTGCGAGATTGAGAAAACGACGCGTGGATCTGAAGGAAAGGTTAAAAGCGGTTCCGACTTTGGTTTACGTATGCGATTAGATTTATAATAGTAATATATGATGATAATGTTATGTATTAAATAAGTTATGTATTGTGTATTAAGTTAAGGTTACTCGACCTTGGGGAAAAGTGTGTAAGTTTAATGTATAAACAATTTATGTTTATATATTTAGCAAATAGTTGTATAGTGATAGAATGATCGAACCGGATCCGCGGTGATTCGGGACCTCAGATTCGGGGCCGTCACAGTTGGTATCAAAGCTGTAGGTTATGAACCTTAGGTAGAAATACCTGAGATAATAACCGCAGTGATTAGGATAAGATCTAACTCACATAGAGTTAGTCGGTCAGTAAGATTCAAAGACGAATCTCAACGAGTTATAAGATATAGAGTTCCCTAACTCTGATAATAAAGTTGAATAGTAGTGAGAAATAGATAGAGTCTAAAAGACTAAAAGTGCAGTGATAGAAGATCATAAAACAAAACGATCAAGATATAGAAATGAATCGTAACATATACGATGAGATCACTCCGTGATCGGATAAGGTTATAGTATGGAATATGAATCAATCTGATGATTGAAAAGTTTACAGCAAGATTGTTGGGTGTCAGTTGTACTGTGAATTGTTACAAATTCAAGAAAAGGATTATGAATGTGAGTTAAATGAAATTTGTATTGAGAAGGGGATTAGGATTAAGTGGGGATTATGAAATATCTGTGTCGCGCTATTTGATATATGCATGTTAAGAGGGTGATTCCTTTCTCATGTGTATAACAGATAGATAGGTCATAGGTAGAGGATATAAGGTTAAGTACGAGTTCTTAAAACTCATATTTATGTGACATTCTTGACTCATAGTTATATGAAATGTTTATGAACTCCTCAGGGAATGGACGCCAAAGGTCAGACTAGAATAAGTTCTTAAACTCATATGATTGTGGTAATTTATGGACTCATAAGTGTGGTTTGATGAACTGGGTATACTTGTGTGTAAATGGAGTATTAAAGACTATAGGAGCAGATAGATTGTTAAGCAAATGATTATTAGTGGAGACATAAGTTTTCTGAAACTCCTAGCTATGCTAGACTTTGAAATGTTGACATTAAGCTAAATACGCACTATGTGCTTTTGAAAAAAAAAATGTAGACTCGTAATCATTTTTGAAACGGTCTAAAGTATAGTCTATGCTACTTATTTCAGCTAGACGCAAATGATTTGAAATATCAAAATATATTTTATTTATCACTCTTGTACTATGTAACTTTGAAAAAGAGAGATAATAAAAAGTTGATGGAGTTGTAAATACAGAAATACTTAGTGTAAAAGTCACTAAAATATAACTTTTGATATTTTGTCATGAAAATATTAATATTTTAATATTAATAGTAATTACTGGATAATGAATTTAACGGTTTAAAAACCATATAAATATTATTTTAAGGTATTAAAAATACTTTGATATATTATAAATATATTATAATATTATGTGATGTATTTCATTAATATTTGATAATAAATAAATATTAATGATAAAAGAATTATGTGGTATTTAATTCATTTAAATACGTTTTTAATGATTGAAAATTCATTATAAATAGTAATAATTATTTAAAAATTATTACGAGCATACGAAAAATATTTCGACTGATAATAAATTATCTGAGATAATTGTTAAGTCAGAGTTTAATTGAACTTAGACTCGATAAAAGTCCGACTAGACCGTCGGGACGTTAGAACTTTGTCGAATTCAAGTCAGACTGAAATAGTTTGACCTGATACTAAGTCTTATGTGTGTTATAGACTGATAGGGTTATGTGTTATGTGTTTAGGTTATTCTATGTTTATATATATAGTAGTATTATATTATGATGATATTATTCTAATATTGGAGATCTATATTACTAATATTAGGTCTTCGGATAAAGCGTTATAAATTGCATTGTGGTAATCAATGGTTCAGGCAAGTTTGTTTTACTTAACTCTACTAAGAGTTGTTTTATTCGGATAAGCTTATGGTTAATCATTGCTGGTTGCCATGAATTGTACTCTGTACATATTGCATGTATAAGTCAAGTATGAAAGGCTGATCACCTTCATTACCAGTTGTTTCAGATATATTTGTTCATGTATAATACTTGTTCAGTCATAAATTTGTTCATGCTAGTTCACAATTATATTATTGAATTATAGCCAGCTTATTATTCAGACTCTTTCAATCATGATATATCGTTATATTATTGAACTTAAACTTGCTGGGCAACTTTCAAGCTCACCCTTGCTATATCATGATAAAACATTGCAGATTAAGACGAACGCGTCGGATACAAGGAAAGGTTAAGGACTGTTCCAGCTTTAGTTTATGTATACGATTAGATTTGTAATAGTAATGTATGATGATAATGTTATGTATTAAATAAGTTATGTATTGTGTATTAAGTTAAGGTTACTCGACCTTGGGGAAAAGTGTGTAAGTTTAATGTATAAACAATTTATGTTTATATCTTCCGTAAATAGTTGTATAGTGATAGAATGATCGAACTGGATCCGCGGTGATTCGGGACCTCGGATTCGGGGCCATCACAGTAATCATGACCGTAATGTTTTAGTTATTTATTTTATGAAAAATGTTTTTTCTTACTTTTTCTAGAAGGTGGGCATGTGGGAAATGCTAAGATCTGATTTCCAAGGAGGCGTATGAAATTTTATTATTAATAATATATTTTATTAAATTTTTTGCTTTGGTGTTCTAAGCATTTTCCTATAAATAGGGTGCTTAGGTTAGAATTGAAAATCACACCCCGAAACACAAGTTTTCTCTCTCTATATTATCAAGCGTATTCTTGTGAGTATTTTAAGACTTTGAGTGTTTCTATACGGTTCAAGTTCCCTTCAGCTATATATCCAGTATTTCAGTCATAAGTACTGTCTTTTCGAGGCAAGGGATGTTGTTTTCTTCTTAAATGATATTATTTTCTTTAATATCATTACGCCGAAATACTGGTATGAACTTTTTATCAAATTTGGAACTTTTTGTGTCGGGGTTACTATTCACGTGTCACGGCTTATTCACGAATCTGACACTATTCATCGAAAAATAAAATTTTCTTCTTTTTGTCCAAGATGTTCATTATGGTTACTATCTTTGATTGTATCCATGTTTTGATCTTTATTTTTGAATTCTGCTTCAAATTTGGTTATTATGGAGTATTATTGAACTTGGATAAAACTGTAATACGAATCCCTAATATTTGTTCTTTTGTTTCACTGGATTCGTTTCCTTTAAAATATTTTTCATCATCCTCACCCTAAATGATGATATTCTTGAATATCTTTGGCCCGTAGTAAAAGATGAATGATTTCGATGAATATCTTTGGCTCAGTAGTGCAAAGATGAATATTTGATTCCGATATATATTGATTGATGTTACAGGGATAAAATATCGACGATGAACTTTTAAATTCATATATCGAAGATAGTAGATTTTATTCTCTACTTAACTCTTCTAATGAATTATTATTTTCATTTGCGAATATTGATTTAAACCCAAGTTGTCTATTGTATTCTATTAGATTTTTCCCTGTTGAGGACTAATGATAATTTGTTCTATGTTATCTTAGTCATAATGTTCTTTACTGAGGGCTAGTTGAGCTCACCTTTTCCTTTTTGTTCCATTTTTCTTCTCGTGGAGGCGAGAATGTAATGGTACTAGTGAGGTGTGGAATGATGGTTCTAGAAGTTGTTTTAGTAGTCCTCACTATTTTGTAAAATAGTGTATCAATAATTGTAATGAGGACTTATTTGAGTGTGGATATTGTCTAGATGACAATATTTGTATTTAAACTCACAGTTTAAGTGTTGTCGTATTTTGCACGACAGTCGTATTAATAAAGTTGGAGTTATTTCTGTACCATGTATTTGGCGACTCAGAATGGGTGTTGTATTCCTCTTTTGGGGGCGTCACAGTTGGTATCAGAGCTTAGGGATATGGTCTCTGGTGGAGATCAGGGAATAGAACTAGGAGGGGAGAGACGAGTAAATCCTTCACTAGTGTGTCCTACCTAAGCTAATTTGTTGGTGGGTCATAATATGGTTAATATGTGATATGTTAATTTGTTTAATTAACCATTGTTTTATGGCAGTATTTAAGAATGGCAGCTGAGAATATTAACAGTGGAGTGAATGAGATTGTGGAGACACCTTTAATCACAACCTAGGGGAACGTGCAAAAGGAAGGCAATATTCCTCCTGTAAACAACACCACGTAGCAGACGATGAACGACGGAATGTTTAGAAGCTTTTTGCAATTCATGCAAAACCAGACGAGGGAGACTCGTGTTCAAAATACATGAGGAAATGATAGTAATTCACGGTTTGTCACAGCCAAGCAGTTTAAAGAGTTGGGACTACCTGAATTTATTGGAAAGCCGGATCCGATTAAGGTAGAGACGTGGGTTAAAAAAATTACTAAGATATTCGATGTCTTGGGATGCACGGAGGAACAGAAGGTTCCATTCGCCACCTTTATGTTCCGTGGCGAAAGGCGAAAGCTCTGTGGTGAAATCAGTGGAGGCGTCAGATGATGCAAAGACTTAGCATGTCTTGGGAAACATTTCAGAAACTTTTCAACGATAAGTACTTTCCTGAAAGTATTCGCCATATGAAGGAGGTAGAGTTTATTAGATTAGAACAAAACAACATGACGGTGTCCCAATACGAGGCAAAGTTCGTAGAGTTATCTAGGTTTGCACCTCATTTGGTAGAGAATGAGGAACGAATGACGAGGATGTTTCTGAGAGGTTAAAACTCGAGATTCGGCAATATCTTATCTCTCATAAATTTTCTTTATATTCAGATGTTGTAAATAGGGCTCAATTATTAGAGCAAGATAACGAGTACATTCAACCGAGGGACCACAACTGTGGTCGCATCTATGGTGGCGTGATCATCGGAGCAATGAAAACCAGCGGGGAGGAAAATATTCGGACAAAAGCGGTAACCACTCTAGTGGTAATCGTGGCCATGAAAATAGAAGAAGCGAGTCGGGGTGAGATTTTAAAAAGAGGAGATTCAACAATGACAATGTGAAGACGCCAAGACCAAAGCGAAGAATCGGTTCTATAGGAGAACGACCACCTATCAGATGCTTATAAATGTGGAAAATAGGGACATATCATTGGCTGTCCCACAACAGTTCAAGGTATGCTATAATTGTGGAAAGGAAGGACATATCGCTCGAGATTGTACGGTAGTGAAACCAAGTCCAGTGGGGATGGTGACTCAAAAAGGCTGTCCCAGAAAAGTCAAAGTCAACAGTTCCTGGAAGAGCATTTTTCGTGACTGGTCAAAATGCGAGAAACCAAAACGAGGTGATCACTGGTAAGCTAATCATAAATTCTTGCAAAGTTTATACCTTATTAGATACTGGTTCTACCCATTCTTTTGTCTCTCCTACTTGTGCTCAACGTTTAAACTTGACTCCGGAGAAATTAGACCTTGACTTATCTGTGGAGACTCCATTAGGAGAAACTTTCATTGTATCCACTGTTTATAAATCTTGTTTGATCCAAGTTGGTATCATCACATTACATGTTGATCTTATTTCTTTGAAAATACTTGCATTTGATGTGATTTTAGGGATTGATTGGTTAACCACTTATCATGCTAAAATTGATTGTTTTCGTAAGGTTGTTAGTTTTCATATTCCTAACCAACCTGTTATGCGAATTCAAGCAACCAAACCTCTAAAGTCAATCACTGTCATATCAAGCCATAAAGCTATTCATTTATTGAAAAACGGATGTCAAGCTTTCTTAGCCCATGTCACGGACTTGAACAAAAACACGTCAGATGTGAATAATATTTCTATTGTTAGTGAATTTCCTAACGTATTTCAAGAACTTCCCTGGCCTACCCCGTAATGTGAAGTTGAATTCTTTATTGACCTTGAACTGCACAAAGCCCATTTCTAAAACCCCATATCGAATGGCTCCTATTGAACTTCAGTAATTAAAGGTCCAACTACAGGAGTTGTTGGACATCGGTTTTATTCGTCCTAGTACATCTCCTTGGGGTGCTCCTGTTTTATTTGTAAAGACAAAAGACGGGAGTGTGAGACTTTGTATTGACTATCGAGAATTGAACCATGTCACCATCAAGAATAGGTATCTGCTACCTCGTATTAATGACCTATTTGACCAGTTACAAGGAGCACAATTCTTCTCAAAGATCGATCTTCATTCTGGATATCATCAGCTGAAGATTAGAACTGAGGATATTCCAAAGACTGCCTTCAAAACTCGGTACAGGCATTATGAATTCTTAGTCATGTCTTTTGGATTGACTATTGAACCGCGTATATGATGAACCGAGTATTCATTATTTGGATCGGCTTTGTTGTCGTCTTTATTGATGACATCTTCATATATTCCAAAAGTCGTGAAGATCATGAGCACCATTTGAAGCTGGTACTGCAAAGGCTTCGTGATAACAAGCTATATGCCAAGTTTGAAGAAATGCGAGTTCGCTTTGAGGAAGTAGCATTCCTTGGGCACGTGGTGTCAAAACATGGAGTATCTGTTGACCCAAAGAAGATTGAAGCAATACAAAGTTGGAGCAATCAAATCGGTAATTGAAGTACGTAACTTTTGGGCTTAATGGTTATTATTATCGAGATTTGTGGAAGGATTTTCTCGAATCACTACTCCGTTAACTCAAATGACTCAGAAGATACAAAATTCATATGGAGCGAGGAATGCAGAAGAGTTTCCAAGATCTCAAGAGGAGACTCATTTCGACACGTGTTCGAACAATACCATCCGGTTCGGATGGATTTGTTATCTATAACGCGATGCTTCGTAAAGGGTTAGGATGTGTTCTCATGCAACATAGGGAAAGTCATAGCCTATGCCTCTTGACAACTTAAAGAGTATGAGAGGAATTATCCTACTCATGATCTAGAGTTGGCAAAGCAATGTTCTCGCTTAAAGATCCGGAGGCACTATTTATATGGGGAGAAAGTGGAAATATATTCACCATAAAAGTCTCAAATATTTTTTCACCCAAAAGGAACTCAACATGCGATAACGACGTTGGCTCGAGTTATTAAAAGATTACGACCATACCATCCAATACCATCCTGGAAAAGCAAACGTGGTAGCTGACGCATTGAGTAGAAGATCATATGCGGGTACAAGTGCAATGTTGTTAACACAAAGGCCCATTTTGTATGACTTGCAAAGGATGGAGATAGAGATAAAGGCTCCAAGTACCCACGTGATGATATCAAGCATACGAGTAGAACCGACTTTAATTGATAAAGTTAAAGCTGCTTAAGCTACAGATATGGAGCTGATGCGTATGAAGAAGAAAGTGCAAGAAGGTGCTATTCCGGAAGCAAGAATCGATGAAGAAGGAATACTTCGAGTCAACTCCAGACTTTGTGTTCCTAACGATTCTGACTTGAAGCATAGAATCATGATGGAGGCACACAACACACCGTTTGCAATCCATCCTGGGAGTACCAAAATGTATCATGATCTTCGACATACATTTTGGTGGAACAATATGAAGAGAGAGATCGCAAAGTTTATCTCGAGGTGTTTAACTTGTCAACGTGTAAAGGCGGAGCATCAAGTGCCAAAGGGTCCATTGCAACCACTTGAGATTCTAAAATGGAAGTGGGAACACATTACCATGGATTTTGTTACGGGTCTTCCCACGGCTTTCAAAGCATAAATGTGATTTGGGTTATTATTGATAGATTAACCAAGTCTCCGCTTATTTCTTGCCGATATGGGAGACTTATTCCCTCGAACGCCTTGTTCATATGTACGTAAATGAGATTGTGAGATTGCATGGCATGCCAAGATCCATAGTTTCGATCGTGACTCAAGATTCACTTCACGATTTTGGATTAGCTTCGCAAAAATCTATTTGCACGGATTTACGATTCGATCTGGCCTCGCATACCATCCTCAAATGAACGGGAAATCGAGAGAGGACTATTCAAACTCTTGAAGATCTATTAAGACTTTGTGTCCTAGATTTCAAAGGAGTTGGGATAAGTACCTACCATTGGTGGAATTCTCCTACAACAATGCTTATCGTGCAAGTATAGTGTGGCTCCATTTGAAGCATTGTATGGACGAAAAGTGTCGCTTCCAAAGATAAGTTGGGATGAGGTGGGAGAAGCAACATTGTTGGGACCAGAGTTGGTACGAAATGACTACAGAGAAGATCCAAATGATTCGACAACGATATAAAATGGCACAGATCGACAAAAGAGTTATGCGGATCTTCATCGAAAGGACGTGGAATTTGACATCGGGGATCATGTATTGTTACGTATTGCTCCATGGAAGGGAGTTACAAGATTCGGGGAGAGAGGAAAGCTCAATCCATGATTTATCGGTCCATTTCAGATTCTTGACCGAGTAGGAAATGTGGCCTATAGACTCGCATTACCTCCAAGTATGTCTCTGTGTTCATAATGTTTTTCATATATATGTACTACGAAATATGTGAAAGACCCAAACCACGTTATCGAAGTTAGAACCGGACGAGATAGCCAAGACTTAACGCACGAAGAGGTACCACAAGATCTTGGATAGAAAGAGCATGTCCCACGACAAAGGTCATACCACAAGTCAAAGTTTTGTGGAGGAACCATGCTATAGAGGAAATGACCGGGAGTTGGAAACAAAAATGAAAGCGAGGTATCCTCACCTTTTCAAACACTGTGTACGTGACGCCAATTTCGAGGATAAAATTTCATAAGAGGGAGGTTGTAAGACCCCAACTTATTATAAATGAAATTGAATTTCTATTTATTATTTTGAAATAGTAAGGGTTGAATTGATTAATGTGGTTAGTTATGGGTAAAATGCGCAAATATTTCAAATAAGCAAGTGGTTATAAAATATTCATTTTTATCGAGAATATTCGTTAATCGTGGAATATTCTTCCGCGTCGGGGAATATTCGCATTTACGACGCAAGCAAATTTTGTGGGCCCCATAACTAAAAGCTATTGGATGAAGAAAATGACAAGTATAAGTTGTTTATAAATAACGACGAAGTTGTTACCATTAATATCGTTGGAATACCCGGTGTGGTTAAAACACAAGAATACGCTGCTATCGCACAAAGAGTACATACCAGATTGCACCAATTATTGATTCTTACGTAAGAAGGCACTACTCAATAATTGTTACAAAGAATTACTATTCAATATTTTATTTTATTGATTCAATAATTGCTACGCTGATATTTTATATTATTGTTGTTTCAATAATTGTCACTACACAAGATTTTCCATTATCGAAGCAATAATTCATATTATCCTAATAATATTATTAGATAACATTATTGGCAATGTCTAGAAAGTTCTATCTAAGGAGAGGTTTGGTCACCTAATCATGCGCTGCAAGAAGTGAGAGATCCTTATCGAAAGCCCCTCTTCCTGAACTACCGGTTCACAAGATTGTGATTCTATATATTATTTGTGAATAATTAATTATTGATTTATATGATAAGGAAAATATTCATTTTATGTGGATATAGATGGAGAAAATTTTTTAATGTGACAATTGTTGAAAATTGATATTTTATCTTTTTCTCGATAAAATAATTCATTTAAATATATTATTATATTTTAATAATATAATAATGGTGATATTTTTATAATGAATGTGGGATATATGAGTATATGAGGAGGAAGAGTATTTTTGTTACAATAAATATTTAAAACATGTTTTTCATGTTTGTGGACCCATTTCTTGACCGAAATTTGATTATAAATTGTAAAATCGTCTGTATGTGAATTTCTACCAATTTTTGTTTGGAATTTGAAAAACTTTCTTCTCAAAGTTGTAGATAATGAAATTTCCTATGGAAAGGACATAAGGTTCAAATTTTCTCCATAAAAGGGCTATTTATTATGAATTATTGAAGTTCAAATTCAAAAATAATTGATTTTTGAAGTTTTAAATATTTTTTTAAGAAAAACGTTTTTTTTTAGTTTAGTAGAGGTGGGTCACTGGATATTGCTGTTTGAATTTCCATATTTGTAGCGTAAAATTTAATAAATATATAATAATATTTTATTAAATTTTCTTTCTTTGTGTTCTAAGCATTTTCCTATAAATAGGTGCTTAGGTTAGAATTGAAAATCACACCGTAAACTCAAGTTTTCTCTCTCTCTCTCTATATTATCGAGCGTATTCTTGTGAGTATTTTGATACTTTGAGTGTTGCTATACTTGCAAAGTTCCTTTCAAAGACTATATCCAAAGATTCCAAATGTAAGTACTATTCTTTCGAGGTAAGGGATGTTATTTTCTTCTTAAATGATATTATTTTTTCAATATCATTATGCCAAAATATTGGTTTGAACTTTTTATCAAATTTAGAACTTTTTGTGTCTGGGGTTACTATTCACGATACGATACACTATTCACGATATTACACTATTCACGATACTGCACACTATTCACTATTCACTATTCACCAAAAATGAAATTTTCTTTTTTTTGTCCAAGATGTCTATTATGGTTACTATCTTTGATTGTATCCATGTTTTGATCTTTATTTTTGAATTTTACTCCAAAATTGGTTATTTATGGAGTATTATTGAACTTGGATAAAACCGTAATACTAAATCTTAATATTTGTTCTTTTGTTTCACCGATTCGCTTTTCTTTAAAATATTTTTTCATCATCCTCACCCTAAATGATGATATTATCAATATCTTTGGCCTGTAGTGCAAAGATGAATGATTTTCGATGAATATCTTTGGCCCGAGTGCAAAGATGAACAAGTGTTTAGATGAACATGACTAACTCGATGAATATCTTTGGCCTCAGAAAGTGCAAAGATGAATATTTGATTCCAAATATATATTGATTGATGTTACAGGATAAAATATCGACGATGAACTTTTAAATTCATATATAGAAGATAGTAGATTTCATTCTCTACTTAACTCTTCTAATGAATTATTATTTTCACGCCGCGAATATTGATTTAAAACCGGTTGTCTATTGTATTCTATTAGATTTTTCCCTCGTTGAGGACTAACGATAATTTGTTCTATGTTATCTTAGCATAATAATGTTCTTTACCGGGCTAGTTGAGCTCACCCTTTTCCTTTTTGTTCCATTTTTCTTCTCGTGAGGCGAGAATGTAAAGAGTACTAGCTTCTGGGGTGTGGAATGATGGTTCTAGAAGTTGTTTTAGTAGTCCTCACTATTTTGTAAAATAGTGTATCAATAATTGTAATGAGGACTTATTTGAGTGTGGATATTATCTAGATGACAATATTTGTATTTAAACTCACAGCTTAAGTGTTGTCGATTTTGCACGACAAATGTATTAATAAAGTTGTAGTTGTTTCTATACCATGTATTTGGCGACTCGTAATGGGTGTTGTATACCTATTTTGGGGGCGCCACAGCTTGGTATCGTAGCTTAGGGATATGGTCTCTCAAGCGAGATCTAGGAATAGAACTAGAGGGGAGAGACGAGTAAATCCTTCGCTAGTGTGTCCTACCTAAGCTTATTTGTTGGTCATCAAGATATAGGATATTATATGATATGTTAATTTCTTTAATTAACCCTTGTTTTATGGCGTGATTTGAGAATGTCAAATGAGAATATTAACAAAGGAGTAAATGAGACCGTGGAGACACCTTTAATCACCACCTGTGGGAACGTGGTAACAGAAGGCAATATTCCTCCCGTAAACAACACCACCGAAAGCGCATTTATGAACGATTTTAATGTTTAGAAGCTTTTGCAAATTCATGCAAAACCAAGACGAGGAGACTCTCGTGTTCAAAATACAGGAGAAATGATAGCAATTCACGGTTTGTCACAACCAAGCAATTTAAAGAGTCGGGACCACCAAAATTTATTGGAAAGCCTGATCCGATCAAGGCAGAGACGGGGTTAAACAAATTACCAAGATATTCGATGTCTTGGGATGCACGGAGAGAATGTATGGTTCCATTCGCCACCTTTATGTTCCGTGGTGAGGCGTATCACTCGGTGGGAGTCTCAGAAACGACTCACCATCGCCGCACTCAAAGATGTCTTGGGAAACATTTCAAAACTTTTCAACGACAAGTACTTTCCTAAAGTATTCGCCATATGAAAGGAGGTAGAGTTTATTAGACTAGAACAAAACAACATGATTTTGTGTCCCAATACGAGGCGAAGTTCGCAGAGTTATCCAGTGTTCACACCTCATTTGGTAGAGAATGAGGAACGAATGACGAGGATGTTTCGAGAGGTTTAAACCCGAGATTCTAAGCAATATCTTATCTCTCATAAATTTTCTTTATATTCAGATGTTGTAAAATAGGGCTCAATTATTAGAGCGAGATAATGAGTATGTTCAACCGAGGGACCACAACTGTGGTCATACCGGCATGGGCAAAAGAATCATCTGAGCAATGAAAACCAAATGGGAGGAAAACATTCTGACATAAAAGCTAGAACCACTCCGTGGTAATCGTGGCCATGAAAATAGAAGAAGCGAGCCTGGGGAGATTTTAAAAGAGGAGATTCAACAATGACACTGTGAAGACGCCAAGACCAAAGAAAGAATCGGTTTTAAGAGAGAGAACGACCACCGGTCAGATGCTATAAATGTGGAAAAGAGGGACATCACCCAAACCGTCCACAACAGCTCAAGGTATGCTATAATTGTGGAAAGGAAGGACATATCGCCGAGATTGTACGCAGAAAGCGGAAACCAAGTCCAAAGGGGATGGTGACTCAAAAGGTCATCCCAAAAAAGTCAAAGTCAACGGTTCTCGAAGAGCATTTGTCGTGATCGGTCAAAATGCAAGGAACCCAAACGAGGTGATCACGGTAAGCTAATCATAAACTCTTGCAAAGTTTATACCTTATTAGATACCTGCTTCTACCCATTCTTTTATCTCTCCCGCTTGTGCTCAACGCTTAAACTTGACTCCGGAGAAATTAGACCTCGACTTATCTGTGGAGACTCCATTAGAGAAACTTTCATTACATCCACTCGCTTATAAATCTTGTTTGATCCAAGTTGGTACCATCACATTACATGTTGATCTTATTTCTTTGAAAATACTTGCATTTGATGTGATTTTAGGATTGATTGGTTAACCACTCATCATGCTAAAATTGATTGTTTTCGTAAGGTTGTTAGTTTTCATATTCCTAACCAACCCGTTATGCTAATTCAAGCAACCAAACCTCTAAAGTCAATCACATCATATCAAGCCATAAAGCTATTCATTTATTGAAAAACGGATGTCAAGCTTTCTTAGCCCATGTCACGGACTTGAACAAAAACACGCCGATGTGAATAATATTTCTATTGTTAGTGAATTTCCCGACGATTTCAAAGAACTTCCTGCCCACCCCCGTAACGTGAAGTTGAATTCTTTATCGACCTTGAACCCGTACAAAGCCCATTTCTAAAACCCCATATCGAATGGCTCCTATTGAACTTCAGAGTTAAAGGTCCAACTACAGTGAGTTGTTGGACATCGGCTTCATTCGGCCCTAGTACATCTCCTCGGGGTGCTCCTGCTTTATTTGTAAAGAAGAAAGACGGAGTATGCGACTTTTGTATTGACTATCGAGAATTGAACCATGTCACCATCAAGAATAGGTATCCGCCACCTCGTATTGATGACCTATTTGACCAAATGCAAGGAGCACAATTCTTCTCAAAGATCGATCTTCGCTCGGATATCATCAATCAAGATTAGAACCGAGGATATTCCAAAGACCGCCTTCGTAACTCCTAGACGGCATTATGAATTCTTAGTCATGTCTTTTGATCGACTAATGCCCTCGCGCGCTTTCATGGATATGATGAACCGAGTATTCAAGGATTATTTGATCAGTTTGTTGTCGCCTTTATTGATGACATCCTCATATATTCCAAAAGTCGTGAAGATCATGAGCACCATTTGAAGTCGGTAATCGCAAAGGCTTCGTGATAACAAGCTATATGCCAAGTCAAGAAATGCGAGTTCGCTTGAGGAAGTAGCATTCCTTGGGCACGCAGTGTCAAAACATGGAGTATCCGCTGACCCTTGGCCAAGATCAAAGCAATACAAAGTCGGGGAGCAACCAAATTGGTGACCAAGTACGAGCTTTTTGGGCTTAATCGGTTATTATCGAGATTTGTGGAAGGATTTTCTCGAATCGCTACTCCGCTAACTCACCGACTCAGAAAGATACAAAATTCATATGGAGCGAGGAATGCGAGAAGAGTTTCCAAGATCTCAAGAGGAGACTCATTTCGCACACTGCTCGACAATACCATCCGTTCGGATGGATTTGTTATCTACAAATGATGCTTCGTGTAAAGGGTTAGATGTGTTCTCATGCAACATGAGAAAGTCATAGCCTATGCCTCATGACGACAACTTAAAGAGTATGAGAGGAATTATCCTACTCATGATCTAGAGTCAAGCAAGAAATAAGCTTTCGCGCTAAAGATCCGGAGGCACTATTTATATGGGGAGAAAGTGGAAATATATTCGCACCATAAAAGTCTCAAATATTTCTTCACCCAAAAGGAACTCAACATGCGGCAAACGACGTTGGCTCGAAAGTTATTGAAAGATTACGACCATACCATCCAATACCATCCTCGAAAAGCAAACGTGGTAGCCGACGATTATCGAGTAGAAGATCATATGCGGGTACAAGTGCAATGTTGTTAACACAAAGGCCCATTTTGTATGACTTGCAAAGGATGGAGATAGAGATAAAGGCTCCAAGTACCCACGGATGATATCAAGCATACGAGTAGAACCGACTTTTAATTGATAAAGTTAAAGTCGCTTCAAGCTACGATACGGAGCCGATGCGTATGAAGAAGAAAGTGCAAGAAGGTGCTATTCCGTAAGCAAGAATCGATGAAGAAGGAATACTTCGAGTCAACTCCAGCACTTTGTGTTCCTAACGATTCTCGACTTGAAGCATAGAATCATGATGGAGGCACACAACACACCGCTTGCAATCCATCTCGGGAGTACCAAAATGTATCATGATCTTCGGCATACATTTTGGTGGAACAATATGAAGAGAGAGATCGCAAGTTTATCTCGAGGTGTTTAACTTGTCAACGCAGTAAAGGCGAGCATCAAGTGCCAAAGGGTCCATCAGAACCACTTGAGATTCCGAAATGGAAGTGGGAACACATTACCATGGATTTTGTTACGGGTCTTCCCACGGTTTCTCAAGGCATAAATGCGATTTGGGTTATTGTTGATAGATTAACCAAGTCTGCTCATTTTTTTTCTGATACGGGAGACTTATTCCCTTGAACGCCTTGCTCAGATGTACGTAAATGAGATTGTGAGATTGCATGGCATGCCAAGATCCATAGTTTCGGATCGTGACCCAAGATTCACTTCACGATTTTGGATTAGCTTGCAAAAAGCTATGGGCACGGATTTATTTATTCAGGCCTCAAGATACCATCCTCAAACCAGACGGGCAATCGAGAGGACTATTCAAACTCTTGAAGATCTATTAAGACTTTGTGTCCTAGATTTCAAAGGAGTTGGGATAAGTACCTACCATCGGTGGAATTCTCCTACAACAACAGCTTATCGTGCAAGTATAGGTGTGGCTCCATTTGAAGCATTGTATGGACGAAAAGTGTCGCTTCCAAAGATGTTGGGATGAGGTGGGAGAAGCAACGTTGTTGGGACCAGAGTTGGTACGAATGACTACAGAGAAGATCCAAATGATTCGACAACGATACAAAACGGCACAGATCGACAAAAGAGTTATGCGATCTTCATCGAAAGGACGTGGAATTTGACATCGGGGATCATGTATTGTTACGTATTGCTCCATGGAAGGGAGTTACAAGATTCGGGAAGAGAGGAAAGCTCAATCCACGATTTATCGGGTCCATTTCGCATTCTCGACCGAGTAGGAAATGTGGCCTATAGACTCAGCATTACCTCCAAGTATGTCTCGTGTTCATAATGTTTTTCATATATCTCGTACTACGAAATATGTGAAAGACCCAAACCACGCTATTGAAGTTAGAACCGACGAGATAGTCAAGACTTAACGTATTTAAGAGGTACCGCCAAGATCTTGGATAGAAAGAGCATGTCCTACGCACAAAGGTCATACCACAAGTCAAAGTTTTGTGGAGGAACCATGCTATAGAGGAAATGACCTGGGAGTTGGAAACGAAATGAAAGCGAGGTATCCTCACCTTTTCAAACACAGTGTGCACGACGCGCCAATTTTGAGGATGAAATTTCATAAGGAGGGAGGTTGTAAGACCCCAACTTATTATAAATGAAATTGAATTTCTCTATTTATTATTTTGAAATAGTAAGGGTTGAATTGATTAATGTGGTTAGTTATGGGTAAAATGCGCAAATATTTCAAATAAGCAAGTGGTTATAAAATATTCATTTTTATCGGAGAATATTCGTTTGGTCGTGGAATATTCTTCCCATTCGGAAATATTCGTACGACGCACATAGCTTTTTTGGGCCCCATAACTAAAAGCGATTGATGAAGAAAACGACAAGTATAAGTTGTTTATAAATAACGCGCGTAGTTGTTACCAAGTAATACTGTTGGAATACCCTAGTGGTTAAAACACAAGAATACGCTGCTGTCAGCACAAGAAGATACTGTATTGCACCAATTATTGATTCTACGTAAGAAGAAGGCACTACTCAATAATTGTTACAAAGAATTACTGCTCAATATTTTATTTTATTGATTCAATAATTGCTACGCTGATATTTTATATTATCGTTGTTTCAATAATTGTCACTACACAAGATTTTCCATTATCGAATCAATAATTCATATTATCCTCAATAATATTATTAGATAACATTATTGGCAATGTCTAGAAAGTTCTGCTTAAGGAGAGGTTTGGTCACCTAATCATGCTTACCAAAGAAGAGAGATCCTTATTGAAAGCCCCTCTTCCTCGAAACTACCGGTCACAAGATCGTGATTCTGTAATATTATTTGTGAATAATTAATTATTGATTTATATGATAAGGAAAATATTCATTTTATGTGGATATAGATGGAGAAAATTTTTTTTATGTGACAATTGTTGAAAATTGATATTTTATCTTTTCTCGATAAAATAATTCATTTAAATATATTATTATATTTTAATAATATAATAATGGTGATATTTTTACAATGAATGTGGGATATATGAGTATATGAGGAGGAAGAGTATTTTTGTTACTATAAATATTTAAAACATGTTTTTCATGTTTGTGGACCCATTTCTCGACCGAAATTTGATTATATCTTGTAAAATCGTCTGTGATGTGAATTTCTGGCCAATTTTTGTTTGAAATTTGAAAAACTTAAACTTACAAAGTTGTAGAGAATGGAATTTCCTATGGAAAGGACATAAGGTTTGAATTTTTCCTCGATAAAAGGGCTATTTATTATGAATTATTATTCAAGTTCCAAAATAATTGATTTTTGAAGTTTTAAATATTTTTTTAAAAAAAAAATTTTTTTTTTTTTTTAGGCGGTAGGTGGTCAAATGGTCATGTTTTGAATCGATTATTTCCAAGGTTAAAGAATTTAATATATATATATATAATATATTTTATTAAATTTTCTACTTTTGGTGTTCTAAGCATTTTCCTATAAATAGGTGCTTAGGTTAGAATTGAAAATCACACCGTAAACACAAAGTTTTCTCTATTTTCTCTATATTATCGAGCGTATTCTTGTGAGTATTTTGAGACTTTGAGTGTTGCTATACTATAAGCAAAGTTCCTTTCAAATTATATCCAAGATTCCAAATGTAAGTACTGCCTTTTTCGAGGTAAGGGATGTTATTTTTTCTTCTTAAATGATATTATTTTCTTCAATATCATTATGCCGTAAATATTGGTAAGAACGCTTTATCAAATTTGGAACTTTTTGTGTCGGGTTACTATTCACATATACACTATTCACGATACACTACTATTCACGATACTACGACATTATTCACGTAAAAAATTAAATTTTCTTTTTTTCCTCCAAGATATCTATTATGGTTACTATCTTTGATCAGATCCATGTTTTGATCTTTATTTTTTGAATTCTTCTTCAAAATTGATTATTATGGAGTATTATTGAACTTGATAAACCCGTAATACTAATCCCTAATATTTGTTCTTTTGTTTCACCGGATTCGCTTTTCTTTAAAATATTTTTCATCATCCTCACCCTAAATGATGATATTAATGAATATCTTTGGCCTCAGTAGTTCAAAGATGAATGATTTTCGATGAATATCTTTGGTCCGTAAAAGCAAAGATGAACAGTGTTTAGATGAACATGACTAATCGATGAATATCTTTGGCCCAGAGTGCAAAAAGATGAATATTTGATTCCGTATATATATTGATTGATGTTACAAGGATAAAATATCGACGATGAACTTTTAAATTCATATATAGAAGATAGTAGATTTCATTCTCTACTTAACTCTTCTAATGAATTATTATTTCACCATGTAATATTGATTTAAAACTGTTGTCTATTGTATTCTATTAGATTTTTCCCCTCGCTGAGGACTAACGATAATTTGTTCTATGTTATCTTAGTCATAATATTCTTTATCGGGCTAGTTGAGCTCACCCTTTTCCTTTTTGTTCCATTTTTCTTCTCGTGAGGCGAGAATGTAAATGAAGTACTAGTTTCTGGGGGTGTGGAATGATGGTTCTAGAAGTTGTTTTAGTAGTCCTCACTATTTTGTAAAATAGTGTATCAATAATTGTAATGAGGACTTATTTGAGTGTGGATATTGTCTAGATGACAATATTTGTATTTAAACTCACAGCTTTAAGTGTTGTCGTATTTTGCACGATAAATTGTATTAATAAAGTTGTAGTTGTTTCGCACTCATGTATTTGGCGACTCGTAATGGGTGTTGTATACCTATTTTGGGGCGCCATAGTTGGTATCGAGAGCTTAGGATATATCTCTCCAAGCGAGATCGGGAATAGAACTAGGAGGGGAGAGACGAGTAAATCCTTCGCTAAAGGTGTCCTACCTAAGCTTATTTGTTGGTCATCATAATATAAGGATTATTATGTGATATGTTAATTTGTTTAATTAACCCTTGTTTTATGGCAGCGGATTTAAGAATGGCGACCGAGAATATTAACAAAGGAGTGAATGAGACCGTGGAGACACCTTTAATCACCACCCAGGAGAACGTGCAACAGGAAGGCAATATTCCTCCTGTAAACAACACCACTGAAAGACGCATTTGATGAACGACGGAATGTTTAGAAGCTTTTTGCAATTCATGCAAAACCAAACGAGGGAGACTCGTGTTCAAAATACAGGAGGAAATGATAGCAATTCACGTTTGTCACAAATGAGCAAGCTTTTAAAGAGTTGGGACCACCGTAATTTATTGGAAAGCCGGATCCGATCAAGGCAGTAGACGTGGTTAAACAAATTACCAAGATATTTGATGTCTTGGGATGCACGGAGGAATGAAGGTTCCATTCGCCACCTTTATGTTCCGTGGCGAGAGGCGCACTCACTGGGGGAGTCTGTGGAAGCGACTCACTCACGCCGCACTTAAAGCATGTCTTGGGAAACATTTTAGAAACTTTTCAACGTTAAGTACTTTCCTGAAAGTATTCGCCATATGAAGGAGGTAGAGTTTATTAGATTAGAACAAAACAACATGATGGTGTCCTAATACGAGGCAAAATTCGTAGAGTTATCCAGGTTTGCACCTCATTTGGTAGAGAATGAGGAACGAATGACAAGGATGTTTCTGAGAGGTTAAAACTCGAGATTCGGCAATATCTTATCTCTCATAATTTTTTTTTATATTCAGATGTTGTAAATGAGGCTCAATTATTAGAGCGAGATAATGAGTATATGATTCAACCGAGGGACCACAACTGTGGTCATACCTGCGGGCGTAATATCTGAGCAATGAAAACCAAATGGGGAGGAAAATATTCTTGATAAAAGCGGTAACCACTCGGTGGTAATCGTGGCCATGAAAATAGAAGAAGTGAGCCTGGGGAGATTTTAAAAGAGGAGATTCAACAATGACAATGTGAAGACGCCAAAGACCAAAGAAGAATCGGTTCTAAGGAGAAGAACGACCACCCCATCGATATGCTATAAATGTGGAAAAGAGGGATATCAACCCAAACCGCCCACAACAGCTCAAGGTATGCTATAATTATGGAAAAGAAGGACATATCGCCGAGATTATACGGTAGAATAAACCAAGTCCAATGGGTATGGTGACTCAAAAGGTCATCCCCGTAAAAAGTCAAAGTCAATCTGGTTCTGGAAGAGCGTTTGTCGTGGATCGGTCAAAATGCAAGAAACCAAAACGAGGTGATCACTTGGTAAGCTAATCATAAATTCTTACAAAGTTTATACCTTATTAGATATCCTGTTCTACCCATTCTTTTATCTCTCCCGCTTGTGCTCAACGCTTAAACTTGACTCCGAGAAATTAGACCTCGACTTATCTCAAGGAGACTCCATTAGAGAAACTTTCATTGATCCACTATTTATAAATCTTGTTTGATCCAAGTTGGTACCATCACATTACATGTTGATCTTATTTCTTTGAAAATACTTGCATTTGATGTGATTTTAGGGATTGATTGGTTAACCACTCATCATGCTAAAATTGATTGTTTTCGTAAGGTTGTTAGTTTTCATATTCCTAACCAACCTGTTATGCGAATTCAAGAAACCAAACCTCTAAAGTCAATCACTGTCATATCAAGCCATAAAGCTATTCATTTATTGAAAAATGGATGTCAAGCTTTCTTAGCCCATGTCACGGACTTGAACAAAAACACGTCAGATGTGAATAATATTTCTATTGTTAGTGAATTTCCTAACGTATTTCCTGAAGAACTTCTCGGTCTACCCCCAGAACGTGAAGTTGAATTCTTTATTGACCTTGAACCTGGTACAAAGCCCATTTCTAAAACCCCATATCGAATGGCTCCTATTGAACTTCAGGAGTTAAAGGTCCAACTACAGGAGTTGTTGGACATCGGTTTTATTCGTCCTAGTACATCTCCTTGGGGTGCTCCTGTTTTATTTGTAAAGAAGAAAGACGGGAGTATGAGACTTTGTATTGACTATCGAGAATTGAACCATGTCACCATCAAGAATAGGTATCCGCTACCTCGTATTAATGACCTATTTGACCAGTTGCAAGGAGCACAATTCTTCTCAAAGATCGATCTTCGTTCTGGATATCATCAGCTGAAGATTAGAACTGAGGATATTCCAAAGACTGCCTTCAAAACTCGGTACGGGCATTATAAATTCTTAGTCATGTCTTTTGGATTGACTAATGCTCCTGCGACTTTCATGGATATGATGAACCGAGTATTCAAGGATTATTTGGATCAGTTTGTTGTCGTCTTTATTGATGACATCCTCATATATTCCAAAAGTCGTGAAGATCATGAGCACCATTTGAAGTCGGTAATCGCAAAGGCTTCGTGATAACAAGCTATATGCCAAGTCAAGAAATGCGAAGTTCGGCTTGAGGAAGTAGCATTCCTTGGGCACGTGGTGTCAAAACATGGAGTATCTGTTGACCCGGCGAAGATCGAAGCAATATAAAATTGGGAACAACCGAAATTGGTGACTGAAGTACGTAGCTTTTTAGGCTTAACTAGTTATTATCGGAGATTTGTGGATGGATTTTCTTGAATCGCTACTCCGCTTAACTCACCGACTCAGAAAGATACAAAATTCAGATAGAGCGAGGAATGCGAGAAGAGTTTCCAAGATCTCAAGAGGAGACTCATTTCTAGGACTGCTCGACAAAACCATCCGTTCTTGGATGGATTTGTTATCTATAGCGATGCTTGGTAAAGTAAAGGGTTAGGATGTGTTCTCATGCAACATGGGAAAGTCATAGCCTATGCCTCATGACAACTTAAAGAGTATGAGAGGAATTATCCTACTCATGATCTAGAGTCAGGCAAAGCCCGATTTTCGCGCTAAAGATCTGGAGGCACTATTTATATGGGGAGAAAGTGGAAATATATTCAGACCATAAAATTCTCAAATATTTCTTCACCCAAAAAGAACTCAACATGCGGCAACGACATTGGCTCGAGTTATTAAAAGATTACGACCATACCATCCAATACCATCCTAGAAAAGCAAACGTGGTAGCTGACGCATTGAGTAGAAGATCATATGTGGGTACAACTGTAATGTTGTTAACACAAAGGCCCATTTTGTATGACTTACAAAGGATGGAGATAGAGATAAAGGCTCCAAGTACCCACATGATGATATCAAGCATACGAGTAGAACCGACTTTAATTGATAAAGTTAAAGCTGCTCCAGCTACAGACATGGAGCTGATGCGTCTGAAGAAGAAAGTACAAGAAGGTGCTATTTCAGAAGCAAGAATCGATGAAGAAGGAATACTTCGAGTCAACTCCAGACTTTGTGTTCCTAACGATTCTGACTTGAAGCATAGAATCATGATGGAGGCACACAACACACCGTTTGCAATCCATCCTGGGAGCACCAAAATGTATCATGATCTTCGACATACATTTTGGTGGAAAAATATGAAGAGAGAGATCGTGAAGTTTATCTCGAGGTGTTTAACTTGTCAACGTGTAAAGGCGGAGCATCAAGTGCCAAAGGGTCCATTGCAACCACTTGAGATTCTGAAATGGAAGTGGGAACATATTACCATGGATTTTGTTACGGGTTTTCCCACGGTTTCTCAAGGCATAAATACGATTTGGGTTATTGTTGATAGATTAACCAAGTCTGCTCATTTCTTGCCGATATGGGAGACTTATTCCCTTGAACGTCTTGCTCGTATGTACGTAAATAAGATTGTGAGATTGCATGTCATGCTAGTATCCATAGTTTCTGATCGTGACCCAAGATTCACTTCACGATTTTGGATTAGCTTGCAAAAAGCTATGGGCACGGATTTACGATTCAGTTTGGCATACCATCCTCAAACGGGGCAATCAGAGAGGACTATTCAAACTCTTGAAGATCTATTAAGACTTTGTGTCCTAGATTTCAAAGGGAGTTGGGATAAGTACCTACCATTGGTGGAATTCTCCTACAACAACAGTTATCAGGAAAATATAGGTGTGGCTCAATTTGAAGCATTGTATGGACGAAAGTGTCGCTCTCTAGTATGTTGGGATGAGGTGGGAGAAGCAACGTTGTTGGGACCAGAGTTGGTACGAATGACTACAGAGAAGATCCAAATGATTCGACAACGTATACAAATGTCACAAGATCGACAAAAGAGTAATGCGGATCTTCATCAAAAGGACGTGGAATTTGACATTGGGGATCATGTATTGTTACGTATTGCTCCATGGAAGGGAGTTACAAGATTCGGGGAGAGAGGAAAGCTCAATCCATGATTTATTGGTCCATTTTAGATTCTTGACAGAGTAGGAAATGTGGCCTATAGACTCGCATTACCTCTAAGTATGTCTCGTGTTCATAATGTTTTTCATATATCTGTGCTACGTAAATATGTGAAAGACCCAAACCACGTTATTGAGTTAGAACCGACGAGATAATCAAGACTTAACATGTCTGAAGAGGTACTGCCAAGATCTTGGATAGGAAAGAGCATGTCCTACGCATGAAAGGTCATACCACAAGTCAAAGTTTTTGGAGGAACCATGCTATGAGGAAATGACCAGGAGTTGAAACGAAATGAAAGCGAGGTATCCTCACCTTTTCAAAACATAATATACGTACGTCAATTTCGAGGACGAAATTTCATAAGGAGGGGAGGTTGTAAGACCCCAACTTATTATAAATGAAATATAATTTCTCTATTTATTATTTTGAAATAGTAAGTGTTGAATTGATTAATGTGGTTAGTTATGGGTAAAATGCGCAAATATTTCAAATAAGCAAGTGGTTATAAAATATTCATTTTTATCGGAGAATATTCGTTTGGTCGTGGAATATTCTTCCTGTCGGGGAATATTCGTACGACGGCGCAGTCTTTTGTGGGCCCCATAACGGAAAGCGATTGGATGAAGAAAACGACAAGTATAAGTTGTTTATAAATAACGGCCTTGAGTTATTACAATTAATCTTGTTGGAATACCCTGTGGTTAAAACACAATGTATGGCGTTGTTGCACAAGAAGACACTCCAGTATTGCACCAATTATTGATTCTTATGTAAGAAGGCACTACTCAATAATTTTTACAGTAATTACTGTTCAATATTTTATTTTATTGATTCAATAATTGTTACGTTGATATTTTATATTACTGTTGTTTCAATAATTGTCACTACACGGTATTTTCCATTATCGAAGCAATAATTCATATTATCTGAATAATATTATTAGATAACATTATTGCCAATGTCTAGAAAGTTCTGTCTAAGGAGAGGTTTGGTCACTTAATTGCGTGCCAGTAAGGAGAGATCCTTATTGGAAAGCCCCCTCTTTCCTAGAAATGGCATGGTTGCCAGTACTGTGATTATGTAATATTATTTGTGAATAATTAATTATTGATTTATATGATAAGGAAAATATTCATTTTATGTGGATATAGATGGAATTTTTTTTTTTAAAGTGACAATTGTTGAAAATTGATATTTTATTTTTTCGGATAAAATAATATTTTATTATATTTTTATAATATAATAATGGTGATATTTTTATAATGAATGTGTGATATATGAGTATATGAGGAGGAAGAGTATTTTTGTTACTAAAAATATTTAAAACATGTTAAACATGTTTGTGGATCCCATTTCTTGACTGAAATTTGATTATAGCTTGTAAAATCGCCCGTTTGTGGATTTCGGTCAATTTCTGTTTGGAATTTAAAAAAACTTAAACTTAAAAAGTTATAGAGAATGAAATTTCCTATGGAAAGGGCATGTGGTTTGAATTTTTATGACAAAATGGTTATTTAGTATGAATTATGGAAGTTCCAAAATAATTGATTTTTGGAAGTTTTAGTTATTTATTTTATGAAAAAAAAATTTCTTACTTTTTCTAGAAGGTGGGCATGTGGGAAATGCTA
Source organism: Panax ginseng (assembly GCA_020205605.1). Lineage (NCBI taxonomy): Eukaryota > Viridiplantae > Streptophyta > Magnoliopsida > Apiales > Araliaceae > Panax > Panax ginseng. The sequence goes on from CM035150.1 coordinate 64,007,731, forward strand.
AGAGCTGATTTCCAAGGAGGCGTATGAAATTTTATTATTAATAATATATTTTATTAAATTTTCTACTTTGGTGTTCTAAGCATTTTCTTATAAATAGGGTGCTTAGGTTAGAATTGAAAATCCTACCAGAAATACAAGTTTTTTCTCTCTTTCTCTCTCTATATTATCTAGCGTATTCTTGTGAGTATTTTAAGACTTTGAGTGTTGCTATACGGTGCAAGTTCCTTTCAGTTTTATATCCAGTATTCTAGTCAGAAGTACTGTCTTTTCGAGGTAAGGGATGTTGTTTTCTTCTTAAATGATATTATTTTCTTCAATATCATTATGCCGAAATACTGGTATGAACTTTTTATCAAATTTGGAACTTTTTGTGTCGGGGGCACTATTCACGTATACGGCACTATTCACGTATATAGCACTATTCACGAATACGGCACTATTCACCGAAAAATAAAATTTTCCTTTTGTCAATGATGTCTATTATGGTTACTATCTTTGATTGTATCCATGTTTTGATCTTTATTTTTGAATTCTACTTCAAATTTGGTTATTATGGAGTATTATTGAACTTGGATAAAACTGTAATACGAATCCCTAATATTTGTTCTTTTGTTTCACCGGATTCATTTCCTTTAAAATATTTTTCATCATCCTCAGTCCTAAATGATGATATTACTGAATATATTTGGCCTGTAGTGCAAAGATGAATGATTTCTGATGAATATCTTTGGCCGTAGTGCAAAGATGAACATGTGTTTAGATGAACATGACCAACTGATGAATATCTTTGGCCTGTAGTGCAAAGATGAATATTTGATTCCAGATATATATTGATTGATGTTACAGGGATAAAATATCGATGATGAACTTTTAAATTCATATATAGAAGATAGTAGATTTCATTCTCTACTTAACTCTTCTAATGAATTATTATTTCCGCTGCGAATATTGATTTAAAACTGGTTGTCTATTGTATTCTATTAGATTTTTCCCTATTGAGGACTAACGATAATTTGTTATATGTTATCTTAGTCATAATGTTCTTTACGGGGCTAGTTGAGCTCACCCTTTTCCTTTTTGTTCCATTTTTCTTCTTAGGAGGCGAGAATGTAGCGAGTACTAGTCGGGGGTATGGAATGATGGTTCTAGAAGTTGTTTTAGTAGTCCTCACTATTTTGTAAAATAGTGTATCAATAATTGTAATAAGGACTTATTTGAGTGTGGATATTGTCTAGATGACAATATTTGTATTTAAACTCACCAGTCAGCTTTAAGTGTTGTCGTATTTTGCACTGACAGTTGTATTAATAAAGTTGTAGTTATTTACGTACCATGTATTTGGCGACTTTCGAATGGGTGTTGTATTCCTATTTTGGGGCGTCCACAGTTGGTATCGAGCTTAGGGATATGGTCTCTGGCGGAGATCTAGAATAGAACTAGGAGGGGAGAGACGAGTAAATCCTTCGCTAGTGTGTCCTACCTAAGCTTATTTGTTGGTCGGTCATAATATGGTTAATATGTGATATGTTAATTTGTTTAATTAACCATTGTTTTATGGCAGTATTTAAGAATGACAGCTAAGAATATTAACAGTAGAGTGAATGAGACCGTGGAGACACCTTTAATCACCACCCAGGGGAACGCGCAACAGGAAGACAATATTCCTCCTATAAACACCACCACTGAGCAAACGATGAACGACGGAATTGTTAGAAGCTTTTTGCAATTCATGCAAAACCAGACGAGGGAGACTTGTGTTCAAAATACAGGAGGAAATGATAGCAATTCACGGTTTGTCACAGCCAAGCAGTTCAAAGTGTTGGGACCATCAGAATTTATTAGAAAGCCGGATCCGATCAAGGCAGAGACGTGGGTTAAACAAATTACCAAGATATTCGATGTCTTGGGATGCACGGAGGAACAGAAGGTTCCATTCGCCACCTTTATGTTCCATGGCGAAGCAGACTATTGGTGGGAATTTGTGAAGCGTAATCAGCCTGCCGCACTTAGCATGTCTTGGGAAACATTTCAGAAACTTTTCAACGATAAGTACTTTCCTGAAAGTATTCGCCATATGAAGGAGGTAGAGTTTATTAGATTAGAACAAAACAACATGACGGTGTCCCATTACGAGGCGAAGTTTGCAGAGTTATCGAGTTTGCACCTCATTTGGTAGAGAATGAGAAACGAATGACGAGGATGTTTCGAGAGGTTTAAAACCCGAGATTCTAAGAATATCTTATCTCTCATAAATTTTCTTTATATTCGGATGTTGTAAAATGGGGCTCAATTATTAGAGCGAGATGATTTAGAGTACGTTTAATCGAGGACCACAACCGTGGTCGTCTGCAAGTGGCGGCGATCATCTGAAGCAATAAAAACCAAATACGAGGAAAATATTCTACAAAAGCGGTAACCACTCCGGTGGTAATTGTGGCCATGAAAATAGAAGAAGCGAGTGGGGAGATTTTAAAAGAGGAGATTCAACAATGACAATATGAAGACGTCAAAGACCAAAGAAACAACCTGTTCTAAGGGAGGAGAAACGACCACCCGTTAAGTATCTTATAAATATGGAAAAGAGGGACATATCATTAAACCGTCCACAACAGTTCAAGGTATGCTATAATATTGGAAAGGAAGGACATATCACTCGAGATTGTACGGTAGCGAAACCAAGTCCAGTGGGGATGGTGACTCAAAAGGCTATCCCAGAAAAGTCAAAGTCAACAGTTCCTGGAAGAGCGTTTGTTGTGACTGGTCAAAATACGAGAAATCAAAACGAGGTGATCACTGGTAAGCTAATCATAAATTCTTGCAAAGTTTATACCTTATTAGATACTGGTTCTACCCATTCTTTTGTCTCTCCTGCTTGTGCTCAACGTTTAAACTTGACTCCGGAGAAATTAGACCTTGATTTATCTGTGGAGACTCCATTAGGAGAAATTTTCATTGCATCCACTGTTTATAAATCTTGTTTAATCCAAGTTGGTACCATCACATTACCTGTTGATCTTATTTCTTTGAAAATACTTGCATTTGATGTGATTTTAGGGATTGATTGGTTAACCACTCATCATGCTAAAATTGATTGTTTTCGTAAGGTTGTTAGTTTTCATATTCCTAACTAACCACATTATGCGAATTCAAGCAACCAAACCTCTAAAGTCAATCACTGTCATATCAAGCCATAAAGCTATTCATTTATTGAAAAATGGATGTCAAGCTTTCTTAGCCCATGTCACGGACTTGAACAAAAACACGTCAGATGTGAATAATATTTCTATTGTTAGTGAATTTCCTGAAGAACTTCTCTGTGACGCCCCCAAAATTGGTATACAACACCCATTCTGAGTCGCCAAATACATGGTACTGAAAGAAAACTATAACTTTAATAATACAATTGTCGTGAAAAATACGACAACACATATACTGTGAGTTTAAATACAAATATTGTCTTCTAGACAATATCCACACTCAAATAAGTCCTCATTACAATTATTTAAACACTATTTTTCAGAAATAGTGAGGACTGCTAAAACACCTTTCTAGAACCATCACTCCATACCCCGACTAGATCCTGCTATGTTCTCACCTCCTGAAAAGAAAAATGGAACAAGAAGGAAAAAGGTGAGCTCAACTAGCACAGTAAAGAATATTATGACTAAGATAATATACAACAATTTATCATTAGTCTTCAACAGGGAAAAATCTGAATAAATATAATAGACAACAAGTTTTAGATCAACAACTGCAGCCGAAACAGCAATCCATTAGAAGAGTCAAGTAGAAAAAGAATTCCACTATCTTCTAAGATTTAATAGTCCATCATCAATATTTTATCCCTGTAACATCAATCAATATACATCTTTAATCAAATATTCATCTTTGCACTACAGGCCAAAGATATTCATTTGTATCACCAGTTGGTTATGTTCATCTCAACACCTGTTCATCTTTGCACTACGGGCCAAAGATATTCATTAGGTAATCATTCATCTTTACACTACAGTCCAAAGATATTCATCAGTTAATCATTCATCTTTGCACTACAGGCCAAAGATATTCAGTAATATCATCATTTAGGACTGAGGGTGATGAAAAATATTTTAAAGGAAAGAATCCAGTGAAACAAAATAACAAATATTAGAGATTCAGACATACGGTTTATCCAAGATCAATAATACTCCATAATAACCAATTTTGAAGCAAAATTCAAGAATAAAGATCAAAACATGGATACAATCAAAGAGAGTAACCATAATAGACATCTTGGATAAAAAGGAGAAAATTTCATTTTTCGTTGAATAGTGTCGTATTCGTGAATAGTGCCGTATACGTGAATAGTGTTGTATACATGAATAGTAACCCCGATACAAAAAGTTCCAAATTTGATAAAAAGTTCAAATCAATACTTCGACATAATGATATTGAAGAATAATATCATATATGAAGAAAATAACATCCCTTACCTCGCAAAGACAATACTTCTGACTGGAATACTGGATATAGTGCTGAAGGAACTTGCACAGCTAATTAGAAACTCACAAAGTATCTAAATACTCACAAAATACACTCGATAATATAGAGAGAGAAAGAGAGAAAACTTGTTTCTGGTGTGATTTTCAATTTTAACTTAGCCCTCTATTTATAGGAAAATGTTAAGACGCAAGGCAGACTTAACTCGCAACCCGATGGCTTTACACCTTACTATGGCCACCCACCACATTTGAAATAAAATTCAGCACATTTCTTCACCAACCACAAGTGGGGCCCACCAATTCTAGAATTTTCCACCAAAATGATAAATTTCGAAACTTCAACAATTTCTGAACCAGTCTCTTAAAATTCATAACAAATAATACGTTCATTTTAACGGTTCAAAATTTGTGGACATATACTCAACTTATATATGTATAACATATCCAAAAATCACAACGATCTAACAGTCGGGATTAAAAATTATAACTCACGCAATATATCCCAAAAACACTTGGTTTAATTTTTAATACCTCCATTCAAAAAAAATACGAGATAAAACACCTCAACATTAACTCCTTCATTTTAACCACAATATATATATCCAACATTTATATCCACATAAAATAAATATTTTCTTATCATATGAATCAATAATTAATTATTCACAAATAATATTACGTAATCACATTTATGACAACGGTGCCATTTCAGGAAAGAGGGGCTTCCGATAAGGATTTCTCCATCTTTGGCAAGAATTAGGTGACCAAACCTCTCCTCGATGTAACTTTCTAGACATTGCCAATAATGCTATCTAATAATATTATTCAAATAATATGAATTATTGATCCGATAATGGAAAATATTGCAAGCGTGACAATTATTGAAACAACAATAATATAAAATATCAACGCAAAGAATTATTGAACAAATAAAAAAAAAAATATTGAATAAAGAATTACTATAACAATTATTGAGTAGTGCCTTCTTACGTAAGTATCAATAATTCAAAAATATCAGGCAAAACCGTAAAGCTACTATGCAACCACGCCAGATTCATCGTATTTTAACCACCGAGTGCAATCCAACAAAGATGTTATTTCAGAATAAATATGCCGTTATTTATAAAAACTCATACTTTGTCGTTTTCTTCATCCGGCAATTATTCTGTTATGGGGCCCACAAATGGTTGCGCCGTCGTACGAATATTCCCCGACAACAAGAATATTCCACAACCAAACGAATATTCCCCGACAACAATGAATATTTTATAACCACTTGCTTATTTTGCAAAATTTTCACATTTCACCCATAACCAAAACATTATATCAAATTAACACCTTATCATTTCAAAATAGTAATTAGAGGAAAATTCAATTTTATTTATAAAAAGCTGGGGTCTTACATTCTCGGTCTACCCCCAGAACGTGAAGTTGAATTCTTTATTGACCTTGAACTCAGTACAAAGCCCATTTCTAAAACCCCATATCGAATGGCTCTGTTGAACTTCGAGTTAAAGGTCCAACTACGGGAGTTCTTGGACATCCGGCTTTCATTCGTCCTAGTACATCTCCTTGGGGTGCTCCTATTTTATTTGTAAAGAAGAAAGACGGGAGTATGAGACTTTGTATTGACTATCGAGAATTGAACCATGTCACCATCAAGAATAGGTATCCGCTACCTCGTATTGATGACCTATTTGACCAGTTGCAAAGAGCACAATTCTTCTCAAAGATCGATCTTCGTTCTGGATATCATCAGCTGAAGATTAGAACTGAGGATATTCCAAAGACTGCCTTCGAACTCCTATGACGAATTATGAATTCTTATTCATGTCTTTTGGATTAACTAATGCTCCTGCAGCTTTCATGGATATGATGAACCGAGTATTCAAGGATTATTTGGATCAGTTTGTTGTCGTCTTTATTGATGACATCCTCATATATTCCAAAAGTCGTGAAGATCATGAGCACCATTTGAAGCTGGTACTGCAAAGGCTTCGTGATAACAAGCTATATGCCAAGCTGAAGAAATGCGAGTTCTGGCTTGAGGAAGTAGTATTCCTTGGGCACGTGGTGTCAAAACATGGAGTATCTGTTGACCCGGCGAAGATTGAAGCAATACAAAGTTGGGAGCAACCGAAATCGGTGACCGAAGTACGTAGCTTTTTGGGCTTAGCTTGTTATTATTGGAGATTTATGGAAGGAGTTTCTTGAATCGCTACTCCGTTAACTCAGCTGACTCGTAAAGATACAAAATTCGTATGGAGCGAGGAATGTGAGAAGAGTTTCCAAGATCTCAAGAGGAGACTCATTTTTCGCACTGCTCGACAATACCATCTGGTTCGGATGGATTTGTTATCTACAGCGATGCTTAAGGTAAAGGGTTAGGATATGTTCTCATGCAACATGGAAAAGTTATAGCCTATGCCTCGCGACAACATAAAGAGTATGAGAGGAATTATCCTACTCATGATCTAGAGTTGGCAACAGTCATTTCCGCGCTAAAGATCTAGAGGCACTATTTATAATGGGAGAAAGTGGAAATATATTCAGACTATAAAAGTCTCAAATATTTCTTCACCCAAAAGGAACTCAACATGCGACAACGACGTTGGCTCGAGTTATTGAATGATTACGACCATACCATCCAATACCATCCTGGAAAAGCAAACGTGGTCGCTGACACTTTGAGTAGAAGATCATATGTGGGTACAAGTTCAATGCTGTTAACACAAAAGCCCATTTTGTATGACTTGCAAAGGATGGAGATAGAGATAAAGGCTCCAAGTACCCACGTGATGATATCAAGCATACGAATAGAACCGACTTTAATTGATAAAGTTAAAGCTGCTCAAACTACAGACATGGAGCTGATGTGTATAAAGAAGAAAGTGCAAGAAGGTGCTATTCCAGAAGAAAGAATCAATGAAGAAGGAATACTTCGAGTCAACTCCAGACTTTGTGTTCCTAATGATTCTGACTTGAAGCATAGAATCATGATGGAGGCACACAACACACCGTTTGCAATCCATCCTGGGAGTACCAAAATGTATCATGATCTTCGACATACATTTTAGTGGAACAATATGAAGAGAGAGATCACGAAGTTTATCTCGAGGTGTTTAACTTGTCAACGTGTAAAGGCGGAGCATCAAGTGCCAAAGGGTCCATTGCATCCACTTGAGATTCCAAAATGGAAGTGGGAACATATTACCATGGATTTTGTTACGGGTCTTCCCACGGTTTCTCAAGGCATAAATGCGATTTGGGTTATTGTTGATAGATTAACCAAGTCTACTCATTTCTTGCCGATACGGGAGACTTATTCCTTTGAACGTCTTGCTCGTATGTACGTAAATGAGATTGTGAGATTGCATGGCATGCCAGTATCCATTGTTTCGGATCGTGACCCAAGATTCACTTCACGATTTTGGATTAGCTTGCAAAAAGCTATGGGCACGGATTCTGATTGATTTTCGCATACCATCCTCAAACGGATGGGCAATCAAGAGAGGACTATTCAAACTCTTGAAGATCTATTAAGACTTTGTGTCCTAGATTTCAAAGGGAGTTGGGATAAGTACCTACCATTGGTGGAATTCTCCTACAACAACAGTTATTAGGAAAGTATAGGTGTGGCTCCATTTGAAGCATTGTATAGACGAAAGTGTCGCTCTCCAGTATGTTGGGATGAGGTGGGAGAAGCAACGTTGTTGGGACCAGAGTTGGTATGAATAACTACAGAGAAGATCCAAATGATTCGACAACGTATACAAACGACATATGATCGACAAAAGAGTTATGCGGATCTTCATCGAAAGGACGTGGAATTTGACATTGGGGATCATATATTGTTACGTATTGCTCCATGGAAGGGAGTTACAAGATTCGGGGAGAGAGGAAAGCTCAATCCACGATTTATTGGTCCATTTCAGATTCTTGACCGAGTAGGAAATGTGGCCTATAGACTCGCATTACCTCCAAGTATGTCTCATGTTTATAATGTTTTTCATATATCTGTGCTACGTAAATATGTGAAAGACCCAAACCACGTTATTAAGTTAGAACCAGACGAGATAGCTGAAGACTTAACGTACGAAGAGGTACCTATCAAGATCTTGGATATGAAAGAGCATGACCTACGCACAAAGGTCATACCACAAGTCAAATTTTTTGGAGGAACCATGCTATAGAGGAAATGACCTGGGAGTTAGAAACGGAAATGAAAGCGAGGTATCCTCACCTTTTCGAAACACCAGGTACGTACGTCAATTTCGAGGACGAAATTTCATAAGTAGGGGAGGTTGTAATACCCCAACTTATTATAAATGAAATATAATTTCTCTATTTATTATTTTGAAATAGTAAGGGTTGAATTGATTAATGTGGTTAGTTATGGGTAAAATGCGCAAATATTTCAAATAAGCAAGTGGTTATAAAATATTCATTTTTATCGGAGAATATTCGTTTGGTCGTGGAATATTCTTCTTGTCGAGAATAATATTAAATGACACTACCAGCAAATTTTGTCGGCCCTATAATGGAAAGTGATTGGATGAAGAAAACGACAAGTATAAGTTGTTTATAAATAACGGCGTAGTTGTTACCGTTAATACTATTGGAATATCCGGTGGTTAAAACACGCGAGAATACACGTTGTTGCATAGTAACACGGTGTATTGCACAAATTATTGATTCTTACGTGAAGGCACTACTCAATAATTGTTACGATAATTACTTGCTCAATATTTTATTTTATTGATTCAATAATTGTTACGTTGATATTTTATATTATCGTCTTTGCTTTCCATTATCGAAACAATAATTCATATTATCCTAATATATTATTAGATAACATTATTGGCAATGTCTAGAAAGTTCTCATCTAAGGAGAGGTTTGGTCACCTAATTGCATGCTTACCATGAAGAGAGATCCTTATTGAAAGCCCTCTTCCTAGAACGACACACAGTTACCAAAGATCTTTGTGATTCTCGTAATATTATTTGTGAATAATTAATTATTGATTTATATGATAAGGAAAATATTAATTTTATGTGGATATAGATGGAGAAAACTTTTTTAAAGTGAAAATTTTTGAAAATTGATATTTTATCTTTTCTGATAAAATAATATTTTATTATATTATTATAATATAATAATGGTGATATTTTTACAATGAATGTGTGATATATGAGTATATGAGGAGGAAGAGTATTTTTGTTACTAAAAATATTTAAAACATGTTAAATGTGACGCCCCCAAAATTAGGTATACATCACCTATCTTGGGTCGCCAGATACATGGTACAGAATTCAAATACAACTTACTAATACAACTGTCGTATACAATACGACAAAACATAAACTGTGAGTTTGAATACAAATATTATCTACTAGAGATTATACAAACTCAAAAGGAGTCCTCATTACAATTATTATCACACTATTTCACAGAATAGTGAGGACTACTAATGTTATCCTTCCGACCATCACTCCGCTCCCCAGACTCGTCCCCAAATTTATATTCTCATTTCAAGAGAACAAAGAAAAGAAAGGGTGAGCTCAACTAGCCCAGTAAGAAATATTATGACTAAGATAATGTAGAATAAATTATCATTAGTCTCCAACAATGTTGAACTGATAAAATATAATAGACATCAAGTTTAACTGCAGCGGAATAAGCAATCCATTAAAAGAGTCAAGTAGAAAATAAAATATACTATCTTTTATGATTAAAAAGGTTTTTCATGACTTTTATCACTGAGACTCAACTTAATAAATAATCCACATCATCAAATCATCCCTGCACTACAGGCCAAGGATATTCTTTAGTATCACGACCACGAATTATCCATGCACTACGGCTAAAGATAATCATGTTTTCATCAATCGGCCCCGATCATGCCATAAAATAATTCATCTTTGCACTACTACCAAAGAGAATCCATAGCCATAATCATACCAAAAATCGTCCCATCAATGCACTACTGCCCCAATGAGGATTTTTTTCCACATCATTTGTAACATTACTTACTTATGATTATTATACCTAATAATCCCGGATCATAATCATACCAAGTCCATCTATGCACTACATACCACAGATGACTTTCAACATAATATAAACATGATGATGATGACAATGATATAAGAATTCAATAAAACAAGTTCAAGAATTAATTTATACAGAACTAATAATGTCCAAATTGTCAACATGATAATCGCTTTTGTAGAGTAAAAATTCAAGAATGCTCGGAAGAATATTTCCATGAAAAGATACTGGATGAAGCGCAAATATCAAGGATATTCCACTAATTTCATGGAGTATAGAAGTCAAAACTTTAACACACTGAGTATAATAAAGAATGGAATAACAAAAGAAATCACCATGCATGCGGTACTTCGCATAGGCAGGTTATTCCAATAGAATACTAAATAATGGAACCAGGTCAAGTGAAATTCACATCGACAGGATGCTCCAACATAATAGTAAATGCGGAATAATAAATGATGGAACCGAGTCCCAAGGTGATAGTATGCAGACGAGATATTCGGCAGTAATAATAAAGACGGGAATAATAAAAAATGGAACCAGTCCTGTATAGCATGCATGTGATATTCCGACATAATAATAAAGACGAGAATAATAAAGAATGTCACAAAGTATAGGGTATTCACAGATATCAAAGTTATTCAAATGAATAATAAAGAAATGGAATAATAGAAGTTCTCTTCGTGAATACAAAAGAATAATATCCCTTACCGTAAAATAATACTTGATATAAGAGTAGTGAAGTAGCAGAAAAATTTTCTTCTATCTCTCTATAGTTTCTCTCTCTAGAGTTTAGTGAATTCGTAAGAAAATAATGAAGGAATGAACTTCTATTTATAGGAAAATGGAATGCATAAGAATTAATCCATGAACGGTCCAGATTGATTTACTTTAATCGACGGTTCATATTTAAAGAAAAAATCTTTTAAATAAAATAAAATATATTCTATTTATGTAAAAAGATTTTACTATGCAAACACTATGCTTGCACTATACAAATACTATGCATAATAAAATATAATATATTCTATTTATAGATTAACTTTAATAAAGTATTCATTTTATATAAAAAGATTTTACTATGCAAAATAAAGATGCATAATAGAATATAATATATTCTATTTATAGAATAACTTTAATAAAGTATTCTGTTTTATATAAAAAGATGTTTCTATTTTATTACGAATAAAACAAAACTTCTAAATCAACAATAATTGAATCAAATAATGTGAGATACTATGCATCAACTATTGTAGCAATAATTGAACAAAACTGAGTGACTTCTCACATAAATATCAATAATCAATACTGTATGCTACTATGCAACAACGCATATTACTGTACTTTTACTACCGAGTAGTTCAACAGTATCAATGGTAAAACTTCCGCAGTTATTTTTAATAAAATATTTTTGTCGTTTTCTCAATCCGACAATAATTCCGTTGTTGGGTCCACCAATGATTGTGCCGTCGTACGAATATTTCCTGTTTAAAATGAATATTCCCCGACCAATCGAATATAATATGACAACTTGCATACTTTGCAAAATTTATAAATATTACCCACAACTATAACATTATCTCAAATTCACACCATAATATAAAAAAAATTATTTCGAGAAAATTAATTCTTTATTCATAAAATTTGGGGTTTCACAATCTCCCCTCCTTATGGAATTTTGCCCTTGAAATTTGCGTACGTACCCGGTATGCCGAACAGGTGAGGATACCTTGACTTCATTTCAGATTCTAACTCTTGAGGTATAACCCTTGAGTGTTGGATACGATTCTTCTTATCCAAGATTTTAACACGAGATCTCATACGTTAAATCATCCGCTATCTCGTCCGATTCTAAATTAATAATGTGTTTCGGGTCATCCACATATTTACGTAACATTGATACGTTAAAAACGTTATGAGCACGCGACATACTTGGCGGTAAAATGAGTCTATAAGCCACAGTTCCTACTCAATCGAGGATTTCAAATGGGCCAATTAAATCGAGGGTTGAGATTTCCTCTCTTCAAAGAACTCTTGCTTCTAGAATAACGCCTCTTGAACCTTCTTCTTCACATTCATCGATTCGGTATGTAGCTTGAGCGTCTTTAACTTTATCGATTAAAGTCGATTTTACTCGTATATTCGTTATCTTCACATGGGTCCCTAGAGTCTTTAACTCTATCTTCATCATTTGCAAGTTATACGAAATGAGTCTTTGTGTTAACAACATCGCACTTGTAAACGCATACGATCTTCTACTCAACACGTCAGCTACCACGTTCGCTCTTCCACGATGATATTGAATGGTACGATCGTAATCTTCAATAGCTCGAGTCAACGTCTTTGGCGCATTATACGTTCGTTTTGGTTAAAGAAATATTTGAGGGTTTTAGAAATGGGTTTTGTACTGGGGTCAATACAAAATTCGATTTCACGCTCTAGGGGTAGGCTAAGAAGTCTTCAAGAATATGTAAGGAAATTTATTAACAATAGAAATATCATTCAAAACTGTGACTCTCATCTAAGTCTTGGGTAACACATCACATTGATACCTATCAACTTGCCATCGTCATTCACAGCGTTGCCTACAGAAAGTTTGGGTTTGGTGCATTCCACACAAGGAAGTCAACAACGAAAGAACCGGGGCTCTTTACTTTTGGCTTGATATGACCATGATTGACTTTAGTGATTTGGTTGCTTGAATTCGCATAACAGGTTGGTTAGAAATATGAAAGCTAACAACCTGACGAAAAGCATGATGAGTAGTTAACCAATCGATTCCTAAAATCACATCAAAGGCAAGTATTTTCAAAGAGATACGATTGACAGGTAACGTGAAAGTGTTGATTTGAACAAGATTGATAAATAGTGGAGGTAACGAAGGTTTCTCCCAATGGAGTTTCAATAGATAAATCAAAGTTTAACTTCTCCGGAGTTAAGTACAAACATTGAACACAACTAGGTGAAATAAAAGAGTGAGTAGAACCGGTATCTAACACGGTATAGACTTCATAAGAGCTTATGATTAACTTACCCGTGATAATTTTATTCAGGTTCCTCGTCACAAGAAAAAAACGCTCTCTCTTAAACTACCGGCTTTGGCTTGTCTGGGACATCCTTTGGCATCACTATCCCAGTTGGACTTGACTTCACCATACGACAAAATCGAGCTAGGTGACCTTCTCTTCCGCAATTAAAACACGCTTTGGATTGTTGCGTACAGTTTGGACGGATGTGTCCCTCTTGTCCGCATTTGAAATATACGACCGATGGGCGTTCTTCTTCCTTTGAAACGGGTGCTGGTGCCGACGTCTTCTCGTCATTGTTGAACCTTCTCTTCTTAAAATGTCCATTCTTATTATCTTGGCCATGATTACCACCGAAATTGTTAGAATTCTTGGCATGATAATATCCCCTACGATGGTTATCGTTGTTCGATGACCGCTACCCCAGATGATGATTATTATCGTGTTGTTGGTGGTTGCCTTTTGGTTGTCTTGACTCATTATCGCGCTCCAATAATCGAGCCCTATTCACAACATCCGAATATAAACAAAGTTTGTGAGAAATGAGGTATTGACGTATATCGGGTTTCAAACCTCGCAAAAACAATCGCGTCATTCGCTCCTCATTATCGACCAAATGGGATGCAAACCGGGATAACTCCGCAAACTTAGCCTCGTACTGCGACACGGTCATATTATTTTGCTCCAGCTTAATGAATTCTACCACCTTCATGTGACGAATACTTTAAGGAAAGTACTTGTCGTTGAATAATTCTTGGAACTTCCCCAAGACATCTTGAGTGCGTCAGGCTGGGTACGTTTTACAGATTCCCACCAATGATCTCCTTCTTCACGCATCATAAAGGTGGCGAATGGAACCTTTTGCTCCTCTAAGTATTCCAAGACATCAAATATCTTGGTAATCTGCTTTATCCATGTCTCTGCCTTAAGTGGTTTTGGCTTTCCCAAAAACTCAGGTGGTCCCAGCTCCTTGAACTGCTTAGCGGTGACCAATCGTGGGTTACCATTGTTTCCACCTGCATTATGGACAGGAGCTGCCTTCGCCCGTTGTTTCATGAATTGCTCCTTAAACTTCTTGGCGGTGACCGTCCGAGAGTTATCAGTATTTTTACCTGCATTTTGGACAGGAGCTGCCTTCACTTGTTGTTGCATGAATTGCATTAAGCCTCTGACCATCCCATCATTCACCATTTCATCGGTGTTATTGTTTTCATGAGGAGTATTGTCATCTAGTTGCACATTATCCTGATTATTGATCTGTGGAGACTCAACGGTCTCCTGTGCTCCATTGATAATCTCAACATTCTCGGATGCCATTTTCAAACACTGCCACAAAACAAGGGTTAATTAACATATCACATATTATCCCTATACTTTGACCGTCCAATTAAATACCAAATAAACTTAGGTTGGTCATACTAGCGAAGGAATTCCCCATCTCTCCCCTCCTAGTTCTTGTCTCACATCTTACCCAGGGATCATATCCCTAAGCTTTGATACCAACTGTGACACCCCAAAAATTAGGTATACATCACCTATCTTGGGTCGCCAGATACATGGTACAGAATTCAAATACAACTTACTAATACAACTATCGTGTACAATACGACAAAATATAAACTGTGAGTTTGAATACAAATATTATCTACTAGAGATTATACAAACTCAAAGGGAGTCCTCATTACAATTATTATCACACTATTTCACAGAATAGTGAGGACTATTAATGCTATCCTCTGGACCATCACTCCGTTCCCCGACTCGTCCCCAAATATATTCTCATTTCACAAGAGAAAAAAAGAAAGAAAGGGTGAGCTCAACTAGCCTGATAAGAAATATTATGACTAAGATAATGTAGAATAAATTATCATTAGTCTCCAACAATGTTGAACTGATAAAATATAATAGACATCAAGTTTAACTGCAGCGGAACAAGCAATCCATTAAAAGAGTCAAGTAGAAAATAAAATATACTATCTTTTATGATTAAAAAGGTTTTTCGTGACTTTTATCACTGAGACTCAACTTAATAAATAATCCACATCATCAAATCATCCCTACACTACAGGCCAAGGATATTCTTTAGTATCACGACCATGAGTTATCCATGCACTACGGCTAAAGATAATCATGTTTTCATCAATGGTCCTGGTCATGCCATAAAATAATTCATCTTTGCACTACGGCCAAAGAGAATCCATAGCCATAATCATACCAAAAACTGTCCATCAATGCACTACGGGCGAATGAGGATTTTTTCCACATCATTTGTAACATTACGGTTATGATTATACCGAATAATCCCGGGTCATAATCATACCAAGTCCATCTATGCACTACAGACCACAAATGACTTTCAATATAATATAAGCATGAGGATGATGACAATGATATAAGAATTCAATAAAACAAGTTCAAGAATTAATTTATACAGGAACTAATAATGTCCAAATTGTCAACATGATACTTCTTTGTAGAGTAAAATTCAAGAATGCTCAGAAGAATATTTCAATGAAAAGATACTGGATGAAGCGCAAATATCAAGGATATTCCACTAATTTCATGGAGTATAGAAGTCAAAACTTTATCCAACCGAGTATAATAAAGAATGGAATAACAAAAGAAATCACCATGCATGCGATACTTCGCATAGGCAGGTTATTCCAATAGAATACTAAATAACGGAACCAGGTCAGGTGATATTCACACCGATAGGATGTTCCAACAGAATAGTAAATGCGGAATAATAAATGATGGAACCAGTCCGTGTATAGCATGCATGTGGATATTCCGCGGAGAATAATAAAGACGGAATAATAAAAATGGAATCGAGTCCAAATAGATAGCATGCATATGTGATATTCCTACGTAATAATAGAAGAATGTCACCAAGTATATGGTATTCTGCATGATACAAAAAGTTATTCCAACGAATAATAAATAAATGGAATAATGTAAGTTCTCTTCGTGAATACAAAAGAATAATATCCCTTACCGTAGTAAAATAATACTTGATATAAGAGTAGTGAAGTAGCGAAAAACTTTTCTTCTCTCTCTATAGTCTCTCTATAGTTTCTCTCTCTAGAGTTCGGAGAATTCGTAAGAAAATAATGAAGGAATGAGCTTCTATTTATAGGAAAATGGAATGCATAAGAACTAATCCATGAACGGTCCAGATTGATTTACTTTAATCGATTGGTCCATATTTAAAGAATTTTTTAAAATATAATATAATATATTCTATTTATATAAAAATATTTTACTATCTAACGACAACATATCTGAGCACTATCTGAAACACTATACATAATAAAATATAATATATTCTATTTATAGAATAACTTTAATAAAGTATTCATTTTTTATATAAAAGATTTTACTATGCAAAATGCGGAATGCATAATAGAATATAATATATTCTATTTATAGAATAACTTTAATAAAGTATTTTGCTTTATATAAAAAGATGTTTCTATTTTATTACTTAATAAAACAAAACTTCTAAATCAACAATAATTGAATCAAATAATGTGAGATACTACACAACAACTATTATTGCAAAGAATAATTGAACAAAACCGAGTGACTTCTCACATAAATATCAATAATCAATACCGTGTATTGCTACTATGCAACAACGCCAGATTCGTATTTCTTTACTACCGAGTAGTTCAACAAAGATCAACGGTAAAACTTCCATTGTTATTTTTAATAAAATATTTTTGTCGCTTTTTCAATCCGGCTAATAATTCCATTAATGGGGTCCACCAATGATTGTGTAAATCATTTTATATTTCTGCTTTAAAACGAATATTCCCAGACCAATCGAATATAATATGACAACTTACATACTTTGCAAAATTTATAAATATTACCCACAACTATAACATTATCTCAAATTCACACCATAATATAAAAAAAATTATTTTGAGAAAATTAATTATTTATTCATAAAATTTGAGGTTTCACATTAAACATGTTTCTGGACCCCATTTCTTGACTGAAATTTGATTACAGCCTGTAAATTCGCCTGTTTGTGGATTTCGATCACTTTTTGTTTGGAATTTGGAAAAACTTAAACTTACAAAGTTGTAGAGAATGAAATTTCCTATGGAAAGGACACGTGGTTCGAATTTTTCTGACAAAAGGGCTATTTATTATGAATTATTGAAGTTTTGAAGTTCCGAAATAATTTATTTTTAGAAGTTTTAGTTATTTATTTTATGAAAAATGTTTTTTCTTACTTTTTCTAGAAGGTGGGCATGTGGGAAATGCTAAGAGCTGATTTCCAAGGAGGCGTATGAAATTTTATTATTAATAATATATTTTATTAAATTTTCTGCTTTGGTGTTCTAAGCATTTTCCTATAAATAGGGTGTTTATGTTAGAATTGAAAATCACACCAGAAACACAAGTTTTCTCTCTCTTTCTCTCTCTATATTATTGAGCGTATTCTTGTGAGTATTTTAAGACTTTGAGTGTTGCTATACGGTGCAAGTTCCCTTCAGCTCTATATCCAGTATTCCAGTCAGAAGTACTATCTTTTCGAGGTAAGGGATGTTGTTTTCTTCTTAAATGATATTATTTTCTTCAATATCATTATGCCAAAATACTGGTATGAACTTTTTATCAAATTTGGAACTTTTTGTGCTCTGGTTATTATTCACGATACGGCACTATTCACGAATCTGACTATTCATCGAAAAAAAATAAAATTTTCTTCTTTTTGTCCAAGATGTCTATTATGGTTACTATCTTTGATTGTATCCATGTTTTGATCTTTATTTTTGAATTCTGCTTCAAAATTGGTTATTATGGAGTATTATTGAACTTGGATAAAACTGTAATACGAATCCCTAATATTTGTTCTTTTGTTTCACTAGATTCGTTTCTTTAAAAATATTTTTCATCATCCTCAGTCCTAAATGATGATATTACAGAATATCTTTGGCCTGTAATGCAAAGATGAATGATTTCTGATGAATATCTTTGGTTGTAGTGCAAAGATGAACATGTGTTTAGATGAACATGACCAACTGATGAATATCTTTAGCCTGTAGTGCAAAGATGAATATTTGATTCCAGATATATATTGATTGATGTTACAGGGATAAAATATCGACGATGAACTTTTAAATTCATATATAGAAGATAGTAGATTTCATTCTCTACTTAACTCTTCTAATGAATTATTATTTCCGCTGCGAATATTGATTTAAAACTGGTTGTCAATTGTATTCTATTAGATTTTACCCTGTTGAGGACTAACGATAATTTGTTCTATGTTATCTTAGTCATAATGTTCTTTACTGGGCTAGTTGAGCTCATCCTTTTCCTTTTTGTTCCATTTTTCTTCTTAGGAGGTGAGAATGTAGCGAGTACTAGTCGGGGTGTGGAATGATGGTTCTAGAAGTTGTTTTAGTAGTCCTCACTATTTTGTAAAATAGTGTATCAATAATTGTAATGAGGACTTATTTGAGTGTGGATATTGTCTAGATGACAATATTTGTATTTAAACTCACAGTTTAAGTTTTGTCGTATTTTGCACGATAGTTGTATTAATAAAGTTGTAGTTGTTTCTGTACCATGTATTTGGCGACTCAGAATGGGTGTTGTATTCCTATTTTGGGGGCGTCACAAAGTGGGGATTATAGTATGGAATATGAATCAATCTCATGATTGAAAAGTTTACAGCAAGATTGTTGGGTGTCAGTTGTACTGTGAATTGGTACAGATTCAGGAAAAGGATTATGAATACAAGTTAAATGAAATTCGTATTGAGAAGGGGATTAGGATTAAGTGGGGATTATGAAATATATGTGTCGATCTATTTGATATATGCATGTTAAGAGGGTGATTCCTTTCTCATATGTATAACAGATAGATAGGTCATAGGTAGAGGATATAAGGTTAAGTACGAGTTCTTAAAAATCATATTTATGTGACATTCTTGACTCATAGTTATATGAAATATTTATGAACCCCTCAGCGAACGGACGCCAAAGGTCAGACTAGGATAAGTTCTTAAACTCATATGATTGTGGTAATTTATGGACTCATAAGTGTGGTTTGACGAACTGGGTATAGTTGTGTGTAAATGGAGTATTAAAGACTATAGGAATGAGATAGATTGTTAAGCAAATGATTATTAGTGGAGACATAAGTTTTCCTCAAACTCCTAGCTATGCTAGACTTCAAATGTTGACATCAAGCTAAATCGCTTTGTGCTTTTGAAAAAAAATGTAGACTCGTAATCATTTTTGAAACGGTTTAAAGTATAGTCTATGCTATTTATTTCACTTGCATTTGCAAATGATTTGAAATGTTAAAATATATTTTATTTATCACTCTTGTACCATGTAACCTGGTGCAGAGATGATAAAAAGTTGATGGAGTTGTAAATACAGGAATACTTAGTGTGAATTTGATCTAAAATTGTTATTCCACTATTGTATGATGTGTTATGACAAAGTCATACAATGACGGCATCCTCAAACGAATTTGTGTTATCTACAATGCGGCATCATGACGTCATTCTCAAAAATATTTTCAAAAAAATTTAAATTTGCCAACGGGGTTTGGCTACACCTAAATAATTTGATTGAATTGAATTATTGATATGAGTCTATGTTATTCGATTCAGCTAGACTAAAGTTTATGAAAACTAAGTGTTCATTGAAAGAAATTTCCCGAACCAAATTGTTTTGGTGCGGAATCCAACAAAAAGCGAGGTAGAATTTTGTGCCTATGGCGAAGAAGAGAAATGCAGATAAAATCGAAGACATGGCCAAGACAGGCATATCGAAGCTAATCAACCTTTGTGTCATCATAAGTTATGACTATTTGCGGATGAATTTCTATATAACCTTTGCGAAAATGATGCATAAATAGTCTATATGACTCCTCAGCAAAATTTGAAAATTTTTACTCTTGTGAGTGGTGTATTGGGTACATGTGATGCTGTGTATGTATGGTGTAAGGTGTAAGGTAAATTTCGGGGACGAAATTTTTAGAAGAAGTGGTGAATGTGGCAACCCGAGAATTTAGAAAATTTTTAAAATTTTAATTAATTGATTTAAGGTTCAAAATTAGAACCTAGACAAAAAATTAGTGTATGCGTTTGATATTTTTAAGTTGGAATTTTGAGGATTTCAAAATTTTGTGAAGGATTTAGGTGAATTATTCAGGATTAAGTGAATACGTAAATATATTCTGTGAATATGGTTATATATGTGTGCATGATGTGGTTAAGGGTCATGGGTTGATCAGATAAACGATATCTGTAACAAACATTAAGTATATATTAAGAACGCCAACGTTCGGTTAGAAAACCCTAGCGATTAACAAGAAACCCTAAAAAATCGGTTCTGGAAACCCTAATTTCAGTTTCGGGAATCCAAAACCCTAATTCGGTGTACGAAACCCTAATCTGGGAACTTAAATGATTATTGTATTGCTTAAGTGCTATTAATTAATAAATTAATTAGGGTAAAGCTTAATTAATTAGCAAACCCTAATTTCAAATTTAGAAAACCCTAATTTATAGATTTGAAACCCTAATTTTTAATTAGGGAAAAACCTAAGTGTTAATTTAATAATTGTAATGTTAATTAGGAAACCCTAATCCTAATTTTCAAGTTAAGTAATTAGGAAACCCTAATCTAATTACGAAAAAAAATTAATTTCTAAATTAGAAAATTATTTTTCTATTAGAAACCCTAATTAGTGGTTTATAAACTTTAATGACTATTTTTACCCTAATTGCTTAATTAGCGATTGTAATTAGGAAATGCTAATCCTAATTAGCAAGATTAAGTAATGATTAAGAAATTTTAATATAATTAGAAAATTCTAATTATAATTTAGAAATATTAATTTTCTATTTTTAAAACCTAAATTGGAAATTTTAGAAAATTAAATTTCAAACCCCAAGGGTTTCAAACCCTAAACCCTAAATGTTCCAAACCCTAAACCCTAAATCTAAACCCTAAACCCTAAGGGTTTGGCTAATTGACAAGAATATCATTAAAACAAAAATCAAAATGACTATAATGCCCTTCTTGGATTTTTATGAGGTTACTTGCAAATCTTGGGAAAATGAGGAGTTGGTGACCAACTATATTGACTTAGTGAACAGATCTCAGCCTCATTTCAGCAGCTACTAGCATTATATCATGTTATATGTATAGATTAGAGAGGAAAAAAATGCTCACTTTAGTTTTCATTTCTCCCAAGACTTTCTCTCTTTAAAATTCGGGAAAGGGGAGTGTGAGAGAGTGAGGAGATAAGCCATGATCATATCTTAACACTCCATGATCAGTAACCAAAAGTCAGAATCAAGATCAAAGTGTAAAAGAGGTATAAACCCTAAATCTTAAAAATAAGTGATCTTATGTTATATGTTGAAATTGATTGGTTAAAGATGTGTTATAAGGTGTCTATAAGTGATCTGGGTTGATAGATCATGGATCTATAACATCTAGATGCACGAATTTAATGTTTTCTAAAATCTGAAAAAACTTGAAAAAAGTGGCCTGACAACGAATATCAGTGGCCTTAGATTCGTTTCTGTTTTTGCTTTTTGTTGTTTTAAAGTTGGAAGCTATATTTTGTTATGTGGTCTTTGTTTTTTAAAACAAATCAGGGTCATTGGATGTCCATATCATTAGATATAAACGGTCAAAACCCGTTGACCGGGCATGACCGAAGCTTTCTGGGTAACCCAAAAAGCGTTATATCAGTGTCTGACAAGTTTTTGGTTAGCCCAGATCTGTCCGTTGTAAAGTGGTTTGATGTTTTGTTTGTAACTAAGTTGTAGCCTGATAGATCTACTATACATTTATGTATTTGTATTCTTTATACTATCAACTGATCAAAAGTAACAGACGATCAAACTAGACCATTTGGTCACAGTTGCAGTTTCTGGAATTTCCAGAAAACCAGAAGAACAAATCTTCTAACAATGTTTGACTGGGATAAATCTGGTTAATGTAATTGATTTGGATTGCGATTAGTATATTTAGTTATTCCTTGTCGTGTGTACTATACATATGGACCTTAAGAACATAAAAAGTATGGTCAGAACATAGAAATAATTAAGCCTCAATATAGCACCATGTAACTGTCTGGGTTTCTGGGTTACCCAGAAAACCCAGGAACACTCTGACAGCGAATTAGGCAGCTTAGATCTCCTTGTTGTTTTGTTGTATGGCCAAAATGACAGTTGGATGTAGTAGTGTTACAATTCAGCTACACGATAAAGCTTCAAGATAGCCCAGAAACTAATTATACTGAGAATTACGCTTGATCAAACGAGCCACCTTGAGAACTGGTCTGACAGTGTTCTTGAGCTCAGGAACACCTAAGACGACAGACAAGTGTCGCTAAAGGCCTACAACGACGGTTCTATTTATTTTAATTTTTGAATATTTCAAAAATTATTAATAAATAGATAAAAATGATTTTTAATGATTAAAAATACAAAATTTCATAAATAGTAAATAAACTAAAAAATAGTTTTTAATTATTTAGAGTATATTTCATAAATATTTAATATTTTTGGAATATAAATGGTATTTAATTTATTTAATGATAATATTAAATAAATTATTTAAAAATAATTTTAATACATGAAAAATCATGAAAAATAATATTATGGTAAAAGAAAATATTTTAAGTTATTTTTAGTGACTTTTAATATTTTGGGATGAATTTCATTAATTAATTGATATTAATGATAATTAGTTTATTTAATAAATATATTAAATAAATTAAGAAAAAATGGAATTAATGCTTTATAAATTATATAAAATGATTTAAGTGTTAGAAAAATATTTTTAAGTTATAAAATATAGGCTTAAATATAATTTACTACCTAAACTATAGGCCATATTCCA
This sequence comes from Panax ginseng, assembly GCA_020205605.1. Classification (NCBI taxonomy): domain Eukaryota; kingdom Viridiplantae; phylum Streptophyta; class Magnoliopsida; order Apiales; family Araliaceae; genus Panax; species Panax ginseng. The sequence goes on from CM035150.1 coordinate 64,031,186, forward strand.
CTTCGATGATCCACCTTTCAATTTTGTCAATTAGATGATTGAACTATCAATTTTTTCCACTTTGGTTCTGATAAAGTCTCGCCACATCATAAATTGATGATTTGGGTCATTGACCACTAATTTGTCTTTGATGTGTGTTAAAAAAAATTAAGTTTTCAATTTTTTATTATATTAGAGGCAAAAATGTAAATAAACAAAAAATCGATTAACAAATATAATAATTATACTATTTGTTTAATCATTTATTATACTATTTGTTAATTGTTTTTGTTTATTTACATTTTAGCCTCTAATATAATAAAAAAAAATTGAAAACTTAATTTTTTTTTAAGTACACATCAAGACAAATTTGTTCTAATCGCTGTTGCCACGCCATCAATTTTTGACGTGGCAGACTTAATTGAACTAAAGTGGAAAAAATTGATAGTTCAATCATCTAATTGACAAAATTAAAAAGTGGATCATCGAAGTGGAATATGACATATAGTTTAGGGCAGTAAATTATATTTCAGCCTAAAATATAACTTTTGATATTTTGTCATGAAAATATTAATATTTTAATATTAATAGTAATTAATGGATAATGAATTTAATATTTTAAAAATCATATAAATATGATTTTAATGTATTAAAAATACTTTGATATATTATAAATATATTATAATATTATGTGATGTATTTCATTAATATTTGATACTAAATAAATATTAATGATAAAAGAATTATGTGGTATTTAATTCATTTAAATATGTTTTTAATGATTGAAAATTCATGATAAATAGTAATAATTATTTAAAAATTATTACGAGCATACAAAAAATCTTTCGACTGATAATAAATTATATGAGATGATTGTTAAGTGTTAAGTCAGAGTTTAATTGAACTTAGACTCGATAAAAGTCCGACTAGACCGTCGGAACGTTAAACTTTGTCGAACTCAAGTCAGACTGAAATAGTTTGACCTGATACTGAGTCTTATATGTGTTATAGACTGATAGGGTTATGTGTTATGTGTTTAGGTTATTCTATATTTATATATATAGTAGTATTATATTTTGATGATATTATTCTAATATTGGAGATCTATATTACTAATATTAGGTCTTCGGATAAAGCGTTATAAATTGCGTTGCGGTAATCAACGGTTCAGGCAAGTTTGTTTTACTTAACTCTACTAAGAGTTGTTTTATTCGGATAAGCTTATGGTTAATCATTGATGGTTGCCATGAATTGTACTCTGTACATATTGCATGTATAAGTCAGGTATGAAAGGCTGATCACCTTCATTACCAGTTGTTTCAGATATATTTGTTCATGTATAATACTTGTTCAGTCATAAATTTGTTCCTGCTAGTTCACAATTATATTGTTGAATTATAGCCAGCTTATTATTCAGACTCTTTCAATCATGATATATCGTTATATTATTGAACTTAAACTTGCTGGGAAACTTTCATGCTCACCCTTGCTATATCATGATAAAACATTACAGATTAAGATGAACGTGTCGGATACAAGGAAAGGTTAAAGAAAGTTCCAGCTTTAGTTTACGTATGCGATTAGATTTGTAATAGTAATGTATGATGATAATGTTATGTATTAAATAAGTTATGTATTGTGTATTAAGTTAAGGTTACTCGACCTTGGGGAAAAGTGTGTAAGTTCAATGTATAAATAATTTATGTTTATATCTTCCGCAAATAGTTGTATAGTGATAGAATGATTGAACCGGATCCGCGGTGATTCGGGACCTCGGATTCGGGGCCATCACAGTAATCATGACCGTAATGTTACAAATGATGTGGAAAAAGTTCTCATTGGCCCGTAGTGCATTGATGGACAGTTGTTGGCATGATCATGACCATTGATGAATACACGAATATCCTTGGCCTGTAGTGCATGGATAATTTGTGGTCGTGATACTAATGAATATCATTGGTAGTCAGAAAAGCAAGGATGATGTGGATTATTTATTGTCGAGTCTCAGCGATAAAAAGTAATGAAAACCTTTTAAATCATAGAAGATAGTAGATTTTATTCTCTACTTGACTCTTCTAATGGATTTCTTGTTCCACCGCAGCTTAAACTTGATGTTTGTTATATTTTATAAGTTTAACATTGTTGAAGGCTAATGATAATTTATTCGCATTATCTTAGTCATAATATTTCTTCTTGGGCTAGTTGAGCTCACCCTTTTACTTTCATTATTCTCTTGAGAAATGAGAACGTGGCGTGGACTAGTCGGGGAACAGAGTGATGGTCCTAGATGGTGCATAAATAGTCCTCACTATTCTGTGAAATAGTGTGACAATAAATGTAATGAGGATCCCATTGAGTTTGTATATTGTCTAGATGACAATATTTGTATTAAAACTCACAGCTTATGTTCTATATTTAAGGTTGTATTTGTATTCTATACCATGTATTTGGCGACTCAGAATAGGTGATGTATACCTATTTTGGGGGTGTCACAAAAAGAATTCACCAGGCATGCGATTGACCGCACAGACAGGTTATTCCAACAGAATAATAAATAATAGAACCAGGTCATGCGTAAACTCACAGACATGATATTCCAACATAAAAATAAATAATGGAACCAGGTCATGCGTAAACGCACAGACAGGATATTTCAACAGAATAATAAATAATGGAACGGTGTCACGCGAAACGCATACGCATGTGATGTTCCAATGTAATATTAAAGAATGGAACAACAATGAAATTCACTGTACATGCGATAGATCGCATGAGACATAAAGTTATTCCAAATGTAATTATAAAGAATGGAATAACAGAAGAATTTCACCATGTATGCGGTACTTCGTATAGACAGGTTATCCCAACATAATAATAAAGAATGGAATAACAACCCTTACGAGTATTAAAAAAAAACAACTCTCTTCATGAATACAAAATAATAATACCCATTACCTTAGTAGGAGATTGAATACTACAGTAGTGTAGTAACAGAATACTCTTCTTCTTCCTCTCTTATTCTCTCTATACCTTCTCTCTCTATAGCTTGAATGAATTTGTGAAAAATAATGAAGAACTAGGCCTCTATTTATAGAAGATTTCTAGCTTAGCCCTTGCAATGTGAAAAGGCAAGCGGCTTGACAACTGGTGATGTGAAAAGAAAAGTGGTTTGACGCCTGTAATGTGAAACACCAAGTGGTTTGACTCCTGTAATGTGAAACGACAATTGGTTCGACGCTTGTAATGTGAAACGAAAATTATTTCGACGCCTGTAATATGAAACAACAAGTGGTTTGACGTCTGGTAAATGTAATTACTATTGACGAAAAAGACTCTTAGATGATGACATATGGGCCCCCATAGAATTACCAAACTTACCACAAACATCTCATAATAGACTCTTTATATACATCAAGGATTGAATAAATATTACCACAAATCATTTTATTTTTAATCAACACATATTTAATCTTTCAACAATTATTCATCATTAATATTATAACTTGTCGTCTCAATTATTGATTTAATAAAATAATATATTATACAGATGATACTGTGACAATAATTGAATCAATAATATAAGAGATATGTGTTGCCTCTTTTTTAGTCTTAACAAAAGAGCTCTAACTCATGCAAGCATACATGCGTCAACAAGCAATACAGAGCATGTAAAGTATTGATCCCACAGAGAAAGTTGTTTAATTCAAATCACTATGCATTAATTAATTCACTATATTTATATGCTCAAACTAACGACTAAGATTGGTTTGTTCTCGAGTTGCAAATATCAACTAAAATAATAATAAACGGAATAAATCAAATCTGGAAATAATGGGATCCTTACTTCATTTAATACTTCATTCAATCGCCACTATCATGCATGACTTGTTCACATATCACAGGAAAGTAGCCAAGAGCACTAAAAGAGTATTAGCCATTTTTCAATGCACTAAGACCTTCTTACACATCATCCACAGATGATAGACTCTATGTAATCATCAATATAACCAAAATCACTATATGTGAAATTGCAACTATATTGATTTTAAGTTCAAGCCTTATTCTAACTTATGCGGTGAAACAGTATATATCTATCTGGTTCACGAAATACATAAGCCATATAACACAGCCCTATATATGTATACTAACATGATTACAATCCATATTTGCATGTTCATTGTTAATTCCATACAAATACTGAAACGAATGGTGATCAAGCATTCATATATGCAAAACAATCATGATAGACATCCCATATGATATATAAAACAATCCAGCATTTAAGCATGCAATCAAACTGCATATTAAAATCCGTTAGAATCCCATAATGGAGTTTAGTTCATGACTGAACCAAAAGCCATTATGGGATCAAATCTAAACATGATTAATAAAAAAACAATTGAAAGATGAAAGATAGAAATAATCAAACCCAATTGTTGAATATAGATCAATATTCAAATCCTCATAAGATTCCAGCAAAATAATAATAATAATAATCCACTCTGGTAGAAAATCCCAAGAAGGAGTAGAAAAGTAGAGTTTTGGCCTCCTTCACGCTGAATCTCCCCATAGAGTAAACCCTAATTACGATGTAAAGAATACGACTAAAGTTGAATAATTGTCAAGTGATGCCCCTGACACCAGTCATAAATCGTTTTAAATCAATTACAACCCTTAAAAATTGGAAATAAAATAAAATAAGTCGTTACTTGTGCCAAGCCTACACGCGTGTTCTCTTCTAGTTTATTACTCGGCAGCGCGAGACTTGATAAGTCCCGATGTTCACGGGCTCTTGCATGGTATGCGCTTCCTTAGGGCTTGTCATGCTCATGGCAAGAACTTGCAATGAGGTTCCATGGTCTGGCTGGGTACTTCGGCATGCCAAGCGCCCAAGCTCTTCTCCGCTGCCAACTTGCAATTGCTGTCTTCTGATCCTGTTCCTGGGCTTGGTTCTACAATGTTGCTACTGCTACTGAAATGTCCTATGTTTTTCCATGCTTCACTCAATCCTAGCCATGCACATCCTATATTTTGCCTCGTCTCAGGCATCCATTATCGTGCCCTATAACACCACCAAAACTGGCCGATTCCTACACTTATTCACCAAAAGGAGTTTTAAGTATGCAAAACGCTAATTAACATGAAATGCAGCTAAAACCTACTAAAAAGTACTTGAGATGGGCATAATTCGCATGAATTGGTACTCCGTAAGTATGTATAAAACCCACTTATCAAATACCCCAAAACTTGAACTGTTGCTTGCCCTCAAGCAATGTATACTAATGAACAATGAAAATGCAGCTAATTACTATGCAACTAAATTGTGATGCAACTAATCTGACATTGTCCCAGCTATCATAGAAATTCAGTCCCATTTGCCTCAGCGAATTTGTTTTCTAGATTCAAGAATACAGATTCAAATCAAACTGCAGGCATAATGTCATACACTCAGATAATTCAAAAATGCTATAGAGATGCTGTGTGTGTGTTGTGTTCGCCAAAACTTGACTTAGGCACAGAATACTCTTGTTATCTTGCTCAAGACAGAAATTTACAGCTTAAATTAAGACTTATGTATATATATGCAACCAAGACTATTCCAACATCTTAAAATAAACTAAGGTTCAACATTGGGCTTAACTGCTTTATTTCTACTCACGAGGGCGACTTTCGCATTTCCCCGCGGTGTTTATTGTTATTTTTCTTTTCTTCTTCTTTTATTTTTCACATGACTGTGCAATGTCTTACTCCATTAGGCACACTACGAGCTTTCAACTAACGACTCCCAGACCATGAAAGACCTTAGGGCGCTAGGTGTAGAGACAATCCCCTCGGGCGTACTTACTCAAGTAGCCAGGGCCCCGAAATAAGACTAACCACGTTATTGTTATTCTTCTTTTCTTTTTTCTTTTTTTTATACACAGATACCCATGTTTTCCCCAAGTTTAAAAATCAATGTTTTAGACAGTCTATACTAACTTTTCACATATTTCCCTTTTTAAAACTACATTTTCCTATTGAGCATTGCAACACATGCTTCTTATACCTACAAGGGATTGTGAACACATTTGTGCAAACCAAAAGCATTTAAACAACATTATGAATTTCATTATGTCAAACATTATATCTCAGCTCGAATTATCCAAAATACTCAAAAATCATTTAACAAAATTCATTATCATCATTGGCTAGACAAAAATTTCTATATGGAAAGAATTGTGAGATACTCTAACTAAACATGAACATGCAACTATATAAGCAAAAATATACTCTAAACATGACAAAAAATTAAAATTTTAAACTGAACATGCAAAAACTAAAGAATTAAACTAATCATGTTAAACTACATGCAACTAAACTACTCCCCAATACCCCTAAACTTAGAATATTCAATGCCCCATTGAATGAAGGTAAAGGGTACGAAAAACTCCCCTAATTATCGGTGGTGCCACCCTCCTCGGGTGGTGAATCTGGTGGTGGATATGGTGTTGTGGTTCCGAACTGAGGCCATTCTAGTGTTGTTCCTTGTTGCGCAAAAGCTTCGGCCAAGGCCATTGTGAGTCCCATCGCAAATGTGCCCAAATTATCGTACATGACTTCGACCTTGCACTCCAACCTTCAAAGTTGACGATCGCCATGGGTGGCACGTGCGTGCGTGGACGGGCCGACTTCGTCTGTCTGCGGTGGTTGCTGTGACGTTTCTGGAAAAATGGGCTGAAGGATGAATCCTAGTCTGCGTAGGTGTGGTACACCCCCTGCCCAGTCCTCGAATTTTTCAATCGTAGCATGAGTAATGTCCTGGCTTGGGTATTGCATTTGCTCATCGCCTCTGCCCAGATCCCCGATTAAGACAAAGCATGGCAACCACGGATGCGTGTGGAATGCTCCCAATGGTTCCTCCCCGTAGATAGTGCAACATATTCTCATGAATGAGATACCCAATGTCAATATACTTCCCGGTGATTATACCCCACAGAATAAGTGCCCTCTTCGCTGTTATTTCGTGTTGATGGGAGGAAGGCATGAGCTTGGCATATATGAACAAGTTCCATGCCTTTGCATAGCGGTTCGAGTATGTTGGAATATACGAGGTCGTGGTCGTACAACTTTGTATGTCCATTTCAGACTTTACCAAAAACTTGTTGATCGATTTCACAATCAATGAATACGTGCAAGTATACACTAAGTAACAAGTAATAAAGTGAAAGTAGAGTATCGCTCCCACGAGGAATTATTTAATAAAAATCACCAAGTACTAATTCTTAACCAAACTAATTTTATTTAAACAATCTCAAATCGTGTTTCTTCTAATTAAGAAAACTAAATTAACTAATTAAAACTAAGATTTTAACGAATGAATTCAAATAAATAAAGATTAAGACTTCAATATCCCCAATTATGAATTATAAATTAATTATCCAATTATCCCAATTATTATGCCTACTGAATTGTTAACAAGAATTCTCAAATGCCAAAAGTCCTTTTCCAAGTGATCAATTGCCTTCTATTTAATCCAGATTAATCTTGCTATATTCCTATACAAAACAATTGAATTAAACTCTTTCCAATCCCAATTCCTTACGTGTTACATACGGTGAAATGATATTTCCATTCAATTCACAAACCTAATTTTTCACCATGCAAATAACTAAGTCACATGATATCATGCCCGCTTCTAACCCTAGAATTCCTCTTCCAATTCCTTCTAGAGTAACAAAAGTAATTCTCGATCAAATAATTAAGCAATAAGCACAAGACAAGATAAACAACTCACTTTAACATAAATAATTAGAATATAATGAATAACTAATTCATAGCCATAAAAAGTTCAATTGAAATCTCAAAAATAGTTAGTTCATAATTAATGAATTAAAACCAAGAATCCACAACCGAATATACATCAAAAGATAAAAGTAAGATGAGAGAAGAGAATAGAATCTGCTTGTCGTGAACTCGATGATGCCTCTCCTCTTTTTGCTCTTGATCTTCAATGGTCTCCAAGTTGCTTCAATCTCCAAAACTAATAAGAACTAGGGTTATTTTCTAATCTAAAGGAGTGTTTAATCTAGGCTAAGCTATGTAATCTCCTCCTATTTTATGTCTTACATCATGTATTTATAGATTACTAGTCTAATTTTGAGCTTAGGAACAAACCCAATCCAATTTGGAGTCAAAAGGTGTCAAAATTACCAAAACGCTGCGTCCGAAGTCGCACTAAACCCTTCCCCAAATACCCTAGCTACTGGGCAATTGACAATCTTCGAGTCGCCTCCTAGAGCCCCAAGGCCATTGTAAAATACACTAAAAATCGCGCCCTTTGTGGCCCAAAAATCTGACATTTTCTGCTCCACGCGTCCTTTGAAAAATGGCCATAACTTCGTCGTCCAACTCCGATTTTGATGATTCAAGATGTTCCGGAAAGAGAAGAAGTAGATCTACAACTTTCATTCTTGAAGTTTGTCGAAATAATGTCAGGAACTATAGTCAAATTGGCTCAAGTGGCTGCTATGTAAATGGCAAGTAAAAAGCGCTAATCTAGCCACCCCAAACATCGATCCATGTAACTTTTGTCCCAATTCCTATAAAATAACATAAAACATGCATGAATAGACACAAACACATAAAAACATCCTAAAAGACTTAAGAACAACAATAAATTAAGCCCAAATGTATCCAATTCATGGGTATAAAACTCACTCATCAAATAAATTCAAAACTTAAATCTTTGCTTGTCCTCAAGCAAAAACACAAAAATGTTATGCAATGCAATGTAATGAAACTAATCTATATGCCTACTGAATCCAACAATAATGATGAAACAAGTCTATTCAACCTACTTTAGAGAAATCAAGTAAACATGATAATACATCATATTAAAACAAATCAAGAATTTTCCAATCAATCATCAAATCTTAGATCATTATCATCGATATAGTGCGTGTGTGCTCCACAACAATGTTAACTGATATAAAATCAAATTTAAGACATAATAGATATCTTTGAAGGCATCATACAGTGCAAATTCACAAAATTCACGAACAAGCTATATCCAACTAAAGTCAAACATCCACCAAGTTCAAGAGTCCAATCTGGGATACTTATGCTTTACTTTTCATTACGGGGGCTTTTTGCTCTTTTCCCATTTTATTGTTTTTTTTAACCATAATCATGCAATATCTCATTCCATTAGGCTAACAAATTGTCACCCCTTAGCGAGCTTTCGACCAACGACTCCCAGACCATATAAGACCTTAGGGCGCTAGGTTTTAAGATACCCCTTCGGGCGTACTTACTCAAGTAACAAAGGCCCCGAAACAAAACTAGCCACGGTAAAAAAAAAAAAATTCTTTTTCTCTTTTTTTTTATAGATGGTTGGTGAGTGCGTTTTACGCTCCATCTCACGCTTGTGTTTATGGGGAGTGTTTCTCCTCAACCCACCACAAGACTCAACATGTTTTTTTTTTTTTTTAAAGCTTATATACCCCAAAATTTCCCCCAAACTTAAGTTTTATCAAAATTTAGCCATCTCCGCCTATTCATGTCTTTTTTCATTCCTTCACACTAGTATTATACTTAAGAAATCCATTATGTATCAATTTAAACTTAATCGGATTAACATAGTCATTATTAACGTATTAACCTTGATTATACCAAGCCTGAAATAGGAAAAGATTCAATTCATAACAAGAAATCACATCAAAGCCCTAATATTCAATACTATACTTATCTACTTAACTCCGGTCTCATCATTGGCCAAAATAGACTTTTACTATCTAACAATTGGAATCATGCAAATATAAACTAATCTGCAACAAACATAGTAAACTAACTACTATTTTTTGCGATTTTTAAATTTTTTTAAAAAAAAAAAGCGAATGCAACAACTAAATGTAAATAACCCGAAAACATAACGAACTACAATGTAAATAACTAACTATATGCAATACGACACTAAAATGCCCCAAACTTAAACTAGACATTGTCCTCAACGATTTGAAATAGAAAAAAATTAAAGTAGAGGACTTCCTAAAATATAGTAATCTTCCTCCTTGCTCGCTTAAGTTTGGAGAATAAAGCAAGCACATGGAACAAATTGGGCACCACACTTGAATTTAACTTGAATAACACAGAAAACCATGATAGAAGCAATTTTATTAAATCCTAAATAAATGCAAATTCAAAACTACTAATATAAAACTTAATAAAACTAAAAGTAAAATTAAACTTGGGTTGCCTCCTAATAAGCGCTTGTTTTATAGTCTCATTTGACTTCTTCAATTCTCTATCCAATTCCTCTACGAAAGTTGAGGAACCCTCCATCCATCTGGAAATAATATAGCTTTTGGTAGGTTCCCATTTACGATAGCCATTGTATTAAAGTCACCTAGCATGCTTTCTTTAGATAAGATCACATTCAAGAACGTCCAAAGATCTAGGTGGTTTCTCCATTGTGTCTGCATGAATATATTCTCGGTATTGAAGCTTGTCGACACAAATGCTTTCTTCTTCTATCTTCTCCAACTTTCATCGCACCATGGTTTCAAGGTGTACTTGCTTTTACATCACAAAGAGTATTGCCGACGCGTCATGACTACCAATCGGACAAGGTTTTGCAAATCTAACTTGACTCTTGAACTGTGGAGGAGAAGGCACTTGAGGCATAAATAACATTGGCTCATCATCATTGGTTCTCACAATTAGTTCTTCACCGACCTTGTTGTCATTATCCCCACTTGTCTCCCTCTTTTTCATCTCGTGGCTCATCCAACAGTAGATTTTGCTCAAGGGCTCACCATCTGCCTCTAATCCATGTCATAGGGCCAGTGTATTGAGGATGGTTGTTCAACGATGTGCTATCTGTTCCACTTGATTTTCCAAATTCTTGATCAACGCCTTGGCTTTGCAAATTCAAATTTACTTGATTCATTTTCTTGTCTTGTTCTCATTCCTTTTTTCAAGCTTTAATAAATTTTTCCAAGGCTTCCTCCCAATTTGAATGTTCTTCCCTGCTGTAGGGAGGTGGACACAAGAAATCCGTGGGTATGTTGGACTTGGAGCATAAAATTGATCTTGATTGTTACTCCATGAAAAATCCGGGTGATACCCCAATCGATGATAGTTGTTGTTGGGATAGACATAATTATTGGGGTAATCACCACTATACTCATCTTATTCAAATCGATGGTGCATTGATGACTCATATGATTTCCAAAGACAATAATCACAAGTAACCACCATACTTTGACGACGCCGAGCTTCAAACGCTTCAAACATCCTCGAAAGTGTCTCAATCAGGCCGACAATGCGAAAGTTTCTAGAGTCTTTCAATCTCCCCTCCTTGGTTGAGTCATGTTAAGTGTATGGCCATTGATACACAAAGTCATCCATGGTACCGAAAAGAGAGAAATATAGAAAGAGAATTAAAAATAAAATGTTTAAATTAAGACTAATTTGATTGAAATTAATATTGGTAAATAATTATTAAATTAATTCCCGAATTCAAGCCAAAAACTTGTTGATCGATTTCACAATCAATGAATACGCAAGTATACACACGGTCAACAAGTAATAAAGTGAAAGTAGAGTATCGTTCCCACGAGGAATTATTTAATAAAAATCACCAAGTACTAATTCTCAACCAAACTAATTTTATTTAAACAATCTCAAATCGTGTTTCTTCTAATTAAGAAAACTAAATTAACTAATTAAAACTAAGATTTTAACGAATGAATTCAAATAAATAAAGATTAAGACTTCAATATCCCCAATTATGAATTATAAATTAATTATCCAATTATCCCAATTATTATGCCTACTGAATTGTTAACAAGAATTCTCAAATGCCAATAGTCCTTTTCCAAGTGATCAATTGCCTTCTATTTAATCCAGATTAATCTTGCTATATTCCTATACAAAACAATTGAATTAAACTCTTTCCAATCCCAATTCCTTACGTGTTACATGCGGTGAACAGATATTTCCATTCAATTCACAAACCTAATTTTTCACCATGCAAATAACTAAGTCACATGATATCATGCCCAGTTCTAACCCTAGAATTCCTCTTCCAATTCCTTCTAGAGTAACAAAGTAATTACTGATCAAATAATTAAGCAATAAGCACAAGACAAGATAAACAACTCACTTTAACATAAATAATTAGAATATAATGAATAACTAATTCATAGCCATAAAAAGTTCAATTGAAATCTCAAAAATAGTTAGTTCATAATTAATGAATTAAAACCAAGAATCCACAACTGAATATACATCAAAAGATAAAAGTAAGATGAGAGAAGAGAATAGAATCATTTGTGTCAAAATCGATGCTCCCCCTCTTTCGCTCTTGCTCTTGATCTTCAATGGTCTCCAAGTTGCTTCAATCTCCAAAACTAATAAGAACTAGGGTTATTTTCTAATCTAAAGGAGTGTTTAATCTAGGCTAAGCTATGTAATCTCCTCCTATTTTATGTCTTACATCATGTATTTATAGATTACAAGTCTAATTTTGAGCTTAGAACAAACTCAATCCAATTTGAGTCAAAAAGGTGTCAAAATTACCAAAAACGCGTCCAGCACCGCACTAAACCTTCCCTCAGTCACAAAATACAAGCAACAAACAATTGAGTTCGCCTCCTAGCGCCCCATTGTTGTAAAATAAACTAAAAATCATGCCCTTGCCAGGCCCCAAAATCTGACATTTTCTGCTCCGACGTCCTTTGGAAAAATGGCCATAACCTCTTCGTCCGAACTCTGATTTTGATGATTCAAGATGTTCCGGAAAGAGGAGAAGTAGATCTACAACTTTCATTTTTGAAGTTTGTCGAAATAATGTCAGGAGCTATAGTCAAATTGGCTCCGAAGTGGCTGCTATTTAATGGCTAGACGAAAACGCGAATCTAGCCACCCCAAACATCGATCCATGTAACTTTTGTCCCAATTCCTATAAAATAACATAAAACATGCATGAATAGACACAAACACATAAAAACATCCTAAAAGACTTAAGAACAACAATAAATTAAGCCCGAATGCATCCAATTCATGGGTATAAAACTCACTCATCACACACATAACTCTGCAATAACCAACTCCATGTCGGTCTCTGAATGAGCACCTGTGACCCAATTAGCAGCCCCCATTGGCGGTGCATCAGTAATTTTGAAAATTAATCGGATGGCACGGGGTCTGTAATCTACCTCGATACCACAAACCACAGATATACCGCTCATAGTGACCTTAGCGTTGGCGTAAAATTCGCGAACTATGCTCATAGGAATGGGCATTGAGTAGCCACATCCACCCACCCTGACCTCTCTCTCGAAGTTATGGCGCATAACCGCCATCCTTCCCCTCTGGCTTGAATCCTTGCTCCTTGACGAACATCTTTGCCACAATTCGGTAGTACTCTTGTTGAGCTTCCAAGTTTAGGAACTTGGTGTGATCCACAATATCAACCTCCCATTCTTATGAAATTTCATCCTCAAAATTAGGGTACATACCTGGTATGACGAAGAGGTGAGGATACCTTGATTTCATTTCAGATTCTAACTCCCAAGTCATTTCCTCAACATCATGGTTTCTCCACAAAACTTTGACTTGAGGTATAACCTTGGAGCGTAGAATATGTTCCTTCTTATCCAAGATTTGAACAGGAACCTCTTCATACGTTAAATATTTCGCTATTTCATCCGGTTCTAACTCAATAATGTGGTTCGGGTCCTCCATATATTTACGTAACATAGATATGTGAAAAACGTTATGAACACGAGACATACTTGGCGGTAAAACAAGTCTATAGGCTACAGTTCCTACTCAATCAAGGATTTCAAATGGGCCAATGAATCGAGGATTGAGCTTTCCTCTATTTCCAAATCTTGTAACTCCTTTCCATGGAGCCACACATAACAACACATGTTCTCTAACATTGAATTCCACGTCCTTTCGATGAAGATCAGCATAACTCTTTTGTCGATCTTGTGAGGTTTTTATACGTTGGCGGATTATTTAAATCTTCTCCGTAGTCATACGTACTAATTCTGGTCCCAACAACGTTGCTTCACCCACCTCATCCCAAAGATATCTTTGAGAACGACACTTATGGTCCATACAATGCCTCGAATGGAGCCATGCCGATACTTGCTTGATAACTGTTGTTGTAGGAGAATTCCACTAATGGCAAGAACTTGTCCCAACTTCCTTTGAAGTCAAGGACACAGAGTCTTAATAGATCCTCAAGAGTTTGAATAGTCCTCTCTGATTATCCGTCCGTTTGAGGATGATATGCCGAACTAAATCGTAAATCCGTGCCCATAGCTTTTTGCAAACTAACTCAAAATTGTGAAGTGAATCTTGGGTCTCGATCAGAAACTATGGATACTGGCATACCATGCAGTCTTACAATCTCATTTATGTAAATACGAGCAAGACGTTCAACTGTATAAGTTTCTCGTATAGGTGAGAAATGAGCAAATTTGGTCAATCTATCAATAATGACCCAAATCGCATTAATTCCCTGAGAAACATTGGGAAGACCAGTAACGAAATCCATGGTAATGTGCTCCCACTTCCATTCTGGAATTTTAAGTGGTTGCAATGGACCTTTTGGCACTTGATGCTCCTCCTTGACTCGTTGACAAGTTACCTTGAGATAAACTCTGTTATCTCTTTTTTCATATTGCTCCACCAAAATATATGTCGAAGATCACGATACATTTTGGTACTCCCAGGATGGATTACAAACGGTGTGTTGTGCGCCTCCATCATGATCTTATACTTCAAATCAGAGTCGTTAGGAACACAAAGTCTGGAGTTGACTCTAAGTATTCCTTCTTCATCGATTCTTGCTTCCGGAATAGCACCTTCTTGCACTTTTTTCTTCATGCGCATCAGCTCCAGGTCTGTAGCTTGAGCAGTTTTAACTTTATCGATTAAAGTCGGTTCTACTCGTATATTTGCCATCATCACGTGGGTCCCTGGAGTCTTTATCTCTATTTCCATCCTTTGCAAGTCATACAAAATGGGCCTTTGCGTTGACAATATCGCACTCGTACCCGCATATGATCTTCTACTCAATGCGTCAGCTACCACATTCGCTTTTCCAGGATGGTATTGAATGGTATGATCATAATCTTTCAACAGTTTAAGCCAACGTCGTTGCTACATATTGAGTTCCTTTTGGGTGAAGAAATATTTGAGGCTTTTATGATCCGTAAAGATCTCCACCTTCTCCCCATACAGGTAATGCCTCCAGATTTTAAGTGCAAAAACGACAGCTGCCAACTCTAGATCATGAGTAGGATAATTTCTCTCATATTCTTTGAGTTGTTGTGAGGCATAGGCTATGACTTTCCCGTGTTGTATGAGAACACATCCTAAACCCTTGCCTGAAGCATCACTGTAGATGACAAATCCTTCCGATCCAGATGGTATTTCCGCAATAAAATAAATGAGTCTCCTCTTGAGTTCTTGAAAACTCTTCTCACATTCCTCGGTCCAACCGAATTTTGTATCTTTTCGAGTCAACCGAGTTAATGGAGTAGCGATTCTAGAAAACCCTTCTACGAATCTCCGATAATAACCAGCTAAGCCGAGAAAGCTACGTATTTCGGTCACTGATTTAGGTTGCTCCCAGCTTTGTATTGCTTCAATCTTTACTGGGTCAACAGATAATCAATATTTTGACACCACGTGCCCAAGGAATGCACCTTCCTCAAGCCAGAACTCACATTTCTTCAGCTTGGCATATAGCTTGTTTTCACAAAGCCTTTCAAGTATCAGCTTCAAATGGTGCTCATGATCTTCACTGCTTTTGGAATAGATGAGGATGTCATCAATAAAGATAACAATGAACTGATCCAAATATTCCTTGTATACTCGATTCATCATATCCATGAAAGCAGCAGGAGCATTAGTCAATCCAAAAGACATGAGTAAAAATTCATAATGCCCGTACCGAGTTCTGAAGGCAGTCTTCGGAATATCCTCAGTTTTAATCTTCAGCTGATGATATCCCAAATGAAGATCAATCTTTAAAAAGAATTGTGTTCCTTGCAACTGGTCGAACAGGTCATCAATGCGAGGTAACGGATACCTATTCTTGATGGTGACATTATTTAACTTCCGATAATCAATACAAAGTTGCATACTTCCATCTTTCTTCTTTATGAATAGAACATGAGCACCCCAAGGAGACGTACTAGGACGAATGAAACCGATGTCTAATAATTCCTGTAGTTGGGTTTTTAACTCCTGAAGTTCAATTGGAGCCATTCGATGTGGGGCTTTGGAAATGGGTTTTATACCAGGTTCAAGGTCAATAAAAAACTCGATTTCACGCTCCGGGGGTAGGCCAGGAAGTTCTTCAGGGAATACGTTAGGAAATTTATTAACAATAGAAATATCATTCAAGACTGACGTATTTTTGTTTAAATCCGTGACATGAGTTAAGAAAGTTTGACATCCATTTTTCAATAAACGAATAGCTTTATGGCTTGAGATGACAGTGATTGACTTTAATGGTTTGGTTGCTTGAATTCACATAATAGGTTGGTTAGGAACATGAAAGCTAACAACCTTACGAAAATAGTCAATTTTAGCATGATGAATGGTTAACCAATCAATCCCTAACATCACATCGAATGCAAGTATTTTCAAAGAGATAAGATCGACAGGTAAGGTGCGGTTGTCGATTTGAATCAAACATGACTTATAAACCGTGGATGTAATAAAGGTTTCCCCCCAACGCAGTTTCAACAGATAAGTCAAAGTCTAATTTCTCCGGAGTCAAATTTAAACGTTGAGCGCAAGTAGGAGAAATAAAAGAATGGGTAGAACCTGTATCAAATAAGGTATAGACTTCGCTAGAGTTTATGATTAGCTTACCCGTGATCACCTCGTTCGGATTCCTCGCTTTTTGGGAGGTTACGACAAATGTTCTCCTTGAACTCATCGGTTTTGTCTCGTCTGGGATCCTTTTGATGCCTCCATCCCAGCTGGACTTGACTTTGGTGCACGACAAAATCGGGCTAGGTGACCTTCTTTTCCACAATTGTAACATGCTTTTGACTGCTGCGTACAGTTTGGACTGATGTGTCCCTCATGTCCGTATTTGAAACATACGATCGGTGGTCATTCTCCTTCTTTAACAACAGGTGCTGGTGTTGACGTCTTTCCATCATTATTAAATCTCCTCTTCTTGAAATTTCCACTTCTATTATCTTGGCCATGATTACCACTGAAGTGGTTACCATTTCTGGCATGTTGATTTCCTCCACGTTTGTTGTCACCGCTTCAATGACTACTACCACTAGTATTATCGACTTGTCGGCTGCTCTCTCTTGGTAGGGTTAGCTCATTATCGCGCTCCAATAACTGAGCCCTATTTACAACATCTGAATACAAACACAGTTTATGAGAGATAAGATATTGACGTATCTTGGGTTTCAAACCTCTTAGAAACATTCGCGTCATTTTCTCCTCATTATCAACCAAATGGGACGCAAATCAGGATAATTCGGAAAACTTGGCTTCGTACTGCGACACGGTCATGTTGTTTTGCTCCAGCTTGATGAACTTTGTGACGCCCCCAAAATCGGTATACATCACCTATTCTGAGTCACCAAATACATGGTACAAAATTCAAATAAAACTTAATTATACAACTGTCGTGTAAAATACAACTAAACATATGCTGTGAGTTTTAATATAAATATTATCATCTAGACAATATACAAACTCAATGGGGTCCTCATTACATTTATTATCACACTATTTCATAGAATAGTGAGGACTACTAATGCTATTATCTGGACCACCACTCTGTTCCCCGACTAGTCCCTGCTACGCTCTCATTTCCTGAAGAGAACAATGAAAGAAAAAGGGTGAGCTCAACTAGCCCAATAAGAAATATTATGACTAAGATAATGCATAATAAATTATCATTAGCCTTCAACAATGTTAAACTGATAAAATATAACAAACATCAAGTTTAACTGCAGCGGAACAAGCAATCCATTAGAAGAGTCAAGTAGAGAATAAAATCTACTATCTTCTATGATTTAAAAGGTTTTTCATGACTTTTATCACTGAGACTCGGTTTAATAAATAATCCACATCATCCCTGCACTACGGCCAAGGATATTCGTGTATTCATTAATGGTCATGATCATGCCACAACTGTCCATCAATGCACTACGGGCCAATGAGGACTTTTACCACATCATTTGTAACATTACGGTCATGATTATACCAATTAATCCCTGTTCATAATCATACCAAGTCCATCTATGATCTACATGCCACAGATGACTTTCAACATAATATAAACATGAGGATGATAACAATGATATAAGAATTCAATAAAATAAGTTCAAGAATTAATTTATCAATGAACTAATAACGTCCAAATTGTCAACATGATACTTCTTTGAAGAGTAAAACTCAAGAATGCTCAGAAGAATATTTCCATGAAAAGATACTGGATGAAGCGCAAATATCAAGGATATTCCACTAATTTCATGGAGTATAGAAGTCAAAACCTTAACCAACTGTGTATAATAAAGAATGGAATAACAAAAGAAATCAGCAGACATGCGATAGACCGTACAAACAGGTTATTCCAACAGAATAATAAATAATAGAACTAGTCGCAGAACGCACCGCAAGCGATATATTCCAATGTAATAATAAATAATAGAACCAGGTCATGCGTAAATGCACCGATAGGATATTCCAATAGAATAAGAAATAATGGAACCAGGTCATGCGTAAACACACAGACAGGATGTTCCAACAGAATAATAAATAATGGAATAACAGAAGAATTTCACCAAGTATAGGGTATCCTGGCATATACGAGTTATTCCAATGTAATAATAAAGAATGGAATAACAAAATAATTTCACCAATAAGAAAGAAGGAATACCCCTAATGAGTACAACAAATAATATACCTTACCTTTGAAAGATGAGTATTCCGACTAGTAGGGCGAGGATATACTCGAAGAAAACTTCAGACTACGCCAAAGCTTTTTAAACTCTAAAGAAATACGCCAAGATTATAGAAGAAGAATTCTCTCTATAGTTTCTCTCTCTAGAGTTTCAAAGAATTCGTAAGAAAATAATGAAGGAATGAGCTTCTATTTATGTAAGAATGGATCGCATTGTAACTAATTCATGAGCGGTCCGTATTGATTTACTTTTAATCTGGACGGTCCATATTTAAAGTAAAATCTTTTAAATAAAATATAATATATTCTATTTATAATCTAATAAAACGAATAACTTTATAAAAGTATTATGTTTTATATAAAAAATTTTACTATGCAAAACACTATGCATACTTTATGCAACACTATGCATAATAAAATATAATATATTCTAATTATTGTCTAATAAAACAAATAACTTTATAAAAGTATTATGTTTTATATAAAAAGATATTACTATGCAAAACACTATGCATAATAGAATATAATATATTCTATTTATAGAATAACTTTATAAAAGTATTCTGCTTTTATATAAAGTTTTTCCGCTTTTATTACATTAATAATACTAATAAAACAAAACCGAGTGACTTATCACGTAAAGCATTAATAACCAAACACCGTGTGCTACTATGCAACCACGTGTATTACTGTACTTTTACTACCGGGTAGTTCAACTATTTTAAAGGTAACACTTCCGCCGTTATTTTATAAAAAGATAATTCTGTTCCATTTTCTAAATACGTTTACAATACTTTCGTCATTGGGGTCCACTAATGATTGTAGTATGTCATACGGATATTCTTTGACAAAAAGAATATTCCCCGACCAATCTAATATTTTATAACAACTTGCATACTTTTCAAAATTTATAAATATTACCCACAACTATAACATTATATCAAATCCACACCATAATATTAAAAAAAAATATTTCGACAAAATTAAATCTTTATTCATAAAATCAGGTCTCCACAATCTCCCTCCTTATGAAATTTCTACTCAAATTTATGTATACGTACTGATATTTAAAGGGATGAGAATACCTTGCTTTCTTTTCAGATTGTACCTTCCCTGTAATTTCCTCGCTATCATGATTTTCCCATTTCCCATCTCCTGTATTTCAGATATCATTCTAGAATATAGCTTCAAAATAAAGGTTAATTGACATATCACAATTTGTCAACTTATCAAGTAAACAATTTCACTTAGGTAAGTCACACACTAATGAAGTATATAACCTCGCTCTCCCTCCTAGTTCTAGACTCTTATCTCATACGACTTATATCCCTAAGCTCGATACTAACCGTGACGCCCCCAAAATTGGTATACATCACCTATTCCAGTCGCCAAATACATGGTACAAAATTCAAATACAACTTAATTATACAACAGTCGTGTAAAATACGACTAAACATATGTTGTGAGTTTTAATACAAATATTGTCATCTAGACAATATACAAACTCAATGGGGTCCTCATTACATTTATTATCACACTATTTCATAGAATAGTGAGGACTACTAATGCTATTATCTAGACCATCACTCTGTTCCCCGACTAGTCCCTGCTACGTTCTCATTTCCTGAAGAGAACAATGAAAGCAAAAGGGTGAGCTCAACTAGCCTAGTAAGAAATATTATGACTAAGATAATGTAGAATAAATTATCATTAGCCTTCAACAGTGTTAAACTGATAAAATATAACAAACATCAAGTTTAACTGCAGCGGAACAAGCAATCCATTAGAAGAGTCAAGTAGAGAATAAAATCTACTATCTTCTATGATTTAAAAGGTTTTTCATGACTTTTATCGCTGAGACTCAGCTTAATAAATAATCCACATCATCCCTACACTACGGCCAAGGATATTCATTAGTATCACAACCACAAATTATCCATGCACCACAACCAAGGATATTTGTGTATTCATCAATGGTCATGATCGTGCCACAATTGTCCATCAATGCACTACGGGCCATTGAGGACTTTTACCACATCATTGAAAGTAGTATGCACACAAGCCAATCATGTTTGATGATAAAGCATATACTTTATAACAATCTTATTTATTTATTAATAAAAAGTATTAATTTATTAAAGGCTTTTAATTATCTACATGATGTTTTTTTATAATATATGATAAACTCATAGTTTTAAGCAATGCTTTTAGAATAATGATGATGATCATTCTAATGATATCTAAATTCTTAGAAAGCTTAAAACTAAAATAGTTCCCAATCGTTGGATTACTAAATTGGGGATTAGTGAATTCGGATACATTGGTACATATGTTGCTTGCTCATTGGATGAGGATGATTGATCCCATGATCATTTGTGTGGAGACACTAAAGCAAGTATATAGATGCTTATTAGAGAATAAGTTCACTGAACGTGGCTCGCTAAGGAATACCTAATGGAGTTTTACTTGCCTGTCAATAGGAATTCCTGTAGTGATAGTAGTACAAGTGATCCTTGGACTTGAGATCATCATAATATCTTATGTATGATAAGTTATACTTTGACTTATTCCTTAAGACCCTTAGGGTATATCAAAGGGTATGTTTGGATATAATAAGTCGTACATGGAGATAATGTATGATCAATAAAGAATCTACCGCTTCTAGTAAAAGAAGAGAAATATCCTATGTGACTCGATAAATGACAACCCAGTAGTCCTTGGCCAAGGCAGAATGAAATTAGAAAGGAGTTTCAAATTTGCATTATTTGGTGTTGTGCATTTAAGAGTCGAAATACATATAATTAAATAAATTAAGACTTGACAGTAATTCCATGTCTTATATTTAATTGGGACATTGTATGGTGAAATGATTGTATTGTACGGTAACTATTTACTCAAAGGTTCTTCTATGATTAATGTTGAAATCTATATTATCTGAAAAGTCGTTGATCGCTAGGGAGGCTTATCCCTATTGTAGAATAAATATTATTTATTTAAATAAATTAATTGTTTAATTTATTTATTTAAATAAGATTAGAATTGTTCTAATTGATTTATTCACAATCGGTTTAATATGGAGAACCAAAAAGGGTCACACCATAAAAAGGAAGAATAATTATTTAAGAAGTTAATGGCATAATCGTAATAATATGTTAAGTATATTTAATTTAATCTATGGTGATATAATAAATTAAATAGCTTAATATTTATTATTTATTATTTTAGAAATATTAAATATAAATTAATAAGAGGAGTCTTATTAATATTATTACAATTATTATTATTTTAATTTTTAAAAGAGTTTAGGAATTAATTTAATATTAGTACTCTCATTTATTCCTAATATGATTAGGAGGGAAAATTAGTTAAAGTAGTTTAATTAATTATCCCTAATAAGATTAGGGAGCCCACTTAATTAAAAGAGTTTAATTAAATAAATAATACTTTATTTTTAATTAAATAGGGTTACCTGATATCTTTATAAGGAGAGTCTTATATCAGATATCATAACGACGTGATTTCAACAGTTGGAGAGTACGTTATTTTTCTATAGAGATAGAAAACTAGGGTTTAGCCAACCACCCTTCTTCTTGACTATTTTTTCTTCCTTGGTGGATCACCTCTAGAGGCCAAACACTTGGGTGGCTAACGTTGATCAAAGGAAGGAACCAAACCCGGTGGATTCAAGTTGAACACGAAAAAGATTGGAGGTGAACTTGTACCTGAGGAAGCTCGAATCTTCAAGGGTATGATTTTTGTTCTTAATATTTTCGTTTAATTAATAATTGTGCATAAAGGATGATTCGGGTATATGGTTTGTAAAATTTTAAACTCTAATTTTTCACGTTTTCGCTTATTTTGTGCAATTTGATTGCGTCCAAGAATATTACAAACCTAACAGTGGCATCAGAGCCAAACCTTTATGCGAATTATAAATTGTTTTGAGTTGATATGTATATTGATGTGTTTAGAATAATTTAATTGGGCATAATTTTGTTGTATAAAATTAATTTTTTTTTATTTCGGTAATCCCATGTTTTATTTTTCTTCACGGAATACGTGGCTGTTTTTTAGAAAAAGGGATTGGCCAAAATAAACTCGCTAAACATTACATACTGGAATAATGGAATTCGTGGTTTCTAGTTGATTTGGTTTTCATGAATACGTGGACCATATAATATAATAGATGATTATATTCGTGGACCATATAATATAAAAGAATTCGTGGAAGAGTGGAATTCATGGTTTTCATGATTTGGTTTAAAGAATCATCTTTTGAAAAGTTACAGGAAAGGTAATCAGGAATTCAGGAAAGTTATTATGAATATATATATATATAAAGTATATACGGTTAGTATAATATATTATATATATATTATTCTTAATAATTTTATAATTAAAATAAAAGTTTATTCTAATTTTAAAATAAAAGGTTTATTTTAATCTTAAAATAAAAAAAAGGTTTATTTTAATTTTAAAATTAAATTTCATGCTAACTAATTAGAGTTGGAATTGGATTCCATGATAACTAATTGGAGTTGAAATTGGATTTCATGTTTCCTTAAATAAAGGAGTTTATTTAGATATGGAATAAGATTTCATATTATTCAAAATAAAGGAGTTTATTTGTGAATAGAAAAAAAAATCCGTGTTTCCAAAATAAAGGAGTTTATTTTGACTTGGAATTGGATTCCATAATTAATTAAAATAAAGGAGTTTATTTTGATTAAAGATTTTGATTAAAATAAAGGAGTTTATTTTAATTCAAAATTAAATTTTATACTAACTAATTTTGCCCATTAAATGATATCAATATATATATATATATATATATATATATATATATATATTAAATATTTATTATTCATGAGATGAATGTTATTTATTGATGCATATGGTGATGTGTATGATAATAAATGGGATTGATTATGGACTGTTGACCAATGTAATTGGATTTTATTTTAGTTGGATGCATGAATGTATGGGTTTTATTAAATGGGGTCTGCGTACCTCGTCTTCTCTAATTTTTTTCTTAATGTAAATTCTAACTCCCTCCTATGTACTTCCCCTTGACTGGAGATCAAGGTTTCTATTTATTTTAAATAGTTTTGTAATAGGAATAGTTAGAATTAATTTTTGAAGAATTGAAGATCAAGGAGCAAGGAGCACTTGAAGACCCATTTGTAATGAAGCCCAGATTTAAATGTAATAGTTATATTTAAATAATAATTATTGCACCCTAGGGTTTGACCTTTTGGTTCACTTGGTGGCTCTAGTGAACCAAACTAGAATAAAAGTCCATAATCAATCCAGGTAGAATATAGTATTCTATATGTGCATGCTTATACTATATATATATATATTTTATATTATGCAAACATGCTTCGCATGTTCATTAATATGACGCGTATTTTATATATATTTATATGTCTGTGCATGCGCGCTAAACAAGATGAGACAAATTAATAACAAAACCCCTCAAATTTTTTTATATTAAGTCCTAAGCGTTCAAAGATATTTGGAATATCGAACGTCACCTTCTAGCATGATAAAACTTAATAGAGTATTAAGTATTTAATATGAGTTTGTTGTGTTATCACAAGGCAAGTATTAAGTATTTAAGATGTTAATTTATCATATTTGATGCTTATAAAGAAAATTGAACAATATTGTTTTGTTGAATCACCACAAGGACAATATTTTTCTTTTTTGAATATATGGAGTGCTAGGTTGGACTTAACTTGGATAATTTTGATTCAGATGTTCCACCACTTGATCAAAATAATCTAAGAGGCAAAATAGAAGGAGTTGCATAGTTGATGTAATTGACAAAAGTTGTCTACCTATTTATTTATATATAGTTTGTTGTGTCACCACAAGGCTATATACATTTGAAATGTGATCATTATTCTCACTAGCAAATCTTTAATTAGATTTTGCCGAACTATATAAGTGAGGGTAATATAGTTTGAAGAAAATAGTGGGAGATACCAATTTAAAACAAGACCTAATTTATTTTGGTAATTAATAAAAGAATGTATTCTAAAATATTGTTAATTACAAATTCATTTACAGAATTTTACAATGTCTAAATTACTATCATTGCGAAACATATTAGATGCTATTTAACCGGACCGAATCAAATGGATTGGTTAAGGAATTTGAGAAAAGTTCTCACGGCTTAAAAGCTATTGTGACAACCCGAGAATTTAGAATTTTTTTAAAAAAATTTTAATTAATTTATTTAAGGTTCAATATTAGAATCTAGACAGAAAATAAGTGAATGGATTTGAGATTTCTGGGAAGGAATTTTATGAATTTAAAATTTTGTGGTAAATTATTCATGATTAAGTGTATATGTTTGGTGTATACTGATTTGTATGTGAATTATGTGTGTGTGATTAGATAAATATACATTATATAATGTGTATACATTTATTTTGTATATAAAAGTGAATTAAGAATTAAGTTATGTAACCTAATATATATATTAGATGTGATAAGTAAATCACCTAAGAGGTTATAATATGAGAGAATATTAGTATATAAATATATATACTAACATTAAAAGATTTATTTTATATATCTCAAATAATTAATGATATAACCAAAGTTTAATTGTGTTATGGAATTAAAGGTATATGAGTAAGTAATTTATTTACAAAGGTGTAGTGAAACCCTAATTAAATGATAAGGGTAGAATGGAATAGAATTAAAAGTCATGGGCTATAATAAGATCATAGTCCAAGAATTTAAATAGAGTCCAAGAGAATTAAAATTTAATGGACTAATTATATTATTTAAGCAAGCCCAGTTATATTTTTAGCGTGGGACTTGTAGATAAAAGTAATTCAAGGGCAATTAAATTATTAAATTAGCCCAAGAGGTCATGTATAAGATAAATATAGTAATGGCCCAAGTGAATTAATGGGGAAGCCCAAGTTCGAATTTTTAGTAAGCATTATAATAAAAGTGCAATCCCATTAAATTTTAATTGCAAGCCCAAATTTATTTTGTTAGTAAGCAAAATAATAAAAGTGCAAGCTCATTAAACATTTAATTGCAAGCTCAATTGTTAAGCCACTTGCAAAGGTTATTATAATAATTAATTAAGCTAGTTTAACAACCAAGTTGGTGAATGGAGAGGCCATGTGGCCGGATGAGAGAGTGGGAAAGGGAGGGAATGTAATGAGAATGTAACTTTAGTAGGTAACCCACTCCATGAGTTGTCATCTTTTTAATGGGCCAACATTTTAGTTGTTTCTTGCAAGTTATCTTTGCCATGATGAGAGAGTAGGTAAGATGAGATGTAATCTAATCATTTAGACTATGCTAGAAAATCTAGAACTTCCATTTTACTCTCATTTTAGTAAAATATATATATATATATATATATATATATATATATATATATATATATATATATAATATGTGGGAGGAGAAGAGGCCATGGCCGTGGAGAAAAGGAGGAGTTTTGTAGATATTTTTGATATATATATTAATATATCTTATTTCCTTAATTCTTTCTCTCTCATCTCTTAAGTTTTATTTTCATTCTTAGCTCATAAAACAAAATAAAAGATAGAGAGCCAATAGGGAGAAAGAAGAGAACGGGAGAAACGGAAAGAGAAAGAGAGAGGGAGGTAGTGGCCGAAGCCATGAGAGGAGGAATAAGGAGAGAAAATCTCCATGGATGAAGAAGAAGAAGAAGAAGAAGAAGAAGAAGAAGAAGAAGAAGAAGAAGAAGAAGAAAGGTATAATACTATTTTTTTTCCTCTAAGCTTTCTTCCTTTATTTTTCTTATTTGATGAAAAGGGGGTTTATGATTTGGATGTTCAAACCCTTATGATTTATGTGTTTTTCTTGAATTCAAGTATGGATCTACCCATAATGGGTGTTGATTTGGTTTGAATTAAAAAGAAAAGAAAATTTTATTTTTCTAGTTTATGAAACCTAATTTTTGGGTGCTTTGAAAATCCACTGTTTTTGATCTATGCATTCTTTTCTCGATCCGTCAAAGAGAGATGCTAGATATATGTGTTGACTAGTAAACCCAAGTGGTAGAACTCAAAAATCACATTTCTAAAAGTCGTGGTGTAAATTTTTGTAAAAATAGTCCCATTTTCTAGGTACTGTTTTGGACCAGTCTGAAACGGGGGTATTTTTCATCCACTTTTTGTGCTTTAAAAATTCTGGAAATATTTGGAGTGTTAATATCAGATGTTATGAAGGTTGTGTAAAAATTTGAGAAAGTTTGGCCATACGGTTTGAGAGTTATGGATTTTACGGTGAAGGACTATTTGTATGAAGCCACCCGAATAACTCTCTGTGTATAAGTCCAAAAATTACAAAATATTTACTGGAGGTACATGTGTATAACAGGAACATACTGTATAAATTTCAGAATTTTTGGAGTTAATCGCGATTTATAAAAAATCAGAGAATATTTGGATATTATGGATTATGTAAATATAGTAAATGGATTTTTAAAATTCCGGGAAAAATATATGTTCAATATGGAACTATATTATGTTAAATCCCAGAAAAGAAAAAGTTTTGGGACTGATTTGATATTTTTCATCTAAATAATGATAAATGGATAAATGGATTTAATTAATTATATAATGTCAAAAATGTGAAAAATATAATTCCATGACTTGAGGTCCTTAAGTAAGGTTGATGCAGATTTATGGTAAGGATTTCGGTCAGTGGTGAAGAGTGATTTTGTGTATGGTGTTTTAAAAAGGTTTACATGAATTAATTAGTAAAAGAAAAAGTAATTAAATAAATTGTTTATTAATAAATGGTTTAAAATATCTTTATATGACTAAGGATATTAGATTAAAATATTATTGGTCATATTAGACTTAAATGTTATTAAAAGTTAATATCATTAGTTTGAAATATTATTATTTAATTAATAATATTAAACGGGAAATATTATTATTTAATTAATAATATTAAACTAGAGATTAAAATAAGATAAATTACTTTATTTTAATCGTAGTCGTTGAATTTGGTAGGGGAATAAACTATATTATATTTGTAGTAGATTGAATTGAGAAGTCAGGGTACTGAAATGTATTCAGGGTTGCTGAAATCATATCAGTTTACTATATCCGATTTTGATCTCTTTGAAATGATGATTTCGTGGATCTTTGAAATATATTTTGGTTTACTGAAATGATATTTCAGTTTACTGACTTGTTATCTAGCTTATTAAGATGGCATATAAAAGGGATAACTTATAAGTATAAGTTATAAGTGATAAAAAGATGATCAAAGTATAATAATAATACTACGACTAAAGTGTAATCTAATACTTAACTTTATGAGTGAAGGTTACACAAGTTAATATAAGATGATGAGATTATAAGTAAGTAAATGAATGTGGTGTTAAGATTATCTAATATGTGATTATTTGATAACGTGTTTAGGTTATTTTATTTATTGTGATGATATTATTCTAACTTATAGATCTATATTACTAATATTAGGTCTTCGGATAAAGCGTTATAAATTGCGTAGCGGTAATCAACAGTTCAGGCAAGTTTGTTTTACTTAACTCTACTAAGAGTTGTTTCATTCTGATATGCTGATGGATAAGCATTGTTGATTGCCATTGTAGAATTGTACTATGTACATATTGTATGTATAAGTCATGTATGAAAGGATGATCACCTTCATTACCATTCGGTTCAGATATATTTGTTCATATTTAATACTTGTTCAGTCAAAAGTTTGTTCGTGCTAGTTCAAAATTATATTGTTGAATTATAGCCAGCTTATTATTCAGACTCTTTCAATCATGATATATCGTTATATTGTTGAATTTAAACTTGCTGGGCAATCCTTATGCTCACCCTTGCTATATCATGATTAAATATTGCAGATTAAGACGAACGCGTCGGATACAATGAAAGGTTAAAGACAGTTCCAGCGTTAGGATATGTGTGCAGCTAAATTGTATAAGTATTCTATTTAATGTTATTGTAAGTCGATTAAGTTATGAATTGTGTATAAGTTAAGGTAACTCGACCTTGGGGAATAGTGTGTAAATGTATTGTATAAACAATTTATGTTTATATATTCCGCAAATAGTAATAGTTGTATAGAATGATCGAACCGAATCCGCGGTGATTCGGGACGTTGGATTCGGGGC
The DNA here is from genome assembly GCA_020205605.1 of Panax ginseng. Classification (NCBI taxonomy): domain Eukaryota; kingdom Viridiplantae; phylum Streptophyta; class Magnoliopsida; order Apiales; family Araliaceae; genus Panax; species Panax ginseng. The sequence continues at coordinate 64,060,276 of CM035150.1, forward strand.
CGTCACAGCTATCTTATGTCCTTAATACGCCTATCCCTACAATGGTTGCAGACAATGCCTCTGAGGAAGAGATTGCTACTTTTAAAAAGTGGCAAGATGATGCACATTAGCTCAATGCATCATGCTCGCATCCATGAAATGTAACTTGCTTCAACACAAGATGAAACTATGAATGCTCCTACTATATTCCCGCACACATCAAGTAGTTGATGGTGAGGAAAGTTGGACTGATAGATATCAGATATCTAAGGAGCTCTTCCGATCTAGAATGACCGATGACACTACAGTACAAATAAAAGTCCTAATGATGATCAATTTGATTGAACAGTTAGGACAACAGGTTTTCTCATGGATGGGGAGTTGTGCCAAGATTTGATCTTGCACTCACTCCCGGACTCCTTTCACAATTGTTGTGAATTTTTTATATGAACAAACTAGATATCAGCGTCGCTGATTTGCTTAACATGTTGAAAAATGTTGAGAGATTTTCCAACCAAGAAAGACCATATCTTACTGGTAGGGGCCAAAGGATCTTCTGGAAAGAAGAACGATTCAAAGAAGGTAAATATAAAGGAAAAACAAAGGATAATAAGAATAAAACTGATACGGATAGCAAAGGAGTTTGCTTCCACTGCAATAAGCCTGGACACTGGAAAGAAACTGCAAGAAGCATCTTGCAGAGGCTAACCAAAAGAAGCTTAGTGAAGTTTCGGTAACAAATACAATTTTGTTCATGATTTAAAATAAATTTTTCTTTAAGTCAAGGTTCTACTTGGGTATTGGATACTGACTTTGGTTATTATTAATATAGATTTATGAAGGGACCAAGCAGAAGTAGAAAGTTAAACGAAGATAAGTAATCCTATGTCTGGTAAATGAAGTAAATGTTGCTACATTAGCCATAGAAACTTATAGTTTAGTATTGCCTACGGGCAAGTCTATTAAGTCAATAAGTAGTTATTGTATTCTAGTTCTCATTGGAAACATTATTTCTATTTTATTGTTGGACAATGAAATCTTTGGTATTATAATTAAGAACAATTGTTGTTCTATTTATAATAATAATGTTTTGTATAGAACTGAAATAATAATAATGATTTTCTGATGAATATCTTTGGCCCGTAGTGCAAAGATGAACAGGTGTTTAGATGAACATGACCAACTGATGAATATCTTTGGCCTGTAGTGCAAAGATGAATATTTAATTCTAGATATATATTGATTGATGTTACAGGGATAAAATATTGACGATGAACTTTTAAATTCATATATAGAAGATAGTAATTTGCATTCTTTACTTAACTCTTCTAATGAATTATTATTTCCGCTGTGAAGATTGATTTAAAACTGGTTGTCTATTGTATTCTATTAGATTTTTCCCTGTTAAAGACTAACGATAATTTGTTCTATGTTATCTTAGTCATAATATTCTTTATTGGGCTAGTTGAGCTCACCCTTTTCCTTTTTGTTCCATTTTTCTTCTCAGGAGGCAAGAATGTAGCGAGTACTAGTCGGGGTATGGAATGAAGGTTCTAGAAAGTCGTTTTAGTAGTCCTCACCATTTTCGTAAAATAATGTATCAATAATTGTAGTGAGGACTTATTTGAGTGTGGATATTGTCTAGATGACAATTTTTGTATTTAAACTCACGCTTTTATATGTTGTATTAATAAAGTTGTAGTTGTTTACATGCATCATGTATTTTGGATGACTTTCGAATGGGTGTACGATACCTATTTTGGGGGTGTCATGAGTTGGTATCGAGCTTAGAGATATGATCTCTCAAGTGAGATCGTGGAATAGAACTAGGAGGGGAGAGATGAGTAAATCCTTTGCTAGTGTGTCCTACCTAAGCTTATTTGTTGGTTGGTCATAATATAGGGATATTATGTGATATGTTAATTTGTTAAATTAACCCTTATTTTATGGCAGTATTTGAGAATGTCGACTGAGAATGTTAACAGTGGAGTAAATGAGACCGTGGAGACACCTTTGCTCACCAACAAGGAGAACGTGCAACAGGCTGGCAATGTTCCTCCTGTGAACAACACCACTGAGCAGATGATGAACGATGGGATGTTTAGAAGCTTTTTGCAGTTCATGCAAAATTAGACGAGGGAGACTCGTGTTCAAAATACAGGAGGAAATGATAACAATTCACGGTTTGTCACAGCCAAGCAGTTCAAAGAGTTGGGACCACTAAAATTTATTGGAAAGCGGATCCGATCAAGGCAAGAGACGTGGTTAAAACAAATTACCAAGATATTCGATGTCTTGGGATGCACGGAGGAACGAGAAGGTTCCATTCGCCACCTTTATGTTCCGGTGGCGAGGCGTATCACCGTGGGAGTCTCATGGAAGCGTACTCATCCAACCGCATTCAAAGATGTCTTGGGAGACATTTCAGAAACTGTTCAATGACAAGTACTTTCCTGAAAGTATTCGTCACATGAAGGAGGTAGAGTTTATTAGACTGGACCAGAATAACATGACGGTGTCCCAGTACGAGGTAAAGTTTGCAGAGTTGTCCAGGTTTGCACCTCATTTGGTGGAGAATGAGGACCGTATGACGCGGATGTTTCTAAGAGGTTTGAAACCCGGCATACGTCAATATCTCATTTCTCATAAATTTTCTCTATATTCAGATGTTGTCAACAGGGCTCAATTATTAGAGCGAGATAACGAGTACGGTCAATCGAGGGACCACAACCAGATCATACCCCAAGGATGTGGCCGATCCATTAGAACAACGATAACCAAATGGAGAAAGAAAAATATGGACAAGAGCCAAGAACCACTCCGTGGTAATTGTGGCCATGAAAATAGAAGAAGCGAGTTGGGGGAGATTTTAAAAGAGGAGATTCAACAATGACACTTGTGAAGACGCCAAAGACCAAAGAAGAATCGGTTTTAAGGGAGGAGAACGACCACCGGTCAGATGCTATAAATGTGGAAAAGAGGACATATCATTGAAAATTGTCCACAACAACACAAAAAGTATGTTATAATTGTGGAAAGGAAGGACATATCGCTCGAGATTGTCTTCAGAGTGAAACCAAGTCCATGGGGATGGTGACTCAAAAGGTCATCCCCGAAAAAGTCAAAGTCAATAGTTCCTAGAAGAGGCGTTGTCGTGGATCGTCAACATCGCGAGGAACCCAAACGAGGTGATCACGGGTAAGCTAATCATAAATTCATGCGAAGTTTATACCTTACTAGATACTGGGGTGCTACCCATTCATTTATTTCTCCCTTGTACTCAATGTTTAAACTTGACTTCGGGAGAAATTAGACTTTGATTTATCTGTGGAGACTCAGATTAGGAGAAACTTTCATCACATCCAATCGCTTATAAATCTTGTTTGATCCAAGTTGGCACCATCACATTACCTGTTGACCTTATCTCTTTAAAGATACTTGCTTTTGATGTGATTTTAGGGATTGATTGGTTAACTACTCATCATGTCAAAATTGATTATTTTCGTAAGGTTGTTAGTTTTCATATTCCTAAACAACCTGTTGTGCGAATTCAAGCAACTAAGCCATTAAAATCAATCACTGTTATATCAAGCCATAAAGCCATTCGTTTATTAAAAAACGGATGTCAAGCTTTCTTAGCCCATGTTATGGATTTGAATAAAGACATGTCATATTTGAATAATATTCTTGTGGTTAATGACTTTCCTGACGTATTTCCTGAAGAACTTCTCGGTCTACCCCCAGAACGTGAAGTTGAATTCTTTATTGATCTTGAACCTGGTACAAAGCCCATTTCTAAAACCCCATATCGAATGGCTCCTATTGAACTTCAGGAGTTAAAGGTCCAACTACAGGAGTTGTTGGACATCGGTTTCATTCGTCCTAGTACATCTCCTTGGGGTGCTCCTGTTTTATTTATAAAGAAGAAAGACGGGAGTATGGGACTTTGTATCGATTACCGGGAATTAAACCATGTCACTATCAAGAACAGGTGTAAGACCCCAAATTTTATGAAATAAAAGTATTCAATTTTTCTATTTAGTAAATGGTTAAATTGATAAAAGTTTAAAGTTAAGGGTGATATGTGAAATTTTCAAAATAAGCAAGTGGCTATAAAATACTTATTATTGTCGGGGAATATTCGTTTGGTCGTAGAATATTCTTTCTGTCGGGAAATATTCGTATGCGACGGCTATGACCATTTAGGGCCCCATAATGTAATAACCGCTTGGATGAAGAAAATGACAAATTTGAGTTTTTATAAATAACGACGTAGTTGTTACTGCTAACAATTGTTGAATACACGGTGGTTAAAATACGATGTCTACGCGTAGTTGTACAATAGTACATACCAGACACGATTTTTTCAATTATTAATTCTTACGTGAGAAGGCACTACTCAATAATTGTTACAATAATTATCGCTTAATATTTTATTTTATTGAATCAATAATTGTCTTTGCGTTGATATTTTATATTATTGTTGTTTCAATAATTGTCATTTTGAAGATATCTCCATATCGGATCAATAATTCATATTATTTGAATAATATTATTAGATAAAGATTATTGGCAATGTCTAGAAAGTTCATTAAGGAGAGGTTTGGTCACCTAATTGCGCGCCAAGAAGAGAAAATCCTTATCGGAAAGCCCCTCTTTCTTGGGAACTGCCTGGTTGTCATAATTGTGATTCTGTAATATTATTTATGAATAATTAATTATTGATTTATATGATAAGGAAATATTTATTTGATGCGAATATAAATGATGGATTTATTTATGTGGTTATAAATGAAAGAATTAATGTTGAGGTGTTTTATCAGTATTTTGTCAGATTGGAGGTATTAAAAGATCAAATCGATGTTCTTAAAGCTCTATTGCGTGAGTTATAATTTTTGATCTGACCGTTGGATCGTTGTGATTTTTGGATATGTTATACATATATGAGTTGAGTATATGTCCACAAATTTTGAACCGTTAAAAATGAACGAATGATTTGTTGACTTTTAAGAGGTGACTGATTCAGAAATTAGGTTTATAAATGATTTTGGTGGAAAATTCTAGAAATGGTGGGCTCCACTTTTGGTTGTTGGGGAAGATGGCTGATTTTTGGTAGGTGGAATAGTAGCAGGTCAAGTCTACTTTGGCGTGCTAACATTTTCCTATAAATAGAGGGCTAAGTTAGAATTGAAAATCACACCAGAATTCATAAGTTTTCTCTCTTTTTCTCTCTAGATTATCGAGTGTATTTTGTGAGTATTTAGATACTTGGTGAGTTGTTATTCACTAGTGCAAGTTTTCTTCAAATAATATATCTCGATATCCAAATGTCGGAGTCTTTCTTTTTGAGGTAAGGGATAGTAAGGGATATTAAGGAATGCTATATTCTTCATAATGATGTTATTCTTTCAATATCATTATACCAAAATATTGGTATGGATTTTATTGTGGAATTTCTACCTTTTTGTGTCGGGTTTACTATTCATGAGTTACTATTCACGAGTTACTATTCATGAGTTACTATTCACGAAGTTACTATTCATGGATTACTATTCATGAGTTACTATTCATGACAAAATTGGTTTCTTTTTCTAACCAAATTATAGTTAAGTTATGAATATTACTCTTGAGATTAAATCTATATGTTGATTATATTATTTTTATTATCATATATAACATTTTTATAACCCTAATGATGATATTAATTTCTCTTTGACTTGAGTGTAAAGATGGGTAGATTATTGGTATGATCATGACTATGGGTTCTCTTTGGCCATGAGTCTGAAGTTGAATTGTTGACTGGTATGATTGTAACCATTGAATTTATAATTGAATATCTTTAGCTTAAGTGCAAAGGTGAAATGATCAACATGGTTATAATTATTGTTTATATAAATTCAAATGATTATATATTTCTTTGAGATAATAATATATTTGGCACGTAGGTGCAAATATGAATCAAGCTGAGAGAATATCTTTGGCCCAGAGTGCAAAGATGAATTGTTGATGAATATCTTTGGCCCGTAGTGCAAAGATGACATGTTGTTGAATATCTTTTGCTAGTAGTGCAAAGATGAACAGGTGTTGAGATGAACATGACCAACTGGTGATACAAATTAATATCTTTAGCCGTAGTGCAAAGATGAAGTTATTAGTATGATTATGAACAGGAAATGTGATTTGGTGTAACCATGATCTTTGATGTTTCAGGTAAAGATAGCTGATGAAAATTATCTTCGTCCTGGATGAAAAGAGGAATTTAGAACTACAATTATGATTATGAGTTATTCATATGATTGTGGACCAGAATTATTGATTGATGTTACAGGGATAAAACATTGTTGGTGGATTTTTAACACGGAGAAGATAATAGACTTTATAGTCTATTTGACTCTTCTAATAGATTGCTCGTTCCGCTGCAACTATAGTTGAAATTTTTATTATCTACCATATGTTCTAAATCTCTGATTTATTATTGATGAAGGCTATTGATAATTTAATTATCTTTAGTCATGATATTCTTTCTTGAGCTAGTTGTGCTCACCCTTTTGCTTCACAATTCCTTTCGGGTAATAAGAGTGTAGGTTGGTCCAAATGGGGTAACAGGGGAATAGAATTATGGTCATCATTTAGTAGTTATATTTGGTGAATCAACTAGGGTGAAAGCGAACCCAACGTTGGAAGGGTGTTTTGCCACTATCATACAAGATGTCTAATGACATACAACCTCGTGTCATCATAAGACGAGGTTGTGCACATCCACTTCATCGAGTATATCTACGAGCACTACCTATATGATCTTGGAGTTTATTTGAAGTATAATTCTCAATTAGAGAGCGGTAGAGATATTTATATGTCAAGAGAAGACTCACCATTGGGAAGAATATGATAGTAATCTTCTCGTTTTCTTTTGGGGTCTATTGGGTAAACCAAGGATAATTACGTGGACATATGATATCTATCATAACTTTTGAGCATGGCCTCCCATGTATCGAAGGATTCCTTGAGCACTTCCCAAAGATTCTAATTTCTAAAACAGCTTTTTGACTATACCTTTATAGTAAAATGCCATTGTGACGTCTTTGTCCATAGTTGGGACATGAGTCACGATTGGTATTAAAACTCACAGCATATGTGTTGTTGTATTTTGCACGACAATTGTTGTAATAAAGTTGTATTTATTTCTGTACCATGTATTTGGCGACTCAGAATAGGTTGGATGGAATGGACCTATTTTGGGGTTGTCATAGGTATCCGCTACCTCGTATTGATGACCTGTTTGACCAGTTACAAGGAGCACAATTCTTTTCAAAGATCGATCTTTGTTCTTGATATCATTAGGCAAGGTTAAAAGCGAGGATATTCAAGATCGCCTTCGAAAACTTCGTACTGCATTATGAATTCCTAGTCATGTCTTTTGGATTGACTAATGCTCCTACGGCTTTCATGGATATGATGAACCGAGTATTCAAGGATTATTTGGATCAGTTCGTTGTTGTCTTTATTGATGACATCCTCATATATTCCAAAAGCCGTGAAGATCATAAGCACCATTTGAAGCTGGTACTCCAAAAGCTGCGTGAAAACAAGCTATATGCTAAGTTGAAGAAATGCGAGTTCTGGCTTGAGGAAGTAGCATTCCTAAGGCACGTTGTAAGACCCCAACTTATTAATGAATAAAATCAAATTTCCTCTAATTATTATTGTGAATAATAATGTATTAATTTGATATAATACTTTGGTTATGGGTGAATGTGCAAAATTTTCAAAATAAGCAAGTGGTTATATAATATTCATTGTTGTCGGGAAATATTCGTTTGGTCGTGGAATATTCTTTCTGTCGGAGAATATTCGTACGATGGCGCAGCTATTTGTGATCCCCATAACGGATAACTGTCGGATGAAGAAAATGAAAAAATTGAATAACGGCGTAGTTATTCTGAATTAACAACTTCGTTGGAATACCGGTGGTTAAAATCTCAGATGTACGTGTTGTTGCACGAGAAAGCACACGGTATTACAGATGTTGTTGAATTATTTATCCTTACGTAAGAAGGCACTACTCAATAATTATTATAGTAGTTAATGTTCAATATTTTATTTTATTGATTCAATAATTGTTGCGTTGATATTTTATATTATTGTTGTTTCAATAATTATCACCATGAAGATTTCCCATTATCGATCATCAATAATTCATATTATTTGAATAATATTATTAGATAACATTATTGGCAATGTCTAGAAAGTTTTGTCAAGAAGAGGTTTGGTCACCTAATTGCGGCGCAATGAGGAGAAATTCTTATTGAAAGCCCCCTCTTCCTGAGGAGCTACTGGTTGTCATAAATGTGATTACGTAATATTATTTGTGAATAATTAATTATTGATTCATATGATAATGAAATATTTATTTTATATGGATATAAATGTTGGATATATTTATTGTGGTTAAAAATGAAGGAGTTAATGTTGAGGTGTTTTATCGGATTTTTGTTTGTCAATAGAGGTATTAAAAATTAAACCAAAGTTTTTGAGATATATTAAGTGGGTTATAATTTTTAATCCGACCGTTGATCGTTATTGGATATGTTATACATATATAAGTTGAGTATATGTCCACAAATTTTGAACCGTTAAAATGAGCGATGATTTGTTATGAATTTTAAGAGGTGATTGATTCGAGAAATTAGGTTATAAATGATTTTGGTGGAAAATTCTAGAATTGCTTTGGCCCCCACTTTTGGTTGGTGAAAATGTCTTTGAGATTTTATTCAAATGTGGTAGGTGGGAATAATGGCAGTAAAGCCATCGAGGTTGCGAGTTAAAATGCCTTGGCGTCTAACATTTTCCTATAAATAGAGGGCTAAGTTAGAATTGAAAATCACACCGAAACAAGTTTTCTCTTTTCTCTCTCTAGATTATTGAGTGTATTTTGTGAGTATTTAGATACTTTGTGAGTTTTATTCATCGATTGCAAGTTTCCTTCACCTTATACCGATATTCCAATCAGAAGTACTGATATTTTGAGGTAAGGGGTGTTATATTCTTTTTAAAATGATATTTTCTTCAATATCATTATACCGAAATGTTGGTATGAACTTTTTATCAAATTTGGAACTTTTTGTGTCGGGGTTACTATTCACGTATACGGCACTATTCACGAATACGACACTATTCACCGAAAAATAAAATTTTCTTCTTTTTGTCCAAGTTGTCTATTATGGTTACTATCTTTGATTGTATCCATGTTTTGATCATTATTTTTGAATTCTGCTTCAAAATTGGTTATTTTGGAATATTATTGAACTTGGATAAACTGTAATACGAATCCTTAGTATTTGATCTTTTATCTCACTGGATTCGTTTTCTTTAAAATATTTTTCTTCATCCTCAGTCCTAAATGATGATACAAATGAATATCTTTGGATTGTAGTGCAAAGATGAATGATTACCTAATGAATATCTTTGGCCCGTAGTGCAAAGATGAACAGGTGTTGAGATGAACATGACCAACTGGTGATACAAATGAATATCTTTGGCCTGTAGTGCAAAGATGAATATTTGATTCAAGATGTATATTGATTGATGTTATAAGGATAAAATATTGATGATGGACTTTTAAATCTTAGAAGATAGTAGAATTCTTTCTCTACTTGACTCTTCTAATGGATTGTTGTTCCGCTGCAGTTGTTGATCTAAAACTTGTTGTCTATTATATTTTATCAGATTTTTCCCTGTTGAAGACTAACGATAATTTGTTGTATATTATCTTAGTCATAATATTATTCTTTGGGCTAGTTGAGCTCACCTTTTCCTTTTGTTCCATTTTCTCGGGAGGTGAGAACATATGAGGAACTAGTCGGGGTACGGAGTGATGGTTCTAGAAAGATGTTTTAGCAGTCCTCACTATTTCTATAAAATAGTGTTTGAATAATTGTAATGAGGACTTATTTAAGTGTGGATATTGTCTAGAAGACAATATTTGTATTTAAACTCACAGTATGTGTTGTCGTATTTTGCACGACAATTGTATTATTGAAGTTGTAGTTTGCTTTCTGTACCATGTATTTGGCGACTCAGAATGGGTGTTGTATACCTATTTTGGGGGCGTCACACAAGTGGTGTCAAAACATGGAGTATCTGTTGACCCGGCGAAGATTGAAGCAATACAAAGTTGGGAGAAACCAAATACGGTGTGGCCAAAATGCGTAGCTTTACGGGCTTAAATGGGTATTATCGGAGATTCGTGGAAGGGTTTTCTCGAATCGCTACCCCGTTAACTCAGCTGACTCGGAAAGATATCAAATTCGTATGGAGCGAGGAATGCGAGAAGAGTTTCCAAGAGCTTAAGAGGAGACTCATTTCGGCACCTGTTTTGACCATACCATCTGGTTCTAATGGATTTGTTATCTACAGCGATGCTTCAGGCAAAGGGCTAAGATGTGTTCTGATGCAACGTGGGAAAGTTATAGCCTATGCCTCGCGACAACTTAAAGAATATGAGAGGAATTATCCTACTCATGATCTAGAGTTGGCAGCAGTCATTTTCGAGCTAAAGATCTGGAGGCACTATCTATATGGGGAGAAAGTGGAGATATATTCAGACCATAAAAGCCTCAAACATTTCTTCACTAAAAAAGAACTCAACATGCGGCAACGACGTTGGCTCGAGCTGTTGAAAGATTACGACCACACTATTCAATACCATCCTGGAAAAGCAAATGTGGTAGCTGACGCGTTGAGTAGAAGATCATATGCAGGAACGAGTGCGATGATGTCAAGTATACGCATAGAACCAACTTTGATCGATAAAGTTAAAGTTGCTCAAGCCACGGACTTGAGGGTGATGTCGTATGAAGAAGAAAGTGCAAGAAGGTGCTATTCCAGAAGCAAGAATCGATGAAGAAGGAATACTTCGAGTCCACTCCAGACTTTGTGTTCCTAACGATTCTGATTTGAAGTACAAGATCATGATGCAGGCACACAATACACCATTTGCAATCCATCCTGAAAGTACCAAAATGTATCGTGATCTTTGACATACATTTTGGTGGAACGTTATGAAGATAGAGATTGCAAAGTTTATCTCAAGGTGTTTAACTTGTCAACGTGTAAAGGCGGAGCATCAAGTGCCAAAGGGTCCGTTGCAACCACTTGAGATTCCGAAATGGAAGTGGGAACACATTACCATGGATTTCGTTACGGGTCTTTGTGACGCCCCCAAAATTAGGTATACATCACCCATCTTGGGTCGCCAGATACATGGTACAGAATTCAAATACAACTTACTAATACAACTGACGTGTACAATACGACAAAACATAAACTGTGAGTTTAAATACAAATATTATCTACTAGAGATTATACAAACTCAAAAGGAGTCCTCATTACAATTATTATCACACTATTTCATAGAATAGTGAGGACTACTAATGCTATCCTCTGGACCATCACTCCGTTCCCCGACTCGTCCCAGCTATATTCTCATTTCCTGAAGAGAACAGTGAAAGAAAGGGTGAGCTCAACTAGCCTAGTAAGAAATATTATGACTAAGATAATGCAGAATAAATTATCATTAGTCTCCAACAATGTTAAACTGATAAAATATAATAGACATCAAGTTTAACTGCAACGGAACAAGCAATCCATTAAAAGAGTCAAGTAGAAAATAAAATCTACCATCTTTCATGATTAAAAAGGTTTTCATCATTTATTATCGGCCGAGACTCATTTCAATAAATAATCCACATCATTAAATCATCCTGCACTTCTACGTGCCAAGGATATTCTTTAGTATCACGACCACGAACTATCCATGCACTATGGGCCAAAGATAATCGTGTTTTCATCAACCATTCCCGATCATGCCATAAAATAATTCGTCTTTGCTCCTTGGCCAAGAGAATCCATAGCCATAATCATACCAAAAATATCCATCAATGCACTACGACCAATGAGGACTTTTAATTTTCACATCATTTGTAACATTACGGTCATGATTATACCCGAATAATCCTGGTCATAATCATACCAAGTCCATCTATGCAATCTGAAGCCACGATGACTTTCAACATAACATAAACATGAGGATGATGACAATGATATAAGAATTCAATTAAACAAGTTCAAGAATTAATTTGTCCAGAACCAATAACGTCCAAATTGTCAACGTGATACTTCTTTGTAGAATAAAATTGAAGAATGCTCGTAAGAATATTTCCATGAAAAATCTTTGGATGAAGCGCACATATCAAGGATATTCCACTAATTTCATGGAGTATAGAAGTCAAAATTTTAATCAACCGAGTATAATCTACCGAATGAAATAACAAAAGATATCACCATGCATGCGGATTGCGCATAGACGGTTATTCCAACGAATAATAATAATGGAACGAGTCGGTGAAATTCACACCGAGCGGGATGTTCCAACGTAATAATAAATGCGAATAATAAATGATGGAACCAGTCCCACATATAGCACAGACGCGGATATTCCGGCGTAATAATAAAGACGGAATAATAAAAATGGAACCAGTCCCAAGGCGTATAGCATAGGCAGGATATTCCGGCCAGAATAATAAAGAGTAATAATAGAAGAATGTCACCAAGTATAGGGTAGCCCAGCGTATCTGAGTTATTCCAATGAAACAATAAAGAAATGGAATAACAGAAGTTCTCTTCTTGAATACAAAAGAATAATATCCCTTACCATAAAATAATACTTGATATAAGAAGTGAAGTAGCAGAAAACTTTTCTTCTATCTATCTATAGTCTCTCTCTCTCTCTATAGTTTCTCTCTTTAGAGTTCAGTGAATTCGTAAGAAAATAATGAAGGAATGAGCTTCTATTTATAGGAAAATGGAATGCATAGTAACTAATCCATGAATGGTCCAGATTGACTTACTTTAATATGATGGTCCATATTTAAAGAAAAATCTTTTAAATAAAATATAATATATTCTATTTATATAAAAAGATTTTTACTATGCAAACACTATGCGGGCACTATGCAAATACTATGCATAATAAAATATAATATATTCTATTTATAGAATAACTTTAATAAAGTATACATTTTATATAAAAAAGATTTTACTATGCAAAATACTATGCATAATAGAATATAATATATTCTATTTATAGAATAACTTTAATAAAGTATTCATTTTATATAAAAGATGTTTCTATTTTATTACGTTAATAATACTGAATAAAACAAAACTTCTAAATCAACAATAATTGAATCAAATAATGTGAGATACTATCGTAGAACTATTGTAGCAATAATTGAACAAAACCGAGTGACTTCTCACATAAATATAAATAATCAATAATGTGTAAGTACTACTATGCAACAACGTATTCATCAGACTTTTACTACCGAGTAGTTCAACAAAGATCAACGGTAAAACTTCCGCCGTTATTTTCATAAAATATTTTTGTCATTTTTTCAATCAGACAATAATTCCGTTGTGGGGTCCACCAATGATTGTGCCGCTGCACGAATATTCCCTGATAAAAAAATTCCCCGACCAACCGAATATTATACAACAACTTGCATATCTTTTCAAAATTTATAAATACTACCCACAACTATAACATTATCTCAAATCCACACCATAATATTAAAAACAAATATTTCGAAAAAATTAAATCTTTATTCATAAAATCTGGGGTCTCACAGTCTTCCCACGGTTTCTCAAGGAATAAATGTTATTTGGGTTATTGTTGATAGATTAACCAAGTCTGCTCATTTTTTGCCGATACGGGAGACTTATTCCCTTGAACATCTTGCTCGAATATACGTAAATGAGATTGTAAGATTGCATGGAATGCCAGTATCCATCGTTTTGGATTGTGACCCAAGATTTACTTCAAGATTTTGGGTTAGCTTGCAAAAAGCTATGGGCACGGATTTACGGTTCAGTTCGGCATACCATCCTCAAACAGGCGGGCAATCAGAGAGGACTATTCAAACTCTTGAAGATCTATTAAGACTTTGTGTCCTAGATTTCAAAGGAAGTTGGGATAAGTACCTACCATTGGTGAAATTCTCCTACAATAACAGTTATCAAGCAAGTATAGGTGTGGCTCCATTTGAAGCATTGTATGGACGAAAGTGTCGCTCTCCAATATGTTGGGATGAGGTGGGAGAAGCAACGTTGTTGGGACCAGAGTTGGTACGAATGACTACAGAGAAGATCCAAACGATTCGACAACGTATACAAACGGCGCAGGATCGACAAAAGAGTTATGCGGATCTTCATCGAAAGGACGTGGAATTTGACATTGGGGATCAATCATGTATTGTTGCGTGTGGCTCCATGGAAAGGAGTTAAAAGATTTGGGAAGAGAGGAAAGCTCAATCCATGATTTATTGGCCCATTTCAGATTCTTGACCGAGTAGGAAATGTGGCCTATAGACTCACGTTACCTCCAAGTATGTCTCGTGTTCATAATGTTTTCATATATCATCGTACATGTAAATATGTGAAAGACCCAAACCACGTTATTGAGTTAGAACCTGGATGAGATAGCCAAGACTTAACATACGAAGAGGTACTGTCAAGAATCTTGGATAGGAAGGAGCATGTCCTCGACGAAGATCATACCACAAGTTAAAGTTTTGTGGAGAAACCATGCTATTGAGGAAATGACCTGGGAGTTGGAAATGGAAATGAAAGCGAGGTATCCTCATCTTTTCGAAACACCAGGTACGTACGTCAATTTCGAGGATGAAATTTTATAAGGAGGGAAGGTTGTAAGACCCCAAATTATTAATAAATAAAATTTAATTTCCTCTATTTATCATTTTAAAATAGTAAGGGTTGATTTGATTAATGTGGTTAGTTATGGATAAAATACGTAAATATTTTAAATAAGCAAGTGGTTATAAAATATTCATTTTTATCGGAGAATATTCGTTTGGTCGGGGAATATTCTTGTTATCGGGGAATATTCGTATATTTCAAAGACCTTGTGTGGGCCCCATAACTAAAGCGATTGGATGAAGAAAGCAAGCAAGTATAATCGATGTTTATAAATAATCGGGTAGTTGTTACTGCTTATTATCTTGTTGGAATACCCGTGGTTAAAACACACAAGATGTCTGCGTTGTTGCCAAGATAGCACACTACAGTATTGCACCAATTATTGATTCTTACGTAAGAAGGCACTACTCAATAATTGTTATAGTAATTATTGTTCAGTAATTTATTGATTCAATAATTGTTTCATTGATATTCTATATTACTGTTATTTCAATAATTGTCACTACACAGTATTTTCTATTATCGAAGCAATAATTCATATTATCTGAATAATATTATTAGGTAACATTATTGGCAATGTCTAGAAAGTTCTGTCTAAGGAGAGGTTTGGTCACCTAATTGCGCGCCAGTAAGGAAACACTCTTATTGGAAAGCCCCCTCTTTCCTGGGAACGGCTTGGTTGTCAGTATTGTGATTCTGTAATATTATTTGTGAATAATTAATTATTAATTTATATGATGAGGAAAATATTCATTTTATGTGGATATAGATGGAGAAAATTTTTAAAGTGACAATTGTTGAAAATCAATATGTTATCTTTTCTGATAAAATAATATTTTATTATATTATTATAATATAATAATGATGATATTTTTACAATGAATGTGGGATATATGAGTATATGAGGAGGAAGAGTATTTTTGTTGCAAAAGTTGTTTAAAACATGTTAAACATGTCTGTGGGCCCATTTCTTGACTGAAATTTAATTATAGCCTGTAAAATCGCCCGTTTGGTGATTTCGGTCAATTTTTGTTTGGAATTTGGAAAACCTTACTTCTGCAAAGTTGTAGATAATGAAATTTCCTATGTAAAAGACATGTGGTTCGAATTTTTCTGACAAAGGGCTATTAATTATGAATTATTGAAGTTCTGAAATAATTGATTTTTGGAAGTTTTATTTATTTTTATTAATAAAAACGTTTTTATCATTAATTGTGGGTCTTGCATGTGATATAAGTTGCTGAATTTAGATCTAGGAAAGTGGGCGTAGAAAAATTGTATATATATATATATATATTTATTATATTAAATTTTCTGCTTTGGTGTTCTAAGCATTTTCCTATAAATAGGGTGCTTAGGTTAGAATTGAAAATCACACCAGAAACAAGTTTTCTCTCTCTTTCTCTCTCGATATATTGAGCGTATTCTTGTGAGTATTTTAATACTTTGAGTGTTGCTATATGGTACAAGTTCAAGTCATAGCCTATATCCGGTGTTTCAACTAGAAGTACTGTCTTTACAAGGTAAGGGATATTGTTTTCTTCTTAAATGATATTATTTTTTTTCAATATCATTATGCCGAAATATTGGTTTGAACTTTTTATCAAATTTGGAAATTTTTGTGTCGGGGTTACTATTTACGTTATACTGCCTTTGTTCACGATATCTGACACTATTCAATCAAAAAATGAAATTTTCTTCTTTTTGTCCAAAATATCTATTATGGATACTAGCTTTGATTGTATCCATGTTTTGATTATTCTTGAATTTTACTCCACTATGATTATTTATGAGGTATTTTTGGACATGGAATAAATTTGAAATACTGAATCCTTAATATTTATTCTTTTGTTTCACTGGATTCGTTTTCTTTAAAATATTTTTCATCATCCTTCATTCCTAAATGATGATATTACTGAATATCTTTGGCATGTAGTGCAAAGATGAATGATTTTTTGATGAATATCTTTGGCCTGTAGTGCAAAGATGAACATGTGTTTAGATGAACATGACCAACTGATGAATATCTTTGGCTTGTAGTGCAAAGATGAATATTTAATTCCAGATATATATTGATTGATGTTACAGGGATAAAATATCGACGATGAACTTTTAAATTCATATATAGAAGATAGTAGTTTGCATTCTCTACTTAACTCTTCTAATGAATTATTATTTTCGCTGTGAAGATTTATTTAAAACTGGTTGTCTATTGTATTCTATTAGATTTTTCCCTGTTAAAGACTAACGATAATTTGTTCTATGTTATCTTAGTCATAATATTCTTTACTGGGCTAGTTGAGCTCACCCTTTTCCTTTTTGTTCCATTTTTCTTCTCAGGAGGCGAGAATGTAGCGAGTACTAGTCGGGGTATGGAATGAAGGTTCTAGAAAGTCGTTTTAGTAGTCCTCACTATTTTTGTAAAATAATGTATCAATAATTGTAGTGAGGGCTTATTTGAGTGTGGATATTGTCTAGATGACAATATTTGTATTTAAACTCACAATTTTTATGTTGTATTAATAAAGTTGTAGTTGTTTCTGTACCATGTATTTTGACAACTCGAATGGGTGTTGTATACCTATTTTGGGGCGTCACAGATATCTTAAAAGGAAAAATCGTACCTTGTTGGACTTGGTGCGGTCCATAATGATTTTACCGACATTCCAAAGATCCTTCGGGATAATGTCCTAGAAATGGCTGCATATCTACAAAAAAAGGTAACCTCAAAATCCGGCCCCAAGACTCCATAAAAGTTATGGATGGGGAGGATTCCTAATCTTAAGTATGTTAAGATAAGGGGTACATCCAACTTATGTGAAAAGGTTTCAAAGGATAAGCTATGGACAAAATTTGACAAGTACAGATTTGTGGGACATCCTAAAGTAAGTTTAGGCTATATGTTCAATAATCCTACTTAGCAAAAGGTGTTTGTTGCGAAACACGCTTCCTTCTAAGATAAATGTGTTTATCATTGAAGGGGCTAGTGGGAGGATAATAGAATCTTGAAGAGTTCAAGAACCACAAAATACTATAAGTCAAATAAGAGGAAACTGTAGATAGACCTATTTTACCACAATCGAATCATAAATCTGGAATAGTACCGAAGATACCTGGGAGGTATGGATTCATCATTGATGATGATGATGAGGTACGTATCATAGAAGATGATGATCCAGTTATATACGATGAGGTAAGAGTTGTAGACAACTCAGAGAAATGGATTGAAACAAGTTTCTCAAAAATGGAACATTCGTTTTGATGAAAAAATCAAAAGAGTTTGATTTTATCACAAATAAGAATGAACCTAGTTTGTAAAAAATGGTCAGTGGGAGCGTCGTGACATTCCTAGTATTATATGTTGATATACTACGGATAAGGAATGACATACCAATGCTACAATCAGTAAAGATAAAGTTGTCTAAACATTCCTCCAAGAATGATTTGGGAAGAGTATCGTAACTGGGGATCCAAATCTATATAGATAGATTCAAGAGGATACTTGACTTAAACCCAAGGAACGTATATTCATTTGATGCTAAAGTCGTTTAGCATGGCAAACTCCAAGAGTTGTCTCATGTTGATGAGTCATGGAGTGTATCTCTCTTAATAGTCCCCATAGACTCATACAAGAGAGATCGTATCAGTAACTGTCATGTATGCAATGAAATGTACGAGGCCTGATGTTGATCAGTCATATTCTGGAGAAGTTCACTATGAGTCAGTGAAAAACATCTTAAAGTACTTAACCGGCACTAAGGATGTGATCATATTCATGATGGATCTAAATTAAAGCTAGAGGGCTTAACAGACTCAAGTTTTTCAGATACACCAAGACGAAAAAAAATCCACTTCAAGGTAAAGCGTTACCTTGAACGGTGGTGCAGTGAATTAGAAAGGTTCCAAACAACAAATAGTTGCTGGTTTAGTGATAAAGACAAAGTGTATAGCTGTAAATGAAGCTGCAAGTTGATTGTTTGGATGTAAAGTTCATTATAGAACTAGGAATAGTTCCTACGTCTCATCTTGGATCTAAACATGTGTTGTGGCAGTTTCATTTGATTAAAAGAATCATTAAAAGATGAGAAATCACTATTGAGATAGTGGACTCTCAAGAACAACATTACATATCCATTAACTAAAGCTTATCCAACAGCAGGATAATCGTCACTTAGAGAAGAAAGGTATGAGATATCATGGCGATTGGCTTTAGTGCAAGTGGGAGATTGAAAGTAGTATGCACAAGCCAATCATGTTTGATGATAAAGCATATACTTTATAACAATCTTATTCATTTATTAATAAAAAGTATTAATTTACTAAAGGCTTTTAATTATCTACACGATGTTTTATAATATGTGATAAACCCATAGTTTTAAGCAAAGCTTTTAGAATAATGATGATGATCATTTTAATGAGATCTAAATTCTTAGAAAGCTTAAAACTAAAATAGTTCCCAATCGTTGGATTACTAAATTGGGGATTAGTGAATCCGGATAGATTGGTACATATGTTACTTGCTCATTGGATGAGGATGATTGATCTCATGATCATTTGTGTTGAGACACTAAAGCAAGTGTGTAGATGCTTATTAGAGAATAAGTTCACTGAACGTGGCTCGCTAAGGAATACCTAATGGAGTTTTACTTGCCTGTCAATAGGAATTCCTGTAGTGATAATAGTACAAGTGATCCTTGGACTTGAGATCATCATAATATCTTATGTATGATAAGTTATACTTTGACTTATTCCTTAAGACCCTTAGGGTATCAAAGGGTATGCTTGGGTATAATAAGTCGTACATGGAGATAATGTATGATCAATAAAGAATCTACCGCTTCTAGTAAAAGAAGAGAAATGTCCTATGTGATTCGATAAATGACAACCCAGTAGTCCTTGGCCAAGGCAGAATGAAATTAGAAAGGAGTTTTAAATTTGTATTATTTGGTGTTGTGCATTTAAGAGTCGAAATACATATAATTAAATAAATTAAGACTTGACAGTAATTCCATGTCTTATAAATAATTGGGACATTGTATGGTGGAAGGATTGTATTGTACGGTAACTATTTACTCAAAGGTTCTTTTATGATTAATGTTGAAATCTATATTATCTGAAAAGTCGTTGATCGTTAGGGAGGCTTATCCCTATTGTAGAATAAATATTATTTATTTAAATAAATTAATTGTTTAATTAATTTATTTAAATAAGATTAGAATTGTTCTAATTGATTTATTCACAATCGGTTTAATATGGAGAACCTAAAGGGTCACACCATAAAAAGGAAGAATAATTATTTAAGAAGTTAATGGCATAATCGTAATAATATGTTAAGTATATTTAATTTAATCTATGGTGATAGAATAAATTAAATAGCTTAATATTTATTATTTAATATTTTAAAAATATTAAATATAAATTAATAAGAGGAGTCTTATTAATATTATTACAATTATTATTATTTTAATTTCTAAAAGAGTGTAGGAATTAATTTAATATTAGTACTCTCATTTATTCCTAATATGATTAGGAGGGAAAATTAGTTAAAGGAGTTTAATTAATTATCCCTAATAAGATTAGGGAGCCCATTTAATTAAGAGTTTAATTAAATAAATAATACCTTATTTTTAATTAAATAGGGTTACCTGATATCTTTATAAGGAGAGTCTTATATCAGATATCATAACGACGTGATTCCAACAGTTGGAGAGTACGTTCTTTTTCTATAGAGATAGAAATCTAGGGTTTAGCCAACCACCCTTCTTCTTGAATATTTCTTCTTCCTTGGTGGATCACCTCTAGAGGCCAAACACTTGGGTGGCTAACGTTGATCAAAGGAAGGAACCAAACCCAGTGGATTCAAGTTGAACACGGAAATGATTGGAGGTGAACTTGTACCTGAGGAAGCTCGAATCTTCAAGGGTATGATTTTTGTTCTTCATATTTTCGTTTAATTAATAATTGTGCATAAAGGATGATCCGGGTATATGGTTTGTAAAATTTTAAACTCTGATTTTCCACGTTTCCGCTTATTTTGTGCAATTTGATTGCGTCCAATAATATTACAAACCTAACAATCATTTGTAATATTACGGTCATGACTATACCAATTAATCCCTAGTCATAATCATACCAAGTCCATCTATGCTCTACAGGCCACAGATGACTTTCAACATAATATAAACATGAGGATGATAACAATGATATAAGAATTCCATAAAACAAGTTCAAGAATTAATTTATCCAGGAACTAATAACGCCCAAATTGTCAACATGATACTTCTTTGTAGAGTAAAACTCAAGAATGCTCAGAAGAATATTTCCATGAAAAGATACTGGATGAAACGCAAAGATCAAAGATATTCCACTAATTTCACGGAGTATAGAAGTCAAAACTTTAACAAACTGTGTATAATAAAGAATGGAATAACAAAAGAAATCACCGGGGCATCACGATAGACCGCAAAAAAGGTTATTCAATGAATAATAAATAATGGAACCAAGTCATGCGTAAACGCACCGACAGGATATTCCAACAGAATAATAAATAATGGAACCAGGTCATGCGTAAACGCACAGACAAGATGTTCCAACAGAATAATAAATAATGGAATAATAAAAGAATTTCACCTAGTATAGGGTGTGACACCCCCAAATCCTGGTACTTCATTTCCTCAAGATTCGGTGTTCACTTAATCAAAACATTCATTTCTAACTACCTAATTATAATAAAATTGAATAATCAAAACCTGCCCATACAGGATTAAACTTAAATAAAAATCTCCTAGGTTATCTAACCTTTAACAACAATCATTCAAATGCGGAAATTTAAATAAACTTCATTACAATCTTTAAACCAAAGTCTGAAATTAACTATCAAAACTATTACAAGTCTTCAGTATTTGTTCATCTTTTCTTTTCCCTTACTGGTGCTAGGTACGTCACCAGTTTCAACTTTAGCTATAAGAAATTTTACAGGCAAGAGTGAGCAAACAAGGCCCACTTGAAATAACAACAAATAAAACTTTAAACTTTTACATCAATGGCCAATATTAGGCTTAATAGAACTGAACAATATATTCTATTAACTTTCTGAAAATTATAACATTCACTGAGGGTCTAATGACCACGAATCATGTCCACAGTTATAAGCAATCTTTCAACTTTAACTTTAATGATCATAAGACTATAAGGACTCCACGTGTCTTAGGGGATCAACCCTTATACAATATATTGTGCACAACCATTTCAACGCTAAGCGTAAACCTCTATTAAAAGAGGTGTTCATCTCATTATTTAGAGTACAAGTCCGTACCAAAGGAAGTTTAGTTTGGATAAGCTTTCAAGGAAATTTGGAATTTAACGAACATCAACTAAGGAGTAGTTGAATAAAACCAATAACACTATACTATAGAATAATCGTGATTGAATCAATCATAGTAACTAAAATCGTGCATTAGGAATAATCTAATAGCATACAATTTGAATAACTATAGTATACCTTGCTTGAACAACACTAAGCTAAGGTTAATTTGAATTGAATAATAAGCATACATAGCATATATAGTTGTGCATGCTAAACCACAAGTTAAATACAAGAATAACTTGCTCCAAATAACTTACATCATTATATTGTAATTGAATTTGAAAACAATAATGTACCAAATGAAATTGAACTTGCACAATGAAGTTTTTTTGAGTTAGAGAACTTGCCTTTAGCACAAGCTAAACCTTACAACTTGAATCAATACCCTATACATATGTCATCATGACATAATTAGTCATTACCAACCTTTTATATTTATATAAACACAATGTATACGTCATGTAGGTTAAATTACCAATTCACATAATCAAACTACGTTAATACTAATTAACTCTTGATAACATGCTCATTCATAGTTTAATACTACTGAAATCATCATTTAACATTCATATTATTAACACATAACATTTATTTTAAAAATTTGTATACTTAAACAAAGCTGCCGAACCTATCGCTAACTTCATTCATGCCACTGCATTTCCACGATTTACCTTTGTGGTTACATATTTATGACAACCATGAAAGAACACTGCGGCTCGGAGTCATGAGCAATTGGTTGGCGGCTGCTATAGGCGTCGATCTTTCTGTGCGTGGCGTCGTGACTGCGATCTTGAGATTTAGTACTCTTGGGCGTATTTGGCCTCCAGGACTCGAAATCTGGCGACGAAGCTCGAACAGTATAAACAAAAGCCAAATTGGCCTAAAAGCTCGAATCTAATAGACTGATTATCATGTAATACACATATAGACTTCATATAAATATATTGTGAAGACTTCTAGCATGTTTATACTCATAAAATAACATAAACCTCAAAGGTACAACATCCAATTTTAATGTTTTTGGCAAAAACTCCATTGTTGACATTTTTAATGAAATTCAACACTGTGATTTTGTTTTTCAATCAAAATGTAAAATTTCAAAACATCATAGTTATGATTATACATACTCTATCAATTTCTATAATCAATTTATCAATCTAACAACTAATTAAACCTTAATTTCTATTTTAAATTAAGCCATATTCATATGTATTTTCATGTAAACACTGTAATATGGTTTTCTTCACAAAACACATACATACATGACTTAAATTTTCTATAATCACATACAAATTCATGAAACAACCTTATAATCAATAATCATACAAAACTATATACATAACAACAGTTAATCCTTTATAAAAAATTTTACAGAGAACTTTTTGGAAAAAGAAGTCTAAACTTTTATAGAAAAGATTAAGCTCCTACCTTTGATTAGGAAGATGATGGCTATTATTTTCTCCAATTCCTTTCTCAAAAACCTGTTAGAATCACTCACTCTCTCTAGAGTTTTCTCAAATTTTTCTCTGTGTTCTTCTTCTTCTTCTCTCTTCTCCCAACTCTAGTTTACGTATTATCATATAACGTATAATAATAATAATATAGATATTAAGTATAGGATTTTAACTGACATCAGTTATAGAATTTTGAAAATCAAAAGCCATAAAGCTTGTTTGGCTAGGCTTAATAAACCCTTACACCTTGTTTAGTAAACTTAATTAAAATAAATGGATTAATCCTTATACCTTGTTTACTAACACATCATTAGATTAAAGACTTAATATGCAATAAGACATGTTTGGAAAAACTAAATTAAACTCTTTTAATTTATTTTTAGTAACTCCTTTATAACAAGGTTATTTGTCATACTTCTATTTAATTAAATAATCAATTAAAATATTAATCTATTAAATTACTTTAACACATAAATCATTATCACAAAACTATAATTTCTTTATAATTATAATTTTATTCGACCAACTAATATTTTAAATTACCATTTCCCATTTAAAATATTATAATTTATTTAAATCACTATAAGCTCTCTAAACTTACCTATTAAATTAAATTGGTATATAACTCATAACAATTAATTTTTTAGCACCTTAATTATTTATTCAACAAATAGTTAACTAAATCACGTCAACTCAAATTGTCATTAAATACTTATATAATTCAATAAATATTTAATATTGCAAATAAATATTTAATATTTAATATTTAATTATTTATTCAACAAATAATTAACTAAATCACATCAACTCAAATTGAACAATTATTTATTCAACAATAAACATAATACATTAAATACTTATATAAATCAATAAATATTTAATATTACACTTTAAAATTCTAGAATGTTACATCATTCACTCCTTACAAGGATTCTGTCCTCAGAATCACAACTCAAACAAATTATTCATTGCATTCTTCACTACTTACAAAGATTCTGTCCCCAGAATCGAAGACACAGGTTAAACAAATAACTCAGGGTACTCTTTCAACATTTTCTCTTCGAGTTCCTACGTAGCTTCTTCAGTATTGTGGTTCCTCCATATCACCTTCATAGAAGGTATCACTTTATTCCTGAGCACTTGTTCTTTACTGTCGACTATCTGGATAGGAATCTCTTCATAAGAAAAATCTTTCTCGAACTGCAACGGTTTGTACTCGATTACTGATAAGTAGGTTTTATACCTACTTATCCGGTATCTATTACTTGAATTATTTGCTTAATCTCATGTTTCTTAGTTACTTTTCATACATTTTATGTTATTTTGTAGGTGATGACGCGACATTGGCATGAAGAAGCAAGGGAAAGCAATTCAATCATCTTTTGGACTAAAATACGCAAATAAATGCAAGAAGGGAATTTTGAAGGACTTTTAACACCAAGTTGGATGCATGTTCTTAGCTTGGAATTTGGAATTTATTGTAGATCTACGTCTTAGCTTTCCGGAACATCTTGAATCGTCTCAATCGGAGTTCGGATGCGAAAGTTATGGCCTTTTTATCAACGAAGATCAAAGCTAAGAGTTGTCATGCTTGCCATTTACAGAGCATCTACTTCAAGCTCAATTTACGCCTTGTTCCAGCCCGAATCTGTCAATTGTTAAAGAATAAAAGTTTTAGATCTCATCGATATCTTCGATTTGATAGGTGGAAAGACTCATAACTCCAAGCGGATCAAAAGTTATGCATGTTTTACCAAAGGACGTCGCAGCAGAAAATAGGGTAGCGCGGACCACGCTAGGGGCGCGCTAGTCCATCAGTTCCTCTGCTCTGATGGCGAGCAGCGCCAAAATGGCTTAGGGACAATGGTACTGGGCGCTTAAGCGGCGAGGAAGACAAATTGAATTGGGTTATTTGGTGTCCAATTTGAGCTAGAATAGGATTCTTAGTTGCCTAACTTGCTTGGGTGTCCATTAGAACTATAAATACACGATGAGAGACATAAAAGAGAGAGATCTAGATTAGTTTAGGAGGATCCAATTAGATTATATTAGAGTAAATTAGATCAAAATCCTAGTTCTTATGGGATTGGGAGATTGAAGTAACTTGGAGACCATTGAAGATCAAGAGCAGGAGCTTGAGGAAGATGGAGATTTGCTGACAACAGATTTATTCTTTACTCTACTCCTATTTTTATCTTTTAATGTTATTTCAAGTGTGGATTCTTAGTTTTAATTCAATGAACTAATTCTTTGTTTGAGATTACAATGGATCTTATTGTGTAGTTTATTTTAATATGCTTCGTTATCAATTATTATGTTCTATTGTGAGGATTGTCTATTATGATTTGGACTTAATTGTTTAATTGATTGGCCATCAATTACCGTGATAATCTATATGAACTCGAGAGATGAAGTATTGATTTAGATCTTATCATGATAGCATGTGTTCAGGATTTTGTTAGTAGTTTAACTTGACGAGTGTTAAGGTAGAGATATGCTTGACACCGCATGTAATCGGATAGAGAACTTATTCTTCAACCTTCTTCAATTGTAATTCACATAGAGATATAGTGGGTTAGTTGATTAAGGTGTTTAACGGATTTCTATCTTAATTGTCGATTGATGTTAATATGGGTATTATGCATCGAGAGGTGGTTTTATCTGCTTTAGTGTTCTTGATTAACAATTCAGGATAGAGAATAATTGATGAGAAGTGTGTTAATTTAAAAGAAGCAATAAGTGAAGTTGTGATCTTAAATCTCAGTTATCTTAATTTAACTAGTGGAATTTAATAGTAATTTAATTATATAATTCGAAATTTATTCGTTTAAATAAGATTGAGTTGGTTACAGGTTAGTACTTGGTGATTTTTATTAAACAAATTCTCGTGGAAACGATACTCTACTTTCACTTTATTACTTGTTAACCACGTATACTTGCGTGTTGTGCGTAATTAGATTTTACCCAACAAGTTTTTTGCGCCGTTGCCGGAGAATTAGTTTAATATCTCTTTGCCAATATTAATTTCAATCAAATTAGTCTTAATTTAAACATTTTTATTTTTATTTTTATTTTTAATTGTCTTCCTATATTTCTCTCTTTTCAAGTACCATGGATGACTTTGCGTATCAATGGCCATACACGAACATGACTCAACAAGGGGAAACATGCATTGATGGACTTAATACATCTTCTATAGAGCCAATACAAATTGAGGCAACTTCGAAGACGTTGGAGGTTATCGCAGCCCAACGGAGTCGAAGGATGGCAAGAATGACTTCGACCAAGAGGGAGCGGAGATTGATGGACTCATGACACTTTCATGAATGTCGACCAGATTGAAGAACTTTCGAGGAAGTTGGACGTTTTTTGTAGCCCAAAGGAGATTGACAGCCGAGTAATCAATGCACCATCATTCTTGGGGCTGTATAGTATGGTGGTAACTACCTCAATCAGTATGCATATGATAATTATGATCAAGTTTGGGGGTATCACCCGGATTCTTCATGGAGCTACAACTCTTAAGACCAATACTCTATTCTAGATCCAACATACACGCCAGATTTCTCATATCAACCTCCATTAAAAGAAGAAAAGTCAAAGTTGGAGGAATTGTTATCCAAGTTCATAGCATCAAATGAGGAGAGGAGGATAAATTAAGAGCGGTCAATTCACAATCTGCAGAACCAGATAGATCAAATACTCAAAGCCTTGAACAACTGTCCTCAAAACAATTGGTGTTATGACGAGGATTCCGAGATTGATGAAGTGCCCGAACCAAATCTACAACTGGATGAGACACGAGATGTTGAAAAAGAGGAGACAAGTGGGGATGAACTAACTATGAGTACTAACGAAGATGAGCCGATGTTATTAATGCCTCAAGTGCCTTCTCCACCAAAGTTCAAGGGTCTAGTCAGATTTGCAAAATCATGACCACTTGGTAGTCATGTCATTGGTGAAGCTCTTTATAACATAATAGCGAGTGCAACAATGAAGCCGTGGTGGGAAGAGAATGAGAAGATAGACGAAGAGCCCATTGTGTTTGACACACTTCCATGCCCAAATATTATCACAAACATAATGGAGAAAACACCTAGCTATGGGACATTCTCGATTAAGAGCATACCAAATCAGAGCATGCTGGGTGACTTTGATGCATTGGCCATCACAAATGGGAACCTACCAAAAGCTATATTATTTCCGATGGATGGAGGATTCCTCAACTTTCAAAGAGGAATTGGATAGCATTGACCAGACAAAGTCTGGCTGAAGGACTATAAATCAAGCGCTTATTGGGAGGCAACCCAAGCTCTAAACCTTTTCTTCCTTATTTATTCTTTATATTTTAGTTTATAGTCTAGCTAAAATATTTAGTTTTCAAAGAATAATGACTCCATAATGGTATGCTCGTAGGTAAGGCAAGAAAAAGAGAGTCACTGCTCTTCGCCCCTATAGCGGCAATTGCGCTACACAAAGCAAGCAGAATACTGTAGCGGCCGCTTACTACCCCAGAACTTCTTGACATGCGGTAGCGGACCCGCGTAATTCGTGATCCCACGGTATGGGGGCATGCCAATGCTACACCATGTTATTGAACTCCTAGTGCGGACCACGCTACCAAATACATAGGCACAGCGTGGGGCGCGCTACTACGCCAGCAAATTCTGACCTAATAGCGTGGGGCGCGCTATCTCATGCATATCCACGGTGCGGGCCGCGCCACTCAAAAATCCCAGTCGTTAAAAGTGGTTTAATTGCAATGTTAGTCAAGTCCAACTAAAGTGTGGTTCCCGACTTATTCCAATGTGTCTAGCCTATTCTTCAGACTTAGCAGACAAGGAGAAAAATGTTGTATTTTCAGGGAAGTCCTCTCTTTTAATTTTTCCTATCTTAACCATTGAGGACAATGTCTAGTTTAAGTTGGGGGCATTTTACTGTCGTATTGCATATAGTTAGTTATCTATATTGTAGTTCATATAGTTACATTTAGTTTTTGCATTCACTTTCTAAATAAAAAAAATGGAAAAAAATCAAAAATAATAGTTTGTTACTATGTTCATCTTGCATGAGTCCAGCTATTTGATAGTTTAGGTTTATTTTGGTCAATGATGAGATTGGAATTGGGTAGACAAGTATAGTACTGACCATTAGAGCTTTGATGTGATTTCTTGTTATGAATTGAGTCTTTTTCTGTTTGAAACTGGTATAATAAGGATAGCACAGTAAGAACAACTTGTTGAATGATTGAGTTTAAATTGATACATAAAGGATCTCTAAAAGGATAATGCTAGTTTAAATAAGAGAATGATAAGGATAGGCAGTGAAGGCGAAGAATTAGGCAAGAACCTAAGTTTGGGGGAAAAAGTGGGGTATATAAGCTTTTAAGAAAAGAAAAAAAAACAGATATTGAGTTGAATAAATTGAGTTCTATGGTAGGTCGAGAAGAAGCGTGAAATTCAATCCCCATAAACACAGGCGTGAGATGGAGCGTAAAACGCACTCACTATGTGAAAAAAAAAAGAAAAAATAAGAAGAAATAAAATGGGAAATAAGAGCAAAAAGCCCCTGTAGATGAAAAATGAAGCATAAGTATCCCATGTTGACCTTCGATATTGGTGATTGTTTAATTTTAGTTGGATCTAGCTTTTTTCTTGGATTTCTTGAGTTTACACTTTATGATGCCTTCGAAGAGACTTGTTATGTGTTAAATTTGATTTTATATCAGTTAACATTGTTGTGGAGCACACACGCACTATATTAGTGATAACAGTCTAAGATTTGATGATTGATTGAGAAATTATTGATTTGTTCTGATATGGTGTATTATCGTGTTTACTTGATTTTTCTAAGGCCGATTGAATAGACTTGTTTCTATCATTACTGCTGGATTCATAGGCATGTAGATTAGTTGTATTGCATAGCATTATTGTTTTGTGTTTTTGTTTGAGGACAAGTAAATATTTAAGTTTGGGGGTATTTGATAAGTAGGTTTTATACCTACTTATCCGGTATCTATTACTTGAATTATTTGCTTAATCTCATGTTTCTTAGTTACTTTTCATACATTTTATGTTATTTTGTAGGCGATGACACGACATTGGCATGAAGAAGCAAGGGAAAGTAATTCAATCATCTTTTGGACTAAAATACGCAAACAAATGCAAGAAGGGAATATTGAAGGACTTTTAACACCAAGTTGGATGCATGTTCTTGGCTTGGAATTTGAAATTTATTGTAGATCTACTTCTTAGCTTTCCGGAACATCTTGAATTGTCTCAATCGGAGTTCGGATGCGAAAGTTATGACCATTTTATCAACGAAGATCAAAGCTAAGAGTTGCCATGCTTGCCATTTACACAGCATCTACTTCACGGTCGATTTCCGCTTTGTTCCAGCCCGAATCTGTCAATTGTTAAAAAATGAAAGTTGTAGATCTCGTCGATATCTTCGATTTGATAGGTAGCAGACCTCGTAACTCCAAACGGATCAAAGGTTATGCCTGTTTTATCAAAGGACTTAGAAAGAGAAGCAGAAGTGGCGTGGACCGCGCTAGAAGTGCGCTAGTCCATCGATTCCTCTCACTTCTGATCATGGCTAAGCGCTACAAATGGCTTGAGGAAGATGGAGATTTGCTAACAACAGATTTATTCTTTACTCTACTCCCATTTTTATCTTTTAATGTTATTTCAAGTGTGGATTTTTAGTTTTAATTCAATGAACTAATTCTTTGTTTGAGATTACAATGGATCTTATTGTGTAGTTTATTTTAATATGCTTCGTTATCAATTATTATGTTCTATTGTGAGGATTGTCTATTATGATTTGGACTTAATTGTTTAATTGATTGGCCATCAATTACCGTGATAATCTATATGAACTCGAGAGATGAAGTATTGATTTAGATCTTATCATGATAGCATGTGTTCAGGATTTTGTTAGTAGCTTAACTTGATGAGTGTTAAGGTAGAGATATGCTTAACACCGCATGTAATCGGATAGAGAACTTATTCTTCAACCTTCTTTAATTGTAATTCACATAGAGATATAGTGGGTTAGTTGATTAAGGTGTTTAGCAGTTTCTATCTTAATTGTGGATTAGCGTTAATATGGGTATTATGCATCGAGAGGTGGTTTTATCTGCTTTAGTGTTCTTAATTAACAATTTAGGATAGAGAATAATTGATGAGAAGTGTGTTAACTTAAAAGAAGCAATAAGTGAAGTTGTGATCTTAAATCTCAGTTATCTTAATTTAACTAGTGGAATTTAATAGTAGTTTAATTATATAATTTGAAATTTATTCGTTTAAATAAGATTGAGTTGGTTACGGGTTAGTACTTGGTGATTTTTATTAAACAATTCCTCGTGGGAACGATACTCTACTTTCACTTTATTACTTGTTGACCACGTATACTTGCGTGTTGTGCGTAATTAGATTTTACCTAATAATTACATGTTTGTAGTCGGGTTTATATGGTCGTAACACCGAAATGTGAAAAACATTATGAATGTTTTCCAACTCTAGAGGTAGAGCTACCTCGTAAGCCACTTCTCCCACTCTTCTCAGCACTTCAAAGGGTCCAATAAACCTCAGGCTTAGCTTTCCCTTTTTACTGAAATGAATTTTCCCCTTCCAGGGAGAAACTTTTAGGAATACAAAAGTTCCTACGTCGAATGCACGATCTTGTCTGTGTTGGGCTTCTACTAATCTTGTCCTAATGAGTTTGACAACGTAAGCAGTTTGTTGCACCAGTTCTGGTCCTAACAGTTGGCGTTCACCGACTTCATCCCAGCATAGTGGAGTTCTGCACTTTCTGTCGTACAATGCCTCATAAGGTGGCATGCAGATGCTCGCGTGATAACTGTTGTTGTAAGCAAATTCCACCAACGGTAATTGTTCTTCCCAGCTTCCTTTAAAGTCCATGACACATGCTCTCAGCATATCTTCCAATGTCTGAATTGTTCGTTCGCTTTGGCCATCTGTTTCTGGATGATAAGCCGTACTCATTCGCAACTGTGTCCCCATGCATTCTTGTAGTCTCTTCTAAAAATTCGATGTGAATCGCGGATCTCTATCGGACACAATTGATACTGGCACTCCATGCCTCGAAACGACCTCTTTAATGTACAATCTTGCCAACTGATCAAGATTGAATCTAATCTTTATTGGTAAAAAGTCTGCGGACTTACGTCGGTCATCCCACTATCACCCAAATTGCATCGCATCCTTTACGAGTAGTTGGAAGACCCACCACAAAATTCATCGTGATGTGTTCCCACTTCCATTTCGGTATTTTTCAATGGTTGGAGTAATCCATTTGGGTCTTTGATGTTCGGCTTTTCTCTCTAACATGTCAAGCATTTCTCTACGCATTTAGCAACATCCCTTTCATGTTTGGCCACCAAAATGTCGGCGCAAAAATCTTGATACATTTTCGTGCTTCTGGATGAATTGAATATTTTGAGCTATGAGCTTGGTCAAAATTTCTTCTTTCGATTCTAACCTTCTTTGGAACCCAAATTCTTCCTCGAACCGTAGTAATCCTTCCCATTGTCGACCTTGTATTTTACATCAACGCCCTCAACCAAATTCTCTTTGATTTTCCCACACCCTCATCTTGTAGTTGAGTATTCTTCACTTTGTCCACTAAAGTTGGACCACTTCTATCCGGAATAGTTGTTCATCGATTCTTTTGGAAATTTGATTTCCAACTCCAGTTTTGTCATTCTTTGAAATGAGCTCCTCCCGAGTTGTTATCGGCATCAACTTCTCTCGACCTTTCTTGCTTAAAGCATACGCCACCACATTCGCTAGCTTTGCGGATGATAAAAGATTTCACAATCATAATCTTTTATCAATTCCATCCACCTTCTCCGACGCGTGTTCAAATCCTTCCGAGTGAAAATATACTTGAGACTTTTTGTGGTGCATGTAGATTTCACATTTCTCTCCATAAAGATAGTGTCTCCATATCTTGAGCAAATACAATCGCAACCAATTCCAAATCATGAGTTGGATACCCTTTCTCATAATCCTTCAATTGTCTTGATGCATAGGCAATAACTTTGTCGTTCTGCATAAGAACACAACCCAACCCTTTGTGTGAGGCATCACTATACACCACAAAATTTCCTGTATTATCTGGTAATGTCAACACAGGTGCCATACTTAACTTTTTCTTCAAATCTTGGAAACTCTCTTTACACTTCTCCGTCCAAACGAATTTTACAGCTTTCCTTATCAAATTTGTTAGCGGAGTGGCTATCTTAGAAAAATCTTGGCTGAATCTTCTATAATAACCAGCCAGTCCCAAGAAACTCCTCACTTCTGACGGTGTTCTTGGTTGTTCCCAATTGATTACAGCTTCCAATTTTGATGGATCCACTGAAATCCCATCTTTGTCAATCATATGACCCAAAAATTGAACACGATCGAGCCAAAATTCGCACTTAGAGAATTTCGCGTATAGCTTTTCCTTCCTTGGTGTTTCCAATGTCAAACGTAAATGTTCCACGTGTTCTTCTTGAGTCTTGGAATACACTAGAATGTCGTCAATAAACACCACTACAAACTTGTCTAAGAATGGTTTAAACACCATGTTCATCAAATCCATGAACGCAGCAGGGGCATTGGTTAAACCAAAAGACATCACCAGAAACTCGTAATGTCCGCATCGGGAGTTACGAATGCCGATTCTAGGTATATCCTCCTTTCTTACCTTCAATTGGTGATACCCACTTCTCAAATCTATTTTCGAGAATTATTTAGCACCCTTCAGCTGATCGAACAAGTCATTTATTCTAGGCAACGGATACCTATTCTTAATAGTGACTTTGTTTAACTCTCTATAATCAATGCAAAGACGCATTGATCCATCCTTCTTCTTAACGAATAAAACTGGCGCTCCCCACGGCGATACACTTGGTTGAATATATTTATTGTCCAACAACTCTTGCAACTGTACCATAAATTCCTTCATTTCTACCGGAGCCATTCTGTATGGGGCCTTCGATATCGGTGTTGTTCCTGGCGCTAAGTCAATCACAAACTCAATTTCTCTGTCAGGCGAAAGTCCTGGAAAATCTTCTGGAAACAAGTCTTCGAATTCTCTCACTACCAGTATTTCTTCTAGTTTCACACCCTTCTTCTGAGTATCGACTATGTAAGCTAAATAGCCCACATAACCTTGACTCAACAATTTCTTGGCCTACATAGTCGTCAGACATTTTATTTGTCTAGGTGACTTGCTATCATAAAATACTACCTTTGACGGAGTCATAAGGTTTACACACTTCTTGTGACAATCGATCACTACTCCATATTTGAACAGCCAATCCATCCCCAAAATTATATCAAATTCCCCGAGTCTAATCGGAATCAAATCTACCAACAAGATATTCTTCTTAATGTTCACACTACAGTTCTTGTATACGAATCTAACAGGGATTACTTCCTTATTCGTAATTTCTATGTTCAAAGGAAAATTCAGTTCTTCTCTAGGCAATTCTAACCTCTTAGCAAATTCATCAGATATAAACGAGCAAGTAGCACCCGAATCAAATAATACATATGCATTAATATCATTGATTGGGATAATACGACCTGACATCTTTTGATTGCCTGACATCTTGCATATCATGTTAAAGGTTACATTTTATGGGTTTGTTTGATCTTTGCGAGTCATGCAATGGCCTATGTACTTCCATTGTTACCTCCATTACTTCTGGTTGTCACTCCTTCCCTCTTCTTAGGGCATTCACGAGCAAAGTGATCCTTGGATCCGCACGTGAAGCATACATTCTTCTTTGGTTGAGTGTAACTTGGGGCGATGTGACCCTCCTGGCCACAATTGAAGCAAACTCGTTTCCCCATCAAGCACGCGCCCTTGTGAAATTTCCCACATATCGCACATGCTTCAAACTTTTTGTTTTGCTGGTTACCCTGATGGTTTCCAGTACCCACATTCCCATTCCACTTCCTCTTCATGATGTTGCTGCTGTTGTTGTTGTTGTTATTGTTGTTGTTGTTTCCACTGTTACCACCTCCATTCTTAATCTCATTCTCATTCTTCTTCTTCTTTTGTTCCTGATTGAACTTTGTCACTGCCTCGCCTCCACCTTCAAATAGTCTTGCTTTCTCCATCACCGCATGAATGTCTTCAACTCGAGCAGAAACCCTCTTTGTCTGACCGTGGCTTGATCCTGTTCAAATCTTTTTCCTTACGGCAAATGCATCTTGACTTGATATGGCGCAAACCTCGCCAATTCATTGAATTTCACGGCATACTCAGATACCGTCATTGTTCCTTGCTTTAGTTCCAAAAACTGTACTTCCAGCTGACTCTTCGAACTCTCTGGGAAATAGGTCTCGAAGAACAACTCTTTGAACCTATCCCAGGTCATCACTCCTGGCCCTTCACGAGTTTTATTGGCTTGCCACAAATAATTAGCTTCTGCTTTCAACATGAACTTTGCGAAAGCAGTCTTCTGATCATCCCCTACCCTAGCGACATTGAATACTTTTTCTATCTCCATAATCCAGGTCTGTGCTTCGACTGGATTCATAGACCCACGGAATTCAGGTGGTCCAACCACCTTGAAATCCTTAAACATTGTACCATGGTTTTGTGGTTGATTACATAACGCTCTGTCAAGAGGTGTCACTAGTTGTTGGCGGGGTTCTGCCGTCAACATTATGCGTTATTAGTAGTTCTCTCATTGTTTCTCTGTCCGAGTGGTTCACGTCCAGGAGGCATTTTACATTAAAAAAACATCTATTAGACTATTACTCAACTTCTTTAAGTATTTCTAATTAACTTGCCTCCATAAAAGAAATAACCGCATAACACATAACACTTTGAATAAAATAATAACTTTTATTTATTCATCATTACTTCAAAAATCATAAAAATAATAGCATCACGGCTATTACATTCCTTTCCTGAACTACAAAAGTTACAGGACAACATCATTATTATCATATCCCATGGTTACTTAACACTAGGGTTTTACACATTATTTAATACTTATTACGTGCATTACAGGCACACTTTCTAAGATGATCTATTAAGATACTTCTTAGCCCTATCACGTTCTTCCTCCATGACTCGAAACATTGTCATGCGATCTAATACATATGATGGCAGCGTCTCGAACTGAATCGGATATCCCATGACCCGATCTTGAGCTCGATTAATTGCGGTGTCAAATACTTTATCCATCTCTTCCATCTTCATCCTTTTCGCCTGTGAGTTCCTTACTGCTCTTCCAGTTCATTTATAAGCTTCCTCGTATGCATCTTCAGCTCTTGCCCTCTTAGCAGCTTCTTCTCTCTCGACTTTCTTCTTGATTCAAAGAACCATCTCGATCAATTGTTCTTTCTCTCCTTCAGTCTGTACTAGTTTCTACTCGATGTTTGTCAGTCGTTCCTCACGATCCTGGATCTCGCCGTCTTTTTGTGTCATTGCAGTCTGTTGTTCAGCTACTATCTCCTGCAACTCCTCAACTGTATCTTGAAGTTCCATGTTACGGTCATGCACCTCATCGTATATACGGCCAGCTATCGAGTTAAGTGGAATCCTTTCCTCCTCGTCCTCATCATCCTCATCCTCCTGTGGTAACTCAATGGGATCCTCCTCATCTGTTTCCACATCATCATCCTCATTCTCAACTACTGTGACCAACGGGGCTGACTCCCGTGGCAGTAGTTGTTCCCAAACTACCTGAATGTCGCGAGGTTCCTCCTCAATACGCATTTGAGGTCCCTCCTCCCTAGTCTGACTGGATTCTCCGACATTAGTCATCTTGACAACAAAGTTTTAAAGTTTTAATTATTAATCATTACTACTCGACACTCACGAGTACACAATTTAAAATCACATAAGCACATAAGTGTTTTATTACTTCTTTCTTAAAACTCGATAAGAGTTATCTCCACTATCTTTTCAAAGGTTACTTCCTAAGGCTTCCCCCCCCCCCACCTAAGGTTCATAACCTAAAGCATTGATACCAACCTGTGACACCCCCAAATCCTGGTACTTCATTTCCTCAAGATTCGGTGTTCACTTAATCTAAACATTCATTTCTAACTACCCAAATATAATAAAATTGAATAATCAAAACTTGTCCATACAGGATTAAACTTAAATAAAAACCTCCCAGGTTATCTAACCTTTAACAACAATCATTCAAATGCGGAAATTTAAATAAACTTCATTACAATCTTTAAACCAAAGTCTGAAATTAACTATCAAAACTATTACAAGTCTTCAGTATTTGTTCATCTTTTCTTTTCCCTTACTGGTGCTAGGTACGTCACCAGTTTCAACTTTATCTATAAGAAATTTTACAGGCAATAGTGAGCAAACAAGGCCCACTTGAAATAACAACAAATAAAACTTTAAACTTTTACATCAATGGCCAATATTAGGCTTAATAGAACTGAACAATATATTCTATTAACTTTCTGAAAATTATAGCATTCACTGAGGGTCTAATGACCACGAATCATGTCCACAGTTATAAGCAATCTTTCAACTTTAACTTTAACAGTCATAAGACTATAAGGACTCCACGTACTTAAGGGGATCAACCCTTCGTACAATGTATTGTGCACAACCATTTCAACGCTAAGCGTAAACCTCTATTAAAAGAGGTGTTCATCTCATTATTTAGAGTACAAGTCCGCACCAAAGGAAGTTTAGTTTGGATAAGCTTTCAAGGAAATTTGGAATTTAACGAACATCAACTAAGGAGTAGTTGAATAAAACCAATAACACTATACTATAGAATAATCGTGATTGAATCAATCATAGTAACTAAAATCATGCATTAGGAATAATCTAATAGCATACAATTTGAATAACTATAGTATACCTTGCTTGAACAACACTAAGCCAAGGTTAATTTGAATTGAATAATAAGCATATATAGCATATATAGTTGTGCATGTTAAACCACAAGTTAAATACAAGAATAACTTGCTCCAAATAACTTACATCATTATATTGTAATAGAATTTGAAAACAATAATGTACCAAATGAAATTGAACTCACACAATGAAGTTTTTTTGAGTTAGAGAACTTGCCTTTAGCACAAGCTAAACCTTACAACTTGAATCAATACCCTATACATATGTCATCATGACAAATTAGTCATTACCAACATTTTATATTTATATAAACACAATGTATACGTCATGTAGGTTAAATTACCAATTCACATAATCAAACTACGTTAATACTAATTAACTCTTGATAGCATGCTCATTCATAGTTTAATACTACTGAAATCATCATTTAACATTTATATTATTAACACATAACATTTATTTTCAAAATTTGTATACTTTAACAAAATGTCGAACCTCTATCGCTAACTTCATAATCTTATTTCGATTTACTTGATGTGGTTCATGATTCTGGTGAGGAGTTAGGTGGGCTAGGGTCACAAAGCCATTGGTTGGCTTCTGCTGATGTCTTGCACCAGTGACTGCACATGAGATTTGTATTCTTTGAAATTTGTGACTGCGCTGAGACTCAAGAATCTGGCGACCAAGCTCGGCAACAATATGAACAAAAGCCAAATTGGCCTAAAAGCTAGAATCTAATAGACTGATTATCATGTAATACACATATAGACTTCATATAAACATATTGTGAAGACTTCTAGCATGTTTATACTCATAAAATAACACAAACCTCAAAGTTACAACACCCAATTTCAATGTTTTTGGCAAAAACTCCATTGTTGACATTTTTAATGAAATTCAACACTGTGATTTTGTTTTTCAATCAAAACAGAAATTTCAAAACATCATAGTTATGATTATACATACTCTATCAATTTCTATAATCAATTTATCAATCTAACAACTAAATAAACCTTAATTTCTATTTTAAATTAAGCCATATTCATATGTATTTTCATGTAAACACTATAATATGGTTTTATTCACAAAACACATACATACATGACTTAAATTTTCTATAATCACATACAAATTCATGAAACAACCTTATAATCAATAATCATACAAAACTATATACATAACAACAATTAATCCTTTATAAAAATTTTACAGAGAACTTTTTTGAAGAAGAAGTCTAAACTTTTAAAGAAAAGATTAAGCTCCTACCTTTGATTAGGAAGATGATGGCTATTCTTTTCTCCAATTCCTTTCTCAAAAACCAGTTAGAATCACTCACTCTCTCTAGAGTTTTATCAAATTTTTCTCTATGTTCTTCTTCTTCTTCTCTCTTCTCCAAACTCTAGTTTACGTATTATCATATAACGTATAATAATAATATAGATATTAAGTATAGGATTTTAACTGACATCAGTTATAGAATTTTGAAAATCAAAAGTCATAAGGCTTGTTTGGCTAGGCTTAATAAAATAACTCATTAACCCTTACACCTTGTTTGGTAAACTTAATTAAAACAAATGGATTAATCCTTATACCTTGTTTGCTAACACATCATTAGATTAAAGACATAATATGCAATAAGACATGTTTGGGAAAACTAAATTAAATTCTTTTAATTTATTTTTAGCAACTCCTTTATAGCAAGGTTATTTGTCACATAAATCATTATCACAAAACTATAATTTTTTTATAATTATAATTTTATTCGACCAACTAATATTTTAAATTACCATTTCCCATTTAAAATATTATAATTTATTTAAATCACTATAAGCTCTTTAGCTTACTTATTAAATTATATTGGTATATAACTCATAACAATTAATTTTTTTAGCACCTTAATTATTTATTCAACAAATAGTTAACTAAATCACGTCGACTCAAATTGTCATTAAATACTTATATAATTCAATAAATATTTAATATTGCAAATAAATATTTAATATTTAATATTTAATTATTTATTCAACAAATAATTAACTAAATCACATCAACTCAAATTGAACTATTATTTATTCAACAATAAACATAATCCATTAAATACTTATATAAATCAATAAATATTTAATATTACACTTTAAAATTCTGGAATGTTACATAGGGTATCCACAGATATCAAAAGTTATTCCAACAGAATAATAAAGAATGGAATAACAAAAGAATTTCACCAATAAGAAAGAAGGAATACCCCTAACGAGTACAACAAATAATATCCCTTACCTTTGAAAGAAGAGTATTCCGACTGGTAGGGCGAGGATATACTCGAAGAAAACTTGTACTACGCTCAAAGCTTTCTTAAACTCTAAAGAAATACGCTCAAGATTATAGAAGAAGAATTCTCTCTATAGTTTCTCTCTAGAGTTTCAGTGAATTCGTAAGAAATAATGAAGGAATGGGCTTCTATTTATAGAAGAATGGACTGCATAGTAACTAATTCATGAACAGTCCAGTTGATTTACTTTTAATCGGACGGTCCATATTTAAAGCAAAATCTTTTAAATAAAATATAATATATTCTATTTATAATCTAATAAAACGAATAACTTTATAAAAGTATTTTGTTTTATATAAAAAAGATTTTACTATGCAAAACACTATTATCTGAAGCACTATACAATACTATGCATAATAAAATATAATATATTCTAATTATTATCTAATAATTCAAATAACTTTATAAAAGTATTATGTTTTATATAAAAAGATATTACTATGCAAAATACTATGCATAATAGAATATAATATATTCTATTTATATAATAACTTTATAAAAGTATTCTGTTTGATATAAAAAGTTTTTCTGTTTTATTACATTAATAATACTAATAAAATAAAACTGAGTGACTTATCACGTAAGTATTAATAACCAACACCGTGTGCTACTATGCAACCACGCGTATTACTGTACTTTTACTACCGGGTAGTTCAACAGTTTTAACGGTTACACTTTCGCCATTATTTTATAAAAAGATAATTCTGTCGTTTTCTAAATACGACAATACTTTCGTCGTGGGGTCCACCAATGATTGTGCTGTCATACGGATATTCTCCGACAAAAAGAATATTCCCCGACCAATCGAATATTTTATAACAACTTGCATACTTTTCAAAATTTATAAATATTACCCACAACTATAACATTATATCAAATCCACACCATAATATTAAAAAAAAATATTTCGAGAAAATTAAATCTTTATTCATAAAATCTGGGGTCTCACAATCTCCCCTCCTTATGAAATTTCGCCCTCGAAATTTACGTACGTACCTGATATTTAAAGGGATGAGAATACCTTGCTTTCTTTTCAGATTGTACCTTCCCCGTAATTTCCTCGCTATCATGATTTTCCCATTTCTCATCTCCTGTATTTCAGATATCATTCTAGAATATAGCTTCAAAAAAAAAGGTTAATTGACATATCACAATTTGTCAACTTATCAAGTAAACAATTTCAGCTTAAGTAAGTCACACACTAGCGAAGTATATAACTCGTCTCTACCCTCCTAGTTCTAGACTCTTATCTCCTCCAGCGACCATATCCCTAAGCTCTGATACAGACTGTGACGCCCCCAAAATCGGTATACATCACCTATTCTGAGTCGCCAAATACATGTTACAAAATTCAAATACAACTTAATTATACAACATTAGTGTAAAATACGACTAAATATATGCTGTGAGTTTTAATACAAATATTGTCATCTAGACAATATACAAACTCAATGGGGTTCTCATTACATTTATTATCACACTATTTCATAGAATAGTGAGGACTACTAATGCTATTATCTGGACCATCACTTTGTTCCCCGGCTAGTCCCTGCTACATTCTCATTTCCTGAAGAGAACAATGAAAGCAAAAGGGTGAGCTCAACTAGCCCAGTAAGAAATATTATGACTAAGATAATGCAGAATAAATTATCATTAGCCTTCAACAGTGTTAAACTGATAAAATATAACAAACATCAAGTTTAATGCGGTAGGAACAAGCAATCCATTAGATGAGTCAAGTAGAGAATAAAATCTACTATCTTCTATGGTTTAAAAGTTTTTCATGACTTTTATCGGCGAGACTCGACAATAAATAATCCACATTATCCACGCACTTTTCTGACCATGATATTCATTAGTATCACAACCACAAATTATCAATGCACCACGGCCAAGGATATTCGTGTATTCATCAATGGTCGTGATCATGCCACAACTGTCCATAAATGCACTACGGGCCAATGAGGACTTTTACCACATCATTTGTAACATTACGGTCATGGTTATACCGATTAATCCCTGGTCATAATCATACCAAGTCCATCTATGCTCTACAGGCCACAGATAACTTTCAACATAATATAAACACGAGGATGATAACAATGATATAAGAATTCAATAAAACAAGTTCAAGAATTAATTTATCCAAGAACTAATAACGTCCAAATTGTCAACATGATACTTCTTTGTAGAGTAAAACTCAAGAATGCTTAGAAGAATATTTCCATGAAAAGATACTAGATGAAGCGCAAATATCAAGGATATTCCACTAATTTCATGGAGTATAGAAGTCAAAACTTTAACCAACTGTGTATAATAAAGAATGGAATAACAAAAGAAATCACCAGGCATGCGATAAACTGCACAGACAGGTTATTCCAACAGAATAATAAATAATGGAACTAGGTCATGCGTAAACGCACCGACAGGATATTCCAACATAATAATAAATAATGGAACTAGGTCATGCGTAAACGCACTGACAAGATATTTGTAATGCCCGAGAATTTTGAATTTTCAATGAATTAAATTTTTATTTGATTATGTGGATTAAATGAATTTAATTGAGTTATTATGTGGGTAAGATGTTCGAAGGTCGTTCTATGACCTAGAATATACGGATGTGGTTAGTATTTTGGCTTTGTGCTAGAATTAATTGTTGTGAATTATCAAGACGAGAACGAAGGTTTTCTGAGATTGTTTGCGTAAAAACACTATTCATCCGATGTCATTCGGAGCTAGGGTTTGAAATTCTGAGAAACGCGTAATGTTAGAATATGAAGATATTATGGAATATCCAATAATATTTCCGTTATGGCAAACGAAGTTTTCGCCTGTGGACTTAAAACCTAAGGGTTTGTGAACGAGGTTTTCGAAAGAGAAATGTAATGCGTATAGTCGTTTCGATTATTATACGTAAGGAATATGAGTATTATACTAGTATGTATACGAGTATGGTATGAAGAATAATACGACGTATAATACGATTATTATATGTATATTATACGAAGAGAATACGTGAGTAATACGCGTAGAATACGAGTCGTATTATTAGAGTATGAGTTAAGGATTTTATTCAATCCAATTGGACTTGGATTAATAACAAGCCCAATGAATTAAGTAAACAAGCCCAAGTCAAGGCTCAATATTAGATTGGTTAAAGCCCAATGTTAATTAATGTCAAGCCCATTCCAAAAAATAAACCGTGAATCGAACCGGTGGGTCAAGGGATGGGTAAAACCCATGGGGCAACCCATGGGGATGACCCATTGGCATGGTGGGCCGGCCACTTGATGGCCAAGAAAAGTGTCACTTGGTCACCAAGTATTTTGCTTGGTGACAAAGTTGTAAATAACTAAGGAGGTGCGAAATTGGACTATTTTGCCCCTCATTTGCTTTTCTATAAATATAAGGATTATTTTGGCCATTTGGTGGTTTTACAAAGTTTGTCCAACATATTTGAGAGAGAGAAAAGAGCTAGAATCCTATAATCCTTCTACTTTCAAGCAAACCAATAGACGTTTATCAAGAACGTTAACTACTTCAAAGGTAAATTCCTATAAACCGTAATATTCATCCTTTTCGATTTCTTTCTCATAGAAGAATCGTAGATGAGTGGAGAGCGTTTATTAAGAAGGTATAAGAATGCCTATTAATGACCAAATCATGGATAGGTCTTGACCAAATAGAAATCGTAAGTGTTTACGAAAGAAGAAAATGTAGAAAGTCTTGAACGTGAACTTAGTTATAATTGAACGTTTTGGAAATCATTGTAGCTAAGGTATGTGCATCTTGATTTGGTTAGGATGTAGATATGAAGTCCATGGAGTACTCCATGTGATTTGGCTTAGAGAACATTAGTAACGAAGTTATGGCGAATTGTACGAAAATAGACGTTAAACGTCGAAAACGTATAAAGTCCGGATTAAGGGTCTAAAGTTGCCGTGTGACTTGAAAATGTCAGTTTCCAATGTCAACATGTGAGATAAGGTAATTAAGAGTCGTTAGCGAAAGAATCGTCGCATTCCGACTTATAACGAAGAAAACGACTATTGAACAGACGAAAATGTTAAACGAACGCTTAAAAATGAACTTAAAGGTGAATTCCAAGTTAACGGATTCGAAAAGGTGA
This sequence comes from Panax ginseng, assembly GCA_020205605.1. Lineage (NCBI taxonomy): Eukaryota > Viridiplantae > Streptophyta > Magnoliopsida > Apiales > Araliaceae > Panax > Panax ginseng. Next base: position 64,104,183 of record CM035150.1, read on the forward strand.
AATTCTTATACGAACACGTAAAGGATGTAATTTGTGACTTGTAGGAATTCGAATGGGTCAATTCAGATGTAAAACGAATAAATTAGAAAGCCGGGAGTTTCGTTAAGAAACCAAATCTCTTTTGGCCAACTGGTACACAGACTCGGCGCCGCAGTGCCAAAACCAGTGTAAAATGGTGGTGTACATGTACCAGACTAGGTCGAGTACCACCATAACTCATGCTTGCCGCATACCACTAAAACACAAGGGATGCCGCGCCAGCAAATCTTGAAACGGTGGGAAAAAAGTTGACCAAGTTAGGTTTAGTTCCATTTTAATTGTTGACCTAAAGTAAGATGTTAAAGGTACTTAAAGTACACAATGAGACTTACTTTAAAACACTTATAAGATGTTAATGTAAGAAGAAAGGGTAAGGTTTAATGGAAATTAAACGAAGAACACAAATACGTAATGAGTGAACCGCGAACGATGTTCAACGTTGGTAATTAACCATTTATGATCGAATGTCGGTTAAGGATGAAAGAACGTTAATGAATCATAATGACGAAGTTAATTCAAATAAAACATAGAAGAGATAGAAGTTGGTTAAAACCGTAAAGATAGTTTATGTGATAACTAATTACTGTGTGCTATGTGAATGTATCATATAGATCCTGTAAAGACAGAGAATAGTTGAATTGTAAATTTGAAGACGCTTGAAGGCAAGTCTTTCTTAACTCTTGTCTGACCTTCGCGTTTAGCCAAGTTTTTACATGATGCATGTTATAAAATGCATGAATGGTAAATAGAAAAGAGTCGATGCCTGTTTTATTATGGCTGGACAAGTATTGAAGAGTTGATTGATTTGTTTACAAGTCTGTTGATATAGAACTGTTAACGCTGTCCTATGCCAAGTATTTGGTACGGATGAGAAGATAAGTTTGTCTATGAACAAACATAGGTATTTTTCATCGATTATTCGATGGGCACGCGAGGTTGCCAAATGTTGAACGTAAATATGTTTAATGTAAGAGTGTTGATCAACATAGAGTATAATAAATGATCACCTAGAAGTGCTCATAAGTAAAGGCGAGTGGATGGCCTTAGTGTCGGATATCCTTTTCAAGTATGAAAACGAAAAGAGTATGTTCATGGTCTATTGACCGATTCATCATTCCTAAGCTATTAATTATGCTCTGGAATTGTTGTATGAGAAGTATTAGTCAAATGTTTCATAATGCTTCATAGATAATTGTTCAAATATAGAATTAAAGCATGTAAGTTGGGGTGATATTCGTTGTTAAGACTTGTTGAGCTAGTTATGCTCGTTCTTGTTTGAACCATATGTTTGCAGCTAAAGCCGAACGAACTGGGAGTTCTAAGAGAGATAAAGGCAAGGCTAAGATGGACAATTTATCGTCCTGTAATAGACTAGTATATTTGTATGTAATATACTTATGAAGAACAACGAATGTATTCGGTTATGAACCTGGGAAAGGATTTATTACGAATGTAATACAAAGATAGTAATTACAATCATTTTGTTGTTGTTTCAATGGAATGCTTGTATGAAATGTAGTATCATGGAGCACCATCTGTCGGGTTGGAATGTAAACGCCCCGAAATCCGGTCTTTCTCCACACCCAAATTCTGTACATCACGAGTACATCATTCATCCAACATACATCATTATATACTGAAATATAACAACATACACTCTTAAATCCCAGGTTCTCGAAACCTTATAACCTTCCTCATTACAAATAATGATAATTACATTATTCCTTTCATCTTACAAGAGTGACTTTTATCCGCCACCAAGGATACATACAGTTCATTAAACTAGTCTATAGTTTAATTTTCATCTTTCTAGATTACAAGTCTTCACTTGATCTTCTCGCTCATTCACATTCTAAATGGCACTTCATCTGGATACCGTCAGCTTGATCTATACGGGATCATTAAGTTCTTCTAACATCGTTCGCTGAAAATGTTTTTCATTTAAAGCAAGTGTGAGCATTCAATTGCCCAGCAAGTCATAACAGTTGAACAAACAACTTCAAGAATTTAAATATTCTTTTCAGACTTTAATAACTGAACAAATGTTACGAAGCAGCTTGAATAATAGGAATAGTCTTGATTCCTATCATTTTAAAACATTAGTCACATTCACTTTGAAATACTTTCATTCTCTACTATCTTCCATACTCATTCTATCTGGCTAGAATCAATAGCACAGACTTAACAATAACGGTTCATGTATAAACCGAGCATACTTGTATTGAACAGTTCAATCATAGAATAGTTCATATCATAAAAATACAGAAGTGTTCACATTGTGGCACAAGGCCTCATACGTTCTACCACCTTGTACAAATATCACACATTCAAGACATGTACGTAACTTCTCAAGTTCAACATCCCGAGAAGTTTTAGAAACTAGCATTCATTTTAAAATATGAATGAAGTTAGGAAACTTGCCTTACATGCGACTACGACTTACTATTGAATCGCTCATTCCAATCCCTATAACACATAAGGAAATAACAAATACACCAATTAGTCATATACTTGACTTACGCATTGGTTTACTTAACTTTACTTCTTAAGGTTCGCGTTCTTGCAATATAATTTTACACGACTAACTTTCATTACTGGGTTTACGGTTTCATGACATCTGAGATGTCTTACTCAACACGTTCATCATCTTTGATGATTCACATTCTTATCTTCTTCGTAGTATACTTCTCTAGGACTCGGTACACATCGCTTCCTACGCTAGTAGTCCATATGGTACTGAAAGGTGGTTTCCACAAACAACCAACAAACAAGTTCCCATCTCATCTACACCGCCATCACGGTGAGTTAGATCGATTACCGATTTAAGATATACCTTCACTCTCTGAAGGAATTGTTTAGCCCAGCTCCCATATGTCAACCATCAAAGGTTACGATTGTACCACAACCTAACTTTCTCTTAACTTATACAAATTATTAAATTATAATGTTCGTTAACTTAATTTCTTATTCCTTTTGGCTTTCTGGCAAGTAATTGCCATACCTCAGGATTCATTCTTTATCGTCTAAGTCATACAGTCTTTTGTATACTCAGAACGATCACTCAATGTCAATACTATGAAGTCATAGCATTAAACATTTCATAGGAATTTATTCATACCCTACAACGTCCAGTTCCTTCAACTCGGAACGTTTATCCAAGTTATACTTATTAACTCGGCTTATTTTATGTTATACATACCTCTCTAATTGAAACTTTCTTCACAGTTCTGTGTTTAATCAATAGTCTTCGCTATCCTACGGTCAAACCATACACGGGGTGTAGGTTCTACCTGTTTAATATTTGCGTACACTCAACCTTCATGTCGATTAAAGTGTTCAACGCTTACATTTCATTCTAACATTCTCATCCGACTTATATTCGGCTTTCAGTAATCTTATTACCGTTCTCTAAAGCTCTCTTGATACCATTCATATCTTACTTACTACCTTTGTCAACATCTAAGTCATACAACCAGGGTATACTTCGAACGTTCGTCCAACGCGAATACAATTCACAAGGATCGTTTACGTATTCAACGTTCACGTTGCTCGTCTCTTAATCTCTCATTCAACCTTTACTCAAGGTTTTAATTGCTTTCGATCGTTATCCATCCCATGAACTCCATGTTTATTATTCTTTCTTAATGTCAAAGCTATACGGTTCGCTGTATGCTAAGACCGATCGTTCATCGCAACAACGTTGCGTTCACAGCGTCTAAATGCTTTACATTCATCTCACAATGCCATGTCATAACATCAAAATGTTATACATTTACATCGTCAACCAACATCTAAGGAATCACAACAATAGCAATCCCTCACGTTCGTTTATCGCGACTACGGTCCCCGAACATCGGTTCTGGAACCCGCATCTACATTCTTTGTCTTTTATTCTCGTTTAATCTTTTCGTTCAACCTTTATTAAAGGTTTAAAACACTTGATTAAGTATTACATTAGTGAACTACATATTCATACTTCTTTCTTGCACATCCTCCGATGGCGAGAACTAAAAATCTCATTTACAGGCATTGCTCCGCAGCCGTGACATGCTTTCATTCCTCCTCTCTCTCTCTCATGTGGCTGACCTACTTCTACCTTCTTCTTCTTGAGTCCGCACTTTCGGTCCCAAACCCTTTGTTATCTCTCGCGTTGTGTGGTGCCAATTAACGAAGACTGAGGCTGAGGCTTTCACAAGGCTGTGCAAAACTGAAAACCCTAGAGAATTTTTCTAAGTGTTAAGTCAAGTTTGAGACGCGTACTTTACGATCTCATAACTTCTTCGTTATAACTCGGAACGAGGTCGTTCCAAAGCCATTTTCTTCCTTATCTTACGTACTTCGATTACCCTTGGATAGAAATTCATTCTAAATTCGTTAACATGCCATTCAATTGGCTAAATCTTCGCTCTTCGTTCATTTTAACGTTTTTAACGTTCTTCGTTCGTTCGTCCGTAATTCGGTCATCCGAACTCGGAATTCGTTTGTTCTTGAGTCCACGACTCACATTTTATACGTTCTCTTACATTCTTATGAAACCCTACACGTTCGGGTTCATTTACTAACTTTCAAATTTTCGTTCTTCTTTTATGAAATTTTTGCCATAACTTCGTTATAGCTTAGTTTTAATCCGTTCTTCATGAACGTTTCTAACGTTCCTAACCAAGCAATAAGCAACTAACTTATACGCGATTGTTTTAAACTTGTCCATCAACAACATTTATACTACGATGGTTTTAAATTTGTCCATCAACAACGTTCTTCGTGTTCTTCGCGTTCTTCGTTCGTTCGTCATTTTTAATCGATATTTTGGATTACGATTTCACTTTTTCTTGGAATTTGATGTTATAGAACACCATTCCTTACTTAATTCACCTACTCGTTCATAATATTCATTCGGATCGCTCAAAATCCTCACGAATCTTATACTTGCTTAAGAAATTTATAAACTAAATTTCTTATTTTTATTTCTTCATTTTCTTACGATTTCAACCATATGAAATCATTCTCAATATCTTTTACTCATTATTCTCATTAAGTTATGTTTTAAACATATTAAACTTCAAGAAAATATTAGAAGAAACTAGGGTTCGGATTACCGTTCTTCTTTATTTCTCTTCCGTTATACAAAGCCGACGATTTGCGAGTTTTTCTATTTCTCGATCACTTTTGATCCGAGCATTCATGATCATTCTCTTCCTTCTCCTCTCCCAACCGAGCTCTCTCTCTCTCTCTCTCTCTCTCTCTCTCTCTCAAGTTATAGGATTTTCAAAATCCTAGAAAATGAAAAAATTAGCTTTCTATTTATAGAAAACCAAAGCTAGGGGAAAAATAGTCATTTCGCCCCTAAAGTCACTATTCTCACCTCCTTAACAACTTAGCCACCAAGTTTACTTGGCCACCACCCTTACTTGGTGGCCAAGTGGCCGCCCCTTATGCCCATGCCCCATGGGTTGCCCCATGGGTTTTACCCATCCGGTGACTCATCGGTTCGATTCGCGATTAATTTCTTTGGATCGGGCTTAATCTTAATTCTTATTGGGCCTAACTTGGGCTTAACTTCACAAATCATTGGGCTTGACATAATCCAAGTCCAATTGGTTTCTACAAAAGTCTATGAACACAAAGTCCATTAAGACTAATCGTATTCTACGCATTCCTTTCTCGTAATCTCGTAATCTCTTAGTATTTAACTTTCAATGCGATATTCGTATTATCGTCAGTACTAATCTTAAGTAATATACTAGTATAATAACTTCAAGTATCATACTAAGTATTTCTCACGTATAATAACCCTAGTTATTATCGTGCTCTCATTACATTCTTGGAACTCACTTTCCCTAACCCTTAGGTTTTTGATTCATGAGCAAAAACTTCGCTTTTGCCATAACCTAAATATTATTGAATATTCCATCACGTCTCAAGATTTCACGCGAATCAATAACTTCTAATTTCAAAATAAATCTCCGGCGAAACGAGTGAATAGTGCCTATTTAAATCTTTTTCCCGAAAATATTTTTGTTCTAGGAAAAATCTTATTTTAGTCTTGAAAATTCTTACTAGATTCGGTCTAGCTCAAATAGCGAAATTCTCACGATTAATAATCATTCTAGGTTATAGAACGATTAATGAACACATAGCACATAATAGTATTAATAAAAAATTTATTTTATTAATAACTAATTCTTTAAACCTAAATTCTGGATAATCCAAAATTCTGGGTTGTTACATGGAAGATACCCGGATTTGGGGGCGTCACAGGTTGGTATCAAAGCATTAGGTTATAAAACTTAAGGGGGGAAGAACCTTAGGCTAATAACCTCATAGGAAAGGAAGAGTCCGAAGAAAGTTAACTCGAGTCAAATGAGTTAATAAGGTATTGAGGAAACTCAGTACCAAAAGATTTAAAAGATGGAAAGTAACCCTAAATGGATTAAATGTGATTTGTGCTTATATTATTGTGTATTATGTACTAATCAAATTGTTATGTGTTATTGTAGATGTCGGTTGATAGCTTGATGTATAGGGATATACATGTGATCAAATGAGAGTCTGCGTGAACCAGAGTTGAGACGATGCACACATGCCTATAAGCGAGACATACACCAGTGATTCTAGAGAGAGTCGAGCTCGAGGAATATTACTCGAGGAGGAGGACTATTACGAGGAGACAATGGGGATAGCATCATATTTGAATATGATGATTGATGTGGAGGATGACATAGAGGTAACATCGATTAATATAGTGATGCACACTAGAGTCTACACCTCTGAGACTATGAGGGCACTTTGCCTCTCGGTGTTGGCCAGTAACTTATAAAGCGCATGATATGGTGCGGCACGATTGAAGGAAGAGATCAAGGTGATCTCTATGGGGCGAAAAGAGTCTGCAGAGTCGGACTATGAGATGAAACACGATGAGAAAGTGCACATGATGACAAGGCCGGGACTATAAGAACGAGGTCATAGAACTTCGGCCGGTTGAAAAAGACCGGAAGATATCACGAATGTCATATATAAATGACGGTCATGACGAGGATTTCAAGCTTAAGATAGCTTGTTATTCTATTGAGTCGGACGGACTCGACATACTATAAGTCGATATATTGTGTCGATTTTGGCAAACCGAAGCATGAGAATCTTTGTTAGGCGAAGATATTAGGAGTAGTATGATAAATACTTTTGTGTAGTGACGTAAAACCCTCTTTTGTATAATTAAAGGGTAGTCTTTTTGGTAAATCCCAATTTTTATAGAAGTCAATCGCGGGATGTATATGTAATAGCTTTTGGGCTATGGAAACAACTTGTAAATAGTTTTGAACTATAAAGAAGCATTTTAATATAAGGAATTTTATTTTTAACTTGCTTTGTTGTGTATGAGTTATTGTCCAATTGTTTGACGACTAATAACGAAGTAAGTAAATAAGTAATAACGGAAATTTATTTATTTAATCAGAAATGCCGCCAAGAAGAAGACAACGTAACTAAGAAGCGGAATCGCATAATGAGAACGAGGGGGTCCTAATAACCCAATGCAAGAGTTCGTTAATTTATTAACAGCTGCATTTAACCAAACTGGAGGTAGAGCATGTAACGACCGAGAAATTCGGATTCTATTGTAAAATGATTTTATTAAATTAAATAATAATAAAATCATATTCTATGTGTTATCAAGATGGTTGTCATTGTATAACCTATTGATGTTAGAATGTCGTAGTATTTGAGCTACGTGGATGAATTAAATTGTTTGAATTTCCAAGACGAAAATAAAAGTTTTTCGAGAAATTTTCCGAAAAACACTATTAATCGGTATTTGCTCGAGATATATTTTTGAATTTCCGAGAAATACGTAATGATGGAATAACAAGGTAAGATGGATTATCTAATAAAAATCTAGTTATGAAAAATGTAATAATTCGCTTGTGGACTTTATTTATAAATTTTAAGTAAGGCGAAGTAGTAATGAATACGTAATAATGGTATGATACTTGGTATTGTGCAAAGTAATGAAAACGAGTATAATACAAAGTATTATACGAGTTTGTATGAAGGATGAAAAATAGTATATAAATTCTATATGAATTAGAATACGAAAATAATACTTAAACTATATGTATATGTATTAAGTAATGTTAATGGACTTGGAAAGATTGATTGGAATTACTACAAGTCCAAGTGAATAAAATGTTAAGGCCCAATCATTAATTAATGAACCAATTAGTGCTTATTAATGCAAAGCCCAAAGAGTTAGTAGGTCCAAGCCCAAGCAAGAGTGAAATGAATTGGTTGACCCATGGGGCAAACCATATCAATATGGTTAATATGTGGTGACCAAGTTAATGTAATGACTAAGTTAAATGAGTAATAACCAAGTATAGGATAAGTGTTGTGATTAACAAGTAATGAATAGTAAGGAGGTGGCTTAAAGGAGGTGGGATGATTTAAAGACTAAACTACCCTAGCTTTGCAACTTCTATAAATATAGGAGGCTTACAAGCCATTTAAACCTTGTTCAAATAATCCAACATATTGCAAGAGCTTAAGTGTTAGAGAGAATAAACTACAAATAAGTCATTTCATTTGTAAGAAGAAGAAGAAAGCTACCTTACCAAGAAATCAAAAGTAAGACTTCTTCTCTAAATTATCTTCTATCTCTACCATGATAGGTTGATAAGAAAAGATGGATTAAGAAACATGAATGATAAGAAGCAAGAAGAATGTGTAAGAAATGAACTTAAGCCACATAAGTTGGCAATAAGTCATTTAAACTTATAATAGTTATAAACTTATTATGAGTTAACCTTGAATGTTAGTATGAAAATTATGAACTTGTAATGAGTTTATTAAGAGAAGTAGTAAGGATGTAAAAGAACTTGTATGATCATGTGTATCATATATACATAAGTAAAGTTATATGTTAAGAACATATAAAGAATGATGATTAAGAAACTTTATTTGTCAGAAGTCATGAACAATAAAATCTTGCGTAGTTTATAATTTGACAAGTTATAAGCTTATGAAGAATAAGTCCAAAAAATCAACAATTGTAATGAGTATGTTAAGATGTTCACATGATGAATGAAGTTCATTTGTAATATTGAACAAATCATAAGAACGAAGATTTGCCAGAAATTGCACGATTGGACGATAATCGTCGAATTTGTAAAATTCTCGGAATAGAAGTCACATTTTGTGTTTGAACTCGGAACCATTATTTTCCCCTAGAGACAAGTTATATTTGGCATTTAAGAGTTGCGGACTCGAAAATGACCGAATTCCGACTTAGAACGAAGAAATTAGCGTTGAACGTTCACGAATGTTTATCGTTTTCGTTAAAAATGAACCAATAGGTGAATTTTTAGCAAACGAAGTCAAATAGATAAAATTCTTGCATAAACGCATCGTAGGCTTTTGAACGAGCTAATTCGGACTTATTCACAAAATTCATGTGTCGAAATTGTTTTCTAGTAAAATTGTTTTGGTGCATGAGTTGGCGCCATGCTTTCAACCCTAGGCTAAATAGTCAAGTCGCGTAACGTATATCAATCACCTCTGCTATAGTTTATTTGTCACATCAAATACAATTTAGCCGTGACCATGTACCATATACAATTTGTGGTGCAGCAGCATGATAAAAGGACTAAGGACTAAAGTCCGGGACAATGCAATATAAGCTTTGGCATCGAGATGTAAGAAGAATAAGAATAGTAATGAAGGTTTCTAAGTATAAGAAAGGAAAGCAACTTAATTTGAAAGTAAACACAACCTAAGGAAGGAAATGTAACATTTTTTAAACTTTGTTAAACCTTAAGGATGTTGTATAAAGGTTGAGATAACCTAGTCGAATAAAATGCAAGGATAATGATAAACCGAAATGAATAGTAACTAAATCTAATACACAGTTAAATTGAGATAAAAGTATGATATAGTCATATATATACTTGATTATATGTGACCTAATGTAAGGCATTATGTGATCATGTATTGTAGAGACTTGAACGACTTGAACATAAAGTTAATATACCGTAGCAGATGCTAAAGGCAAGTATTCTAACTCTTGTCTCAGTTCAATCTGAACAAGTTTTTGAGGTTCATGTATTCTTTCGCATGAATTGAGGTATGTTTAAGTTTAAACAAATTCCTTTGGCTAGACTTGATGTATTGATAATCTAATCATTTATTATCAAATGTTGCTATCTTTTGTAAACTACTTGATATGGTTTTCAAAAGAAGATTGAAATGTTAAACAAATGTTTGTCGGTAAAACGACAGGCACGTGAGGTTGCCAAATGCTTAAACGTGCATACGTTTAATGGATGTAGTGTTGATCAACATAGAGTACAATAGGCTGATCACCTAGAAGTGCTCGTAAGTAATATTGGGCTTACGGACTTGCTTCTGGGTTGTCCTTTTCCAATAAACAATGAATACTCGAGGTCTTTGACTGAAGTGAATGTTTTACTAAATATTGTTATTATTGTAAAGCATTTTGAAAGAAAAGATGAACTGCTATTTTGAAATATCAATAGTACTTCATAACTATTGTTCGATTATTGAAGGTATCTGATTTGTATGTGTCAAACATGTTGTTATTAAATTGTTATACTTGTTTGAGCTAGTTATCTTGACTCTTTCTTGAACCATATGAATGCAACTAAAATGAGAGCGTCCCAAGGATCAAAAAGGATAAAGGGAAAAGCTAAAATGATTACTAAAATTTGTCTTGTAATAGTATAGGTCTATTGTTGTAATATAAGCGATATTATGACAAAGAACCTTTGTAATGGGTATAAAACACAGGAAATTTAATATTACTTTAAATATATAGAAGTTATGTTAGTTCTTTTGAGACTTTCAATTGAATGAATGTATGAATGTTATGCAGTATAGCACCATCTGTCGGGTTGGAAGATACACGGATTTGGGAAGCCTACAAGTTGATATCAAAGCCTAGGTTATAAAACTTAAGGGAAAAGTAGAACCTTAAGTCATAACCTTAAGAAAGAATAAAAAAGTAAAAGATGGAATGTAACCTATAAAAATGCATTATCTTTTGTTATGTATTTCTATTTATTTTACTGACGTGTACTAATCAAACTATATTGTTTTATTGTAGATGTCAGGAGAAAATGATATGTATAGAGATATACATGTAGTGAGCGAGGATTCGGTTAATCGGGTAGAGATACTACCAAATCTCGTAGCAGTAGAACCAGAGTTGGTGACAATCAAGTCTGGAGACTTGGACGATTTAGACTACATGTCTATATTTGATGGCATGCTAGAAGAGGAAGTGGACGTGATGTCCTTTGACCAGGTTCCACCTACAGAGGAGTTGTCTGGGGAATCAATGAAGGTACTACTATTTATGTCGGTATTGGATAGGAATGTCCATTACTGCCAAGAGGTTAAGGAGTTAAAGAGGAACTCCAAGTTGTCCCATGAGGACAAGGCTAGCATGGAGGAATGTGGGAAGAGGAGCATGATGATAGAGTTCTAGCTAAGGACAAGGTCAGAAAGTTGAAATGTGAAGTCTTTGAGCTCAAACAGGGAGCTAAAGACTAAATAAGAGGAGAAGTTGGAGAGGATGTCCTATATACATGGGAGTTCTCATGTAGATTTCCAATGACAAGTAGTTGGGTGTCGAGATAGAAGCGAGACGGACGACCACACACTATCAGTAGAGATGTTATTGTCGGTCTGACCAGCAAAGATTTTGAGAATGCCCTATGTCAGATGTAATCTAGCAATAGCTAGAGTAGACTAGGTATGTAAATATTATGTATCTAGTAGTGACGTAAAACCCTCTTTTGTATAACAAAGGGTAGTCTTTTGTAAATCCCAATTTTTGGAAAGTAATTACGGGATGGTAATGTAATCAGCTAAGGCTGAGTAATGTAAACAATGTAGTGTTATACTACAAGTTATGAATCAATATAAGTCTTTTTATGGAATATGTTGAGTAATGAGTATGAGTTGTTGTTTTATTACAAATAATAACAAACCAACAAGAATAAAGTAATAATGATGTGTTGTTTTCTTAACAACAAAATGCATGCTAAGAAGAGACAACGAAATCAAGGCACTAATGTTAACCAATAGGAGGGTGGTCCGAGTTAATCAATCACGGGAGTTCGTTAATCTTTTAATGGATGCATTCAATAGAATGAGGGCTAATGTACCCATGATTCACAGGAGTAATCTGAGTTACTACTTTTAAGGATTTTAAAAAGTGTAGGTCCGCTTGAGTTCAAAGGAACTACTAGGACCTATAGAAGCCAGGACTTGGGTAAAAGAAATCGAGCAAGCATTTGTAATAGCAAATGTTGAGGAGGTCAAAGGTTGCCTTTGCAACCTATTTGATGAAAGGAGAGGCCAACTTACGGTGGGAGGCAAACCGCAGGGTAGGGCGATATAGGAAATCTAACGTGGGAGAGGTTCATGGAGATTTTCTTGAGAATTATTTTCCCACAGTATCTGATGGAGGATGGAAATGAGGTTTCTTGAATTGAAACAAGGGGAGATGACAATTCCCCAGTACGCTGCCAAGTTTAATGAACTGGCACGATTCGTTCCACATAAAGTGAACCTTTGAAGTGAGAAAGGCTAGAAGATTGACGGGGCTTGAAACCACAGCTCTATAAGCCAGAATCTCTGTGTTCCAAAGTACTTCCTTTGGAACCATATTAGAAAAAGCAATAATTACCGAAGGTGGGAATGAGGCTCTCAGCCAGTACCACAAGGATAAGAAAAACAAGGGCAAGGTTGATGGAGGAACCAAGGCCGGGGAGCGATGGAAGTGGCAGCGGTCGAAAGAGGAAGGGCTTTAACTGCAGGAATCTGGGAGTAAAACAAGGGAACTCTAAGAGGAGGATGGAGGCCTGTAAAACCTACGGGAAGACTCACATGGGAGTCTGTCTCAAAGGAAAGGTGGTTTGTTATAATTGTGGATAGAAAGGGCACATTTCGCCTAACTGTCCAAATCCGAAGAAAAATCATGGATGTTTTATATGTGGATCAACTGATCACATAGCAAAAAAAACTTCGAAGAAGGGGACGAGAAGGAAATAAGGGAACTAATAGCGGAAGTTAGCTATTAGTGGTCCAACTCAATTGGGAAATCAATGGCCCGCACTTTTAATATGATGGTCCAAGATCTTGGTGGCATCGGGGATGTAATTCTGCGGTATTATTAGATCAACAATATAAATGCATACATCTTTATTTGATTAAGGTGCTACTTGTTCGTTTATAGCATGTGATTTTGCTAGACGACTAAAATTATTTCTGAAAAAAAATTGCCTATACCTTTGAACATTAAGGTAGCAAACGAAGAGATAATTCCTGTTGAAGATATTCATAGGAGTTGTTGCATAGATGTACGTGGTCATAAGTTATCGGTAGATTTAATACCGATAAGGTTAGGAGAATTTGACGTAATTCTAGGAATGGATTGGTTGATTAACCATGGAGAAATTATAGATTGCCAAAAGAAATGTGTGAGTATCAGGACGTTGAAGCAATCTCCTGTAGTATTTTACGGTAGTAAATTACCGGGACATCCGTGTTTCCTTACAATGACACAAACTAGAAAACTTCTAAGGAAAGGTTGTGTAGGTTACCTATGCCATGTTGTTGATACCCAGAGAGTGGGAGCAACCATGGAACAAATACCTATAGTAAACGAGTTCATGGATGTATTTCCAAGTGAATTACATGGTTTCTTGCCGGATAGGAGATCGAATTTGTGATAGACATTGTGTCGAGAATGGCACCAATCTCGAGGGCACTGCGTCTGCTTATGGCGCTGTGGAAATGAAAGAACTAATGGTTCGATTCACAGAGAACTATTGGACGAAAAAGTACATTCAACCAAGTGTTTCTCAAGTAGGGGACCCACGGTTTTTTGTCAAGAAGAAAGAGCGGATCGTTAAGGCTTTGTATCGACTATCGGGAGTTGAACAAGTTAACGATAAAGAATAAATACCCATTGCCCAGGATCGATGATCTTTTGATCAATTGAAAGGGAAAAGTATTTTTCTAAAATAGATTTCTTGGATGGGGTATCATCATCGGTTGAAGGTTAGGAAGGAGATGTACCAAAGGCGCATTCGGGACTCGTTATGGTCATTTCGAGTTTACGGTAATGTCATTTGGGTTGTGAATGTACTGCTTTGCATTTATGGATATGATGAGCAGTGTTCAAACTATATTTGGACAAGTTAGGTTGTGGTGTTTATCGATGATATTCTAGTCTATTCTAAGGCGCCGGAAGATCATCTTTGAACATAAGATTAGTGTTGGAGACACTAAAGAAGGAAAAGTTATATCTGAAATTCACCAAATGTGAATTTTGGTTTGGAAAAATCTTGATTTTTAGGTTATGTTATTGACGAGAGGGATTCGATGGATCCGGTGAAGGTGGAAGCGATAATGAATTGGGAATGATCAAAAATGCCGGTGAGGTGCGGAGTTTCCTAGGGTTAGCAGGGTACTATCGAAGATTTATCCAAGATTTTTTGAAGATAGCTACCTCATTGACTAATTTAACAAGGAAGATGATGAAATACGTATGGACGGATAAATATGAAGACAGTTTTCAAGAAGCTGAAGAAAAGATTAAGTGAAGCTCTGTTTTTGTCATTGCCGGATGACACGGAAATTTTATAGTGTATAGTGATGCTTGCATAGAGGACTTGGTTGTGTGCTTATGCGACATGGCAAAATCATTGCATATGCATCACAACAGTTGAAGGATTATGAGAAAGTTTATCCTACTCATGATGCAGGCTGGCTTGCATGATGAGTGTTTACCCTAAAGATATGGAGACATTATCTTTATGGGGAAAAATGTGAGATATATCTGGACCATAAAAGTCTAAAGTATATCTTCACTCGAGAAGGAGTTGAATATGAGACGAGAGAAGATGGCTAGAGTTTATAAAGGATTATGATTGTGAAATCTGTCATCCACCTGGAAAGGCCAACGTAGTTCTTGACACCTTAAGTAGGAAGGAATTAGGGAAAAGTTGTCTATGTTAACGGCTCAAAATGAGTTAATAACGGAGATGGCTAGGATGGAAATAGAAGTAAAGATGTCGAGTGATTTGGGGCGATTACTCTTTGCGACGGAGATGCAATCTACCATCGTAGAAAATCGAGGAGAGTCTGACTCAAGGCCGCGAGTGTAACCAAATGAAAAGCGGTTATCAAGAAAGGAAGATGCAAAGTATAGTCTTGATAATGAGGATTATTAAGATTTGAAGGAAGAATTTGGGTTCGAATGAGGCGAAATTAAAGGAGCAAGTGTTACAAGAAGCTCATAGTTTGAGGTACTCGATACATCCCAGTAGCACTAAGATGTATCAAGACCTTCGACAAGGAGTTTTGGTGGCCAAACATGAAGAGAAAATAGCGAGAATGTACGTGGTAGGTGCTTGACTTGTCAAAAAGTTAAAGCCGAACATCAACGACCCGATGGCTTATTACGGTCATTGGAGATCCTAGAATGGAAGTGGGAGCATATCACGATGGACTTCGTGGTGGGACTTAAACGATGAATAAAGTGCGATTCGATTTGGTTAATAGTGGACCCGGTTGGCGAAGTCGGCTCACTTTTGCCAATTAGGGTCAAGTATAACTTAGACCGATTAGCTAAACTTTATGTTAAGGAAATCATTTCAGAGACATGGAGTACCGATGTCGATTGTGTCGAGATCATGATCCACGATTCACATCGAACTTTTGGAGAAGTTTGCAAAACGATTGGGAACACAAATTGAAGTTAAACATAGCTTATCATCCACAATCCAATGGGCAGAGCGAGAGGAGAATTCAGACGTTAGAAGACATGTTGAGGTCTTGCGTCATGGATTTCAAGGGTAGTTGGGATGATCACCTACCACTAGTGGAGTTTGCGTATAACAACAGTTATCATGCAAGCATAGGCATGCCGCCGTATGAAGCTTTGTATGGAAGAAAATGCAGAACACCATTGTGTTGGGATGAGGTGGGAGAACGCCGGATGCTAGGACCAGAATTGGTGCAGCAGACAACGGATGTGGTAAAGTTAATTTGGATGCGTCTTGTCACAGCTCAAGACAGACAGAAGAAGTATGCAGACTCACATAGATAAGTCGAGAGTTTGAAGTGGGTTCATATATGTTTCTAAAGGTATCTCCCTGGAAAGGAAAGATACGCTTTGGAAAGAACGGAAAGTTAAGTCCAAGGTTTATAGGACCTTTTGAAGTATTAAAACGGGTGGGAGAGGTAGCTTATGTAATAGCATTACCTCCAGACCTAGAACGAATACATAACGTATTTTACGTATCTGTATTACGTCCATATAAGCCAGACTATAAGCATGTAATCGAGTATGAGCCGATTCATATTGAGAAAGACTTACCATATGAAGAATCATGCCGTCTGAATCATTGATAGAAAGGAACAAATTACGAGGAACAAGGTAATACCATCGATAAAAGATATTATGGAAGAACCACGATCTTTGAAGAAGCGGCGTGGGAACTAGAAAGAAAAGATGAAGAAAAATTTTCCTCATCTATTTGATTAAATTAAAGCGAGATTACGGGGATGAGATCTTTATAAAGGGGGAAGAATGTAACAATAGAAATTCGGATTCTATTGTAAAATGATTTTATTAAATTAAATAATAATAAAATCATATTCTATGTGTTATCAAGATGGTTGTCATTGTATAACCTATTGATGTTAGAATGTAAGTAGTATTTGAGCTACGTGGATGAATTAAAGTGTTTGAATTTACAAGACGAAAATAAAAGTTTTCCGAGAAATTTTTCGAAAAACACTATTTATCGATATTTGCTCGGGATATATTTTTGAATTTCCGAGAAATACGTAATGATGGAATAACAAGGTAAGATGGATTATGTAATAAAAATCTAGTTATGGAAAATGTAATAATTCGCTTGTGGACTTAATTTATAAATTTTAAGTAAGGCGAAGTAGTAATGAATAAGTAATAATGGTATGATACTTGGTATTGTGCAAAGTAATGAAAACGAGTGTAATACGAAGTATTATACGAGTTTGTATGAAGGATGAAAAATAGTATATAAATTCTATATGAATTAGAATACGAAAATAATACATAAACTATATGTATATGTATTAAGTAATGTTAATGGACTTGGAAAGATTGATTGGAATTATTACAAGTCCAAGTGAATAAAATGTTAAGGCCCAATCATTAATTAATGAACTAATTAGCGCTTATTAATGCAAAGCTCAAAGAGTTAGTAGGTCCAAGCCCAAGCAAGAGTGAAATGAATTGGTTGACCCATGGGGCAAACCATATCAATATAGTTAATATGTGGTGACCAAGTTAATGTAATGACCAAGTTAAATGAGTAATAACCAAGTATAGGATAAGTGTTGTGATTAACAAGTAATGAATAGTAAGGAGGTGGCTTAAAGGAGGTGGGGTGATTTAAAGACTAAACTACCCTAGCTTTGCAACTTCTATAAATATAGGAGGCTTACAAGCCATTTAACCCTTGTTCAAATAATCCAACATATTGTAAGTGCTTAAGTGTTAGAGAGAATAAGCTACAAATAAGTCATTTCATTTGTAAGAAGAAGAAGAAAGCTACCTTACCAAGAAATCAAAAGTAAGACTTCTTCTCTAAATTATCTTCTATCTCTACCATGATAGGTTGATAAAAAAGATGGATTAAGAAACATGAATGCTAAGAAGCAAGAAGAATGAGTAAGAAATGAACTTAAGCCACATAAGTTGGCAATAAGTCATTTAAACTTATAATAGTTATAAACTTATTATGAGTTAACCTTGAATGTTAGTATGAAAATTATGAACTTGTAATGAGTTTATTAAGAGAAGTAGTAAGGATGTAAAAGAACTTGTATGATCATGTGTATCATATATACATAAGTAAAGTTATATGTTAAGAACATATGAAGAATGATGATTAAGAAACTTTAATTGGCATAAGTCATGAACAATAAAATCTTTAGTAGTTTATAATTTGACAAGTTATAAGCTCATGAAGAATAAGTCCAAAAACCAACAATGATTATTAGTTGTTGTAATGAGTATGTTAAGATGTTCAAATGATGAATGAAGTTCATTTGTAATGTTGAATAAATCATAAGAACAAAGATTTGCCGGAAATTGCACGATTGGACGATAATCGTCGAATTCGTAAAATTCTCGGAATAGAAGTCATATTTTGTGTTTGAACTCGGAACCATTATTTTCCTATAGAGACAAGTTATATTTGGCATTTAAGAGTTGCGGACTCAACAATGACCGGATTCCAATTTAGAACGAAGAAACGAGCATTGAACGTTCACGAACGTTTATCATTTTTGTTAAAAATGAACCAATAGGTGAATTTTTAGCAAACGAAGTCAAATAGATAAAATTCTTACAAAAACGCATAGATTCCGTAATTTGTGAACCGTAGGCTTTTGAACGAGCCAATTCGGACTTATAACGAAGAAGTTATGCGTCCGGGAAGTTCACAAAATTCACAAATCAAATTGTTTTACGGTGCCTGAGTTGGCATGCTAGGCTAAACTAAGCTAAATAAGTCGCACCACAGCGCATAATAGTATTCGAGCACACTTGCAAGAAATGCTGTGTGTATTGAACCATAAATATGATTTGTGGCGCAAAACATTTCATACAAGATAAAAAATCTTACGGAGAGTTAGCTTGCCACAGCCTAGCCCATAAAAGTATGGACTCATGGCCATGGCTGGGTCTCGAGAACAAGAATAGTAATGAAGGTTCTAAGTATAAGAAAGGAAAGCAAATTAATTTAAAAGTAAACACAACCTAAGGAAGGAAATGTAACATTGTTTAAACTTTGTTAAACCTTAAGGATGTTGTATAAAGGTTGAGATAACCTAGTCGAATAAAATGCAAGGATAATGATAAACCGAAATGAATAGTAACTGAATCTAATACACAGTTAAATTGAGATAAAAGTTTGATATAGTCATATACATACTTGATTATATGTGACCTAATGTAAGGCATTATGTGATCATGTATTGTAGAGACTTGAACAACTTGAACATAAAGTTAATATACCGTAGTAGACGCTAAAGGCATGTATTCTAACTCTTGTCTCAGTTCAATCTGAACAAGTTTTTGAGGTTCATATATTCTTTCGCATGAATTGAGATATGTTGAAGTTTAAACCAATTCCTTTGGCTAGACTTGATGTATTGATAATCTAATCATTTATTATCAAATGTTGTTATCTTTTGTCAACTACTTGATATGGTTTTCAAAAGAAGATTGAAATGTTAAACAAATGTTTTGTCGGTAAAACGACAGGCACGTGAGGTTGCCAAATGCTTAAACGTGCATACATTTAATGGATGTAGTGTTGATCAACATAGAGTACAATAGGCTGATCACCTAGAAGTGCTCGTAAAGTAATATCGAGACTACTGGACTTGCTTAGGGTTGTCCTTTTCTAATAAAGAATGAATACTTGAGGTCTTTGACCAAAGTGAATGTTTTACTAAATATTGTTATTATTGTAAAGCATTTTGAAAGAAAAGATGAAGTGCTATTTTGAATTATCAATAGTACTTCATAACTATTGTTCGAGTTATTGAAGGTATCTGATTCAGATGTATCGAGCATGTTGTTATTAAATTGTTATACTTGTTTGAGCTAGTTATGTTCACTCTTGCTTGAACCATATGAATGCAACTAAGATCTAACGTCCAAAGGATCGTAAAAAGGATAAGGGAAAAGCTAAAGCTGATTACTAAAATTTGTCTTGTAATAGTATAGGTCTATTGTTGTAATATAACTGATATTATGACAAAGAACCTTTGTAATGGGTATAGAACCTGGGAAATGTTAATATTACTTTAAATATATAGAAGTTATGTTCGTTCTTTGAGACTTTCTAATTGAATGAATGTATGAATGTTATACAGTATAGCACCATCTGTCGGGTTGGAAGATTCCCGGATTTGGGGGCCCTACAGAGCACCTGCAGGACCTAGGGTAGCCCGAACGACTACCTTTAAGGAATTTAAAAGTGTAGGTCCACCCAAATTTAAGGGAACAACGGACCCAATGGAGGCCTAGACATGGGTCAAGGAAATAGAGAATGCATTTGTTATTATAAACGTAGCTGAGGCGCAAAAGACCTCTTTTGTGACCTATATGATGAAGGGGGAAGCCAACTACTGGCGGGAGGCTCACCAGGATGGGGCTGGAGCGGAAGTTGTTACATGGGAACAGTTTAAGATGGTATTCTTCGAGAACTATTTCCCTACTAGCATGCAAGGGAGAATGGAGATTAAGTTCTTAGAACTTAAGAAGGGGGACATGACTGTTCCCCAATATGCGGCCAAATTCAATGAATTGGCAAGGTTCACTCCACACCAAGTGGACACGGAGGAGAGAAAGGCTCATAGGTTTGAGCAAGGCCTAAAACCCTGGCTCTATAGTAGGATATCGGTTTTTCAGAGTGCTTCCTACGGGACCATTCTGGAAAAGGCGATAATACCGGAGGGTGGTAGCAAGGCGTTGACTCAGTACCACAAGGATAGGAAGAATAAGGGTAAGGGAGAGGGAGGAAATAAGGCAGAGGTTGCCAGTGAAAGTGGCAATATGCCTAAGAGGAAGAATTTTAACCACAGGAATCTTTGGGGCAAAACAAGGGATCCTAAACGGAGGATGGAGGCATGTAAGACATGCGGTAAGACTCATCTGGGAGTCTGCCTGAAGGGGAAGACCGGTTGTTATAACTGTGGGCAGGAGGGTCATATATCTCCCTATTGTCCTAATCCTAAGAAAAGCCGGGGATGTTTTGTTTGTGGGTTAGTAGACCACATGGCAAGAAATTGCCCAAAGAAAGGGGCGGAGGGTAGTAAGGGTTCTGGTAGTGGTAATTTAGTCATTACTGGACCAACACCATCAGTGGGTAGACCTCATTAACGTTTAATATGACAGGTCAAGATGCGGTTGCATCAACGAATGTAATGTAGCAGTATCATTCCAATCAACGAAATAAATGCTTACGTGTTATTTGACTCAAAAGCTACTTGTTCTTTTATAGCATGTGGATTTGCTCATGGTTGGGATTAAATCACGAAAAGTTAGAAATACCTTTAGGCGTTAAGGTAGCAAACGAGGAGATAATTCCCATTGAACACATCCATAGGAATTGTTTCGTAGATATCAAGGGTAATAGATTATCGGTAGATCTTTAACCGATAAGGTTAAGAGAATTCGATGTGATTCTCAGTATAGATTAGTTAAATAACCATAAAGCAATAATAGATTGTCATAGAAAGAGTGTGAACCTAAGGCTTCCTAAGAAACCTGAGGTGGTGTTTTATGGAAATAAATCACCAGGACATTCTTGTTGTCTAACCATGACACAAGCTAGGAAGATGCTAAAGAAGGGGTGTAAGGGTTATCTGTGTCACGTAGTGGATACCCAAATAGTGGGAACATCATTGGAACAGATAGCAGTGGTTCAAGAATACGCGGATGTGTTTCCGAAGGAGTTACCCGGTATTCCGCCAGATAGAGATGTAGAATTTGTGATTGATTTGTTGCCGAGTACGTCACCGGTTTCAAAGGCACCATATAGGATGGCGCCAGTTGAGATGAAGGAGTTAATGGTTCAGTTATAGGAACTATTAGATAGAAAGTACATTCAACCAAGTGTGTCACCGTGGGGAGCATCGGTGTTGTTTGTAAAGAATAAGGACGGATCGTTATGACTTTGTATCGACTATCGAGAGTTGAACAAGTTAATGATTAAGAATAAATACCCGTTGCCCAGGATCGATGATCTATTTGATCAGTTAAAAGGGGCAAGTATTTTTCTAAAATAGATTTGCGCACGGGATATCATCAACTGAAAGTGAGGAAGGAAGATATACCTAAGACGATGTTCAGAACTCTTTATGGGCATTACGAGTTTTTGGTTATGTCGTTTGGGTTGACAAATGCACCAACCGCGTTCATGGATATGATGAACAGAGTGTTCAAACAGTATTTGGACCAGTTCGTCGTAGTGTTCATTGATGATATTCTAGTCTATTCCAAGACGCCAGAAGATCATGTTGAACATCTAAGAATAGTGTTGGAAACACTACAGAGGGAGAGTGCAGTTTCTAGGACATGTTATAGACAAAAATGGCATATCCGTAGATCCAGCGAAGGTAGAAGCGGTGAATGGTTGGGAGAAACTGAAAATGCCAACCTAGGTTAGGAGTTTTCTGGGGTTAGCGGGATACTATAGAAGGTTCATTCAGGACTTTTCTAAATTAGCTACTCCGCTGATAAATCTGACAAGGAAGTCGGTGAAATGCACGAGTGGACGAGAAAAGTGTGAGCGTAGTTTTCAAGAACTAAAAAGGAGGTTGAGTGAGGCACCATATTATCTTTACCGGATGATACAGAATTTTGTAGTTTATAGCGATGCTTCGCATAGAGGACTAGGTTGCGTGGCTTATGCGGCATGGCAAGGTCAAGGTCATTACGTATCGCCACGTCGATTAAAGGATTATGAGAAGGTCTACCCTACTCATGACCTAGAACCTGGCAAATATAGTGTTTGCATTAAAATATGGAGACATTATTTATCTGGGGAGAAGTGTGAGATATATACGGACCATAAAAGTCCGAAAATATATCTTCACACGTAAGGAGTTGAACATGAGGCGTAGAAGGTGGTTAGAATTGATAAAAGATTATGACTGTGATATCTTATATCATCCGGGGAAGGCGAATGTAGTAGCCGATGCATTAAGTCAGAAGGGTAGAGAAAGCTGTCAATGTTAACGACTCAGAACGAGTTAATAACTAAGATGGCCAGGATGGAATTAGAAGTTAAGTTACCAAGTGAAACAGTAGCGATGTTATTCTCAATAAAGACTCGACCAACGATAGTGGAACGGGTTAAGGAGGTACAGATAAGTACTGAAGAATACGATCGTGTGAAAAAGATAATGAAGGATGACGTGAAGACTAAGTATAACCCTGATAATGAAGGTTTACTTCGTTTTGAGGGAAGAATTTGGGTTCCAAATAATTCTGAGTTGAAAGAAGAGATTATGTGCGAGGCCCATAGTTTGAGGTACTCGATACATCCTGGTAGTACTAAGGTGTATCAAGACCTTCGTCGAGAACTTTTTTGTGGTAGAAACATGAAGAGGAGATTGCAGAATATGTTAGTAAGTGCTTAACTTGTCAGAAAGTTAAGGCTGAACACCAAAGACCGAGTGGATTGATAAAACCACTGGAGATTCTGGAGTGGAAATGGGAGCATATCACCATGGAATTTGTGGTGGGACTTCCAACGACAAGAAAAGGATACGATGCTATTTGGGTAATAGTGGACCGGTTAACTAAATCGGCTCATTTTCTACCAATAGGAGTTAGGTATAACTTAGAGCAGTTAGCTAAGATTTATGTCAAAAAAATCATTTCTAGACATGGAGTACTTGTTTCGATTGTGTCCGATCGTGATCCACGATTCACGTCGAACTTTTGGAGGAGTTTGCAAGAGCAAATGGGAACACAGCTGAGATTGAGTACGGCGTATCATCCACAGAGGGATGGGCAAAGCGAATGGACAATTCAAATACTAGAAGATATGTTAAGATCTTGCGTTATGGATTTCAAGGGGAGTTGAGACGAACATCTACCGTTGGTAGAATTCTCTTACAACAATAGTTTTCACGCTAGTATAGGCATGCCGCCTTACGAAGCATTGTATGATAGAAAGTGTAGAACACCACTTTGTTGGGATGAAGTAGGTGAACGTCGAATGTTGGGACCTGAGATGGTACAGCAAACAGAAGACATGGTAAAGCTGATAAGAGCTCGATTAGTAGCGGCTCAAGATAGACAACGGAAGTATGCAGATCCTCACCGAGAGAAGAGAGAGTCTGAAGTAGGGTCTTATGTCTTTCTAAAAGTATCGCCTTGGAAAAGGAAGATACATTTTGGAAAGAAAAGGAAGTTAAGTCCGAGATTTATAGGACCTTTTGAGATTTTAAGAAGAATAGGAGAGGTAGCTTATGAAGTAGCCTTACCTCCAGAAATGG
Source organism: Panax ginseng (assembly GCA_020205605.1). Classification (NCBI taxonomy): domain Eukaryota; kingdom Viridiplantae; phylum Streptophyta; class Magnoliopsida; order Apiales; family Araliaceae; genus Panax; species Panax ginseng. The sequence continues at coordinate 64,128,321 of CM035150.1, forward strand.
AAAGAATACACAATGTGTTTCACGTGTCTGTGGTGCGTCCTTATAAACCGGACCATAAGCATGTAATAGAGTATGAGTCTATTCAAGTAGAAAAAGACTTAACGTATGAAGAACTTCTGATTCAGATTATTGATAGGAAGGAACAAGTCTTGAGAAATAAAGTAATACCTTCAGTAATGGTAATTTGGAGTAACCACGATGCTGAAGAAGTAACGTGGGAGCTCAAAAGTAAAATGAAAGAAAAGTTTCCTCATTTATTTGTGTAAGAGCAGCGATTTTCTGGGGACAGAATCCTTATAAGGAGGGAAGAATGTAACGCCCGAGAATTTTGAATTTTCAATGAATTAAATTTTATTTGATAATTTGGATTAAATGAATTTAATTGAGTTATTATGTGAGTAAGATGTTCGAAGGTCGTTCTATGACCTAGAATATACGGATGTGGTTAGTATTCTGGCTTTGTGCTAGAATTAATTGTTGTGAATTATCAAGACGAGAACGAAGGTTTTCTGAGATTGTTTGTGTAAAAACACTATCATCCGATGTCGTTCGGAGCTAGGGTTTGAAATTCTGAGAAACACATAATGTTAGAATATGACGATATTATGGAATATCCAATAATATTTTTGTTATGGCAAACAAAGTTTTCGCCTGCGGACTTAAAACCTAAGGGTTTGTGAAAGAGGTTTCCGAAAGAAATGTAATGCGTATAGTCGTTTCGATTATTATACGTAAGGAATATGAGTATTATACTAGTATGTATACGAGTATGGTATGAAGAATAATACGACGTATAATACGATTATTATATGAATATTATACGAAGAAAATATGTGAGTAATACGTGTAGAATACGAGTCGTATTATTAGAGTATGAGTTAAGGATTTTATCTAATCCAATTGGACTTGGATTAATAACAAGCCCAATGAATTAAGTATACAAGCCCAAGTCAAGGCTCAATATTAGATTGGTTAAACCCCAATGTTAATTAATGTCAAGCCCAATCCAAAAAGTAAACCGTGGATCGAATCGGTGGGTCAAGGGATGGGTAAAACCCATGGGGATGACCCATGGGCATGGTGGGCTGGCCACTTGACGGCCAAGCAAAGTGTCACTTGGTCACCAAGTATTTTGCTTGGTGACAAAGTTGTAAATAACTAAGCAGGTGCTAAATTGGACTATTTTGCCCCTCATTTGCTTTTCTATAAATATAAGGCTTATGTTGGCCATTTGGTGGTTTTACAAAGTTTGTCCAACATATTTGAGAGAGAGAAAAGAGCTAGAATCCTTTAATCCCTCTACTTCCAAGCAAACCAATAGACGTTTATCAAGAATGTTAACTACTTCAAAGGTAAATTCCTATAAACCGTAATCTTCATCCTTTTCGATTTCTTTCTCATAGAAGAATCATAGATGAGTGGAGAGCGTTTATTAAGAAGGTATAAGAATGCCTATTAATGACCAAATCATGGATAGGTCTTGACCAAATAGAAATTGTAAGTGTTTACGGAAGTAGAAAATGTAGAAAGTCTTGAACGTGAACTTAGTTATAATTGAACGTTTTGGAAATCGTTGCAGCTAAGGTATGTGCATCTTGATTTGGTTAGGATGTAGATATGAAGTCCATGGAGTAGTCCATGTGATTTGGCTTAGAGAACATTAGTAACGAAGTTATGGCGAATTGTACGGAAATAGACGTTAAACGTCGAAAACGTATAAAGTCCGGATTAAGGGTCAAAAGTTGTTGTGTGACTTGAAAACGTCGGTTTCCGATGTCAACATGTGAGATAAGGTAATTAAGAGTCATTGGCAAAAGAATCGTCACATTCCGATTTATAACGAAGAAAACGAGTATTGAACAGATGAAAACGTTAAACGAACGCTTAAAATGAACTTAAAGGTGAATTCCGAGTTAATGGATTCGAAAAGGTGAAATTCTTATACGAACACGTAAATGTAATTTGTGACTTGTAGGAATTCGAATGGGTCAATTCGGATGTAAAACGAACAAATTAGGAAGCCGGGAGTTTCGTTAAGAAACCAAATCTTTTTATTGGCTGGTGCACGTGACTCGGCGTACATGCGCCAAAAACCGATGTAAAATGGTGGTGCCAAGAGATGCGGACTTCGGCCGAGTACCACCGCTAACTTTCATAATCAGCGCCACTAAAACACAAGGGATGTCATGGCATTCTTGCACATAAATGGGGAAAAAAGTTGACCAAGTTAGGTTTAGTTCCATTTTAATTGTTGACCTAGAGTAAGATGTTAAAGGTACATAAAGTACATAATGAGACTTACTTTAAAACACTTATAAGATGTTAATGTAAGAAGAAAGGGTAAGGTTTAATGGAAATTAAACGAAGAACACAAATACGTAATAAGTAACCGTGAACGATGTTCAACGTTGGTAATTAACTATTTATGATCAAATGTCGGTTAAGGATAAAAGAACGTTAATGAATCATAACGAAGTATAAAGAGTTGAATTGACTTTAATAACGAAGTTAATTCAAATAAAACATAGAAGAGATAGAAGTTGGTTAGAACCGTAAAGATAGTTTATGTGATAACTAATTACAGTGTGCTATATGAATGTATCATGTAGATCCTATAAAGATAGAGAATAGTTGAATTATAAATTTAAAGACGCTTGAAGGCAAGTCTTTCTTAACTCCTGTCTGACCTTCGCGTTTAGCCAAGTTTTTATGTGATGCATGTTATAAAATGCATGAATGGTAAATAGAAAAGAGTCGATGCCTGTTTTATTATGGCTAGACAAGTATTGAAGAGTTGATTGATTTGTTTACAAGTCTGTTGATATAGAACTGTTAACGCTATCCAATGCCAAGTATTTGGTACGAATGAGAAGATAAGTTTGTCTATGAACAAACAAAAGTATTTTTCATCGATTATTCGATGGGCACGCGAGGTTGCCAACTGTTGAACGTAAATACGTTTAACGTAAGAGTGTTGATCAAAATAGAGTACAATAGGCTGATCACCTAGAAGTGCTCATAAGTAAAGACGGGTGGATGGCCTTAGTGCCGGATATCCTTTTCAAGTATGAAAATGAAAAGAGTATGTTCATGGTCTATTGACTGGTTCATCATTCCTAAGCTATTAATTATGCTCTGGAATTGCTGTATGAGAAGTATTAGTCAAATGTTTTATAATGCTTCATAGATAATTGTTCAGCTATAGAATTAAAGCATGTAATTGTTGGGGTGATATTCATATGATTCGTTGTTAAGACTTGCTGAGCTAGTTATGCTCATTTTTGCTTGAACCATATGTTAGCAGCTAAAGCTGAACGAACTGAGAGTTCTAAGAGAGATAAAGGCAAGGCTAAGATGGACAATTAATTGTCCTGTAATAGACTAGTATATTTGTATGTAATATACTTATGAAGAACAATGAATGTATTCGGTTATGAACCTGAGAAAGGATTTATTACGAATGTAATACAAAGATAGTAATTACAATCATTTTGTTGTTGTTTCAATGGAATGCTTATATGAAATGTAGTATCGTGGAGCACCATCTGTCGAGTTGGAAGATACCCGAATTTGGGGGTGTCACAATATTCCAACAGAATAATAAATAATGGAACCAGGTCATGCATAAACGCACAGACAGGATGTTCCAACAGAATAATAAATAATGGAATAACAGAAGAATTTCACCAAGTATAAGGTATCCCGCGTATACAGGTTATTCCAACAGAATAATAAAGAATGGAATAACAAAAGAATTTCACCAATAAGAAAGAAGGAATACCCTTAACGAGAGTACAACAAATAATATCCCTTACCTTTGAAAGAAGAGTATTTTTGATTTGGTAGGGCGAGGATATACTCAAGAAAAAACTTGTACTACGCTCAAGCTTTCTTAAACTCTAAAGAAATACGCCAAGATTATAGAAGAAGAATTCTCTCTATAGTTTCTCTCTAAAGTTTCAAAGTGAATTAAGTAAGAAATAATGAAGGAATGAGCTTATTCATAGAAGAATGGATACGCATAGTAACTAATTCATGAACAGTCCAGATTGATTTACTTTTAATCGGACAATCCATATTTAAAAGCAAAATCTTTTAAATAAAATATAATATATTCTATTTATAATCTAATAAAACGAATAACTTTATAAAAGTATTACATTTTTATATAAAAAAGATTTTACTATGCAAAACACTATGCATACTTATGCAACACTATGCATAATAAAATATAATTTATTCTAATTATTTTCTAATAAAACAAATAACTTTATAAAAATATTACATTTAATATAAAAAGATATTACTATGAAAAATACTATGCATAATAGAATATAATATATTCTATTTATAGAATAACTTTATAAAAGTATTCATTTTTATATAAAAAAGTTTTTACGCTTTTATTACATTAATAATACTAATAAAACAAAACTGAGTGACTTATCACGTAAGCATTAATAACCAACACCGTGTGCTACTATGCAACAACGCGTATTACTGTACTTTTACTACCGGGTAGTTCAACAATTTTAACGGTAACACTTTCGCCGTTATTTTATAAAAAGATAATTCTGTCGTTTACTAAATACGACAATACTTTCGTCGTGGGGTCCACCAATGATTGTGCCGTCGTACGGATATTCCCCGACAAAAAGAATGTTCCCCGACTAATCGAATATTTTATAACAACTTGCATACTTTTCAAAATTTATAAATATTACCCACAACTATAACATTATATCAAATCCACACCATAATATTAAAAAAAAATATTTCGACAAAATTAAATCTTTATTCATAAAATTAGGGGTCTCACAAACTCTACCTCTTTCATGTGATGAATACTTTCGGGAAAGTACTTGTTGTTGAACAATTCTTGGAACTTCTCCCAAGTCATCTTCAATCTGGCAGTTGAGTACGCTTTGATTCCCACCAGATGAGTCCGCTCTGCTTTTCAAGAACATGCGGTGGCAAAGGAACCTTTACTCGTCAGAGCATCCCAAGACATCATATATCTTGTTAATCTGCTTTATCCACGTCTCTCGCCTTTAAGTGGTTTTGGCTCTCCAAAAACTCCGGTGGTCCCAGCCTTTAAACCGCGCTTGGCGGTGACCGTCTCGAGAGTTGCTAGTGTTTCCACCTGTATTTTGGATAGGACACGCTCTTGCCTGATGTTGCATGAATTTCATAAAGCTTCTGAATATCCCATCGTTCGTCATTTGATCGGTATTGTTGTTTATCTGAGGATTATGGTCTTCTTGATGCACATTATCATGGGTATTGATCGTTGGTGACTCAACGGTCTCATGTGCTCCATTGCTTATCTCCACATTCTCGGATGTCATTTTTAAATACTACCACAAAAACAAGAGTTAATTGACATGCCACATATTATCCCTATACTCTAACCGACCAATTAAATAACAAATAAGCTTAGGTAGGTCATACTAGCGAAGGAATTACCCGTCTCTCCCCTCCTAGTTCTAGTCTCACATCTTAGCCAGGGATCATATCCCTAAGCTTTGATACCACTGTGACGCCCCCAAAATAGGTATACATCACCTATTCTGAGTTGCCAAATACATGGTAGAGAATACAAATACAATCTTAAATATACAACATAAGCTATGAGTTTTAATACAAATATTGTCTTCTAGACAGTATTCAAACTCAAAATAAGTCCTCAATACATTTATTATCACACTATTTCATAGAATAGTGAGGACTACTAATGCTATCATCCGGACTGAGTCACTCTGTGCCCGACTAGTCCTCGCTACGCTCTCATTTCCTGAAGAGAACAATGAAAGGAAAAGGGTGAGCTCAACTAGCCCAGTAAGAAATATTATGACTAAGATAATGCAGAATAAATTATCGTTAGCCTTCAACAGTGTTAAACTGATACAATATAGCAAACATCAAGTTTAACTGCAGCGGAACAAGCAATCCATTAGAAGAGTCAAGTAGAAAATAAAATCTACTATCTTCTATGATTTAAAAGGTTTTTCAATACTTTTTTCGTTGAGACTCAGCTTAATAAATAATCCACATCATCCCTACACTATGGCAAAGGATATTCATTAGTATCACAACCACAAATTATCCATGCACTACGGGCCAAGGATATTCGTGTTTTCATCAATGGTCATGATCATGCCAACAACTGTCCATCAATGCATTACGGTCCAATGAGGATTTTTACCACATCATTTATAACTTTACGGTCATGATTATACCAAATAATCTGTGGCCATAATCATACCAAGTCCATCTATGCACTACAGGCCACAGATGACTTTCAACATAATATAAATATGAGGATGATGACAATGACATAATAATTCAATAAAACAAGTTCAAGAATTAATTTATCCAGGAACCAGTAACGTCCAAATTGTCAACATGATACTGCTTTGTAGAGTAAAATTCAAGAATACTCAGAAGAATATTTACATGAAAAGATACGTGATGAAGCACAAATATCAAGGATATTCCACTAATTTCATGGAGTATAAAAGCCAAAACTTTAACCAACAGAATAATAAAGAATGGAATAACATAAGAATTTCACCATGTATGCGGTACTTCGCATAGACAGGTTATCCCAACATAATAATAAAGAATGGAATAACAACCCTTACGAGTATTGAAAGAAAACAACTCTCTTTATGAATACGAAAGAATAATACCCCTTACCTTAGTAGGAGATTGAATACTGCAGTAGTGTAGTAACAGAATACTCTTCTTATTTCTCTCTTATTTTCTCTATACTTTCTCTCTCTATAGCTTGAATGAATTTGTGAAAAATAATGAAGAACTAGGCCTCTATTTATATAAGATTTCTAGCTTAGCCCTTGCAATGTAAAAAGGCAAGCGGCTTGACGACTGGTGATGTGAAATGAAAAGTGGTTTGACGCCTGTAATGTGAAACACCAAGTGGTTTGACGCCTGTAATGTGAAACAACAAGTGGTTTGACGCCTGTAATGTGAAACAACAAGTAGTTTGACGCCTGTAATGTGAAACGACAATTGGTTTGACGCATGTAATGTGAAACGACAATTAGTTCGACGCCTATAATATGAAACGGTAAGTGGATTGACGTTTGGTAAAGGTAATTACTATTGGCGAAAGAGACTCTTAGATGATGACATATGGGCCCACATAGAATAACCAAACTTACCATAACCGTCTCATAATAGACTCTTTGTATACATCAAGGATTGAATAAATATTACCACAAATCATTTTATTTTTAATCAACACATATTTAATCTTTCAACAATTATTGATCATTAATATTATAACTTGTCGTCTCAATTATTGATTTAATAATATAATATATTATACAGATGATACTGTGATAATAATTGAATCAATAATATAAGAGATATGATGTAGCAATTACTGTAGCAATAATTGAGTATAACTGAGTGACTTCTCACGTAAGCATCAATAATCAATACCGTGTGCTACTATGCAACCACACGTAATATTGTACCTTTATTACCAGGTATTTCAACAGTTAACGATAAAACTTCCGCCGTTATTTTTATAAAAACATAATTTTGTCATTTTCTAACTCCGACAATAATTCCATTATGGGGTCCACTAATGATTGTGTTGTCGTACGAATATTCCCCGACAAAAATAATATTCCCCGACCAAACGAATATTTTATAACAACTTGCTTACTTTGAAAAATTTATAAATATTACCCACAACTATAACATTATATCAAATCCCCACCATAATATTCAAAAATGATATTTAGAGAAAATTAATCTTTATTCATAAAAGTTGGGATCTAAGATTTGACTTTTGAGACAATCAAATTGGCACCTTTTTCGGCTATTTCTTATCCTATTTGAGGACAAATGAGCAAAGGTAGAAAAGCAAAGTAATCATGGTAATTAGGCTACCCTTATGGATTATGACTTTAATATTTTTATGCATATAGGATGTTTTTGACTTTAGGTTGGTGTGCTACTGAATGGCCACCTAGTCATGCCTACATGCATGTGGATAGTCCTTTTTACAAACGAGACTCTGGAGAAATTTTTCCATGAGCCTAGGCATTGGGTAGACATTCATTTTTAACTCTACTGTAGGCGTATGTTGAAGTACTGCATGCATATAGTCATAAAATGCATTTAAAAAGCTCCATGTTAGAATTTACCACACCCCTTCTGAGGTGATTTGGAGACTTGTATCCAGATATATGGATCCAGATCAGTTCCCCGCATGGATCTTCCATGCATTAATGTGATGCGCGATTCTAGAGCTTCTGGATGATTTGAGTCGCCACCCCTCGGTCTATTTGCATGCAAACGAGGTAAAAACTGGGTTTGATATTCCTTTTTCCAATTGATGAGGAGCAAGGATTCTGATGTTGATTTGCTTTTATAATGTAGGTTCTCAGCTTTATGCATCCTTAAGGGAACTGGCTCAGCATACACTCTCTATATCAGGCTTTTCATTTAAAGTATCGAGAGATTGTGCACAGTTTGGGCTTTGAGGCATTTTTTTCCATCCTCCCCCGCCGTTGTCCTTGGGGTTACCTCAGGGTATTGTCTGAGCGCTGGTTTCACCAGACTCAGTCTCTCCATTTACTGGACTGCGAGGTGATGATGACACCGATGGATTGGCGGTTTATCACCGGTATGGAGTTTGGAGGGGCGCCAGTGCCTTGTGCGGCGAACATTACCCTGACTTCCGTCAGATCCTTTCTAGGAGTCCCGGTAGAGGCGTTCAAGGGCAAGACAGTCCGTGCTGGTCCTTTGAGTGTAGATGCTATGAGTGGGGCATTGAGTGAGCCCATACCCGATGATTTGAGAATCAGGGATTGCATTCTTTGGCGATTGTTCCTAGTCATTCTTTGGGGTTGTTTCATAGCGGATAACTCTTCCACGGTGTCATTCTTTTTAGTCAATACCACACGAAAGGTGGACTGTATTGGAGAGTATGACTGAGGCTCCTATACTTTTGCTTATTTCCTCAGAGGCATGTGCATGCGTTCACAGGGATTGACATAGGCTTGGCTAGGATTTTACCCATTTCTGTTGGTGAGTATTTCTTTTTTGATTTCCCATGTACATGTTAAGAGTGTTGACTAACCGTAGATGTTTGCCCTTGTATTGGCAATTTTGGGCCTATGAGAGGCTTCCATGCTTGAGTCCCATTAGTGTGTTAGGTTTAGATACCTACTGTCGATGTCGGGATTTTTAGATGTCCCTTTCCGTTACTTGTTCTTTGGTGTTCTCATTTTAGGTGAGATTTGTTTGAAAAAACAAGTGAAAAAGGTCCGACATGTATAATGTCGACGATGGACTGTTAAGAGTCGCCAGTTAGTTTTTTAAATGGTTGTACCAACACAACCGAGAAAAGGTTTGCACATTGACCCAGTGATGTGACACTGCTCAACGGGTCGGTGAAACCGAGATTCATTAGGGTCCGGGGACTTGGTGACCGCCTCTTTTCAAGAAACTATTATCTGAATGTGTGTGTGTGTGGGTTAATGTGCTGTTATTTGGAAGTAGTGCGAGGCCTCGTTCGAACCTATATACACAGGGTTTGAATTTATGTAAAAATTCAATTTTTAGCAACATATAGCAATGATGTTTTATAAAAAGGTTTTTCAGACCCTGATGCTCAATAGTAATTGAGACCTTTTACACTCCCATTTTATTAAATGTTCAGCTTGATTGATTTTATTTTACGAATGCGAGGCATCCGTACTAAAATAATGTACAAAAATAATGCCGACTTCCTCGTGGGTATGGAAACCATCTGAGGAAATTCAGACACCGCAGAATAATTTACAAGTTACTTACAGCTGAAAATGTCCATCACGGGAACTGAATCTAGATCCAATAGGCTGAATCTGTGATCACATGATTTCTAGGCGCACAAGATACCACAATTTGTATGAAAGCAGTAAGCATGTATATATATAAAAGCTGTAAATATATATATACAGACAGGATCACCAACCACGAAGCACCTCCATGGGAGATCAGAAAAGTAAATAAAGCTGTAAAAAGCTATCAACCATCACGGAGGAAACTCCAGGCGGGATGAAACGTAAATGAAGCTGTAAATACGGTCAATCGCCATGAAGGAAACTCCAAGCGGGACGAAATGTAAATAAAGCTGTAAAAGCGATCAACTGCCACGAAGGAAACTCCAGGCAGGACGAATATATATATATATATATATATATATATATATATACACAAAAGCAATAAACGCACCGGATGTAAAATCCGTGCTCATCGAATGAGTTCGACAACAGTTCATATATATATATATATATATATATATATAAAAGCAAATGCTAAACGCACTTGGGATGTAAAATCCAGTGCTCATCGAATGAAGTCCTACTACAGTTCATATATATTAATATATATATATATATATATATATACAAAAGCGAGTAAACGCCAGGACTAAAGTCTAGGCTCATCGAACAAAGTTCGACACATAGTTAATATATATATATATATATATATATATATATCTAGACCGAAGTCTAGGCTCATCGAACAAAGTTCGACACATAGTTAATATATATATAAATGTATATATAAATATATATATATATTAAAGCAAATAAACGCTCCAGACCGAAGTCTAGGCTCATTGAACAAAGTTCGACACACAGTTAATATATATAAATGTATATATATATATATATTAAAGCAAATAAATGCTCCAGACCGAAATCTAGGTTCAATCGAGCCATAACTCGATAATGTTAGTCAATATATATATGTAAATATATATATACTATATATATATATATATACAGACTAAAATGAAACCACGTACCGAAGTCCGGGCAAAAGCAAGCAACACGACTCTCAACGTGTAGAAGGGTGTGTGCAGAGATGAAGAGAAAGACTCTAAAGTGTGTGAGAAGGCTTACAGTTGACTGCTAAAGAAGACTTCTATATCTTTAGAGTGGGTAAACACTGGCTTTTATAGGTACAAAAGGGCAATATATGAGCTCACAGGTGTTTAAAAGGGGAAAGTACACTGCATAGAGTGATTGCAGAGCAAATTGGGCAGGGCTTCCTCGCCGTTTTCTCTTGTAAAATGGGCAGCCCAAGCCCTCTATTTATAGGTAATTTAGCCGCAGGTGTACCAAAGGCAACTCAGGTGGGCCCGAGTTTTTTGGGTCGGGTCGTCTCGAAGTACGTGAAATCGGGCACTGTAATGTCCACTCAAACTTTAAGAAGTGCAATCCAAGCATCCATTTGAGGTATATAGGACCTATTTCGGACCATCGTTGTTGAGAGTTGTACGATGGCATGGGATCAGAGTTTGTACGAAGTCATTAAAGATGGGACGGTGCCCTCCGGTCTTCAAGCTTCAACTTTCATCCGTTACCCCGCACAATAGTCACTCGAGATTGGTTAGTCTTGTGGGACATCGTTGCGTAGAGATGTTGAGACGACATGGCATGGAATTGCGTTGGCTAGATGACGATGTTGCCCCTCACCGGTGTTATCACCAGATTGGGCTGATAAAGAAGACGTTGTTCAGACTTCGCTGAGATTGAACTGCTGCAATTGTTGAAGGTCCTTATCCTATTTGAGGTGCGCCTGTCTTGAAGCTTGTCGCATTTGAAACAAGCATTTCTGGGGTTATCGCCGAAACTGCATTCCTTGGGGTTATCACCAAGGTTGGTGGCTATTCCCATGGTTGGGACTGAGACTAAATACCTCGGAGTTATCTCCAAGATTAATCGGTCTTCTCCGGTGTGTGTTCTGGTATTGGATCTGCATGCCTCGAGGTTACATCCGAGGTTGGAATTGTTACTCCCAGAACGGGCTCCGGGGTTGATGCTGAGGTTCCGGTTGTATCCGGTATAGATTGTCTTTCAGGGTTCTCTCTTAAAAGACGAATCTGTCCTCCTGTAATGTTAGTGTGTGAGAAGGCTTATAGTTGACTGCCAAAGAAGACTTCTATATCTTTAGAGTGGGTAAACACTGGCTTTTGTAGCTACAAAAGGGCTATATATGAGCTCACAGGTGTTTAAAAGGGGAAAGTACACTGCATAGAGTGATTGTAGAGCAAATTTGGGCAGGGCTTCCTCACCGTTTTCTCTTGCAAATGGGCAGCCCAAGCCCTCTATTTATAGGCAATTTAGCCGTAGGTGTACCTGCGGCTGAGCCGCAGGTGTACCAGAGGCAACCCGGGTGGGCCTGGGTTTTTTGGGTTGGGTCATCTCGAAGTACGTGCACTCGGGCACTATAATATCCACTCGAACTTTAAGAAGTGCAATTCGGGCATCCGTTTGAGGTATACAGGACCTATTTCGGACCGCCGTTGTCGAGAGTTGTACGATGGCATGGGATCAGAGTTTGTACGAAGTCATTAAAGATGGGACGGTGCCCTCCGGTCTTCAAGCTTCAACTTTCATCCGTTACCCCGCACAATAGTCACTCGGGATTGGTTAGTCTTATGGGACATCGTTACGTAGAGATGTTGAGACGACGTGGCATGGCATTGCGTTGGCTAGATGATGATGTTGCCCCTCACCGGGTGTTATCATTTGGATTGAAATTAAAGTCAGACGTTGCTCGAGACTTCACCGAGATTGAATTCTGCAATTGTTGAAGGTCCTTGTCATCTTTGAGGTGCTTTGTCTTCCGATGTTATCGCTTTGGTTGGTGCGATGTATCTCATCAGGAGCGCCGAGATTGAAGCTGGTCTCATTTGAAACAAGCATTTCCGGGGTTATCGCCGAAACTGCATTCCTTGGGGTTATCACCGAGGTTGGTGGCTATTTTCATGGTTGGGACTGAGACTGGATACCTCGGGGTTATCTCCAAGATTAATCGGTCTTCTCCGGTGTGTGTTCCGATATTGGATCTGCATGCCTCGAGGTTACATCCGAGGTTGGAATTGTTACTCCCAGAATGGGCTCCGGGGTTGATGTTGAGCTTCCGGTAGTATCCGGTATGGATGTCTTTCAGGGTTCTCTCTTAAAAGACGAATCTGTCCTCCTGCAATGTTAGTGACAGTAGTACAGAAAATTTCGAGTGTCTACACCTACCCACGGGGACGATGATGGCATCACTCCACATTGGCAGAGGTTCCTATAGCTGAGGGTTTCACCCATTGTCACCTACAGTTGGAGTTATTGATAGCCGACGTCATTACATGGGTTCCCTATTATGGGGACCATTTGACAGTTGGCTTTGAGGATGGTTTCCCGACTGGTGTCGAGCATGTGATATCCACCCGTCGGATTCCTCTCTTCACAGATAGAGGATGGGAGCTCTATTTGGGATAGCACGTTATTAGCAGTATTACAGGAGAGATTCGTGTTCTGATCATTCCTCTTGCCAGGCGTTATTGGTCTATGTCGCAGTCGCCTGTCAGTGATATCCTGTTGATGGGAGTTGACGGCTTTACTTTATCAGAGGGACAGTTCACTCAGGAGGCATTATACCGCTGGTGGTCTCCTCGTACCATCGGAGCCCAGACCCGCGCCACTCAGTTTATGGGGGATATGGTTCCTGGATCCATGATGATAACGGATTGGATGGCCTACGTCTGAGATCCTACTCATTTGATGCAGATTGATAGCTTAACCCAACAGTTGGACCGGGCACGTTTTTTCATCTAGCATTTGGGCAGAGATCCTTCCGAGATGGATACTTTTGATCCTTCCAGCTCAGGGGCTGGCCCTTTAGATGTCCAGTGTGATTTTTCTGGTGTAGATCCTCCATTGGATTGGCCTGATATCCCTCTTGATGGAGATCCAGTGACTCAGGAGGAGTTACATCAGATGGACAGGATAGATGATGTAGACATCAACACCATTGACTTCTTCTGATGTATTTTCTTGCTCTATCTTTTGATAGGTCTCTGTTAGATACTAGGTGGTTGTGCCCCATTTCCCTATATTTTCCATCTGTATACAGAGATGATGTATTAGATTATGATGTACTTAGGAATGTATGTACTATTTCCATTCCCTATATCATATTGTCATCTATTATTTATCATGCATGTATTATGTTATGCATATGTATGTCCAGAGATGTTTGGCATTGACCCCTGGATGGTCTTATGATACAGCCCAAACAGATGTCTTCCTCGACAGTTAGCCGCATTGATCACACCCTACCAGTATTGGTAGCCTCCGGCTTGAGATCGTGGTATGATAGTTTGTCACCTCCAGATCGGGTGACCGTAGATCAGCTATTGCAGCACTCTATGTCCCTCCTGATGTTCCAGGTTCCCTTGGGTTTTTTAGAGGGCATACTAGAGCGTTGGGTACCAGTGAGGTAGGTGTTCCGGTTTGAGACCCAGGAGTTGACTCCTACCTTAGAGGAGTGTGAGCGTTTGATAGCTTTACCACTAGACAGGCCTTGCGCCCAGATGGCTATGGGGGATATGATCCGACAGTTTATGACCCTCACCGGGTTGAGGCGTAGAGTATCCCAGGATGAGATTACATCCAGGCATGTAGTGTCCCACCATTTTCTGATAGATAGATTTGGCTCATTGGACAGTTATGCACAACACTCTGGGGATTTTACCACGTCGGAGGATCAGTGGTGTGTTGCCAAAGTAAACGTATTGTTGATATGTGTATTGGCCTATCTTTACATGTCACTGTACACGAATTATTTGGACATCGGTGTTATCATGGCAGTGAGGGCTCTCAGGGAGGGACATACCATTGTACCGATGATTGTGTTAGAGACACTGAGATCAGCCACATATTGCCAAACCCATTCTGCATGGGTATTTACAGGCAGCTCGATCTTGCTATATGTATGGTTCGTGTCACATCTGAGACTGATTGGCACCTTTCGACAGCATGGGTACTACTTTTCCCATGAGATAGCCAAGTGTTACTCCTTTCAACCGGCAGAGTGTACAGACGCTACTTCCTGGTTGGTGTTCTTAGCAGGGATCGATGATCCATTTGACATTTTGTTGTGCTCAGGGCTTAATTCTCCCTATATCTTCATTACTCATGCACCTGGCATGGATTATCTTCCTCTAGCTGGTTTGAGGGTCATGACCACTTATCATCCGCTGGCTATGATGGCACAGTTTGACCAGTTTCAGGATGTTCATCCTTTAGAGGGAGTATTGGGTCAGCGTTTATCTTCTCGGCATTTATCAGCAAAGGATTGATCCATGGTTTATGCCTGTTGGGCTCAACGTGTGAGGGTTGAGTTTTCCATTAGCCATCCAGGCCGTTCTATGGAGTATTCTGTATGGATAGAGGCAGAGATTACATCGACTGCGATTGTATCCACAGAGCCGAGGATTGATTCAAATGGTGGAGAGCCCATGGAGGACACTGATTCTCCCACCGAGGAGGAGTTGTTTGCTTGTTTGACAGTAGATCTTGTTTATTCTCCCAGTACAACTGCTACTGTGACCCCACATTCGGCAGATATTTAGATCAGAGTCTGCATTTGATGACATTTGAGAGAGATCAGGCTAGGACATTGATGATGACAACTCTTTCTGGGAGAGATGCCGCTCTAGCTGAGAGAGATGATGTTTTAGCTCATAGAGACACCGTTGTTGCTGAGCGGGATGGAGCTATGTCTGCCCGAGATGTCGTTATTGCAGACAGTACTGCATTGAGGTCTTATATTACTGATATCATTGCAGAGATGAGCACCTATATTGATGAGCATAGTGTCACCATGCAATTGGCTATGGATCTATTAGCTCGTGTAGATACCCTTGGGTAGGAGCTCACAGCGTTACCTCCTTCTTCTGAGAGGGATGCCATGTTGGATTTGATAGCGCGCATATACACTAATTTGTAGATGGACTTGGATTTTCCTGCACAGACTAGCTTAGCCATTTTTGTCATGTACAATACATATTGTATATATCAAATGACATTATATATGGCAGGGAAATATATTTTGATTCACTTCCCTTTTAGTTATGCCTTTTTACTTGCTTGATATTTGCCTGTTTCTCTAGGGCTTTTGATCTTGATGTATTCTGAACTCCCCCTTGATGGATATTGAGATGTCTCAGGATCGTTCAGAATTGATCATTGATCTGTGTGTATTCCCTATGTTTTTGGTGTCTTGGGACTTGTTTATGTATGTGGTTATGGAGAGGAGTGTGGCTTTCCTTTCTGAGGTTGACCGCACCACAGATGGTCGTCGGTACTCCTTTGTATGGGGGAGCCCAGGTAGTTCCATCTCTTATGGATTAGTGTTTCTCTTTGAGGACTCAACCGCAGCTTAGATGGTCGTTGATTCTCTCATTAATGTGGGGAGGTTAGGTAGTTCCATCCCTTTGGTCTAAAGTCGATGATGTGGGGTGGTTTGAAGATGATCCCAATATTGTTGACAAGTTTTTGTGTTTTGGTAGGGGGTAAGACCGAACCATGAGTGGCTGCCTACGTACTCCCATTGACAAAGGGAGATCAGGTCTGCGTAGTTCGAACCTGGCGTAAAGGTTCAAAGTGGGTGTAGAGATGTGTTTGTTTTTGTTTGTTCTGTGGTGAGACCGGACCATAAAAATGGCTGCCTACGTACTCCCGTGTATCAGAGAGATCAGGTCTGCGTAGTTCGCCATATATACAGGGCAGACTGCAAATGTAAAAAGTTTTACAGTAACACTTTCGCCATTATTTTTATAAAAAGATAATTCTGTCGTTTTCTAACTACGACAGTACTTCCGTTGTGTGGTCCACCAATGATTGTGTCATCGTATGAATATTCCCTGTTAAAAAGAATATTCCCCGACCAATCGAATATTATATAACCACTTGCTAAATTTGTAAATATTACCCACAACTATAACATTATATCATATCCACACCATAATATTAAAAAATATATTTCAAGAAATTAATCTTTATTCATAAAGGTTGGGGTCTTATAGTTTCTGATGAAACCAATAATAACTTCTTTAGTAACCCGGGGGGAAGAGGCTGCTTCTACACACTTGGTGAAGTAGTCAATCATGGTGAAGATAAATCGATTCCCATTACTATCTTTTGGCTCGATGGGCATCAATGCCCATTCCCCATTGAGAGGAAGGGCGGGGTGAACTCATATTGTGGAGCTCCCTTGGAGGGGCGTGGATAGCATTCCCATGAATTTGGCATTGGTAACATCTCTTGACTTGATCATCACAGTCAGCCTTGAGAGAGAGCCAATAATGCCCTGTTCTTAGGATTTTCTTGACAAGTAGAGGGTCGCTCATGTGTGGGCCACATACTCCACTATGGATTTCATCCATTAGCCTCTGAGCTTGGTCTTTGTCCAGACATTAGAGGAGACCTAGTCCTACATCTCTTTTGTAGAGTGCGTCTCCGCTCAGGTAGAATTTCATAGCCATTCGATGGATCCGCTTTCTTTCAGCCTGACTCGCCTCAGTGGGTGTAGATCCATCTCGCAGATACTCCTTGATATGCTGATACCAAGGGTGTTGGATGGGAGGTAGCTCATCCGGTACTTCTCCAATGTAGTTCCCATAGGCTAGAGCCTTTTGTAGGGCAAATGTGATATTTGGCATGTTTTCCTTGTCAAGTATGTTTATCAAGGAGGCCAAATTTGCTAGCACATCTGCAAATTCATTCCTATTCCGAGGAATATGGAGGAAGGATATTTCTTCAAACTCTGAAGCCATCTGTATAACCTGACGATGGTAAGGCAGCAAATGTAGATCTTTGGTGTGATAGATCCTAGTGGTTTGTTTGATTACCAATTTGGAATCTCCAAAGACAGTTAACCATATGATGCCCATGGATTAGGCAAGTTTTAAACCCATGAGACAGCCTTTAGACTCAGCTGTGTTGTTGGTGCTGGCAAAATGTAATTTGACGGCGATGGGATACTGCTCCCCCGTAAGGAATAGTAGAACTGCTCCAGCCCCAGAACCTTCCATATTTACGGCCCCATCAAAATACAGCTTCCATAGCTAGTGTGTATTATCCTGACGGTGTTGCTGAACTATCATTACCCCTTCATCGGGGAAGTATGTTTCCAAGGGTTTGAAATCCCCTGAAGGTGCGGCTGCCAGTTGATCTACAATTCTTTGACCTTTGATAGATTTTTGAGTCACGTAGACTATGTCAAATTGCTGTAGTATCAACTTCCATTTGGACAGACGATAGTTCAACATGGGTTTGTTGAACACATACTTGGGAGGATCCACGCAGGATATGAGATGGGTTGTGTGACCATGGAGGTAATGTTGTAACCTCATGGAAGCCCATGCTAAAGCACAACAAGTTTTCTCAATCTGAGTATACTTATGTTCACTGCTGCTGAAACTTTTGCTGAGGTAATAGATAGCTCTTTATTGGCCTATGTCACCTTTCTGTCCCAGCATACAGCCCATGGCATTGTCATTGATGGACAGGTACATGAATAGGGGAACACCATCCCTGGGAGGTACCAAAATAGGAGCTTTGATCAGCTGCTCTTTGATTATAAGGAAGGCTTTCTGACACTCATCATTCCATTTCATGGAGAAGTTCTTCCTTTAAAACTTGAAGATGGGTTCATAGGTTGCTGTGAGTTGGGAGATGAATCAGCTAATGAAATTGATCCTTCCCAAAAATCCCCGTATTTCCTTCTCTGTCTGAGGTATGGGCATTTTTGTGATGGCCTGGATTTTAGTAGCATCCAATTCAATCCCTTTGTGGCTGACTAGGAATCCTAGCAACTTGCCTGATTTAATACCAAAGGCGCATTTGACTGGATTCAACTTTAAGTTGTACTTATGCAACCTATTGAAGAGCTTTTTGAGATGATCTAGGTGGTCTTCCTCCCTTTGGGACTTGATAATGATGTCATCCACATAGATATCTATCTCTTTGTGCATTAGATCATGGAAAAGAGCCATCATGGCTCGCTGATATGTAGCTCCGGCATTGATGAGGCCGAATAACGACCGTCTATAGCAAAAGGTTCCCCAAGGAGTGATGAATGCAGTTTTTTCACGATCCTTTTCAGCAACCATAATTTGATGGTACCCCGCAAAACAATCAGCAAAGCAGTACATGTCATATTGAGATGTATTGTCAATGAGTATGTGGATGAATGGCACGGGAAAGCTATCCTTGAGGCAAGCTTTATTTAGATCCCTGTCATCCACGCAAACTCACACCTTTCCTCCAAGTTTAGGCACGGGGACTATGTTGGATAGCCATTCAGGGTATGTTGACACCATGATGATGTCGGTCTGAAATATTTTCACAATTTCCTCTTTAACTTTCAAACTCCACTCAGGTTTTAATCGCCTGAGCTTCTGCCTGACTGGCTTGAATCCCTCTTTGATGGGGAGGCAATGAATGACAATGTTAGTGGATAAACCGACCATGTCTTCATGAGACCATGCAAACACATCTTGGAATTGGGTCAATAGATTAACCATGTCATTCCTTTGGTTTGGAGTGAGGTCCATACCAATCTAGATTTGTTTGGGCTTTCTGAGGTTCCAAGTTTAAAAGAGGTGGTTTGATCAAGACTCGGCTTGTGTTTGTCTTTGACCCATTCTTTGATCTCCTAAGGTATCTCATAGTCCTCTTGTTCAATCTCCATCAAGTTTGAGTCCAACTTTACATCAAAGTTACAGTCCTTGTGAAGAATAGGCACCTCATCAGCATGTTTAGGCACATCTATCTTTAGAGTCCTAAAACAAAATGCTTTCACTTAATATATGAAATTGTTCAATCATACAATGTGTTAGCATGTAATGACAAAAATAACTGCTAATATTGTACAGCAAAAGTAAGCAGTTATTGCTATCTACATGGCAGAGGAGTTTCTACCCTTTTTTACCCTTGTCGGCAAATGCAAGGAGTGCTACTCTAATTTCCAAGGGTGAAGTCCTGGTGGACAACAGTGATGAAGGGGCTGTTATCGTCCTCCTTCTCTTAAATGATGACCATAATGTCTGGACAGTCATCATCTAGAATGTCTCTGTTCATACCCTCCGTATGGACTATGATGCGCAGGTTTGATAACCGCATTACAATGTCTTGTTTTCGTCTCCAATCCTTTTCTTCAGCCGAGGGGTCTGGAATCAGGACTTCCTTTCCTTTGATCGGTATCGTCTTAGGAAATAACATAGCAACCATATGGGCAGGAACCTTTAATGAGGGCCGTACAGGCTCGGCCTCTGTGTGTTTAGGCAACCGCCTTGAAGATGAAGGAACTTGTTTATGCTTGTGAGGGTTCATGTGACTGGTCCCAGGAGAATAGCCTAGTCCGGCTGTCCCTGTTTGATTGGGAACTTGAATTGGGTGCTTGATGCCCTGATTATCCTTTCCTAACCGTTGTCCAGGTTGAAATCCCAAGGATGTCATTTCTTGACTTTCTAACATTACCTCGGCAGACACTCTGGGTATCAGATGTGGTGCCCCAATGGGATAATAGTGAGTGTTGCTCACCTCAAGGGATTGGAAGCTGACAAGCTCAACTTCTGCATTGAAACTGATGAGTGGTATATCACCTTGAATAGGACATTTTAGCTCTGGATTAACAGTGACCAGGCTATTATTAATGATGTATTTGAGCTGTTGATGAAGGGTGGACGAGACGGCTCCAGCCATATAAATCCACGGTCTTCCCAAAAGTAGGTTGTATCCTTTAGTGATCTTAAGCACATGAAAGGTTACGCAGAATGTATGTGGACCAATCTCCATAGGTAGTTTAATCTCTCCGATGACATTTCATCGGGATCTATCAAAAGCTTTGATAATTGTATGGCTTCTTTGGATCCTGTTAAGTTTGATGTTTATTTTCTCCAAGGTGGCATAGGGGCAAATGTTTAAGGATGATCCTCCATCTTCAGAACTCCTCCTACCATATATCCTGAGGACATAATCGCTATGTGCAACGATTTGCAATGACATGTCCCTTCGAGAGGTATGTCATCATCAATGAAGGATATCACATTAGTGTTGAAGATGTGATCAACCAAATGATGGAACTTTTCAACATCCACTAATTTTGGCAAGTGGGCTTCTTCTAAGACTCTCAATAAGACCTTCTTGTGATCTTCTAAAGAGAAAACCAAGTCCAGTATAGAAATCTGTTATGGAGCTTCCTTCAAGCTTAAAACA
This sequence comes from Panax ginseng, assembly GCA_020205605.1. Taxonomy (NCBI): domain Eukaryota; kingdom Viridiplantae; phylum Streptophyta; class Magnoliopsida; order Apiales; family Araliaceae; genus Panax; species Panax ginseng. Next base: position 64,149,413 of record CM035150.1, read on the forward strand.
ACCTTGGCTTCATTATGTCCTATAGTACGGAGGAATTCTTCAATCTTCTCCATGGGAACTTTCCCCTTTAACGTGATGGTAGGCTTCATCACCCGTCGAGGAAGATACAGTGGATTTTCTTTCGACTCTGCAATAGTTGTATTGGATGTAGATCCATTAGCTTCTCCATAATTCCATGGCACTTTCTGTAGGCTGACAACAGGATATTTTGGCCTAAATGGAAATATGATTGGCTTTGGCGCAGCCACTTTTAAAGGATTTTCAACACCTTTGAGCTGAATTAGTTGTATTATACGTGGTGTGGAAGCCAAATCTCCCTCAGAGGATATAACTTCTATGACTCCCTTTCATCTGGTAGAAAGTGTGTCCCCACTCGCAAGTAATACGGCGTCATTATCTGCCATTTGCAGGTCACCGCTGTCAATCATGTTTTGAATAAGATGGAGGAGTGCCCAGCATTCTTCAGTGCTATAATCGCGAGAGTGGGAGTGGTATTAACATACTCCGTTAGAATTAAACCATCTTGAGCGTGGATTGAATAGAGGTAGCAGCTCTGTGATTCTTCCTTCATTAATCAGCATCTACAATATCTCCTCCATCGGTTGGCCCAAATAGGTGAATTCCCTTTTGTTGGAGAAATCCCGACGGGCTTAAGCTTCTGCTCTTTTTTCAATTTTATCCTCCAGTGTTTCACTTTCTGGAGTAAATGGTGGGCTACTTGTAATAAAAGGAAGGAGGCTAGCATGCTTCTGACTAAATAATTAGCGCGTGACTTGGTGCTGATGAACCACCAGTTATGCCAATTGGTTGACTTGTTTGCCAAGAGCCTTCATTTCCCATTCCATAATAAACTGGAACTATGCATAATCTCATTTGTCAGCATTATCCTTGCTGGTTTGGGATGATCCACCAACATAATGTTAGCTCTGTCCATTGCTCCAATTAATTATGTTAACATCATCTTCCTTGTGTTGAGGGAAATGGTTGTCTTTCATATGGGGTTGGTCGGGTTTAGTCACCACGATCTCACCATTGTCAATTAAATCTTGGATCTTATTCTTAAGGTCCCAACAATCTTGAGTGTTATGGCCAGGAGCTCCAGCATGGTAAGCACATGTCTTACTTGCATTGAAACCCTTTACACTCGGGTTGGCAGGTGGAAGAAGATGGGTAATTTTCTTCTGAGCTGTCAGAAGTTTGAGAATATTTTCGAGTGAGTCCCCTAAGGGTGTGAACACTCGAGTACGTCTGACTTCTTCGCTTTTTGGTAATAGAGGGTTTGAAGACAGTGCTTGGAAAGGGGAATAGTTTCTTCTCTGAATAGGCATGTTTTGATTACCTTTTTGTCCTTGCAGTATCAAGGAAACATCCTCCTCTTTCTTCTTATAGACCCTCCGGGGGTTGTTCCCGTAACTTCTAGACTGGATGTGCTCAGCTACAGCCTTTAGAGCGGCAAGGTCTTGAATCTTTCCTGATTTCAATCCCATCTCAGCCATTTCTCCATGCTTGATCATTTCAGAGAATGGCTTGTCTATGCCAGCTAAGACCCTCTCATAAAAGGGAGCTTCTTGAATGTCTATAAAGGTTATCACCATTTCAGACTCAGTCATAGATGGAATAACTTGAGCAGCCAGACGCCTCCGTCTTTGGGCATACTCTCTGAAAGACTCATTGACTTGTTTCTTGACCTTGGAAATTTGATACCGGTCTGGAGCCATCTGAGTTTGGAAACTATACTGACTGAGGAAAGCATGGGCTAGTTCCTCCCAGCTATTAATCTTGGAGTTGTCTAATCTGGTGTACCATGCTCTGGCTTCTCTAGTCAGAATTTTCTGAAATAGCTGCATTCTGAGCTTTTCATCCTCGGCATAAGATCTGAGTTCTCCAATGAATACTTTCAAATGTGTGTAAGGATCTCCTAATCCATCATACTTTTCTAAATCTAGAGTCTTGAATTTTTCTGGATAATGAACCCCAGGGAAGATGTAAAGGTCTGAATATGAAACACTCTCGTGTGCTCCAATCCCTTTGATGGACCGAATGGTCTCTTCCATTTGTAGGACTTTCTTCCTGATATCACCGGTGACTGGATCTTCTTTGAGATGGGTGATTTTAGGGGTTTTGTTGGTATTGTCCAACTTAGACTCAGGTAATGGAACTTCTTTGTCTGGACCCTGGGTTCCTCCATGCGCAGATGATTCTATATGTATGGGTATTTGTGGACCCTGAGTGGACTTGTGTAGTTCTTTGAGCAGAACAGCCAACTCTGTAATTTGGTTGCTTAATCCTTCGAACTCTTCGCAAGAGACAGGAATAGGATTAGACTGGCCAGATGTAGCCATTTTTGGCTGTTAGCTTATTACTTTTTTGGACTTTGAACGGGTAACAGGACCAATTGTTTCCCTACAAAAAGACTTATGTATTTTAGTCTTAGGGAATGTGGAAATGTTACATGCTATGTAATGTGTCCGTTTTAGGAGTATTATCCTGTAAAACGGATGTCAGTTGTTTAAACGACAAGATAGCATGACAGGTTTTGATATAAAAGGGAATGCATGTACACATATTCCTTTATACTTTCCGTTACATTGAGATTGACATGGAAATGAAATTACAAGTAATTAAAATAGGGAGCTATGAAGAGACTTCCCTCCGCGTTTGGTTTATCATAGGCTGACCTATCTTAGGCTACTCTCGCGGCTTTTTGGTATGAAGGTTCCTAGATCATCACAATTTACTTGACGGGAAATTAATCTGGTCTTTCAACTGGAGCGAATCTGGGTGGTTCCTTTCCTGAGCCTCATTGGAATTAGTCTCCCTACGAGTCCAGTAATCAAACACCGACAGGATAGCCTCCTGGTGGAGGGACCACACAACATAAATTTACATACATTGTGTCTCACCGTATGGAAATGATGACATGTGCGAAGCACTAATATCACAGACAGATATGGTGCGAGCACTAAGTACAGTAAGTAAATGCATTAGTACACATTCATTAAAATGTAAATACAACATCCACACACAAACAGATAAATGTTTTGAAAAGTTTGAAAATAGTGGCTTAACCCATCTTACTGGATGTCCCCAGTAGAGTCGCCACCTGTCAACGTCGAGATTTTATTTGTCCCTTTCTGTTCTTGTTTTTTGGTGTTCTCATGTTAGGTGAGATTTGTTTGAAAAAACAAGTTTGAAAAGGTCTGACATGTATATGTCGACGATTTGACTGTAAGAGTCGCCAGTTGGTATTTTTAAATGGTTGCACCAACTCAACCGAGAAAAGGTTTACACAATGACCTAGTGATGTGACACTGCTTAACTGGTCTGTGAAACCGAGATTCGTTAGGGTTCGGGGGCTTGATTAAGCGAAGAGAAGGTGTTAGGCACCCCTCGACTTCCGTGACATGGTTATCGCCACTTTTTAATTTAAACCTATATCTGAATGTGTGTGTGTGTAGGTCAATGTACAATTATCTGGAAATAGTGCTATGCCTCGTTTGCACCTATATACAAAGGGTTTGAATTTTTGTATAAAAGTTCAATTTTAACGAGATATGGCAGTGATGTTTTGTAAAATAGGTTTTTCAAACCCTTGTGCTCAATAGTAATTGAGGCCTTTGATACTTCCATTTTATTATGCGTTCGGCTTGATTGATTTTATTATTTTTGAGATGCGAAGCATCTTCGAGAAAATAAGATACATAGCAGCGCCGAACTCCTTTTGGGCATGAAAGCCATCTAAGGAAATTCGATACACGTGAATAATTTACAAAATTTGGTTTGCAAATGAAAATGTCCATCACGGGAACCGAATCTAGATTCGGAAATCAAATATGTGATCACATGATTCCTAGGCTCACATGATGATGCAATATGTACAAAAGTTGTAAACAGTTATATATACATAAAAGCAGTATGTATATATATATATATATATATATGAACAATCAACTGTTACGAAGTAAACTCCAGGAAGGACGTAAAATGTATATATATATATATATAAGCGGTGAAATGTCACGAAGTGATCTCCAGGCCTGACTAAAATGTAAATATATATGTACAAATATATATATATATATATATATATATATAAGCATTAAATGGCCACAAAGTGATCTTCAAACTTGACAGGAATGTAAATATATATATATATATATATATATATATATATATATATAAAGCAAAGAATGGCCAATGTAAGTCATCTTCAGTTCTCGATGTAAATGTATATATATATATATATATATATAGTCAGAAAACAATCAATATCACATCCAGGCTCAATCGAATCGAGATTGATAATATATATATATATATATATATATATATATATAAGCAGTAAACGCTCCGAATGTATATCTAGGCTCAATCAAAAAGAGTTTGATAACAGGAGATATATATAAGTATTAATATATATATATATATATATATAAGTATATACATTTATTAAAAAGCAATAAAAGCCATGGATCGACGATCCGGGCATATGAACACAACAAGACTCTCAACGTGAATAAGTATGTGTGTATGAAAGTGGAGAAAGGCTTTAAGAAATGTAAGGTATCTTACAGTGGGCTGCAAAGAAAACTTCAGATAGCTTTAAATGAATAACTACTCGGTTTTCACCGGTAAAATATAGCAACACACAAGCTCACAGGTGTTTAGAAAAAGAAAGCACTTAGTTTTAAGTGTGTACAGAGCAAAATGGACAGGGCTTCCTCGCCTTTTCTCTTCATAAAATGACCACCCTAAGCCCTCTATTTATAGAGGCGGAGCCACAGTCTCACTGAGGCACCAAGAAGTCCACTGGGCACCGCAGTCCACTCGCTACACTGGGTGCCCCTGCTCCGTGGGACCCACCATCTCGAAGTATGTGCATGCATGCAACGTGTTATCCGCTTAAACATTCATAAATTTCAATCTAGGCATCCGATTGAGGCGTATAATACCTTTTCGGAAGGCTGTTGTATAGAGCTACACAATGAAATGGGATAAGAGGTTATCTCCGAGGTTGAAACTGAAACTCCCAGGGTTATCTCTGAGGCTGGAACTGAGTATCTCGGGGTTATCTCTAAGATGAAAAATTGAGTATCCCGATGTTGTCTCCGAGTTTGAGCTGATTTGACCTCCAGGGTTATCTCTGGAAGTTGATTTTACCCTCCTGCAAGGTTAGTAATAGGAATGCAAAATTTTGAGTGTCAACAAAACTAATTAACATTTTGAAATTGGGTTATTCTGTTATCTCTGCATCACGATGTTAAATTGCTTCAGTTTTTATCCTACGTGGATGTGATCAAAAAGAAAAAAAAATAAACAAATTTGATTTATTTTCTCTCTTCCTTCCTCTCATCTCTGTCTTCTCCCCCTTCTTCCATATCAAATAGATCTGTGTATTTTCTTTCTCTAAAATTTATGAAAATTCCTAGATTCGAATACCCAAAACGTTGAATTGAGCTTTAAAGTTCAGCATTATATATAACAATGGAGTCTGAATCCCTAACAACAACAAGAACAATAGATGAAGTAAATGGTGTTGCAGTAGGTTTCCTCCATCTCACCTCCGACTATCAGCAGCCTTATATCTCCGAACTCCTCTCATTCACTGTCGATCACCTCCACAAGGTCCACTCCTTCCCTAATCTCTCTATATATCTATATGTGTATCTATATATATATATATATATATATATATATATATATATATATATATACACACAAATGTGGTAGTAATATTTGGTTAAATTGATTTTGTTGGGATTGTATTTATAATTTGATAGGAATCTGAGTTTTTACGAATGGATGAAGAGATAATTCAGAGGGCAAATACAAAATGTTGTTGCTGCCAATTACCGTGTTTTCATTTTTACTGTTGATGCATTACTTTTCATTCGGGAGAAAGTTTTTTTTATTGATAAACATCTGAGATTAGAGTACCTAAAATTTTAATTTTTTTTCTTTTACTTTCAAGTTTTTTATTATTTTATTGCCACATAAGTAATATTTTTTATTTTTGGATTTCTTTTCCAGAGCCACATAGATAAAAAAAATTAATGTATGCTTAATTTTTTTTAACAAAGTGACCCAATTTCAATATATTAATTAGTTTAATAGGGAAATTTGAAAAATAAAAAGTTCAATGGTGTAATCAATAAAACGTGTCAACTACAGTAGGTAATTCATTAGTTTTGTCGTTAAAAAATTAATGACCATTTATTTTTTTAACGGAATGACCCAATTTCAAAATAATAGTAAGTTTAGTGGGGTAATTTGAAAAATTAAAAGTTCAATGGTATAATCAGTAAAACGTGTCAACTACAGTAGGTATTTCATTAGTTTTGCCTATTATAAAGTTATGAATTATTCAGTAGGATTCGGAGGCATCTTCCTCAATCCTCGATCCAAATTTTGCCGATAATTTTATACTTTTTGGTTTAAAAAAGATTTTTTTTTGTATCGCATTATATATAGATCTTAAATAAGTCTACCATCACATAAAACCGCTCATATACCGCTCGCATACACTTATATGCATATTTTGATGGCCCACGTGACTTCCTCTGCACATAGGTCATCAAAATATGCATGTGAGTGTATGTGAGTGGTATATGAGTGGTTTTATGTGATAGTAGACTTACTGATAGATCTTTTACACCAAACAAAGTGGAGCAAAAATAAGATCACTAAGTTTGATATTCATATTATGATACCCGAAAAATAACTTAAAAAATAAAAATAATTTTTATATTTAGAGTAATATAAATATATTTTTCAAAGAGTATTATATATATAATTTATTTTACAAATATTAGAGGTCTGATATTAATAAAAATATCAAAATTTTAAATAATCTAGAGTAGCCCGGCCCTATAGGCTATAGTGGTTCCGTCTAGGGGAAAGCATTCAATTCATTTTTTTTTATTTTTTGGCTAACCGAACTGGTTCGACATCAGTACATATTTTCTCGGTATATACCGTTTATTCGGTACTGAGTTCGAAAAGTTATTTCGTATGTCCGGTATGTACTAGGTCGAATCAGTTGTACTGGTTAATTGAATACAGAAGTAATTTGAAAAGCAGTAAAGCACAAAAAATTATCTCTTAAAAAAAAGCTCTACCAAACAGACCTTTAAATCCACAAATACAAAAATTGCTCATCTGAGATAGTTATTTAATAATCACGTTGTAATTCATCAAGAAATCTTAAATGTTAATAGATCCCCAATTCTGATTGAACTTAATTGAAAAGACAATTACCTTTCCGGAATCGTCCATGGTGATGATGCCTCTGCGTCCTTTACGAAAAAGAGAGAGGCAAAGGTGAGAGTCAACGTTTTGGAAGAAAGACTGCATTGTAGAGTGAGAAATTGAGTCAAGTTTTGGGCACGAAGATCGCCGCAATCCAAAGAAGATAAGACTTGGGAGGTGAAGATTGAGATGGTTTAGGAGAATATCTCAAGATATTTTTAGATGAATATTTTCAAATGGATCATCGCAATCTAGAGCTTTGTTGCAGTTGTTGATAGTACCTTATTTCTAGGGTTGAGTTTGTGATGGAGTAGTATGTGAGGAATCTAATTATGGATTAGAAGGTTGTTTCATTAAGGGGGAGATTGATTAGAACCCTCATTAGATTCCAAATGTATATGATTTAATGATGAATCACTTAAAGTATATTTGTATGCATAAGTTTTGAACAATACTTAACTAAGATATCTGTGTACAAGGACTTAGAATAAAACGATCAAACTTTGAGGTTGATCTTTAACATGTCTGCATATGTAATAGATATATTCAATTGTAAAAACTACTCTGCATGTTAGTAGTATAATCAGCAGAGTAATCTACATGTGCTTGAAGAGAAATATGATTAATGTATATTTGTATAAGTATGTTCTGTAAAATCCTTACAAATGAATTAATGTACAATAACTTATATTAGAAAGATCAAATAATGTTAGGTTGATCTAATTGAAATTGATCTGATGTATAGATGATAGGAAGTCGTTGATCGCAAAGTTACTATGTCAATTTCATAGTATGAAGATACTTTGCAGAGTTAACTTTGTTCGTAAAGCATCAGAAGAATTAAAAAGTTCACTCCATCTCATAAGATGAAAAATCAGCTCGTAAAGTGAACAGATGATCTGAAAGTTGCAAGGCTATCACAAAGTTATAGAAGGAGTTGCAGAAGCTATCACGATTATTGTAAACATCACTTAGCAAAGTAACAACAAACTTATTAGGTGATCAGTGAATCATAAAGTCAAGTAAAGCTCGCTTAGTAAAGGATGATCGTAGAATACTCCATGCAGAAGCTGAATGAAAGAAATATTATAAGATAACTACACGATCGTTCAGTGAAATCAAGATCGTAAAGTCAGCCTCAGAATCGTAAAGCATAATTTGTAAAGTTGACCATATAACTAAAGGTGATTGTAAAGATTACCTTTGTACAATGGATATAAGGTGAAGATCACACAAGACGAAGCATATAGCAGAAGTATGAGTACAGCACTCACCAGAAGGAGTCTCTAGAAGGACTTTATAAAAGGCGCACTAAAAAGATACTCTGGCTGATCATAAAGCTCATAACTGTTCACAGAGAAATAAGAAGTTTATAAAGTAGCAGTTGATGATATGAAGCGTGGGGAGATAAACAAATCACAGCGATGTCTTCACCTTCATAGAGTAAACAAAGAGTGGTGAAGCAGACAACCTAGGAGAAGTAAAGAATCGAAGAACATTTTTGGGAATCGAAAGAGCTACGAAAGTGTTCGAAGAGCAAAGAAAATTCTGCATATCAAGTCCATACAGAATAAAGTAATCAGATAGTATAACAAAAGCTGAAGTCATAATCTTAGTGATGATACAAAGCACAAGTCTTTAATTTTCATCACTCTACTATCAACAGACAGAAGAACAGAAAGTTCAATAGAACGTAAAGCTCAACCCTATGATTCTTGAGATAACAGATCGTAGAGTCAACCCTATGGAACGTTGTGAGAAGAAGATCCCAAGGTGTCAAACGGTATCCCTGGGAAAAATCAAAGGTGTGTTCACTAGCTAGTTGGTCGAAAGTGGTTTGTGAAAAAAGTAAGTAAAGTTGCTGATTGATGTGTCAAGTCCTAAGTTAGGAAGTACGCTGACACAAAGCTCTAGAAAGTCAACATCAGAGATATAAAAGAATCTGAGCATTAAATGTTCCAACGGATACTTCTCAACGGGAAGATTTTAATCGAACTATAAAAGGAAATATCATTTAAAATGAGAGATGATGATTATGGGTAATTGAACGACAAATACAAGAAGAGAATCATCATCGAAAAAGAACACAGTGCTGAAAGATGAAAAATGTAAAGTAAGTATCACTTTACAATTGAAGATGTGTTCAAGGTCGCCAAGTATTTAGACTTTTGGTTTCTTAATGTTGATGCCTATGTTCAATTGTATTTAAGACCTTTTAGTTCTTTTTCGTGTTTGTCTTAATGGGAAGACAAACTTGGCATAAATACTTAGCGACCTGCTGCCGCATTTGCCGAAGAGGGGGGCGCCATATCGATCGATACATATCGGTTTTTGTAGAACTGAATTTATTACAACTTTGATTAGTTTCTTTTGAATTTATTACGCTTTTTATCTTTCTTTTAAAGAAAAAAAGCTTGTAAAGGAACGAGAGTTATTGCACCAACATTCAGAGTTTGTTTGTGAAGAGTAGATTTGGCGGAAGAACATTTCTTCATACAGGGGTTTTCTTATTCCAAATCTCCTATTCCTTGGATTTATCTGATAATGTGTAGTGTATTAAAAATGTGTGTTAGTACCATAGTTATGAACTAACTCCATTTTTAGGATTGCAATGTAACCTTTTGTTTAGCTTAATCAACTTTCTCTCTTATTTTATAGAATGAATCATTTTGGAATGGGTTGTTGTATATTTTGAACTTCTTTGTCGATTGCTTGATAAAGAAATTAGTATTGATAGTGATGGACATTGATGAATGGATATTACTGTCTATCTTTAAATACAACATCACCTGTTATGACCATGACATTGGAATGTGGGCTTAATGTGCTAATAGGATAGACATATTCTTATTTGCCTTGTGTGACCTTGGGGATGAGCTTAATGACCTTGACCTAGTTAGCATCACCAATAGACATGTTGTGTTCTAGCTGGTTAGGGATGTGCATTTGTCCTTCGACAGAAGCTTTTGCCTATATTTATCCTCGGTTGGCCATTCCTTGATTCGTTTGTATCTTAGAGAGTTCGGAGATTAGGTGAAGCCTTAGGGGAGTTGTAATCCTATCTTAACTTCCTAGTACAACTACTTCTCTTAATTAGATTTTCTTATTGCAATAGCTTAACCAACCATTTCTTTCACTCGTTTAGATAAGATTTGTAACGACTTTACCTTAGTATTTGTTTTCTGTTAAGACTTCGTCCTCGTGGGTTCGACACTCTACTTACATATATTACTTATGGACCGCGTATACTTGCGCGTGTTTATCGATTGCTAAATCAACCAACAAGTTTTTGGCGCCGTTGCCGGGGACTTAGAATTAATTGTTTTACATTATTAAAACTAAGTCATTACGATCTTACTTTAAACCAAATTTTTCTGCTTAATTTCTCTTTTCGAGTAGTCCTCATTGTTTATGCCACCTCGGAAGGGATTAAATATAATTCCTCTCGATCCCGAGGTTGAAAGAACATTCGATGATCATGGGAGAGAAAAAATTCGAGGACATACCGCTTATCATTATGGCTGAGGAACTTCAGAAATCTCTGAGGGAGTACACTATGCCTCGTATTGACAATCTCCAGGCGAGCATTCAAAGGCCCGCCATCCAAGCCAATAATTTCGAGATCAAGCCGGGCACCATTCAAATGTGCACCAACATTCAGTTTGGGGGATTGCCGAATGACGACCCCAATGATCACCTGATAAATTTTGTGGAGATCTGTGATACATTTAAATGCAACGGAGTGTCTGATGATGCCATCAGACTCCGGTTGTTTCCATTTACGTTAAGGGACAAAGACAAGAGCTGGCTTCAGTCACTTCCGTCTAGCTCCATCACTACTTGGGTCGACTTGGCACAGAAATTTATGGCAAAATTCTTTCTGCCTGCCAAAACAGCTAGGCTCAGGCATGTCATCACGTCCTTTGTTTAGTTTGAATCTGAATCTTTGTATGACTCGTGGGAGCGGTTTAAGGATCTACTGAGGAAATACCCACACCATGGTCTACCAGAGTGGCTTCCCATCCAGACCTTCTACAATGGGTTGTCTGGATCTACTCGTTCGAGTATTGATGCCGCATCTGGAGGGGCATTCATGGCCAAACATCACACAGCCAGATATGAGTTGGTGGAGACAATGGTGGCCAATAATTACCAATGGCTGAATGATAGGCAAGCCCCAAGAAGAGCAGCGGGGGTTTATGAAGTGGACTCTTTCACTTCGTTAGCGGCTCGAATAGCGAAGCTTAACGAAAAGGCTAGACACCATAGGACCTTGGCGGTTCACAGCGTGCAGTGTAGTGTCGTGGTTCAATGTGAATTATGTCGAGGAGCCACCCAACCGATCGAGTCAATGCGATAATGCCGGAAGTCGATTCAATTTGTTTCCAACTACGGGCGGCAACAAAATACCAGTCTTCCCATTCATTACCACCCGGGTTTAAGAAATCATCCAAACTTCTCATGGGGTAGCAACAACAACAACAACAACAGCAACAGTTCCAACCCCAACCCACCTCAACCTACATCTACCAGACAGAATTATGTTAACCCTCCAGGATTCCAACCTCAAACTCAGTTCAACCCACAGCCACAGAGCACTCAGCACCAGTTTCACCATCCTCCACCTCAACAGGAAAAGAAACCCAGTTTAGAAGATCTTCTGTCTTGGTACATAGCCCAGAACGAAACCAGAAGTAACAATCAAGAGGCCTCCATTAGGAATCTTGAGGTGCAGATGGGACGATTAGCTCTTGCTTTAAGCGATGCAGCCCACGGCGCATTGCCTAGTGACACTGATGTCAACCCGAAACGGGAAGGCAAGGAGCAGTGTAAAGCAGTAACCCTCAGAAGTGGGAGAACCACTAAAGTGCAAAGTGGAGAGGGTATTCCTGGGGAAGATGAGGTAGTGCTAGAAGAGGAACCTCCTGTGAAGGAGAGTGCTGAGACAAGTGGGGGTGAAGAAAGTGGTCAAGATAGACCTCCAACACCATCTCCTCCAACGACTTTGGTCAACCAGCCTCTCCTCGGTTTGCCTTTCCCCAGTGAAGAGCGAAAATGTAAACCGGATAAGCGGTTTTTCAAATTCTTGGAGGTGTTCAAAAGATCGCACATAAATATCCCATTTGCGAGAGGCATTGGAGGAATGCCCGATTCGTCAAGTTCATGAAGGACATTCATCCAAGAAACAAAAAATGGGGGACTATGAGGCGGTGGCAGCGACGGAAGAGTGTAGTGCCATCCTTCAAAACAAGCTTCCGCCGAAGCTAAAAGATCCGGGAAGTTTTACAATCCCGTGCACCATTGGGGACCAGTTTATTGGGAAGGCTCTATGTGATTTAGGGGCTAGCATCAACTTGATGCCCCTCTCCATTTATAAAAAGTTGGGCCTAAATGAAGCCAAGCCGACAAGTGTCACCCTTCAATTGGCCGACAGATCTCTGACATACCCGAAGGGAATTGTGGAGGATGTGTTAGTGAAGGTGGACAAGTTCATATTTCCGGCGGATTTCATAGTCCTTGATTTTGAGGAGGATAGGGAAGTCCCAATAATATTGGGAAGGCCGTTCTTGGCAACTGGGAGGACCTTGATTGATGTCCAAAAAGGGGAGCTAACAATGAGAGTTCATGATCAGGAAGTGACTTTCAATGTCTTCCGATCAATGAAGTATCCTAATACACCTGAGGATTGCTTCCAGATAAATACAATTGATAATTCAGTGAAGGGGGTATTCTCAGAAACTTGCATTCAAGATCCTTTGGAAGCTACTTTGACTGGGGCTAGTACTACGGAAGAACCATCACATGTGGAATGTGCCATGTGGCTCGATGAACCTCAAAGATCAAAGAAATTCCACCGCCAGTTCGAGTCTTTGAATGATAATGAGGCATCTACTTCCCAGGCTCATCCATCAATCATCGAGCCTCTTGTCCTTGAGCTTAAACCCTTGCATGCTCACCTGAGGTATGCTTATTTAGGAAATTCATCTTCATTACCTGTGATAATTTCTGCTTTTCTAACAAAATGTCAAGAAGAAAAGCTGTTGCTTGTGCTCAAGAGGTACAAAACAGCCTTGGGGTGGTCTATTGCTGATATAAAGGGATCACCCAACTCTATGCATGCACAAAATTCTTCTCGAGGAAGGTTCAAAGCCATCTATAGAGAGCATCGAGGCGGCTTTGAATCCCATTATGAAAGAGGTCGTCCGAAAGAGATCATTAAGTTGCTAGATCACGGGCATTATCTACCCCATCTCCGATAGCCCTTGGGTTAGTCCAATCCAATGTGTGCCCAGAAGGGCGGGATAGCGATTGTGTCCAATGAGAACAACAAATGATTCCCCACAAGGACGGTGGCCCGGGTGGAGAGTGTGCATGGATTACGAAAAATGAACAAATCAACGTGTAAGGATCATTTTCCCCTTCCATTCATTGATCAGATGCTTGACCGGTTGGCAGGGCACGAATACTATTATTTGCTTGATGGGTACTCGGGGTACAATCAGATTCCATTGCTCCTGAAGATCAGGGGAAGACAACATTCACATGTCCTTATGGGACCTTTGCCTTTCAAAAAATGTCTTTCGGGCTATGTAATGCTCCCGCAACATTCCAATGATTGTATGATGTCAATCTTCTCGACGACATGGTTGAAAAGACCTTGGAGGTCTTCATGGACGACTTCTCGTTTTTGGGAGCTCGTTTGACAAGCCTTGACAAATTTAACTGTCGTTCTCCATCGATGTGTCGAAACCAACCTGGTGCTAAATTGGGAGAAGTGTCACTTCATGGTCGAAGAGGGCATTATTTTGGGTCATCGGGTTTCAGTCGGCGGAATTGAGGTTGATAAGGCAAAGATAGATGTGATCAATAACCTTCCACCGCCCACCCTCGATAAAAGGGTAAGGAGTTTCCTCGGGCACAGCGGATTCTCTGAAGGTTTATTCGGACTTCTCGTGCATCACCAAACCATTGTGCACTCTTCGGAAAAGGATCGACTTTTTAGTTCGATGCCACTTTTGCTAAGCGCTTTTGAGTTATTAAAGAAAAGGCTTGTCTCGGCACCTATTGTGGTAGCTCCAGACTGGGCCTATCCTTTTGAGCTGATGTGCGACGCTAGTGACTTTGCTATAGGGGCAGTGTTGGGCCAGAGAGGGAGAAGGTCTTTCACACCATTTATTATGCCAGCAAGACATTGACTGATGCTCAGTTAAATTACACCACTCTTTGAGAGGAGGAGTGGTGGCGGTGGTTTACGCTTTTGACAAGTTCCGTTCCTACCTCATTGGAACGAAGGTGATTTTATACACTGATCACTAGGCCATCAAGTATTTGATAGAAAAGAAGGATGCTTAGCCGAGATTGATAAGGTGGGTTCTCGCTTCTTCAGAGTTTGATTTGGAAATCCGAGATAAGAAAGGGCATGAAAACCAGGTTCTTAGATCACTTGTCGAGATTGGAAAACACCACTTGAAAAACGCGCTCGAAAAGCCATAAATGACTTTTTCCCGGGACGAGCAACTTTTTGTGGTCAATGGCAAGGTTCCGTGGTATGCGGACTTTGCCAATTATGTTGCTTGTCAAGTTCTTCCCAATAATCTGAGCTACCAACAAAGGAAGAAATTCCTCAAGGATGCCAAGCAATATCTTTGGGATGAGCCCTTCCTATTCAAGCAGTGTTCTGATCAAATTCTGCATAGATGTTTGCCTGAAGAAGAAGTTGAAGGTGTGCTACATCATTGCCATTCTTCTAACTATGGCAGTCATTTCGGAGGCCAACGAACTGCGGCTAAGGTGCTTCAGTCGGGATTTTACTGGCCCACCCTATTCTAGGATGCCCACGCTTATGTTATGAAATACGACAGATGTCAAAGGGTGGGCACCATATCAAGACGGCATGAATTACCCCTACAAAATATCCTGGAAGTGGAGCTATTTGATGTTTGGGGCATCGACTTCATGGGACTGTTCCCGTCCTCCTTCAACAATCTTTACATCCTAGTGGCAGTAGATTATGTTTCAAAGTGGGTGGAAGCAGTTGCCTTGCCGACTAATGATGCTAAGGTGGTGCTTCAGTTCCTAAAGAAGAACATTTTCACCCGTTTTGGCACACCTCGGGCCATCATCAGCGATGAAGGGTCACACTTCTGCAATAAATACTTTGAAGCCCTTCTAGCCAAATATGGGGTAACTCATAAGATCGTCACTGCATACCACCCACAGACCAGCGGTCAAGCTGAAATTTTGAATCGGGAGGTGAAACGTATCTTGGAAAAGATCGTTAACCCAAATCGTAAAGACTGGTCTAAGAAGCTTGACGATGCATTATGGGCCTACCGCACAGCTTATAAAATGCCTATCGGAATGTCTCCTTATAGGCTTGTTTATGGAAAGGCATGTCATCTCCCAGTTGAATTGGAGCACAACGCTTACTGGGCGATTCAAAAGCTCAACTTTGATCTTGAAAGCGGCGGGGAAAAGCGGCTGTTGCAACTGAATGAATCGGATGAATTTCGTCTGCAAGCATATGAAAACGCTAAGTTGTACAAGGAAAAGACCAAGAGGTGGCATGACAAGAAAATCCTCGAGAGGCATTTCGAACCGGGCCAGAAGGTTCTTCTTTTCAATTCTTGGCTAAAATTATTTCCGGGAAAGCTTAAGTCTCAATGGTTGGGCCCCTTCACAGTCACCAAGATTTATCCGCATGGGGCTATAGAGGTTGAGGACCCAAATTCGGACGCAACCTTTAAGGTCAATGGGCAGAGATTGAAGCACTTCTTTGGGCGCAGCATGATTGGCCGTGAGAATACCTCCATTACACTTGGAGACCCGGTGTAAAACGGGATGAAAGTCAAGCCGACGACTCAAAATCAAGCACTTGATGGGAGGCATCCCCATCTCAGTATCAACAAATTGTTTTATCTGTCTTTTCTTGATATTTCACTCTGTTTAGCAGTTTTATTCTGTAGTCTGTTTAGTTTATGTTTCTTTGTTCATTTCATTCCTCTGTAGTTTGTGTTTCAATTGGATTGTTGTAGTTTGTGTTTTAGTTATTTTAGTGGTTTGCTGATATGTGTTCTGTATGCTTGTGTGTAGGATTGTTGAGGTTACCTTGCCATTCTTTATTTGATGATCCGCTTTATTTAATGAACCTCCGCGCTGCGGCACCATTTAATCCCGCCCGCGCGTAAAAGTTCCATACTCATTATTAATTCAGCTTTAGCACCAAGTCTCCTTCACCGGCCATAAGTTTTTCTTTCTCTCTCCTCTATTAAGTTTCTCGATGCTCTGGCGCCCGTTGATGGCGCCCGGCGCCACATTCGATTCTTAGTATTAATTGAGGCATTTTGGTCTCTCTCGTTTCGTTGTTTTCTCTTATTTTCTCTCTCTTGGCGGCCTTAATCGCTAGAAATTCCGACCATTCAACCAACGTTCGGTAGTTTCCTGTCTTTTGGGCAACCAACCGACTCTACGGTTCATTCTTCGTCGAGGTTCGCCTATAAAAACAATAGCAGGTGCGGTGATTTGGCCAAGCTCTTTGCCTTGAATCTTATTACCTTTTCCTTCTACAATGGCTTCCAAGTGTCCTAGAACCAGTATTGGTCCTCCTCCTCCTCCCTCTTCCCGCAATCAGATTACCCCATGGGACCCCGTCAAATTTCCATCCAAAGAAGCGTACAAATGCTACACCCAAAATTTCAAGTCTAGAAGTCCTGTATCAGAGTGTGGCCTGCGTCCTGATGATAAATTGGATGGCCAGATACATTCCATGATTAGTGCCATGAAGTGGGTACACTTCATAAAACTGCCGGAGTCTGCTGTGGTAGCGGTGGTCAAGGAGTTTATGCTAATTCCATTCCGAATGGTCCGCCGGCTGTGCCTGTTAGGGGAAGCTTATCCCATTCAATGTCAAAGCCATCAATGAAGTGTATGGCACTCCCAATTTCGACAAGAAGGACTACAGGGAGAATGGGATTCGGAGTTATCAATCTGATGACCTTATTAGCAAGCTTTATAAGCCTGGTACTGTCTGGAAAACTAACGACTACATTGCCGAGCGCATGTCCTTTCCTTCACAGGCTCTCAGTCGTTATGGTAAGGCTTGGTATGCCTTTATATGTGCAAACCTTCAGCCAACGCGTCATGTGAGTGATGTCACTCGGGAGCGGGCAACTCTCCTGTATGCCATTGTGATGGGGCTAAAAAATGATGTGGGAGCTTTGATCAACGAATCCATCAAGAAGGCCATTAAAAACAAGATTATGTCTAGCCTTCCCCATCCTTCTCTTATTACAAGGCTTTGCAAAAGGGCGGGTGTCCAGTGGGAGGCGGAAGATGTTACCCTCCCGCCAATGTCAGTCATCGATCATCAGTTGATTAGTTGTTACGCCATTTGGGATGGTGCGCCATCGCATCCCCATGATGAGGAGCTTTTTCGGTATTTGCCGCCAATAGCCTTCTGGCGACCCCGCCCTCATCTGCAGCAGGAACCTCCAATCAGGCGCCAATTCCCCCTTCTGCCGATACCATTGATTGGGGGGCCCTTCCTCAGATAATGAATAGCCTAAATTTTATGCATTGCAAGATTGACACGGTTGCCCGATGGCGAGCCGGTTCATCACTATCATCTTTGAATTCGCGATACACTAGCCAATATCTATGCTACTCAAGGTGGCGAGGACGCGGACTTCATGCCATTCCCATTTCCAGCGCCTCCACTCTATGCTCCTTATCCACCGCAGTTCCCGCCACCGTCTGAAGAGGACCGTAGCGGTACCAATTGCCAACGGAGGAGGGCGATGATGATGATGACTTGGAGTTGTTCGGTGCTGATGAAGACTTTGGCCTTGGTGGTGATGACGGCGAGGATGCCAATGTTTGACGTTGCAGTGATGGCGAGTGAGGGCACTAGCTCATGTTCAAGTTTGGGGAGAATTTCTGCTAGTATTTTATTAATATATGAATTGTGTTATGACTATCATATTTCTATTATTGTGTTAAGTTGGTTTTTGGGCTCGATAGCCCCAGACTCTTGTTTAAATTATTATCTATCTATTGTGTTATTATAGTTAATATCTTTTGGTTTTGGATGCATGCTTTAATTTATCTTGGATGTATGTCTCTGCTTAGTAGTATTTTATGTTTCTTTTATTATATGTTTTTGGTTGTATATCTTTTGTTTGGGAATATCTTGACTAAGTCAGGTATTGTCTTGCCTTAAGCCTATTTGTTTTGGGTCTTTCACTGATTTAATTGGTATACTCTTGCCATGTGATATGGTTTTGCCCTGTGATGATAAGGGCACTCTATAGTTTAAATTTTGCCTTATTATATTTTGACTTGCCCTAGCCTTGTTTCGGTAATTGTCCATATGTTGGGTGAGGGTAGTTAGCATTAATTGTTGTTTTTAGCCTTCGGTGGACTGTCCTACATTTATATATCTTTTTCCTTGGTTGTGGCAATAGTTATGCGGTTTTGGGGTCTGTGTTAGTTAACTCGAGACTGTCTTGGATCCATCCGTTTAGCGAGCACTAGCCTATTGTCTCTCTAGTAGTTTTCCATGGATGATTGTCATCTTCCGCGTTGATAATAGTGTACTCTAGTTTATGCTCTGTAATTTCAAGTTCTTAAAGGTTTAGGTGCTTTAGCATTCTCGGCTCTATTGTTTTGAAAAAAAAAAGAATTATATATATATTTCTATTTGTGTCCTACGGTGGGTTGAGATGGAGCGTGGAAACGCACTCGCCCATAAACATAGGCTCGTGAAATCTATTTTGGACTTATGTTGTTTATATAGCCTTTGTGCTTGAGTTAATAGATTCTTAGGGGTGTTTTACACCTAGTGCCCTAATGTCTTCTGGCTTGGGAGTCATTGATCAAAAGCTTGCTAATGAGTACTCTGTTTTGCCTCAAAGTAATCAAGTTCTGTCTAACTTAAATTTTTCTTAGCTATTCTAGAACTTTCGAGCCTTTCATGTTTCTGCGTCTTGTCTTTATCTCTTGTTATGTGCGTGAGTTGCTTGGGTGCTTATTGGTTAACACGGTCGATAGTATGATCTTCATTTGGGTTAAGGCTAGTTTAGATATGTGGTCTGCACACACACACTGAGTGGATCAATTACAGTCTTTTGTTTTTGCTTTAGACCCGTGGCCCTAAATCGCATTCTTGTTGCCCTGTTCTTATGAAAATGTGTATAGTTGTCTGATAGTTTGCTTGAGGGCAAGCAAGCGCTTAAGTTTGGGGGTATTTGATGAGTGGGATTCGTACCCGCGATTAGCCCTTTTTGTTGCTTAATGTTGATGCCTATGTTCAATCTTTTGATTAAGTTACTTAGTTATTTTACTGTATCCCGTTTTAGTTCTTTTCAGGTTTGTCTTAACCTTTGTTGCTTATAAAGTGCCCAGCGCCAACATCGAGCAAAGCATCTGACCTTTTGCGCTTTGCTTGACATGAAGCGTGGGGAGATAAACAAATCACAGAGATGTCTTCACCTTCATAAAGTAAACAAAGAGTGGTGAAGCAGACAACCTACGAGAAGTAAAGAATCGAAGAACATTTTTGTGAATCGAAAGAGCTATGAAAGTGTTCGAAAAGCAAAGAAAATTCTGCATAACAAGTCCATACAGAATAAAGTAATCAGATAGTAGAACAAAAGCTGAAGTCATAATCTTAGTGATGATACAAAGCATAAGTCTTCGATTTTCATCACTCTACTATCAACAGACAGAAGAACAGAAAGTTCAATAGAACGTAAAGCTCAACCCTACGATTCTTGAGATAATAGATCGTAGAGTCAAGTCAGGTCTGACAAGAGGACTGACAAATGGAATGTTGTGAGAAGAAGATCCCAAGGTGTCAAACGGTATCCCTGGGAAAAATCAAAGGTGTGTTCACTGGCTAGTTGGTCGAAAGTGGTTTGTGAAAAAAGTAAGTAAAGTTGCTGATTGATGTGTCAAGTCCTAAGTTAGGAAGTACGCTAACACAAAGCTCTAGAAAGTCAACATCAGAGATATCAAAGAATCTGAGCATTAAATGTTCTAACGGATACTTCTCAACGGGAAGATTTTAATCGAACTATAAAAGGAAATATCATTTAAAATGAAAGATGATGATTATGGGTAATTGAATGACCAATACAAGAAGAGAATCATCATCGAAAAAGAACACAGTGCTGAAAGATGAAAAATGTAAAGTAAGTATCACTTTACAATTGAAGATGTGTTCAAGGCTGCCAAGTACAAAAAGAGAAGGAGATTAAATGTCATCTTGGTAGCACATCATCATACTATGAGAAGCTGATGAGCACTTGGAAAAGCCAGAGCCGCAAATCCAAGAGCAAAGAGCCAGAGAGCTAAAGAGCTAGAGGCGAAAGAGCAAAGATAATGGAGGACATGGCAGAACTGAAAGCCTAAGTATGAAGAAGCCATAAATTTGATGTTGGTAACGTGAGAGTGTCATATTAGAAGGCAAATCTCAAGTACCACTCTACGTTGCACTAAAAACACTCAGAGCCAACCAACTAAAGACGTAAAGCAGAAGTCTACGACCCAAAAGGTGTTCAAGGCTGCTAAGTGATGAGTGGGATTCGTACCCGCGATTTAGCCCTTTTTGTTTCTTAATGTTGATGCCTATGTTCAATCTTTTGATTAAGTTGCTTAGTTATTTTACTGTATCCCGTTTTAGTTCTTTTCAGGTTTGTCTTAACCTTTGTTTCTTGTAAAGTGGTGCCGCAGTGCTAAACTTGGCGCCCCAGCGCCAGGAGTCGCGCCCCAGCACCAGGAGTCGCGCCTCAGCGCCAACATCAAGCAAAGCTTCTGACCTTTTACCCTTTGCTTGACCTGCATGTCGCGCCTCAAATGCCAGAGTCCCGCCGGTGCCATCTAAGACCCAGCGCCACCAATGAAGAAATACCGCCGCCTATCCGTTAATACTCATGCATAGCAATGACGAAGCTCAATTCTGTCAAGAACTTGTATTTAAGACCTAGTTCAATGGGAGCACAGTATAAATACTTAGCGAAGCTGCCGCATTTAAGAGTGGGGGATATCAGATACATATCTAGACAAATTTATTAATATTATCTTAGTCATAATATTCTTTACTGGGCTAGTTAAGCTCACTCTTTTCCTTTTTGTTCTATTTTTCTTTTCAGGAGGTGAGAATTTAGCAAAGACTAGCCAGGGTATGGAGTGATGATTCAAGATAGTTGTTTTAGTAGTCCTCACTATTTTGTAAAATAGTGCATCAATAATTGTAATAAGGACTTTATTTGAGTGTTGATATTGTCTAGAAGACAATATTTATATTTAAACTCACAGTATGTGTTGTCGTATTTTGCACAACAATTGTAATAATAAAGTTGTAGTTGTTTTCTGTACCATGTATTTGGCGACTCAGAATGAGTGATGTATACCTATTTTGGAGGCGTCACACTCGTAACTAAAAAATCAACACACACACACACATATATATATAGGGGAAAATGTATGTATCTGGTATGTATTATACAATGAGGCTATCTTAAGCCGAGGCGTGTGATTTTTTTGGGCTATAGCGACGGTTTCACCCGTCGTCATATTTATTACGGGCTATAAGCGACAGTTTACGTCACTATAAAAAAAATATGTCGACATAAGCCTCTATGTATCTACACATTAATGTGTGTATATATATATATATATATATATATATATATATATATATATATATATATTATTATCGGTAATTAAGATGTTACATTAACGTCAATATATGATTTGTCATTTCGGGACTAATGGAGTATTTACTAGTATATTTTTTTTAGCAAAAAGACAAAAACTAATTTTATTAATGAGGGAACCACATCTAAAAGACTTGGTTTTACCTCAAAAAATCCAGTCTGAAGAACATAAAGATTCAATGTTTTGTACTTGAACATGCATACTTTTTGATAGAGTATTGTTATATATGACCATAAATATGTACAGTAAATAACGACGTATATAAATACATAAAGTACGAGGAAATAAAAAAAAACTCTACATAAATTTATTTAATCTTATCGCTTAAAATTTTACATCATGAAATTTATCGAGCTATAAACCATTTTCCTTTTCAATGTCATTTGCATTGCTCCCTTGTATGATGTTATATTTGAAGCAAAAATGCAATATTTAGAGCTCAAGCAAGCGTTATAAATATTAATATCTCTAATTTTGGAACTATTATATAGTAGTATTACATTTATGTCTTCCATCTGTATCTAAATTTCCAAAACAAAACAACTATTAACTGCCAATAAATCCATTGCTTTTTTATAATGTACCTGGACGTTTAACGGTTGTGTTCTTCCACGACAAATTGTCATTTTCTTTGATGTTTTACTTCACCTTTCTAATGGAAAAATCCAGAAGGAAGCAACAAAATATTTCATTTCTTTACCAATTAATTAGTAAGTCAATTTCACAGTCACACATGTATCAGTATTGATATTATCAATTTGAGCTCTTTTAGGTGGACATAAAAATTAGACATTAGTGTATTTGGATTTCACTTATTTGTATTTTTACCCACCATTGGAGGTCAAAGTACAAATAAGTGAAATTTAAATATGAGTCCAATTTCCATGTTCACATAGTTTTTTTATCCATTTAATCCTAGATATTGTATTTTGAATAAATTTGGCAACAAATAACAAAAATCTTGATAATCTTTTCTATCTGATGAATTCATAGGCTTATTCAGTTACTAGCATTTTGTAGCATTTGTGATAATAGCATTTCGGGCATTTGGAATTTTAAATACACTACACTATTTTCATGCAGTTTGTTGCGAGTCAAACAAATTGCTTTTAAAATAAGTTTCTACTAGACGAATAAAATTTTTAAGTGTTTGAATTTCAAACGATGTGTAACCAAACATGCCCATAGTTTGTTTCCGCCCTTCACCCATCCCCGAGTATGCTCCAAGAGCAATTACTCGAGGCTAGTTGCGAAACCTACAAATATTTGATTATTGACTAAAGTCAAGTATTAAATTAATTCTAAATTAAATTAAAAGCATATCTTATAGATATCCCAATTATAAAAGCTATCAATAAATAATGCATCATAAATACAACTCATTAAATACTTGATTTATTTTAGATAATGATGACCTTGGGTAACGAGTAAAAGACTGTGTCAAACAAAATTAAATAATATAGTTCAATTGTCCAGTCTCTTTGCTTCAGAAAAATATGATCTTGGCCTATTAAGGATGTTGTGGTGGAAGGTGGATGTTAGAAAGAAAAGAAAACCCTTCAATTTCCATGTCTCAATGTGTTAGTTTTTTTTCCCTTTTTTTTTAATGTCATATTTCCCATATCCATCTTAACGGGTGTTTGATAAAAATTGAATGAATCTGAATCTGAATCTGAATCTGAATGAAAAAAGTTGTTGTAAATTTATTTTATATTAATATAATAGTTAATATTTTTTTTAATTTTTTTACTTCATTCAGCTGCTCATTCAGCTAAATAAATCTGACTTAGCCATTCAACTCGTTAAATCTTACTTACCGATTCAATCATTCGCATAAGAAAATAAACGTCTTTCTGGACCGATTCAAATTTATTTAGTACAGCAATTTCTAAACAAACAGGTGACACCCCATGCTATGTTTGTTACATAATAAAGTAAAAAAAAACCAAAATCCCAAATAGCCGGATACCATGGGTTGGGTTTTCAGAATGTTCAAACACCCCATGCTATGTTTGTTGAAAAATTGATAAAATGGGATTATTACTATTTGTAGTAATTTAATACTATTGCGAATTAATTTATCTCGTAATTTAATCTCATGTATTACATTTTATCATTTTTAATGTCATTTGATTATGAATTACAATCTCAAATGAAAACATAGTATATACACGAGCAATTCTCATTAAAATAAGAATAATTTTGTCTAACACAAGTACTTCATGGATGCGTCAAAATTCTAGCATCCCCCTTATATACACTAATAGTATTATGAATGTTATGAATAGTTATATTATGGATGTCCATTTATTTTCTATAACCTATATAACCTACATATTAGTACATTGATGAGTTATTCATTTTCCCTATTTAAGTTTGTATTTCTTTCATCTTCTATCTTTGTTCATGTATTTATGAAGCCTATAAATAAAGGCTCACTATCCATGTATTTGAGTACTTGAAGAATATTAGAAAATCTCACTTCTTATATATAATCTTCTTATGCTCTCTCTAAAATTATAATACGTTATCAGCACGAATTGCTCCTTATTTTTATCTTGAAGATAATCATATTTTGTTTGTAGCAGAAGAAGATAATCATAGTTGATTTGAAGGAGAAGGTATAACTCTCTCTCTATATATATATATAATATATGTTATGTTCTATTATTACGACCATATGAATAAGAGGTGATAACAGTGTCGTGTATATATATGTTGTCTATTATCTCTGCACCACCAATATGTCCATTGTCCACTAGTACTCTATAGCTAATGGTGTGAAATGGGTCAAGAAATAACATTGACCACACAACTGAATACACCTGAATTTACCTAGCTAGACTTAACATATATCATTGTGGTAAAATTAATTATTCTGATTTTAATAATATAACAATTGGTAACAACCCTGTTGAAAAATTTTGCTTTGTAGTAAGATATATAACAACAATATTTTTGCCTGAATCGAATGGTTGACCATCGCTTTTTCATAAGACTATATTAAGCACTTTACTTTTTTTCTACATACGTAGCCTTCGCGAATTAGTCTCCCAAAATAAGATAGGCCCAGATTTTACTCTGTACTAGAATTTGTTGTATAGAAACAAATCTAGTGCCAAACTATAAATGAAAGAAGAAAATTTATAATAAGAAAAATATTCAGAATGATAATTTTCCTAACTTGAGAAGGATTGAATAAGAAGGATTGAAAATTTTGAAGTGTTGAATTTGGTGGATTCCTGATCTATTTATAGGTTTGTCGTATCCCAATTATTGGGATATGACGTATCCTATAAATTGGGTCGTATCCCATTTATGACATCCTATAAATTGGGTCGTATCCCAATTATGGGATATGTCGTTCTGTAATTTTTGATACGTATCCCAATTCCCAATTTTTGGCCCAAATACGAATACTTCCGCTCCAAATATTATCGTTGCGTATTTTTGACCCAACTCAATTTTGACTTCCGCCAAATATTACCGTTGGCTCCAACTTCCAATACCAACGCGTTAATATTATAACATATAATATATTTATTATATACTTTAGATAATGAAAATATCCAACAATCCTCCCCTATTTTCATAATCTTCCAATCCTTTTCCTTTGACATTCTTCTTTCTCTTATTAAATATAGTATACATAAGTAATAGGTGTCTTTCAACTTGAACCTTTACATAGTCTATTTCACAAAATATTTGAATTTTTAGTAGCGTTAGCTTTGAACTAAAAAATCTTAAAGTGATATCTTGTTCTATAGACATATACTATATCTCTTATAGTTTAAGAAGACCCAACACATTTATGGCCATGTGTTTACCTCTTGGGTTTCGTAAGTGACTTAGAGATAAGTCTTATGTCTCGCAGAAGCGGCCCACTTCCTTCACTTACATAGATGAATCTAATTAGATGCACTTGTATGACCTGCATCCTCCAAACTGGATATAGATTCATTAAAGGTTTACCCTACCCTCTTTGTTCTCCATACAAGCATACACTATCTTTGAGATGGTTTTGAAGAATTGCTTCTTCATACTTGTCTAGTGTATAATTGGTTATTATTATAAGTATTTTTCCATTGAACTAATATACCAAATGTTACTCTAGTATTTAGTTGGATTCCACTTATAGATTACCTCTCATTTAAAGGCTTTAAACCCATCTCCCTGGAAGTCTTACATATTACATCCTTGACTAGGCCTTTTGTAAAAGGATCTGCCAAATTTCCCTTTAACTTAACATAGTTAAAGGTAACAACTCCTTTATTGATTTGCTCCCTTACATAACTATGTCTTAAACTTATATGTCTAGACTTTCCGTTATAAACCTTGTTATAAGACCGTGATAATGCTACCTCATTATCACAATATATTGAGATAGCTGTCATTGATTTAGGCCAAAGTGATAATGCTCCATTCCCTGCAGTGAATGTCGTAACATATAATGGAAAAAACAGAGGTCACGCCAATAGTCGCGGGCGTAGTCGTGGACGTGGTCATGGACGCGGACGTGGACGTGGTCGAAATAATCATCGTGGTGGTCATTTCTCAAACACATACCCACCAGAAGTGGGGATATAAGGATGGAAAACGCAAAAAAGGTGATAAAGATAAAAATACCATAGAGAATTTGTGTTATCGTTGTGGAGGTAAAGGCCATTGGTCTCGTACCTGTCGTACACCAAAACATCTTGTTGAGCTCTATCAACAATCACTAAAAGATAAATGGAAGAAGATAGAGACAAATTTTGCTAGTGATGATGGAAAAGATGAGACAAATCTCAATTTTTCTAGTAAGGATGGAAAAGATGAGACAAATCTTGATTCTGGAAATGATGATTTTAATTATGGTTGTGTTGATACCACTCATCTAGATGTTACTGATTTTTTCTCAAATCCTGAAGAAAAAATTGACTTCTTGTTTGGTGATGAGAGTGTCCAAATATAAAATTTTTTAGATGATGCTTTGATGTTATTGGACTTTATTTTAAGCATTAATAAAATTCTAATTATTATGTTTTTATCATGTTTAACTGTTTTCTTATGATTCGTTATATATGGGATATTTTATTAATCTGATTATATATTTCTTATTTTCTTTGAATAACATAGATACTCTCTTGATTCGATTTGCAATGAATGGTGGAGATATATGTCTCATGAAGAACGCCATACTACGTTACACTATATTACTGTATCAAAAGAAATATTTTTCTTCTTTCATAATGCAAAAGGCCAATGTTAGTACTATATCGGGTAGTGCAAAAATGATAGAAGGCTCTGGAAGAGCTAACATTTTCTTGCCCGGAGGAACAAAACTTGAAATTGATGAAGCATTATACTCTCTCAGGTCTCAAAGAAATTTATTGAGTTTTAAGGATATCCGCCGAAATGGGTATCATATTGAGAGTATCTTCATATTACGAGTATAATCTCGGGTAATAAAAGTGTATTAGAAAAATTATCGACTTTTTCTCTGGTTTTGTACTACGAAATTAGAACAATTGAAACAAATGTGGTTGTTAATAAAAAGCTAACGAATCACAATAACTTTGTTGTTTGGCATGAACGGTTAGGCCATCCTGGATAGATAATGATGCGAAGAATAATTAAGAATTCATGTGGACATCCATTGGAGAACCAACAGATTCTCCAATCGAATGATTTCCCATGTGCTGCTTGTTTTCAAGGCAAGTTAATTGTTCGGCCATCGCCGGCTAAGATAGGGACTAAATCCCTTACTTTTCTAGAACGAATACAAGGTGATATATGTGGACCAATTCATCCACCATGTGGACCTTTTAGATATTTTATAGTTTTAATTGATGCATCAACAAGGTGGTCACATGTATCTCTATTATCAACTTTCATGACTTTGGCGTTTGCGAGATTACTTGCTCAATTAATTAGATTACGAGCACATTTTCCAGATTATCCCATCAAGAAAATTCGTATTGACAATGCTGGTGAATTTACTTCCCAAATTTTCAATGATTATTGTATGTCTATTGGGATAAGTGTTGAACATCCAGTAGCACACATGTTCACACACAAAATGGCCTGACGAATCATTGATTAAGCGTCTTCAATTGATTGCAAAACCATTACTAATGAGATCAAAACTTCCAATTTACGCTTGGGGTCATGCTATTTTACATGCGGCAACACTAATTACGCATCGTAGACCAACAAGTTATCATAAGTACTCTCCTTTACAATTGGTTTTTGGTCAGGAACCAAATATTTCTCATCTAAGAATTTTTGGTTGTGCTGTATATGTTCCAATTTCTCCACCACAACGTACTAAGATGGGACCTGAAAGGAAGTTAGGAATATATGTTGGATATGAATCCCCATCTATAATTAAATATTTAGAACCATCAACAGGGGATTTATTTACAGCTAGATTCGCTGATTGTCATTTTGATGAATCTGTCTTCCCAACATTAGGGAGAGAAAATAGGCAGCTGGAAAAAGAGATAAGTTGGAATGAATTATCATTGTCTCATTTTGATCCTCGTACAAAACAATGTGAACTAGAAGTTCAGAAGATAATTCATTTACAAAGTTTAGCAAATCAATTGTCAGACGCATTTTCTGACCCAAAGAGTGTAACAAAGTCACATATACCAGCTGTTAATGCTCCAATTAAAATTGATGTCCCAGCAGGACAACCTCTTGTTGCAAATGAATCTAAAGCACGCTTGAAGCGTGGTAGACCAGTCGGTACCAAAGATAAGAATCCTCGTATGAGAAAAGGAACAAAGATTCAAGATGGTCATGACGAGGAAATGATAACTCCAGAAGAGTCTACAGAAAAACCTCCAGACATGACTAATATTACAGTTCCAAAAGACAATCAAAATTAAAATCATTGAAAATGAAGAGATCTCGATAAATTATGTCATGTCCAGAAAAATATGGAACCGAAATAAAATTGACGTCGATAATGTTTTTTCATACAATATAGCGCTAGATGTTATAAAAGATGACGAGGATCTTAAACCAAGGTCTATTGTGGAATGCATGCATAGAATTGATTGGCCAAAATGGAAAGATGCAATTGAGGCAGAATTGAAATCTCTTGAAAAGAGAAATGTTTTGGACCCGATGGTCCGTACACACGATGGTGTAAAACCGATTAAGGGTACAAATGGGTTTTTGTTCGAAAACGAAATGAAAAGGGTGAAATTGTGCGACATAAAGCACGACTAGTTACACAAGGATTTTCACAAAGATCCAGTATTGATTATAAAGAGACATACTCTCCTGTGATTGATGTGACTACTTTTCGATTCCTAATCAGTCTGACAATAAAAGAAGGACTTCACTTGCGTCTAATGGATGTCGTTACAACATATTTGTATGGCCCACTTGATAATGAAATTTATATGAAACTCCCAGAAGGATTTAAATTGCCAGAAACATGTAAATCCGGTTCTCGAGAACAGTACTCGATCAAATTAAATAGATCTCTATATGGATTAAAACAATCCGGTCGCATGTAGTATAATCGTCTTAGTGAATATTTGTTAAAGGAGGGATATAAGAATGATCCTGTTAGCCCATGCATTTTATAAAGAGATCTAGATTTGAGTTTGTTATTATTAAAAGATATGTTGATGATCTAAATATCATTGGAACTCCTGAAGAGATTTCAAAGGTAGTAGAGTACTTGAAAAGAGAATTTGAAATAAAAGATCTTGGAAAAATAAAATTTTGTCTTGGGTTACATATAGAGCATTTAAAGGACGGTATTCTTGTGCATCAAACATCTTATATAGAGAAGGTGCTAAAACGATTTTATATGGACAAAGCACATCCGTTGAGCACCCCAATCGTTGTGAGGTCACTTGATGTAAATAAAGACCCTTTCCGACCTCGAGAAAATGATGAGGAGATTCTTGGTCCTGAAGTACCATACTTGAGTGCAATTGGAGCACTAATGTATCTTGCTAGTCATACACGACTTGATATATCATTCTCTGTCAACTTATTAGCAAGATATAGCTCTTGTCCAACCCGAAGGCATTGGAATGGGGTTAAACATATACTTCGTTACCTACAAGGTACAAAGGATATGGGTTTGTATTTTTCTAACCAACCCAAAACAGATTTAACTGGTTTTGCAGATGCAGGGTACCTATTCGATCCTCATAATGCTCGATCGCAAACTGGATATGTATTCACTTGTTGTGGAACTGCCATTTCTTGGCGTTCGATGAAACAAACTATAGTTGCTACATCTTCTAACCATGTTGAAATTTTGGCAATACATGAGGCTAGTCGTGAATGTGTATGGTTAAGGTCTGTAATTCAACACATACGAGAAGCTTGCGGTTTATCTTTAGGAGAAGAAACACCGACGGTCTTATATAAGGATAATACAACATGCATTGTCCAACTCAAGGAAGGATATATCAAAGGTGATAGAACAAAACATATTTCACCAAAGTTCTTTTTCACTCATGACCTTCAGAAGAATGGTGATATAAATGTTCAGCAAATCCGTTCAAATAAAAATTTGGCAGATTTATTAACAAAGGCACTTCTTACTTCTACATTTGAGAAGCTAGTCCACAACGTTGGATTGCGTCGACTCAGAGATCTCAAGTGATATAATCATGAGGGGGAGTAATTAAAATTTTTCATAAAGCAATATCTCATAAGTTTTTGAAGAATTATGTACTCTTTTTCCTTCACTAGGTTTTTATCCCACAGGGTTTTTCCTAATAAGGTTTTAACGAGGCATATTCTTTAGTAATGGATATTCAAGGGGGAGTGTTATAAATAGTTATATTATGGATGTCCATTCATTTTCTATAACTTACATATTAGTGCATTGATGAGCTATTCATTCTCCCTATTTAAGTTTGTATTTCTTTCATCTTCTATCTTTGTTCATGTATTTGTGAAACCTATAAATGAAGGCTCACTATCCATGTATTTGAGTACTTGAAGAATATTAGAAAATCTCACTTCTTATATATAATCTTTTTATGCTCTCTCTAAAATTATATTAATGAAACCTTAATTATTATATTATTCCCCTTTTCGGCTATCAAACGACCTTAAAAATAATAACAAATATTTCGTAGAATTAAATAAAGAATTAATCATCAAATAAAATAGCCCTAGTTAATAGTGTTAAATTAGTAAAGATAATCATATCACACCCCTCATCATTGCAAACAAATGTAGCCCCACTTCCCTTTTTTTTTGGGATTTGCCATTTGGTATCCAAATGAGAGAGTAATGAACATTAGAAGATGCATTATTGACCAAAGAGTATGCGCAATGTCTTCTTATACAAACTTCATGATATCCTCGTTACTAATAATTTCCCAACTATTTTTGGAAAAAAGACTAATGTGAGTGCTATTAAAGCTCGGGAAATTCTCCAGACTCCAAGGCCTACGCAACAAGATCGTCACTATGGGAGCAAAAAATCAGACTAAAATCATAGAAATCCTAAATTGATATTCGTAGAAAGTTATTGGCAGTAAGATCATCACCAAGGGAGCAAAAAATCAAAGTAAAAGCTCCTGATAGATAAACTACATACCATTCTCCTACTTAGGTGGGTTAAATGATTTGGAAAAGAAAATTTTGAACTTTGCGTGACTTTCTTAGCTCTCTTCTATTGGTACATTTGTTAAGAGCAGCACGGGTTCTGATGCTTCTTCATCATCCGCCCTGGCATAGCTGTTCACAAAAGCATGGAAAAAAAGAAAGTCGTCGGTCAGAACAGTAATCATATATCAAATGAACTGACTGCTGAGTTACCCTAGTGAACCAGATTAAAAATCTCAAGAATTCAAAAAATGCAGCTATTTGAAGTAGATAGACAGAAGTACCCCAAGGTACAATTTACGTGAGGAATGTCTTAACAAGAATTCAAAAAATGCAGCTCTTCCAGATTTAGTTAAAGTAATTCGTAGTATTCTAGTAGATTTATTAATGTGAATTATCATAAGCCCAAAACGTGATCTTCAATAAGTATGCAACTCCCTCCTACGTCCCCAGACTATATATTTTGAGGGAAAGGATATAATAATTGAGCTAACTGATAGTGCCTAGATAAGCAACTCCATAACAAAAGCAAGCACGCTATCGAAAACCTAAATGTTAACAAGTACTTGACATATGAAAGGCAAGACTTGTCAGGGAAGCACGTGATAATCAATTAGATCCCATTCTAATTATCTACCTGCTAGAATTGACAATTTTCCTGGTTCATTGCGCACTGTATTTACGTAAACCAGTAACTATAAACATGTTATTTAAGTATATGTCATCAACATTTACACTATTTTTCATGAAGAAGATTTGATACTGCACTAGCCATGTTATCTAACTATTATAATAAGAGGATACCAAGGATATTTATGGCCCTTTTTGCTTGAACGCAGAACAAAGTCCAGAAACAATTTTCTTTAAAACAAGTACTCATGCTCACTTCGCGTGCTTTGCAATTTTATGGGGTGTTTAGACTGAACAAATTGCTACGATCTTAGAGTTGCTTTTACTACTTTTTTCTAGGACTCTAATATGGGCACGTTTGTGTATTTTTCTCTGATTTACATACCGATTAGAGGGCTTTGTGATTTTAGTCATTTTGTTTTTTCTGTGTTTTTACTTTTGCTGGACTTCTTGTCCACCTTAGGTTTGTAAATTCTCTCTCTCCAATAAAATCTTCTAATTTTATTACCTACTAAATCCTTTAAAACACCTAACCAACAGTTCAGTATGTATCTGCTCTTGGCTGTTACAAGAACTTATACACGTTCTTCTCATGATAGATTAAAGATCATTCTATCACCTTGAAGCACACAAATACATAATCCTACGGTATAATTATATTTATAAAGATAATAAAAATATCTATACATGCATATAATTAGTGATATCATATAAAGTATGTTAAGCATAGAAGAAGAATATACCTGCAAGTCTTCTTATTGTGACCAGGGGACTTGCACTTGCTACACTGGAGTGTACGTTTAATTATATCTGATGCTCCAGCCTGCTTCCTCTTTGGTCTGCGTAATGGGCTTTTAGTTGGTGGAGGGGTTACAGTAATTGCTGCCACACTCAATTCACTCGTCAATGGTTTCTCCACATTAGGTACAGGATTAATCGACTCTGAATATGTTAAGCGGTAACTCTCAGTTGTGAAGTATCTGGAGCAATAATCATATGGACTCCTACCAAGACCTTCAATAACGGCAATAGCATGGCAGCAAGGTAAACCAGTAATCTGCCATCCTTTGCAACTACAGTCCCAATGATCAATGTTAACTATATCAATAGATTCACCCCGAACTTCAAATCCAGCATTTGAGACTGACACTTGAAGTAAACTAGCTTTTGAAGTCTCATTCTTTAGTTTTTCTTCCATAGATGGTGTTAGCCTTGTTTCCCACTGATTGGAATCAACACGTCGTTTATAGAATAATTCCATCATCTTACCTCGCAATGCATCAACCATCTGAGTTATGGGCAACTCATTCGCATCAGATACCCAATTGTAAAATGGTTGTCCAAAGTTAGATGAAACGTGATTATACCTTGCACCTCCAAAATAAACGTTTGCCCAGTGGTCTGGCTCGCTACGTATTACCCAATTGTAACCTTCGGGGGATATAGCTTTTAAACTTTCAGTACACCGTTCAAAGGTATTAAGTTTAGGTGCATTAGCGGCAGCATACAAATCTTGAACCATGAGACGCCTGGCTTCATATGAAAATGGCTCCTTTAAGTCTTTGTTAAGTTTCTCGGCAAGATAGCGTAGACAATAGCCATGGTAGCACCCTCCACCAAATATTTCACGCAATGACTCTTTTAAACCATTCTGAAAATCTGCTATAAACGTAATTTGTTGAGATGTGGAGATTATAGCCTTCAATTCCGACAAAAACCAACGCCAATTGTCATCAGTCTCATCATCCACTACAGCGAAAGCCACAGGAAAAATACCATCATCTCCATCAGCAGCTGTAGCAGCCAATAACATATCTTGGTATTTTGAGTTCAGAGGAGTAATATCAAGAAAAAGCAGAGGCCGGCACCCTTGTTCGAAACCAGATATTGAGGCATGGAACGAGACAAATAGACGATGGAAGCTTGAGTCCTCCTTTGTAGCGAATCTAGCAACACTACCTGGATTAGTTTCCATTATCTTCTCACAGAAGAAAGGAAGCAGACTGTAAGCCTCTTTATAAGAGCCATGAAGCTGCTCCCTTGCAATTCCCTTTGCACGCCATGCCTGAGAATAGTTCAATTGAACCCCATATTCTCGTTCGATATCACTGACAATATCCTTGGGCTTGTAGTTTGGAGAAAGTTTCAACTTCTCCTTTATGATACTTCCCACCCAGCCCCTTCCTGCCCGATGCTCGGCTTTTAAAGCTGCTCCTTCACATGTGTGTGTAGTGTTCATTTTCTTAATACGGATTAATTGGGTGCTGGCTACCTTCGACGCCCATATACGCCACGGACAACCTTCTGATTTGCATATAACAGATACTCGCTGACTGTCATTCTTCTTGAATTTGTAAGTAAATCCATGCGCTATTGAGTACTTGTGCAGAGCTTCACGGAACTCGGTAAAACTAGAAAATCTTTGGTCCATGCCGGTGATAGTGTTCTCCCACTGCGTAGCAGCTGTACGATGCTTTTCACCATTGTTAACTCTAATAGTTCCACCTGGGGTGGATTCATTGGCTGCGTCCATTTCTATATCAATGGTATCATCTGCTTGGACCATATGTGATGGAAGAACCATTGCTTCAGACGCAGTTGTCCTGCTTGACCTGCATGATTAAATGGTTCCATAAGATTCACTGATTTTCTGTGCACAATACATTCAAACTATGTTTGTCAACTTAATTCCAAGCCTTGGAATTAGAATTGAGAACCAAATTTTAATTAAATCTAAATTCCATGAAATTGCTAATATGCTTTCAATTCCAAATCTGAGACTTGGTATTTGAGTTACCAAACACATCATCAGTTGAATTGGAAAGTACATTGTGAGTTGAGACATATCAAGTATTATGGGCATGTCTAATACCATACCTTGTTAAGCAAATTAACAAAACTGAATATTAAGTTTGTGTACAGGTCAGATGCGTTCAAAAGTTTGTATACAGATGTCCGCCTGAAAGTATAAAAATGAATAAAGCAAGACCAAATTGTAAGTACCTACTGGCAGGCATGTTTGAAACATTTCGAGCAGCACCTTCTTCGGTCATGATAAAAACCTCCACTTGGTCAGAATCCTCACAGAAGTTCACCATGCGCTGAAGGTCCTTGTCTCTAGATATTGTAATGAGCGTCTTTCTATTTCCAGGGAGAAAATACTTGATTACCATGCCATCAACACTATACTGGAAAATTTCAGCTAGTTCTTTCTTGAAATCACTCAAAAGGGTATGCTGATCAAGATCGACTGCATAAGCCTCCCCACCATCGTAAGACAAAGAGTCATCTTTACCCAATTTAAAATCGCCCCCAGACTGACATATAGCTATAATTTTCTTCGTGGCCATCTTTTAACCAGTAAAATTTTACAAAAAAAGAGTCAATAATCAAGTTCTACGGGCAGAACCAATTAGCACTCACAATCCAACTGAAGATTGAAACTTGTTCACAAAATGGGTATCCTGAGTATCTCATCAAATTCGACCTACATTAATGAGTTTATAGCAATGCTTAGTTCTTGGGCATATTAACATAGTTTTCCAAAGTTAACAGAAATCACAAAGAACCAAGAGAAACTTGGCAACTAAAACCGTAGAAGCTGTACAACAATCAAAAATCATCAGAACATAGAAGGACAGAAACTATGCAAGTGAAATGACACAATTGTTCAAATTGCTAATACAAATTTAGAAATACAACTTAATGGAATTTGTTTTCCTTTTTCTTTCCGGGAGTAGAAAAAGAGAAAGAAAATTAAAGCACAATCTTTATTGGAAACAAGATTTTCCAATTATTCTCAATCTTCTCTCCTTCACCATTGTCTCTTAGTTCTCTTCCAGCTAGAGAAAGAGACCAAAACAATTCAGCTAGCATTTTCGTCAATTTCTTCTGTGTCGGACAATGTGTCATTTTTTCTTGCACTACTAAAAGTATTAGTTTACAAAGTATTTTTATTGACTGCATAGTTCTTCTGCACAGTCCACTCAAATAATTCAAAATAAATTTCTTTGAGGCGAAAGAGAATATGAGCATTTAGTTAAAACAGTGTACTTCTTATGAGTTATGACTGCTCAATTATAAGTTACATATGATGCTGTTAGCTGTGTGAATATGATTAATATGTAAATATGTAATGTACAGTCATCGTGTTTTTCAGTAATTCATGTACTTCCTTTATGTTTCTTAGTCATTTTAATATAGCTTAAAAAGTGAGAAAATATTGTGTTACGTGCATAAGCATCAGGCAAAGATAGTGTAGACATGTTGAAGTTATCCAAGATGAAGCACGATGAAGCACGATTTGTTTCTGTAATAGGGGCCACGAGGTATCAAAATTGAATGCTAAAAGGCAGAAAGCACATTGCTTTTGAATTTTGATCATGTGCAGCAGCTAGCTTTGTGCTTTTCTGGTAGGAGTGATTCAACGTGTAAAACTGTGTCCAAACTCAAAAGTTCTGTTTCGCTTTTTGGGGAAACCTTGGTTGGATCATAGTTTTGAATATCGTAACATACATATTTTACAAATCAATAGATGAGTAATTTAATACAATGTTGCTAGTGTAGCTGAAAGTGACATAGTATTGCCGAATACAATACAACACAATATGGTAATGATACATATTTAAGTTTGATATGGGCCTCAAAAAGTTAAAACAACACATGCAAAGTGTTTACTCATTCTATAGAATAAGCCTTAAAATGTTTTCTAGGGTTTCTTAACTTCTTATAAGACTTTGTCTCCACTTTCTTTCTTTCACCTTTCTCACACTGATATACTTTGGAGTTTGACTTTTGCTCACCATTTTGTACTTTGGGGATTAATTTCACTTTGGGCTTTTACTTATATATTAAAGGTCATTTACTTTTTATTCTCTTGTGCCATTATGAATACAAGTGAATTACTTAAATAATAATGACTATTAGCCTCTAGTTTAGAGTCTTCAAACTATAGTATTGAGTATTTAGAGTTTGTTTATTTGACTACTTTTATATTAAACTTAAACAACTAATATGCTTCCAGAACACAGAGCTCTCTATATGCTTAGATATGTAATCAGGGGTGGACATGTTTGGAGGCAAGGAGACGTTCCTTGAATTTGCAAATAGGACCCTTGACAATTCGTTGCATTTCGCTAAAGTACATTCCATAGTCTTTGAGTTTTAAAAGAAATGCTTCACCTTTCAGCCGACTAACCAAACATTAATTTATGAAGAAGAAGGTGATCAAAAGAGAAGTTCATTAATTGCCTTTACCATATTTGACTTTTGATGGGTAAGTATAATAACAAGGATAAAACATGTACTTTAAACATTTTAAATTAAACAAAGCAAAGCAAATTTTGTGTTTCACATTGATCTTTGCTTGGTGGCTTATAATGGTAAAATATTTCCTTGTTGGATTAGTGTGTCTGTGTGTATACATACATATATATACATATAGACGTGTGTGTGTGTGACCGTGTGAGTGTATCGTAATTATATATTGTATTAATTTGTCTATATTTTTTTTAATGTATCGAGTCTTGACCCTCCTTGGCAAAGATCTTGGATCCACCACTATATGTAATTATTTTTGTATCTTACAATCACGCACAATACACAACTAACGATTCGAGGATTTTCGATATACAATTCCATTCATGACTTGACAACTATGGTGGCCAATAGGAATAAGGGTTCCCTGCATGGATAACTGAAGCAATTAGTTGTAACGTACGTGCACTTGATAACCCATCGTTGAAATAAATTTTTATATGATAAGATGCATAGCTTAACCGTTAAGGGATTAGCATTATGAAGGGAAACTAAGGTAAAAGGTTAATGTTCCATAAAGGTATGCCAAAAATTTTTGATCTGCGGCATACTCAACCCCACAAAATAAGCTAAGGAGAGTATCAGAAGACTATTTAATACTCCCTCCTACTGAAAAAAGGCCTACTATATTATCGACTTTATTTACAAGTTTTGTATACAAATACGAAGGATGCACAAGACACTTACACATAATTGTCCTACTATCCATTTATCCTATACTTTTTCTTTTTAGAAATGTCCTATTACCCTATACAACTCCGAACCATTATAATAAATAGATTAAAAAAAATCTTTTATAAAAGAAGAATATTTTATTGATTAGAAGAGAAAATTACAACAAGAACAAGAAGTCCTCCCAATAAAAATTGAAGAAAACAAAAATGAGAAAAAAAAACTTAGTATTAATGAAGCACAGCCCGCTAATCTCTTTGAAGATCGAATAAAGAAATTCCTCCAAAAGCTCCAATTGCATGAGTCCAAAGAGAAACAAAGAAAGATATTTTATCCCAAAATAACTCAATATTTGTACTCCAATCGCAAAAAGATCTAACATTCCTCTCAATTCAAATCCCCAACAAAATAGAAAAACAAGCAAATCTCCAAAGGATCCTCCTATCACTTGTATGACCAAAACCCTTGAATTTGAATTTTGCATAGTAAAAGATCTTTCGCTGAAGGACATATCCAACTTTCACTCATCACACTAAACAAACAACACCACAACCGCCAAGCCATCAAACAATGAAGAAATAAATGAGAATGAGACTCACTATCCTTCAAACACATTACACACATTTGGAGGTAAAGATTTGTAAGGCCTACACCTTTGACGCTTATCATTAGTATTAAGCTGACAAAGAGTTAAGGACCACATAAAAGCCTTAATTTTTTAGGGAACATTTACTTTCCAAATATAAGAGGCTAGAGGAAAACAATGAAATAAGTGAAGAAAGAATGACATGGAAGATATCCGAAGAATCAAAACACCAAACACGTCTATCTAAGGACCGAGAAAAGGAAGCTGAATTAAGAAGTTGAATAAATAAGGAGAATTCATCCGTCTCACTATCATTTAAATTACGGGAAAAATGAAAATCCCAAGAAATTGAATTTCCCTCCCAAATATAGATGTTAGAAATAGGAGAATTATACTCAGACGAGAGGAAAAAAGGCGAGAAAAAGCTACTAAAAGAGGAACATCTCTCATCAAAATATCCCCAAAACCGAATTTTCGAGAGAAATAATTGTATTACGCAATCATTCGAGACTGACTCATAGAATGAGTGAGTCAAACTTCCATTTCATTAAAACTGAAAAAAATGAATTGTGTGTTAGCAAGTATAAAATTAACTCTTCTTATTTGAGTGGCCATCTTAGTTGAAACCACCTAACTATATATGCGTATCAAAATTCATGGCAAATTTGTACTCCAATCGCAAAAAGATCTAACATTCCTCTCAATCCAAATCCCCAACAAAATAGAAAAACAAGCAAATCTCCAAAGGATCCTCCTATCACTTGTATGACCAAAACCCTTGAATTTGAATTTGCATAGTAAAAGATCTTTCATTGAAGGACATATCCAACTTTCACTCATCACACTAAACAAACAACACCACAACCGCCAAGCCATCAAACAATAAAGAAATAAATGAGAATGAGACTCACTATCCTTCAAACACATTACACACATTTGGAGGTAAAGATTTGTAAGGCCTACACCTTTGACGCTTATCATTAGTATTAAGCCGACAAAGAGTTAAGGACCACATAAAAGCCTTAATTTTTTAGGAACATTTACTTTCCAAATATAAGAGGCTAGAGGAAAACGATGAAATAAGTGAAGAAAGAATGACATGAGAAGATACCCGAAGAATCAAAACACCAAACACGTCTATCTAAGGACCGAGAAAAGGAAGCTGAATT
Source organism: Panax ginseng (assembly GCA_020205605.1). NCBI lineage: Eukaryota > Viridiplantae > Streptophyta > Magnoliopsida > Apiales > Araliaceae > Panax > Panax ginseng. The sequence goes on from CM035150.1 coordinate 64,189,331, forward strand.
AAGAAGTTGAATAAATAAGGAGAATTCATCCGTCTCACTATCATTTAAATTACGGAAAAAATGAAAATCCCAAGAAATTGAATATCCCTCCCAAGTATAGAAGTTAGAAATAGGAGAATTATACTTAGACAAGAGGAAAAAAGGGCGAGAAAAAGTTACTAAAAGAGGAACATCTCTCATCAAAATATCCCCAAAACCGAATTTTCGAGAGAAATAATTGTATTACGCAATCATTCAAGACTGACTCATAGAATGAGTGAGTCAAACTTCCATTTCATTAAAACTGAAAAAAATGAATTGTGCGTTAGCAAGTATAAAATTAACTCTTCTTATTTCTCACCCCAGACAAACTGACAGAGATATGCTCTCAAGGTCCAACTTTATGTGGCCACTTGCTCTCGAGATCTTTTTGACACCAATTTCAAAACATCCAAAAAAACATTTATACCTTAAAGTATTCACCTTTTTTTAAAAAAATCTCAATAAATTTATATATCACATATTCAGCTAAATTAAACATACAAAAATACTATAAATACATAAATGTGTTTTCTGAATGTCTTAAAATCCATGACGAGAACACTGAAGATAAAGTTTTCACATAAAACAATGTTATATGTTTATAAAACAGTACAACACAATGCAATCACAAAGAAATAAAATGAAATTAGTATCCAAGCAAGCCCTAAAAGTCGGGCACAAAATAAGAATTCAACCCAGAACAAATAAGGGGGTAAATACCCAATTGAGCCTCTAAAAATAGACAATTGAAATAATCACAACATCGTGCACAAATTCAGATGCGTTGTTTAAGAATTCAACAGGTCTTTTAATTTGGTTTTTTCTTCTTTTAATTTTGAATTTGTATAGAAGTAATAAAGAAAAGAGGGAAAAAGTTACCTCTGAATCAAGAACTGAAACGAAAATCTCCCCTTCTTCAAAATCTGCTATTCCACCGTTGTCTTAGACTTGGATCCGGACAGAAAGTGGGAGAGGCTTGATACACGCTTGGAGCAAACTGAGAAACCCAAATACTTGGTTGATTATATGAACCAAATATTAATTTATTCATTACATTAAATAAAGGAAATCAATATTTTCATATTATTTTTTAATATTTCTACACATAAACCCATCTAATTAAATTTTTATCAACTAATATGTAGGCTCTGCGTATTAATTCCCTAAATAAAAATTGATTTCCTTTTTTTTTATAAATATAAATATAAAATTTATGTAACTCAATTAATTGGAGATAGTAATTTTGTAAAAGTTAATAATTTTAGATCATTTATACTCCCTCCATCCTTACTCTCCCACTAATAGCTCCCATATCCGAAGTGCTCTCCCACCGGTAACCTACATATCTGAAGTGCTCTCCCATCGATAGCTACCATATCCGAACTACTCTTCCACCAATAATGTGACGCTCTCAAAATAGGTCCACACAACTCATTCTGAGTCGCCAAATATATGGTACAAAATTCAAATACAACTTTATTTATACAACTAATAATTTTTGTGTAAAATACGACACAACATACGCTGTGAGTTTTAATATAAATATTGTCTCGTAGACAATATCCAAACTTAAATAAAATCCTCATTACAATTCGTGTCATACTATTTTACAAAATAGTGAGGATTACTAAAATAACCATCTTGGACCACTACTCCACTCCCCGACGAGTCTCAGCTACATTCTCGCCTCCTAAGAAGAATAATAGAACAAAAAGAAAAAGTGTGAGCTCAACTAGTCCAGTAAAGAATATTATGACTAAGATAATGTAGAACAAATTATCCTTAGTCCTCAACAGGGAAAAAAATCTGATATAATACAATAGATAACAAATTTTAGATCACAACTGCAGCGGAAACAACAATCTATTAGAAGAGTCAAGTAGAGCATGATATCTACTATTTTCTATTATTTAAAATTTCATCATTAATATTTTATCCCTGTAACACCAATTAATAAATATTTCAAATCAACGAATTATCCATGCACTACGGGCTAGGGATATTCGTTAGTATCACCAGTTGTCATGATCATGCCAAACACCTGTCCATCTATGTACTACGTGTGACGCCCCCAAATCCGGGTACTTGAAACCCGAACTCGGTGCTTCACGATACCATTTCTATAAGCTGAATAATACTAATAATAATAACAATAATATAAAATTCAAACTTAATTTATATATGCATCAAAGTTTACTCCCAAGTACGTAACCTTTACTACAATACATTACATGATAGATAATAAATATCATTGTCTTAATAAACTATAAATATTACACAACATAATATAAATCTCATTCGAACAGTTTTCCTTTCCCCTTGTTCTTGCCTGAACCTTCTGGTTGATCATACTTAACTGAAAACATTTAAATTTAAAGCAAGAATGAGCATTTGATTGCCCAACAAATAATAACAACAATATATATTAGCTGAAAGAATTAAATATTTTCTTTGAAAGACACTTCTACAACGAATCAACAAACAGGAAGTAAAATTTGAACCAATAATAACAACATATCACTTCCATATGTAATATTTGAAACTATGTATAGACTATAACTGGAAATCAGTCGACAGACTATGAACATTATTTTTCATTTTTGCTAGGGTTTAGCAGAACTTCATCCGCAAACCGTCATAACTTACGGACACGAGAGTGATCGGGTGTTAGTGAACAATTAGTGAAAAATAATGCACTTTCTCTCTCTTCAATTATCTTATCTATTGATGCAAATGAAGTTGGGTGGTAGTGTTGACTGATTTGTAATTATCTTGGCACATGTACATATCTAGAGAGGATTTGCCAAGATCTTGCTAGATTTGATAACAATAATGCAATAATGGGACAAAAAGGGCAAAATTGCAATTTTGCAAATAAGTCAAAGGGTATTCTAGTCCAAGGTGCTTGAATCTAGGGTTTAATCACTAGATTTTTAACCTTAAAGTTTTCCAAATAATTACTAGGGTTTGGACAATTAAAAATTAAAGGGTAGTAAAATTTTAAATTAAAACATACTAATTAAATTAGGGTTTTTAATAGGAAATTAGGGTTTTTAAATTAGGGTTCCTTAATACTATTAGGGTTCCTAAATTAACAATTAGGGTTTCCTAATTATTATTATAATTCACAAAAATAATAATTAGGGTTTCTAAAATTTGCAATTAGGGTTCCTAATTAGCAAATTAGGGTTTGCAAATAAATAATTAGGGTTTCTCCTAATTACAGAAATTATATAATACACAGTAAAATTCATATAACATAATTACTACTCAGTCTTAAACTCATAACCGAGTTTAACAATTAGGGTTTAATAATACGACATGAGGGTTATGACCTAATTTACCATATTTGGCCCACCTTATCAGACTACAGATATACAATACATATTTATAACACTGAAAAATTAAAATATAATTAATATTATATTATTATTCTCATCCCTTGATCAATACCCAAATTTAGGGTTTGGATTCCATATCTAGTTTATCTTTAATTAAGTTAAAATAATTAACTTAAATATTTTGAACAAATTCATATAATAAAATATTTATTATTATAATTTTAATAATCATTTCATATATTATTTAAATAATATAAAATCATGTTTTCATGGAAAATAATTAATAAAAACATTTATACTTACAAAATTTAATTACTATAGGAATATACTTTATAATGATCAATAATTCAAAAATAAAATTATTTAAAATTATTCATGAAATAATAATTTTATTTATCACACATATATACACATTACTTGACACATATTCTCATCTTTAAAATAAAATAAAATAAAAATTTAATATGCAAAATTTCTTATTTATTTATATAGAAAATATTCAGGTTATTACATTCACCCTCCCTTATAAGGATTCCGTCCCCGGAATCACCGTTTTAAAACTCATACTTACAAGGGTACATAGCATACATAGTCATTTCAAATAGATCTCGATCAGATTTGATCGAACCGATCTGTAACTATTCAACATAAAGATTGTCTATCTGATTAAACGAAAGTTCGATTGCTAAGGGAACTCAAATTCCTTCTTCAAAATATTTTTATAAACTAATTTATTATATATTGGAAAATCATATATATCGAAATATACAAGTTATACGAATAATACCTAGAGTTGCATTCTCAAATTGCCACCGTATCTTTGGATGATCGTATTGAAAACTCTTGCGGTTGATTACATTGATTTGTTTGTTGAAGTAGGTTCCAGTTGTCACTTTAGAGTCCCATTTCCTTTTCCTTTACTCGCGTTCCCCTGTATCCTTTCTTTCCTTTTTGGATAGTCTTTCACCTTATGCTCCGTTGATCCACACTTGAAACACCTCTTGTTCATCCTTGGATTGGGGCAATTAGAGAGATATGTCCTCCCTTACACTTGTAACACACAAACTTTCCTTTAAGACACTCTCCCAGTGATTCTTTCCACAATTCCCACAACTTCTTGCTGACTGTTTCTTTCCACCTCCGCCTACTACGGTATTCCCAAAATTATCTCCTTTTCTTTTTCGATCTTCGCCACTATTTTCTTCTCCTAGGTCCTAGCTTGATTTTCTTCCCACCAAAATTCGTCTCCCTTTCATCGTATAGGTGACAAAAGCTGTCTTTTGCCCATCCTTTACTTTAGCTGTTACAAACATCTCTATAGGGTTAGTTGATCCTCTAAATCCTGGTACGTTCGATTGCTTTGAAGTCTTTGACGTTTCTTTGATTGATTACTTGGTTGATTTCCCATTTGGTATTCCGATTCGCATAAGCTTGAACGTCCACATTCGCCAAATTTTGTGTTGGGTCTAGTTGTCCTTCAGCTTTATTGACAGGTTCTTCTGCCTTTTGGTTTCGTTTTTGTCTTGGCGGCATTATCTGATTAAATAAGATCATGTTCATCTAACTAATTCATCGTACTTTTCACAGCATATCACATACTGCTTTAAACATCTGATATCCCCTTTGTGACATAACAGTCGGGAATCATTGCCATAACTTATTCAAAAGTTGATAATATTACTTTACACCCATATACTTATCATATACATATCATAGAATCATACACATTAAAGTAACACTAATACTACTTATTTCTTACGCCTTCACTAAGGATCAATTACTTAGCATTCTATATATTTCTATTATCCTCAATAATCCATTCTCACCTAACTATACCTAGTTCGTCAAACATTCCTCACCATATAAGTTTAAGAACTCACCACAAACATATGAGTTCAAGAACTCGAGCTTGATCTTTTATCCTATAAATATACTCTACCTATCAGTCATACTATCATTTCTGGGTCCAGTACTACACTTTCCTGTATAATCCCCTCATTGAGGTAGCTTTCAATGTGAGCCTCTATTTCAGCTATTGGCTTTGATATTGGCTCGGTTATGGAGGTTGACTCCTTCTTTACGACCTGAGGGTATGCTAATCCTTATCTCACATAACATCTACACACTAACTATCTTGATTAAAATATAGTATATACACACAGCAATTAATAGTTTTATAAGAGTTATCTTTTATTTTGTTTAACGATGAATTTATTCAATTCATCTTCTTTTAAACTCTATATGAGTTATCTGTATTTTCAACGTTATCCTCTGTTCTAAGGTTATAGCCTAAGGTCGATCCCACCTAAGGTTTCTAACCTTAAAGCTTTGATACCAAACTGTGACGCCCCCAAATCCGGGTACTTGAAACCCGAACTCGGTGCTTCACAATACCATTTCTATAAGCTGAATAATACTAATAATAATAACAATAATATAAAATTCAAACTTAATTTACATATGCATCAAAGTTTACTCCCAAGTACGTAACCTTTACTACAATACATTACATGATAGATAATAAATATCATTGTCTTAATAAACTATAACTATTACACAACATAATATAAATCTCATTCGAACAGCTTTCCTTTCCCCTTGTTCTTGCCTGAACCTTCTGGTTGATCATACTTAACTGAAAACATTTAAATTTAAAGCAAGAATGAGCATTTGATTGCCAAAATAAATAATAACAATATATATATAGTTGAAAGAATTAAATATTTTCTTTGAAAGACACTTCTACAATGAATCAACAGTTGTGAAGTAAGCTGAACCAATAATAACAACATATCACTTCCATATGTAATCTTTGAAACTACGTATAGACTATAACTAGAGATTAGTCGACAGACTATGAACATTGTTTTTCATTTTCGCTAGGGTTTAGCGAGAACTTCATCCGAAAATCGTCATAACTTACTTTATTACACGAGGGTGATCTATCCTAATGTGCCTCATTGATCAATACTACATGCAAGAACGATATTATCGTTCACTCTATCCACCTTAGGTGCACAAAAGTTTTCCCATATTCGGGATGTTCATACTTAGTCGGGAATCCGAACCAAAATAATTTGGTTGGATACAATAACGTTCTATCTTGTTCAGCAATATTTTTATGTCTTCCTGAATCAAATAGCTTAGACGGCTTTTAAGTCAACGTATACATACTTGAAATCAATAAGTATGTATCAACATATGATTAAATACAATGGTTATCCAAGTGGGGACACTTGTCTAACCCTATATACGAATTAACGAACATAATAAATATCTGAATTATACAATAATACAATGATCGGATAATGTAAGAACTTATATGAATACAAAGATTGGATACATAATGAATAATAATAGAGTTAATAATCTGGCACAATAATAATATAATTCTAAAAATTTCTTACTCATGTCCATTGCATAAAGGAAATTCAAAGGTAGGATACTTGCACGATGTAAATAATAGATCAGATACTTGCTCAATAATAATTGGAGTAAGTTTAGGAAACTTGCATAACATGATATACCCGTTTGCACGAAATAAAAGTAGTGCATAAGGTTTAGATACTTGCCTGAGCTGCTGCTTACAATAACACAACTTAGAATAATCTTTTATACAGCGACCTATCAGTAATAAGATCATTCGTTCGATTAGAATAATATATCGCAACACAAAACACTGTCTATTGCAGTCAACACATAACCTAATCACTTTGTCAAAATATATCTAACAATTATTGATTCACTAACAAACACATATCTAGTCAATTTATCTAAGTCCAGATCAATTTCTCGAAATATTTGATTGTCTTTAACGGACTTTATCGGGTAAATATCGAGTCTAAGACTCTATCGTAGTTCAATAGTCGTTTAAATATTTTAAATATCGGTCATATATTATTTTTCATAGCCTTATAATAATTTTTAAATAATTATTACACTTTATCATGAATTTTCAAACACTAAAATCATTATTAAATGATTTAAATATTAACTAATTCTATTATCATTAATATTTAATTAATATTAAACTATTAATGAAACTATTGCCAAAATATTAAAGATATTTATAATAACTCAAAATATTTTTAAAGTATTAATATTACCCTTAAATAATTTTTAAAATATTTAAAATTATTTTAAACAATTACCATTAATATTAGAATATTAATTTATTATTTATCAAAATATTAAAAGTCATTAGTTATAACTTAAAATATTTTTAATTCATTTATTTCCTTTTTAAATGATTTTTAATTCAATAAAACCATTTTTAACTATTTATTTAATATACTTATTAAATAAATGTAATATCATTAATATTAAATTATTAATGCAATTTACCTTTAAATATCAAAAGTTATATTTTATAACTTAAAATATTTTTAAACTATTTATTTTTATTTAAAATAAATTTTATAATATTAAAATCATTTTAATTAATTTATTTAATATAATTACTAAATAAATCTAATATCATTAATATTTAATAATTAATGAAACTTATCTTAAAATATTAAAAGTTATGTTTTATAACTTAAAATATTATTAAATACTTATTATTATTTAAAATAATTTTTATTACCATAAAATCATTTTTAATTAATTTATTTAATGCATTTATTAAATAATTTAAATACCAATAATATCCAAATAAATATTAATATTTATGAAAATATGTCAAATTATTAAAAGTTAATTTTATAACTTAAAATAATCTTTAAAAGCGATTTTATAATTTTTAGGAATTTATTTCTATTTTAATGTATTTTTTCTTAATTTATAAAATAAAAATAATTAAATCCATCGCTAAAGGCTTTAGCGGCAGATTTCATCATGATAGGTGTTCTTGAGGCTCAAGAATCTTGACATCGATCGCTGCAATAAGGTACCTCTTTTGACCTTCTTTAATTCGTTATGTGTAATGTTTCTGGGCTAACTATAACTGTGATCTTGTAGTACTCATGTAATACTACAACTGTAAATCAACATCTGGGTCAGATCATAACATATGAGCAAGATATAAATCTTTGAAATCACTGTCAGATATGTTCATAGTGTTTCTGGGCTGCCCATAAAACAAAGTCGTGGCCGGTCAACGATTTCGATGCCCTTAAATCTGACAATCTGCTAATGTTACAAGTTTTCTGCTCGTCGGGCTATGTAGACAAACCATCAAAGAACATGTTCCAAGCCATGTTAAAGTCTAACAATAATTAATGAAAACGCGTTGGGGCTCACAAATTCGTGTCAGAGTCTGTTCTTCATTTCTGGGTTTTCCAGAAATGAAGAACAAATCGAGTATGCTACTTTGGATCCTTATATCTCGCGTTGTGTGTTTGCTCTATGTGATCTATTGATTCCAGGTTGTAGATAACATGTAATACTATAGATCTAATAAATAAAACACATAACATCAACAAAGCAAGTAGATTTAAGCCGATCAAACCATGTCAGAAGACATGTTCTTGAGCTTTCTGGAATTTCCAGAAACAGATTTTGTGAACAAGCAGGCTAGTTTGACCTTCCACTGTGTTCAATATATTGATGATTTAAGGGATCTACAAGCATGTATTCATAGTACCCATAACAAGCTACAACTTAGTTACAATAACAGAATCAAAAAAACAACACACTGGCAGATCTAGTCGCTTGAAAACGTTGTCGGTTCCCGTCTGGGCACGATCCGGGTTTTCAGTTTTAGAAAGTCATGGTGGGTCATTAACGACCTTTGACCATGATTATCTGTCATTATAAGCATGATCTGATCCTCGCTTTACAAGTTCTAGATTACGCACCTCATAGCATACTACAAATCCAAAACATAAAACACCCCAAATCATAAATGCAGAGAGATCCATCCCTCCGACCTTTTTTTGCTTGAACATAAAAAATCATTTTTTTTCCAGATTTTGAAAAATGACAAATCCGAGCCTCTAGATGTTATGGATCTAACATCTAGCAACCCAGATCACTTTGTTAGACTCCATACTACATATTTAACACAAAAAAACTAACATCTAACATGCAGATCAAGATCAGATTTCTTTTTAGGGTTCATACCTTTTTGTGAGAAAAATCTGATTTCTATGCTTCTGATCTGTTTGTGGATTTCATGGGGCTTGATTAGGGGACTGATATGCTATACAATTTCGTGGTTTTGAGCTTGAGAGAGTTTGGTTGGGTGTTAGTGAATAATTAGTGAAAAATAATGCACTTTCTCTCTCTTCAATTATCTTATCTATTGATGCAAATGAAGTTGGCTGGTAGTGTTGACTGATTTGTATATCCTGGCACATGTACATATCTAGAGTGAGGATTTGCCAAGATCTTGCTAGATTTGATAACAATAATGCAATAATGGGACAAAAAGGGCAAAATTGTAATTTTACAAATAAGTCAAAGGGTATTCTTGTCCAAGGTGCTTGAATCTAGGGTTTAATCACTAGATTTTTAACCTTAAAGTTTCCCAAATAATTACTAGGGCTTGGACAATTAAAAATTAAAGGGTAGTAAAATTTAAATTAAAACATACTAATTAAATTAGGGTTTTTAATAGGAAATTAGGGTTTTTAAATTAGGATTCCTTAATACTATTAGGGTTCCCAAATTAACAATTAGGGTTTCCTAATTATCATTATAATTCACAAAAATAATAATTAGGATTTCTAAAATTTGCAATTAGGGTTCCTAATTAGTAAATTAGGGTTTTCAAATAAATAATTAGGGTTTCTCCTAATTACAGAAATTATATAATACACAGTAAAATTCATATAACACAATTACTGCTCAATCTTAAACTCATAACCGAGTTTAACAAATTTAGTAATACGCATGAGGGTTATGACCTAATTTATCATATTTGGCCCACCTTATCAGACTACAGATATATAGTACATATTTATAGCACTAAAAAAGTTAAAATATAATTAATATTATATTATTATTCTCATCCCTTGATCAATACCCAAATTTAGGGTTTGGATTCCATATCTGGTTTATTTTTAATTAAGTTAAAATAATTAACTTAAATATTCTGAACAAATTCATATAATATAATATTTATTATTATAATTCTAATAATCATTTCATATATTATTTAAATAATATAAAATCATGTTTTCATGGAAAATAATTAATAAAAACATTTTTAACTACAAAAATTAATTACTATAGAATATACTTTATAATGATCAATAATTCAAAAATAAAATTGTTTGAAATTATTCATGAAATAAATAATTTTATTTATCACACATATATACACATTACTTGACACATATTCTCATCTTTAATATAAAATAAATAAAAAATTTAATATGCAAAATTTCTTATTTATTTATATAGAAAATATTCAGGTTATTACACTACGGGCCAAAGAGGACTTTCACCACAAACCTTATCTGTAACATTAAAGGTTTTGATTATACCAATACACAATTCTTGGTTATAATCATACCAATCAATGATTCATCTTTGCCTTTATACGGCCAAAGACTTACAATCTAAGATAATATAAGCATGAGGATGATGACAATGATATAAAGAATCAATCAAGTGAGATCAAAGATAAATATTAGAGAATTCTAATTCAATTTATCCTGAGTTCAAAAGTGTCCAAATTGTCAACATGATAACTATTTGTGAAGTAAAATTCAAAAATGAAATTCATGTATCAAAAATAAATTGGACAGAAAAGAAAATTAAATTCTGTTGTGAATTGTACTCGTGAATAGTACCATATAAATAGTACTATATGAATAGTACTGTATGAATAGTGCCCCATGAATAGTACCATATGAATAGTACCCAAACATAAAAAGATTAAAATTTAATAAGAAAGTTCAGAACAATATTCCAGTGAAATGGTATTAGATGAAGCGGAAAACTTAAGGAATTTCTAATCATTTCAGGAATTATAGAAGCAATACTTACTATAGTAAGTTTTAATTTAGGAATATGAAATGAAATAATATCCCTTAGATAATATGGAGTATTAAAGAAAATAATATTTCTTACGAGTATTGAAATAAAATAATATCCTTTACCTTAGTAGAAATTAGATTCGATTGGAATATCAGATATTATTCTTAGAAAATCTTGCAAAAAAAGCTACACTTAAAGTATCCTTATACTCAAGAGAAATACTCACAATACTATAGAATACGATTTTCTGATATTGTAATGGTGTGTTGAGGAAGGAGGGGTAACCTCCCTTTTATAGTGCAACAGAGGGAGAAAATGAGAAAACCTGCCTAATTCTGCCAAACCATTCCTGTCAAACCTCTCCTGCCTAACTCTCATTTTTTCCTTATAGGTGAGGGTCCACCTTTTGAAAACAAGCTTTGCAAGCATTGTCTTTGCAGGAGAAACCTCCGCCCATCAACTTGGAAAAAAAAACAGAGGCATATTTGTTTTGAAAACAAAGCACTCAAATTCAATTTGCTCAGCTCCGTCCTTTTAATCACATGCTTATATATATATATATTATAATAATATTATTATTTAAGCAATTATAATATATTATAATAATATATATGAATGAATATTTTATCGGAGGAGATAATTATAATTCCACAAAAAAATATGTCAAACTTTCAACAAATGTTTCATGCTAAAATTCTTTCATTTATATCAAAATTGAGCCAATATCCACCACATAATAATTATTCATAAATAATATTATAAGCTCACAATATTAACAACTAGATCATTCCCAGAAAAGATGGGGTTTTCCGATAAGGATTTATCCTTATTGGCGCGTAATTATATAACCTAACCCCTTTTCTCGACATAATTTTCTTGACATTGCCAATAATGCTAACTAATAATATGAATAATTTTGTTGTGTCAATTGTTGATTTAATAATATAAAATATTGTGCAGATGATACTGTGACAATAATTGAATCAATAATATGAGATACTGTGCAACAATTACTGTGGCAATTATTGAATGAAATTGAGTGACTTCTTATGAAAGAGTCAATAATCAAAAATATTGTGCAATACTCAGATGCATCTTTAACTAACCACAGACATCATTCTTGTACTTTTATCACCGGGTATTTAAACAGTTAACGATAAAAGTTTTACAGTTATTTTTATAAAAAAGTTATTCCGGTCGCTTTCTATATCCGATAGTTATTCCGTTATGTGGTTCACTAATGATTGCACCGTCGTACGGATATTCCCCGACAAAAAGAATATTCCCCAACAAAACGAATATTCTATGACCACTTGCTTACTTTTCAAAATTTGCACATTTCATCCATAACTACAACATCATATCAAATCAACACTTTATTATTCAAAATAATATTTAGAGAAAATTAAATCTTTATTCATAAAAAGTTGGGGTCTTACAACCTCCACTCCTTATGAAATTTCGTCCTCAAAATTGATGTACGTACCTGGTATGTCGAAAAGGTGAGGATACCTTGTTTACATTTCATATTCTAACTCCCAGGTCATTTCCTCAATTTCGTGGTTTCTCCATAAAACTTTGACTTGAGGCATAACCTTTGAACGTAGAATATGTTCCTTTTTATCCAAGATTTTAACAGGTACCTTGTTGGTAGGATTTCTAATTACGCTCACACGCAAGTGCACTTGGTCAACAAGTAATATAATGATAAGTAAAAGTATCGTTCCCACAGAGATTAGTATGAAATTAATCCTAACAATTACCAGCTTTCTATTAATCCAAATTTTATTAAACTATCCAAATCAATGATTATAACTGTTAAAAACTAAAATATTAAAAATACCAATCAATCAACATAACCTAAAAACCGTAATTTTAAGCAAATAATGAAGAATTAAGTTTACAACTTCACTTTAAGTCTTACTCCGATTATTACACCTTATTCTAGTTCAATTCACTATCCCAGTTTATTAACCAAGAACACTTAGGTAGAATTAGCCATCTCTCGATGCACTAATACCGTATTAACTTAAATACACAAATTTGATAGAATTAAGCCAAACACCCTAATCAACTAACTCACTATATATATCTCTATATGAATTAAAATTAAATAAGGTTTAAATTCAAGTTCTCTACCCAATTACATGCGATGCTAGGTATATCTCTACCCTAACATTCATCAAGATTCCATTCAAGCATAGAATTCAAGAACACATGCTAAAGTGACTAAGTCTAGATTCCTACATCATCTCTCGAATCCTTACAAATTTACACAGAATTGGTGATCAAACAATTCATAAATTAAGCACAAATCACAATAGATAAACTAAATTGATAGATTATTAAACTGAATTCAAGGTATGATAATCATCTTTCAACCATAAAGATCCATCATAAGCCTAAAAAGTAAGTTAGTTCATCATAAATGAAATAAAAACTAAAATAATAAAAGAATCCATCATCCCAATTACAATAATTGAATTAAAGAAGTAGAATGAATACAAAACCACCCTTCTTCTTCGCTCCAACTTGCAATCTTCGTGATTCTGACCTTCACTTCTTTCTTCCAATGTCCTTCACTTCATTTAGGGCTCTAGCTTGTTAATTGGTTGGTTATTTTTAATTCTCACTATTGTAATGTTATCTCCATCACAAGACATGTATCTCGTCCATAAACCGACGCCAAACAAAGTCCCAAGCCATGCCAACTTGTTCCCTTTCACGCTGTTATAGAACTCTAATTGCAACATAACTCATGTTCTTGCCCCGTACCCCCGCCCCAGCGAGGGTTTTTGTTCTATAGAGGCCCGCGCCGCCGGGGGTTCATTCTATAGTTGCTCAAGTACCCTCATACAAGCGAGTTTTTCCTTAGATTCAATCATGCTGCATACGACGGGGTAGTTCTGCAGATCCACAATTTTGTTCATTTTGTTGCCACTTCCTGTCACAACGCCACCTTTATGCCATGAATGTTACGCCATGCCACCTAAACATAAAACAAACATAAACAAGTAAAAGCGAACATAAATATACAGGATGAACATAGTTTAAGTCCGAATTAGAGGCCGATTCATAGGTATAAAACCCACTCATCAAACTCCTCCAAACTTAAACCCGTGTTAGTCCTCGAGCACAAAACAAAACAAAAATGTTATGCAATGCATTGGAATACAACTAATCTACATGCCTACGAATCCAACAGTAATGATAGAAACAAGTCTGTTCAACCGGCCTTAGAGAAATTAAATAAGCATGCTAATACCTCATATTAAAATAAATCAATAATTTCCCAATCAATCATCAAATCTTAAACTATTCTCACTATTATAATGCGTGTGTGCTCAACACATATGCTAACTGATACAAAATCAAATTTAACACAACAGGTCTCTTTGAAGGTATCATGCAGTGTAAACTCAAGAAATTCAAAAACAGACAAGATCCAACTAAAATCAAACAATTACCAATATCGAGGGTCAAAATAGGGTACTTATGCTTTATTTTTCATCTACGGGGGTTTTTTGCTCTTATTTCCCGTTTTATTCATTTCTCTTTTTCTCTTTTTTTTATACTCATGGTTGTGCAATGTCTTATTCCCTTAGGCTTTTCAATGCTACCTTAACGAGCTTTTGACCAACGACTCCTAGACCATTAAGGTCTTAGGGCGCTAGGTGTAAAGATAATTCCCTCGGGCTTACTTACTCAAGTAACAAAGGCCACAAAACTAGACAAGCATACCACGATTTTATTTTTTTAGATATAGCTTATATACCCCAAATTTCCCCCCAAACTTAGGTTCTTGCTCAACATTAGCCTTCACTGCCTATCCTTGTCATTCTTTCATTCAAACTAACATTATCCTTTAGAGGTCCATTATGTATCAATTTGAACTTAATCAGTCAACATAGTTGCTTATTACTATGCTAATCTTATTATACCAGTTTCAAACAGAAAAAGATTCGATTCATAATAGAAAATCACATCAAAGTTCTAATAGTCAGTACTATACTTGTCTACTCGAAGTCAGTCTCATCATTGGCCAAAATAGACTGTACTATCCAACAACTGGACTCATGCAAGATAAACACAATACTTAACTAAAATTTTTATGATTTTTATATATTTTTCCTTTTTTTACAATATGGAATAAAAATAACAGAAATGGAATTTAATAAAAACTATTTACAATACTACACTACTATGCAAACTATTATGCAATTATACTACATGAATGCAACATATAATGAACCTAAAACTAAACATGACAACATATGCAAAAATATAACAAACTAAACTAAACATGCAATAAAACTAAACTAAACTCCCTCAAACTTGACAATTACAATGTCCTCATTGTAAAAAAAAATATAGCAGTAAATGTAGGAGGACTTCCCTGTAATCATCTAAGGTTGAGGTGATGGTGGCGATGGCGGTGGTGGTGGTCGTGGCACATACATTCGGCGCTCCTCCATGTTTGAGTCCGAAGGAGGATATTGTGGCATAGGCGCAGGTTACTGGTATTGGAACTGAGCAGCTGGATTTAAACTCTAGAGGGTCGAGTTCAATGAGGCGAAAGATGTGTTCATGGCGTTGAACATGTGGTCCTGCCTAGCTGCCAATCGGGTCATTTTCCTGTTATTGTCCTTGTTGTGCCCATCAATTTATTTTTGAAGGCTGTGAAACTGAGAGCTGAACATGTATCTGCCGGTCCACCGACTCTCCTCAGTCTCCTGCTCCCCAATAATCTCATCAGCCTAGAACTCGTCATCTTCGGATGTGTCTTCAGCCTCTTCCTCCTCATCCGAAGCCGGTGGGAATATAAAACTGACGCCTCTTGTGTGTGACTCTCCCCCAGGCCATATCGTGTAGTGTGCAATCATACAGGAGTCCAAAAGTCGAAGTAGCTACTGGGTAGGCTCATCTTCGGTCCATCTAACGCAAGCCTTCCTACACAACCCACAGATGAGGGATGGGTGTGGCAGGCCACCGAAAAATGGCCCTCACAGGCATCACTGAATAGAGAAGTTGATAATGGCACCCACATCGATGTGGAAGTCTTTCATAATTGTGTATAACATAAGCACTTTCTCACTTGTCACCTCAAGTGTATGCGTGGACGGGAATAACTTTGTGCACAAGAACGCATACCATATCTTGCCATAGCAACTCAAGTCCTTGCTGAGGAAGATTGTGCAACCCTTTCGTCCTTTGACCCATGTAGTGCCCGACTTGGTTATTTCGACTAGAATCTGATCATAATCGGGACCACTGTCACATAATTATGCATAATGGCATACCGCAGGTGCTCGCAGGCTGTAGTAATTAGTGATAGCCTCAGGACTGAAGGGCACGTACTTACCCCTCACGAATGCACTAAACGGGGACCTATCCTTAGCATTTGCATAAAACTCTTTCACCACATTGACTATTGCTGGTTCTATCTCGTCAGTAAACGTATCCCACCCCTTCTCGTATATCTGCCTCTTCATTTGCCCATCGTTATTGTCTAGTGCCAAGCCCTGCTCTGGAGTTAGAGCCTTGGACACTAAATAATCGTATCTATCAGCGACGTTGGCACTCATAAATTTCCGCCGGTCAAAGGCCCGTGCAGGTGGTGTAGACCTTGAACCTTCGCCCCGTTGTCGCTTGGATGGTGTTTTTGGTGCCATGACAGTCAATTCAATCACAGACTCCTCCAAACTTCACTAGCACAATTTGTCGAACACTTGGTGTGCACAACCCACAATACCCTAAAACTGACAAACTTGAATGCAAAAGTATGATGACAAACTGAACTTGTTGCTTACCCACTGAATTCCCTTTTTTGTTGATAATATTGCTCTAGTGAGTGATGCCAATTTGAAGTTGTCTCCTTCCTTGTTGCTATCAAACTTGAATTGGTGAAACCCTAAACTTTTAGTGACTGAAATTGGATGGAGATGTGGTGTAGCATTGAGGATTAAGGGTTTGTATTTATAGAGAAGGATATTGTGTGAATTAGTGAGTTAATAGAGAGGAGAAGTGGAGAATGTGTGGTAGTTCGTGGGGAGTAAGTGGGATATAGAGTGGGGATCGGTTATGGGACAAGGAAGTGGAGAAGTGGGTTTTAATTGGTGTAACTGCATAATAGAAATCGTTCAAGTTCTCAGACCTTGCTTGACAGGGGTAATTATCTTTGCATGGGCACAGGGGTGCTTTTGTTCCTGACTTAAGACCCCCAGCCCCGGCTAGGGGTTTCATGCACAAAATCCCCCAAATGGGGGTATGTCTAACCGGGTTTTGCTTTCCACTTTTTCTCATCAAATGCATGTCCAAAAGCTTCCCAAGTACCTGAGACACATTTAAATCATTAACATAAGATAAAATCATGCAAAGTGAGCATGTAAGGCCTAATTAACTAGAAATCATGACTCAACTAACTACCTAATGGACCGAAATACTTACCTGATACTAGCGTTACCTATTAAACTACAAATTACTAACAAAACATAAAATTACTATAAATGAAAGTAAAGTTGGGTTGCCTCCCAATTAGCGCTTATTTTTTAGTCTTTCAGCCAGACTACTCCCTGTTCATGGCGCATCGGCAAGTGTGATTGCGGTGGCTTCATTGTCGATGTCGCCACCCCAGTAGTGCTTCAACCGTTGACTTTAAATGTCTCAAGTGGATTCCTACTGTATAGTTCAACGACGCCATGTGGAAAAACCTTCTTAATCGTGAATGGTCCCGACCATCTGGATTTGAGCTTTCCTGGGAACAACCGTAGTCGTGAGTTGAACAATAACACTAATTGTCCCGGTTCAAACTTTCTCTTTATAATCTTTTGGTTGTGCCACTTCTTAACTTTTTCCTTGTACATCTTTGAGTTCTCATACGTTTGTAGTCGAAACTCGTCAAGTTTGTTCAATTGGAGCAATCTTTTCTCTCCTACATCTGCTTGATCAAAATTGAGTTTCTGAATGGCCCAGTATGCCTTATGTTGTTATTCTACTAGGAGGTGACTGTTGGGTAAAATCTATATACGCAAAACACGCAAGTATACGTGGTCAACAAGTAATATATTAATGAATAGAGTATCGTTCCCACAGAGACAAATTATTAAGAAATTTAACTTCACAATTACCAATTTCCTATTAATCCTAATTCTATTAAACTATTAAATTCAATGATTTAAATTTATAGAAACTAAATTAATAAATAAATAAACTATCATAAAACAATCACAAATATCAAAATCTGGAATTTTAAACAAATAATGGAGAATTAGACTTATGATTTCACCCTAAGCTTCACTCTGATTTTCACACCTTTATTCCAATTCAATTCACTATCCCAGTTTATTGACCAAGAACACGAATGTAGTACTAGCCACCTCTCGATGCACTAATATCGTATTAACTTAAACCCACAATTTAGATAGAAACAAGTTAAACACCTTAATCAACTAACTCACTATATCTCTATGTGAATTAAAATTGAAGAAGGTTTAAGATTAAGTTCTTTATCCGATAACATGCGATGTCAAGCATATCTCTACCTTAACATTAATCAAGATTCTGTTATTCACAAAATTCATGAACACATGCTATATTAACTAAGTCTAGATTCGAATATCCTCTCTCGATTCCATACAAATCCACAACGAATTGTTGATCAGGCAATTCATAAATTCACGCTCAAATTAATATAGATAAACTGGAAAATAGCTTTATGAACTGAAAATTAAAGTTTACAAAATCATCGTTTCACTTAAGGATCCATCATAAGCCTAAAAAGTGAATTAGTTCATAATGAATGAAATAAAAACTGAATAATCTAAAGAAAACATCCTTTCAATTACAAATAAAAGACTAAGGAGAAGAATAGTGATGAACACCCTTCACGTAGCCTATAAAATTGCAATTGTCTCGAAAATCTCCTCAAAATCTTCCTCCAATGCTTGCTATGAACAACTGGACTTTATCTTCGTAATATGCCTTGTGTGTTGCTTAATTTGTTGTTAATTGAGTAATAAGCATCCAACACACAAGTCCCAACCGAAATCCTCTGCTTATTAGAGTCCATATGCTATTCAAATGCTCAAAGTTGTATCCCAGCAGAGTTCAAAACATAACAGAGTGCCGAATTATTTACCCCTTCCCGGTAGTATATAAAATAAATATGCCTGCTTCGGCAGGATAGTCCACTGTCAAAGGAATTTTTCTCATTTCAATTCTTGCTCCGATTATGCACCAAATGCCTCCTTTTCTCATCATTCATCACACCAATCACCCTACACATGAAAGAACACAAACCACATAAAAACGAACATGAAAACAAGAAAATAGCTACGATTAAGCATGAAATGGACAACAATTCGTGGATATAAAATCCACTTATCAAAATCCCCCAAACTTAAACCACGCTAGTCCTCGAGCACAAAACAAACTACATGCTATGCAATGCAATGGGATGGAATAAATATAATATATATGCTTTCGGATCCAACAGTATCGCAGAATCAAAATTATCCCATCAGCCTCAGAGAAAACAAACAAACTCTACAATATGAATCACCAAAACCAATCCACAATTCCGTATTAATTCTCAAATCTTAAACCATCATCACTGGTATAGTGTGCGTGTGTGTTCAACATTCATGATAACTGTTACAGACTCAAATTAAATACATAATCAATTTCTTAAAAGGACCATACAGTGCAAACTCAAAAATTTCAAAAACAAACAAGTTCCAACTCAAATTAAATAATTACCAAGATTCAGGGTCCGAATAGGGTATTCATGCTCGCTTTCTTTTTTTCTTTTTCTTTGACGGGGGCTCTTTGCCCTTATTTCCCGTCTTTTCTTTATTTTTCTCTTTTTTTTCTAGATAAATGGTTGATGAGTGCGTTTTATGCTCCATCTCACGCTGTGTTTATGGGGAGTATTTCTCCTCAACCCACCACAAGACTCAACTTGTTTCATTTTTTTTCATAGCTTATACACCCTACATTTTCCCCCCAAACTTAGGTTCTTGCCTAATTTGTTATCTTCACTGCCTATTCTTGTCATTCTCATATCTATACTAGCATTATCCTTTATAAATTATTTATGTATCAATTTGAACTGACCAGTCAACAAAGATGTTATTAGCGTTTTAACCTTTTTATAATAGTTTCAAACAAGTGCAAGATTCGATTCATAATAGAAATTATATCACAGTTCTAATAATCAATACTGCATTGGTTAACTTATTCTCAATCTCATCATTGGCCCACAAATAACATGCACTGCAACACTGTTGGACATATGCAAAAACAATATTTAACTAATTTTTTTTTCTTCTTTTCATTTTCTTTTCTTTTTTCAATATAACAAAATGCGATAATAAAAGGATTAAAAACAATGCAATAACAAAAATATGCAACCAATATGCAACATCATAATTCCTAAAATGCAATGATAAATTTAAACCTAACTACTACATATGCATGCAAACAAGAATATAAATCCCCCAAACTTAAGTAATACAATGCCCTCATTGGATGAATAATCAAAATTAAGTGCATGAGGACTTCTCTACAATCGCCTAAGTCTAGGGAGATGGTGGTTGATCTTCTTCTTCTGAATCACTTGGTGGAAACCTCGACAGTGACATCGGCTGCTGATATGGAAATTACGCAGCTGGATTGAAACTCTGAAGTGTCATGTTGAGTGAAGCAAAAGACATGTTCATAGCGTCAAAGATATGGTCTTGCCTCAATGTGAGTCGCCGCAACTCCCGATGTGCTTCCTTGTTGTGCTCCGCCATTTGTTGTTGGAATGCAAGGAACTGAGGATTAGGTATGGCGTTGGACGTTGGGTGTGCCTCAGTTCCTTTGTCTCCCATAGTAGCATCCTCATCATCCGAGGTGTTTTCAGCGTCAGCTTTGTCCTCCGAAGCTAATGGAAATACAAATCCTAAACCTCTAGGATGAGATTCACCCCCGGCCCACACTGAGTACCGCACTATCATTCTATTATCTAGTAGCTACAACGACATCTGAGTGGGATCATCATCGGACCATCGAACTCCGGCTTGACGACACAACCCACAAATGAGCGATGGGTGTGGCAAGCTGCCCGAAAAGTTGCATCGTAGACATCGGCGAATAGAAAAACTGATTATGGCCCCAATGTCTATGATGAAGTCTTGCACAATAGCATACAAGAGTAGTGCCTTCTCCTTGGTCACGCCCGAGGTGTGCGTGGATGGCAACTATTTTGCACATAGGAAGGCATACCAAATTTTCCCATACCGACTAAGATCTTTGCTATGAAACACCGTGCCTCTCTTCCAACCCTTTATCCACGTTGTACCCGGCTTGGTCATGTTCTTGATAACCTCCTCAAAAGTAGGGTCGAAATCCCTCAAATGGGCATACTGACATTGTCGAGGCACCCGTAACTGATAATATGTATTGATGGCATCAACACTGAACGGGACCATTCGACCCCGCACAAAGGCATTGAACGGTGCCTTGTCCTCGGCGTTCGCATATAACTCCTTGACCACATTAACAACGGTGGGCTCGGGCTCCTCAGTGAACTTGACCCACCTGTTCTGATAAATTTGTTGCATCATTTCACCGTCGTGAGCATCTCCGGTGCCAACCCCTGCTCCGGTGTAAGAGCCTTTGTGACCATGTAATCGTACCGATCGGCGGCGGTGGCACTTTTGAACTTGCGACGGTATGGTGGAGTTGGCCTTGAACTCTCTCCTCTTTGTCGTTTGGATGTTGGTTGAGAAGCCATTGATTTTCGGATGTCTAAAAATACTTCCTCTCCCCAAATTTCAGTCACACACTTTAGCGAACACGTGGTGTGCACACTAAGTTCTTCCCCCTTTTTTCGATGAGTTTGTGGTAATTAAGGTGAATGAATGAAGATCTTGACAATAAGGTACTCACTCTCACCTGCAAGATGAACTCCCATAATAATACCCCAAATTCGTGGCTTCCTAAGCTCAGATTGCAAGTAATTGATGAACTTGTGGTTTGAGGGTGTGTTTATATAGAGGTGATGTGATGTAGAGCCTTAGTAATAGAGGGGTGATGGATTGAGGTAGTGGAGTAGTGGGTTGGAGTTGTGGGGATGAGTATTTGATGGTGGCACAATCGTGGGTGAGAAGTAGGAGTAGCGGTGTCAGGATGTTAGCGTTATAGTGTAGGAGAGGGAGAGTAGTGGGGATCACATTATGTAACTGCCGAATAAGTCTGCCCAATTTCAAGGACCCCCAC
Source organism: Panax ginseng (assembly GCA_020205605.1). Classification (NCBI taxonomy): domain Eukaryota; kingdom Viridiplantae; phylum Streptophyta; class Magnoliopsida; order Apiales; family Araliaceae; genus Panax; species Panax ginseng. Next base: position 64,211,881 of record CM035150.1, read on the forward strand.
CCCGGCGGGGGGTACACGACCAAAATAGCTCGCCCCGGCGGGGGTGTCCCCTGACTTCGAATTGGCCTTGCAAGTTGCTCTTTTCTCTTCTTTTCTTACATGTTGCTCCTCTTACTCACTTTTGACACCTCCTGCAACCATAAAACATGCAAGATAATAGATTATTGACCACTTGGAGTATGATTGAGAGATTAACAAGACTTTTACTATATAATACCTACCTAATAACTTAATAAAAACTATATTCTAATAATTAGGAATGAAAATACGAAAAATAAACGAAAGATTGGGTTGCCTCCTAATTAGCGCTTGATTTTAAGTCGTTCAGCCTGACTACTTCCTGTTCACGGTGCGTCGAACAATGTGATGGCGATGACATCGGTGTTAGAATCGCCACCCCCAATAGTGCTTTAATCGTTGACTGTTGACTTTGAAAGTTTCTAACGGATTTCGACTGTAAAGTTCAACGGCTCCATGAGAGAACACTCACTTTATAGTGAATGGTCCTGACCATCTCGACTTGAGCTTTCTTGGGAACAATCTCAGCCGTGAGTTGAACAAAAGGACTGATTGTCCCAGCTTGAATGTTCTTCGCATAATTTTCTGGTCGTACCATCTCTTGACCTTTTCCTTATATAACTTGGAGTTCTCATAGGCTTGAAGGCGAAATTCGTCGAGCTCATTTATTTGAAGTAATCTCTTTTCCCCTATAGCTGCTTGATCGAAATTGAGTTTCTAAATTGCCCAATAAGCCTTATGCTATAGTTCGACTGGTAAGTGACAAGCCTTACCATACGATAGTTGATATGGTGACATCCCAATCGGAGTCTTGTACGTAGTCCGGTATGCCCATAATGCATCATCCAACCAGAGCGACCAATCCTTATGATTCAGATTCACCACTTTCTCCAATATTTTCTTGACTTCCCTGTTCGACACCTCAGCCTGTCCACTGGTTTGGGGGTGATACGCCGTCGCTACCTTGTGGTTGACCCCATACCTTACCAATAGAGTTATGAATGATTTATTTCAAAAGTGACTACTTTCGTCACTTATAATGGCTCTTGGCGTGCCAAACCTCGTGAAAATGTTTTTCTGTAGAAATTTAAGGACCACCATAGCGTCGTTAGAAGGTAGTGCTACTGCTTCAACCCAACTTGACACATAGTCCACCGCAAGTAAAATGTACTGATTGGAAAATGAGGAAGGGAAAGGCCCCAAGAAATTGATGCCCCATACATCGAAAATTTCAACTTCAAGAATTGTTTGTAGGGGCATCTCATTCCTTTTCAAAATGTTGCCCACCCGTTGACATCTATCACATGTTTTGACAAACTGGTGGGCGTCCTTAAATAGAGTAGGCCAATAGAACACGGCTTGCAACACCTTTGCTACTGTCCTCTCACTACCATAATGTCCGCCATACGTAGATGAGTGGCACTCATACAGAATGTTCTTCACTTCACTGTAGGGCACACACCTTCTAATCATTTTGTCGGCGCACTGCTTGAACAAATAAGGTTCGTCCCACATGAACCATTTTACGTCATGAAGAAACTTATTTTTCTGTTGTCTTGTGAGATCAGGTGGAAGAATGTTGCTCACTAAATAATTCGCATAATCTGCGTACCAAGGAAATTTTACATTTATCCCAAACAATTGCTTGTCCGGGAATGATTCATTGATTTCGCACTTGTCCTCTTTCAATTTCCCTTGATTTTCCAGCCTAGACAAGTGATCTGTGACTTGATTCTCGGTCCCCTTTCTATCCTTTATTTCTAGATCAAACTCTTGAAGTAGGAGAATCCATCGGATAAGTCATGGCTTATCATCTTTTTTCGCAATTAGGTACTGAATAGCCAAATAGTCCGTGTAGACTATCACCTTAGTCCCTATCAAGTATGCCCGAAACTTGTCAAACACATACACCACTGCAAGCAATTCCTTTTCCATAGTTGTATAGTTTATTTGAGTCTCCGTGAGCGTTTTTCTTGCATAATATGTGGCGTGAAACACCTTCTTTTGGCGTTGTCCCAAAATAGCCCCAACCGCATAGTCGCTTGCATCACACATCAGCTCGAAAGGCATATTCCAATCTGGTGCGACGATCACGGGGGTTGTAGTTAACTTCTTCTTTAACAACTTGAAAGCTGACTTACATACCTCATCAAAATTAAACACAGAGTCCTTCTCTAAAAGACTGCACAAAGGTTTTGCCATTTTATAGAAGTCCTTTATGAATCTTCTGTAGAACCCAGCATGTCCCAAAAAACTTCTAATTCCCTTTACTGAGCTTGGTGGAGGCAGTTTCTCAATTGTTTCCAACTTAGCCTTGTCAACTTCCAGTCCTTGAACCGATACCTTGTGGCCCAAAATTATGCCCTCCTCAACCATAAAGTGGCATTTTTCTCAGTTAAGTATGAGGATCGTATCTTCACATCGCTGTAACATCATTACCAAATTCCCTAGGCAAGTATCAAAATTGTCTCCATAGACAGAAAAGTCACCCATGAAGACTTCCATGTTTTTCTCCACCATGTCTGAGAAGATGGCCTTTATACATCGTTGAAAGGTAGCAGGTGCATTACACAAACCGAATGACATTCTCCTGAACGCGAATGTGCTGTAAGGGCACGTAAATGTGGTCTTCTCTTGATCCTCAAGAGCGATGGTGATTTGGTTATAGCCCGAGTATCCATCCAATAAACAGTAGTATTCATGTCCCGCCAATCTGTCCAACATTTGATCGATAAAGGGTAGCGGAAAATGATCTTTTCGGGTTGCCTTATTCAACTTCCTATAATCTATGCACACCCTCCAACCTGTCACTATTCTTGTCGGAATTAACTCGTTATCCTCATTCTGTACCACGGTCATTCCCCCCTTTTTCGGCACACAATGAACCGGACTAACCCACTTACTGTCGAAAATCGGGTAGATGATATCGACATCCAACAATTTCAGAATTTCCTTCTTTACCACTTCCTTCATAATTGGGTTAAGTCGTCGTTGTTGCTCCACTATCGGTTTTGCATCATCTTCCATCAGAATCTTGTGCATGCAAAACGAAGGGATGATTCCCTTGATATCCGCGATCGTCCACCCTATCATTGCTTTATGTTCCCTAAGCACCCTCAAAAATTTTTCTTCCTGTAAATCGTTAAGTGCAGCAGAAATAATCACAGGTAAAGAATTTGAATTGCCTAAATACGCATACCTAAGGTGTTTAGGGAGTTGCTTGAGTTCCAGAGTTGGTGGCTCCACTAATGACGGTTTCAATTTTTTCGTGGCTATCGCCTCCGTGTGTAAAAGTTCAAATGGTGCTCTGAATTGGCTAACTCGTGGCAATGAATCTAACATCTGTAAGTAGTCCACAAATTTCGGGTCATCAAACTCTTCATCCCCCAATAATGTTGTTTCTAATGGATCGTTGACCAGACTCTTGCCCATGTCTTCACTGATGATCTGCTCAATTATATCCATCCTGAAACATTTTTCCTCATCCGTAGGGAATTTCATGGCCTTGAAGACGTTAAATTTTATTTCCTGATCTTGAACCCTCATAGTAAGTTCGCCTTTTTGTACGTCGATGAGAGTCCTACCCGTAGCCAAGAAAGGTCTCCCTAGGATAATCGGGATGTTCTTGTCCTCCTCAAAATCCAGAATAATAAAGTCCGCAGGGAATATAAACTTATCCACTTTAACCAATATATCCTCTACTATGCCTCTCGGATATGTGTTTGACCTATCCGCCAACTGCAATGAAATATTCGTAGGCTTTGGCGCGGGCAAACCCAATTCTGTGTATACTGACAATGGCATAAGGTTCACACTCGCCCCCAAATCACATAAGCACTTATTAAAAGACATGTTCTCGATCGTGCATGGAATAGTGAAACTCCCCGGGTCCTTTAGCTTTGGTGGCAACTTCTGCTGTAACACAACACTACACTCCTCTATTAGTGCCATTGTTTTAAAGTCTTCCCATTTCTTTTTCCTTAACAAAATCCCTTTCATGAACTTCACATAACTCAGCATCTGCTCTAAGGCTTCTGCGAATGGGATGTTAATCTGAAGTTTCTTAAACACTTCCAAAAACTTTGCGAACTACTTATCTAATTTCTGTTTTTGGACCCTCTGCTGAAATGGTGGTGGAGGATATATAACTGGTTTTTCGTCTAACTTGTTTTCTCACCTTGCTTATCCTCACCCTTGTTTCCTTCAATCACTTTACTGTCGTCAACTTTTTCATCCATTATCGCTGAATTTTTTGCATCTTTGCCAATGAGATATTTTCCACTCCTCAACATAATTGCCTGACACTGTTCGTGGTTCCCCTTCGGATTTCTCTCTGTATCACTCGGTAGGGTCCCTTGTGGCCTGTTATTTAATGCTAAGGTAATTTGCCCCATCTGATTTTCCAAGTTCTTGATGGCCATTACTTGATTTTTCATTGCTGCCTCATTGCTAGTTATGTATTTCGACATCAACTCCTCTAAATCTGGTTTTCTTTCCTGATGTTGAGCCGGTTATTGGTGATTCTAAAAACCTGGGGAATATGACGGTCGTGGAGCTTGATGTTGCTGATTATTGCTCCACGAGAAATTTGGGTGGTTCCTATTCCCCTGGTTATAAGTGTTTTGGTACATATTTTGTGGACCCCTGTTGTAGCTACCTCTGAACCGCATGCAGAATATTTGGATTTATTATGTCTTGATCTGTAGGATGGTCACCTTTGACAATTCACATACTCTCGCAACTTTCTTTGTACACGAGCCCCTGTCATGGCATCCAACTTCTTGGACAACACAGAAATTTGTGCTTGTATTGCTGTCACCCCATCTACTTCTAACACCCCAGCTGCCTTTTCCTGTGTCATTCTTGCCGTGGGGCACTGGTAGTTGTTAGCCGCTATGGTCTCAATCAAATTATAAGCCTCCTTATAACTCTTAGCCATGAATGCTCCACCCGATGCTGCATCAATACTAGTTCTGAGATTCTAATGTAGTCCATTATAAAAAGTATTCATTTGCAACCACTTCGGCAATCCATGATGCAGGCACTTTCTGAGTAACTCCTTGTATCTCTCCCATGCCTCATATAGCGACTCCCCATGTTGCAGCTCAAACATTTTATGTCATTTCTCATTTTGGCAGTTTTTGCCGGTGGGAAAAATTTGGCAAGGAATTTCTGAGCTAAGTCTTCCCACGTAGTTATCGATCCCGGTGATAGAGAATGTAACCAACTCTTCGCCTTGTCCCGTAAGGTGAATGGGAACAATCGAAGTCTCACCGCCTCATCCGACACCCCATTATACCTGAAGGTGTTGCAAATCTCCAGAAAGCTGATTAGATGTTCATTCGGATCGTCATTAGCCAATCCCCCAAACTAAACTGAATTCTGGATCATCTGAATTATCCCAGGCTTGATTTCGAATGTATTTGTAGCAATTGCGGGCCTGGTGATGCTCGACTGCAGTTTAGTCACCTTGGGTGTGGCGAATTCCCTTAACGCTTTATGATCTTCAGCTGCCATTGCTTCTTCTGTGTCTGAGTTTTCGAATTCTTTCCTTGTTTCCTTGATCCACTTACTTAACCTCTGAAATCTTCTTTCAATGTCGTCCTCAAAAAGAAGCAAGTCTGGATTTTTGGATCGTGTTTGCATAAACCAATTTCCAAAACCTGAAATAAGAACAAAAAAAACAAAAACAAAAAGTGTTTAAGTAAAACTGGACTAAATAAACTGATATTTTAAAAATATTAAAATCTAGACTAAATTGTCCCCAACAACGACGCCAAAAACTTGTTGGGTAAAATCTATATACGCAAAACATGAAAGTATACGTGGTCAACAAGTAATATATTAATGAATAGAGTATCGTTCCCACGGAGACAAATTAGTAAGAAATTTAACTTCACAATTACCAATTCCCTATTAATCCTAAATCTATTAAACTATTCAATTCAATGATTTAAATTTATAGAAACTAAATTATTAAATAAATAAACTATCACAAAACAATCACAAATATCAATATCTGGAATTTCAAACAAATAATGGAGAATTAGACTTATGATTTCACCCTAAGTTTCACTCTGATTTTCACACCTTTATTCCAATTCAATTCACTATCCCAGTTTATTAACCAAGAACACAAATGTAGTACTAGCCACCTCTCGATGCACTAATACCGTATTAACTTAAATCCACAATTTAGATAGAAACAAGTTAAACACCTTAATCAACTAACTCACTATATCTCTATGTGAATTAAAATTAAAGAAGGTTTAAGATTAAGTTCTCTATCCGATCACATGCGATGTCAAGCATATCTCTACCTTAACATTAATCAAGATTCTGCTATTCACAAAATTCATGAACACATGCTATATTAACTAAGTCTAGATTCGAATATCCTCTCTTGATTCCATACAAATCCACAACTAATTGTTGATCAGGCAATTCATAAATTCACGCTCAAATTAATATAGATAAACTTGAAAATAGCTTTATGAACTGAAAATCAAAGTTTACAAAATCATCGTTTCACTTAAGGATCCATCATAAGCCTAAAAAGTGAATTAGTTCATAATGAATGAAATAAAAACTGAATAATCTAAAGAAAACATCCTTTCAATTACAAATAAAAGACTAAGGAGAAGAATAGTGATGAACACCCTTCACGTAGCCTATAAAATTGCAATTGTCCCGAAAATATCCTCAAAATCTTCCTCCAATGCTTGCTATGAACAACTGGACTTTATCTTCGTAATATGCCTTGTGTGTTGCTTAATTCGTTGTTAATTGAGTAATAAGCATCCAACACACAAGTCCCAGCTGAAATCCTCTGCTTATTAGAGTCCATATGCTATTCAAATGCTTAAAGTTGTATCCCAGCAGAGTTCAAAACACAACAGAGAGTGCTCAGACTACACCCAGCCTTACGCGAAGTATACAAAATAAATATGTTTCCCACGGCCAAGTAGTCCAATCGTCAAAGGAATTTTTCTCATTTCAATTCTTGCTCCGATTATACACCAAATGCCTCCTTTTCTCATCATTCATCACACCAACTGTGACGCCCCCAAAATAGGTATACATCACCCATCTTGAGTCGCCAAATACATGGTACAAAATTCAAATACAACTTACTTATATAACAGTCGTGTAAAATACGACAAACTATAATCTAAGAGTTTTAATAAGAATATTTTCATCTAGAAGATATCCACACTCAATGGAGTCCTCATTACATTTATTGTCACACTATTTAACAGAATAGTGAGGACTACTAATGTTATCATCTGGACCGTCACTCCGTTCCCCGACTAGTCCCGACTACGTTCTCATTTCCTGAAGAGAACAAAAAAGAAAGGGTGAGCTCAACTAGCCCATGAAAAATATTATGACTAAGATAATGCAGAATAAATTATCATTAGCCTTCAACAATGTTAAACTGATAAAATATAATAAACATCAAGTTTAACTGCAGTGGAACAAGCAATCCATTAGAAGAGTAAAATAGAGAATAAAATCTACTATCTTCTTTGATTTAAAAGGTTTTTCCTCACTTTTATCGCTGAGACTCAGCTTAATAAATAAACCACATCATCCCTGCACTACGGCCAAGGATATTCATTAGTATCACGACCATAAATTATCCAAGCACTATGGGCCAAGGATATTCGTGTATTCATCATTGGTCATGATCATGCCAAGAACTGTCCATCAATGCACTACGGCCAATGAGGACTTTTATCACATCATTTGTAACATTACGGTCATGATTATACCGAATAATCCCTGGTCATAATCATACCAAGTCCATCTATGCACTACAGGCCATAGATGACTTTCAACATATTATAAACATGAGGATGATGACAATGATATAAGAATTCAATAAAATAAGTTCAAGGATAAATTTTTAAAGATTTATAATTTAATTTATCCAGAAATCAATAACGTCCAAATTGTCAACATGATAATGCTTTGTGGAGTAAAATTCAAGAATGCTTAGAAGAATATTTCCATGAAAAGATACTAGATGAAGCGCAAATATCCAGGATATTCTACTAATTTCATGGAGTATAGAAGCCAAAACTTTAACCAACTGAGTATAATAGAATATATGAAACTACAAATGGATTTTTGCCCGCCATGCGATAATGCACGTAGACAGATCATTTCCACAATTTAATAAGGAATGAATTCGAAGGATCATTCACCATGCATCACAGATAAACCGCATGAGACAAAGTTATTCCAACGTAATAATAAAGAATGGAACCAAAGTCATGCGTAATCGCATGCATGGGATATTCCAATGAATCATAAAGAATGGAATAACAACAAAATTCACCGTATATGCGATAGATCGCACCGCATGAAAGTTATTCCAACAGAATAATAAAGAATGGAATAACAGAAGAATTTCACCATGTATGCGGTACTTCGCATAGACAGGTTATTCTAACATAATAATAAAGAATGGAATAACAACCCTTACGAGTATTGAAAGAAAATAACTCTCTTCATGAATACGAAAGAATAATACCCCCTTACCTTAAAGAAACTGGATCTTTGGAATAGTGAGGTAGCGAGACTTCTCTTCTTCTTTCTCTCTATAATTTCTCTCTATAATAATTGATCTTGTGAGACTTAGTGAATTGGTGAGAATGAAAGAAGAATGAGCTTCTATTTATAGGAAAATATAGTTTTGATAATTGCACGTTTTGGGCCTCGAAATATTACAGTATAATACCTTCCTCTTTTTCTTCATTTTTAATTTAGTCCTGCAAGTATTATCAAACTTGTACCACCTCCCATAATAGTAAATAATATGAAATAATAGTTCATTCATGTGACTTAATAGTATAATCATGTGAAAAAATTAATTACAGTATAGTACCTTCATCTATACCTCCATTTTTAATTTAGTCATGTAAGTATTATCAATCTTGCACCAACTCTCCTAATAGTACATGAATGTGAATCAATAGTACACACATGTGATCAAATAGTTATAAGCATATGAAATAATAGCAATTAATTACTCATTTATCCGATTAATTTTCCGATTGGTCAATATAACCTCCAGACATCAATTATTATCGAAATAAATGTCGATTTCCACTAACACTAATAATCCCAACACAATGGAACTATCAATTTCATCTTTAATCAACACAACTTATTCATCATTAATATTATAACTCACAATATTTAACAACCAAGTCATTCCCAAGAAAGAGGGGGCTTTCCGATAAGAATTTCTCCTTATTGGCGCGCAATTAGGTGACCAAACCTCTCCTTGACAGAACTTCTAGACATTGTCAATATTGCAAATAATAATATGAATAACTTTGTCATCTCAATTATTGATTTAATAATAATAAATATTATGTAGATGATACTGTGACAATAATTGAATCAATAATATGAGAGATATGATGCATCAATTACTGTAGCAATAATTGAGTATAACTGAGTGAATTCTCACGTAAGCATCAATAATCAATACTGTGTGCTACTATGCAACCACGCCAGACATTCTTGTACTTTTACTCTTGGGTAGTTCAATAGTTTAATGGTAAAACTTTCGTAGTTATTTTTTATAAAAGAAAATTATGTCGCTTTCTAACTACGACAATACTTCCGTTATTAGGGTCCACCAATGATTGTCTTGTCATCGTATGAATATTCCCTGTTAAAACGAATATTCCCTGACCAATCGAATATTATATAACCACTTGCTTACTTTGCAAAATTTGAAAATATTATCCACAACTATAACATTATATCAAATCCACACCATAATATTCAAAAATATATTTCGAGAAAAGTATTCTTTATTCATAAAAGTTGGGGTCTTACAACCTCCCATTCTTATGAAATTTCATCCTCAAAATTAGGGTGCGTACCTGGTATGTCGAAGAGGTGAGGATACCTTGATCTCATTTCAGATTCTAACTCCCAGGTCATTTCTTCAACATCGTGGTTTCTCCACAAAACTTTGACTTGAGGTATAACTTTAGAGCGTAGAATATGATCCTTCTTATCCAAGATTTTAACAGGTACCTCTTCATACGTTAAATCTTCCGCTATCTCGTCCGGTTCTAATTCAATAATGTGGTTCGGGTGTTTCACATATTTACGTAACATAGATATGTGAAAAATGTTATGAACAAGAGACATACTTGGCAGTAAGGCGAGTCTATAGGCCACAATTCCTATTCGATTGAGGATTAAAAATGGGCCAATGAATCGAGGATTGAGCTTTCCTCTCTTTCCAAATCTCGTAACTCCTTTCCATGGAGCAACACGTAACAACACATGATCTCCAATATTGAATTCCACGTCCTTTTGATGAAGATCAACATAACTCTTTTGTCGATCTTGTGAGGTTTTTATACATTGTCGGATCGTTTGAATCTTTTCCATAGTTATACGTACCAATTCCGGTCCTAACAACGTTGCTTCACCCACCTCATCCCAGCATACCGGAGAACGATACTTTTTTCCATACAACGCCTTAAATGGAGCCATGCCAATACATGCTTGATAACTATTGTTGTAGGAAAACTCCACCAATGGTAAGAAATTATCCCAACTTCCCTTGAAGTCAAGGACACAGAGTCTTAATAAATCTTCAAGAGTTTGAATAGTTCTTTCCGACTGCCCGTCCATTTGAGGATGATATGCCGAACTAAATCGTAAATCCGTGCCCATAACTTTTTTGCAAACTAGAAATTCGGATCTTATTGTAAAATGATTTTATTAAATTAAATAATAATAAAATCATATTCCATGTATTATCAAGATGGTTGTCATTGTATAACCTATTGATGTTAGAATGTAATTAGTATTTGAGCTACGTGGATGAATTAAAGTGTTTGAATTTCCAAGATTTGAGCGAAAATAAAAGTTTTTTTCAGAAATTTTCGAAAAAACACTATTCATCGGTATTTGCTCGGGATATAATTTTGAGTTTAGAAATACGTAATGATGGAATAACAAGGTAAGATGGATTATGTAATAAAAATCTAGTTATGGAAAATGTAATAATTAAACATGGACTTAATTTATAAACTTTAAGGAAGGCGAGATAGAAATAGTAAGGAATAAGTAATAATGTATGATACTTTGGTATTATGCAAAGTAATGAAAAGCAGTATAATACTAAGTATTATCTGAGTTTTATAGGAAGGATGAAATACTATATATAAATTCTATATGAATTAGAATACTGAAAATAATACATAAACAATATGTATGTATATAAAAATGTTAATGGACTTGGAAGATTGGTTAACAATTATATACAAGTCAAAGTGAATTAAAGGAGAGGCCCAATCATTAATGAATGAACAAACTAGGTTTATTAATAATGAAAGCCCAAAGGATGATTTAATGTAAGCCCAAGATAGAATCCATGAGTTGTATGACCCACCCATGGGGCAAACCATATTAATATGGTTATTGTGGTGACCAAGTTAATGTGGTGACCAAGTTAAAGTAATGACCAAGTATTAAGAGTAATGACCAAGTTAAATGAGTAATGACCAAGTGTAGGATAAGAGTTGTGTTTAGCCAAGTAATGAATAATAAGGAGGTGGCTTAAGGAGGTGGGATGATTTAATGACCAAACTACCTAACTTTGCAAATTCTATAAATATAGAAAACTTACAAGCCATTTAACACTTGTTCAAATAATCCAACATTTCAAAAGTGCTTAAGTGTTAGAGAGAATAAGCTACCAATAAGTCACTTCCATAAGTAAGAAGAAGAAAGAAAGCTACCTTACCAAGACTACAAAAAAGTAGACTTCTTCTCTATTATCTTCTATCTCTACCATGATAGGTTGATAAGAAAAGATGGATTAAGAAACATGAATGATAAGAAGCAAGAAGAATGAATAAGTCAAATGAACTTAAGCCACATAAGTTGGCAATAAGTCATTTGAACTTATAAAAGTTATAAACTTATTATAAGTTAACCTTGAATATTAAGTATGAAAATATGATCTTGTAATGAAGAGAAGTGAATTAAGAACTTATATGATTATATGTATCATATATACATAAGTAAAGTTATATGTGAAGAACATGTAAAAGTATGATGATTAAGAAACTTTAATTGTCATAAGTCATGAATAATCAAATCTTAAGTAGTTTATAATTTGACAAGTTATAAGCTCATGAAGAATAAGTCAAAATCCAACAATGAATATAAGTTGTTGTATTAAGTATGTTAAGATGTTCACATGATGAATGAAGTTCATTTGTAATGTTGAACAAATCATAAGAATGAAGATTTAGGGAAATTGCGATTGGACGATAATCGTCGAATTAAGTAAAATTCTCGGAATAGAAGTCAAATTTTGTGTTTGATCACGGAACCATTGTTTTCCAATAGAGACAAGTCATATTTGGCATTTAAGAGTTGCGGACTCAAAAATGGCCAGGATTCGACTTAGAAACGAAAAAGCAGCGTTGAGCGTTCACGAGCGTTTATCGTTTTTCGTTAAAATGAACCAATAGGTGAATTTTTAGTAAACAAAGTCAAATAGATAAAATTCTTGCATGATCATGTAGATTACGTAATTTGTGAACCGTAGGCTTTTGAGCAGAGCCAATTCGGACTTATAACGAAGAAGTTATGCGTCAGGAAGTTCACAAAATTCAAAAGCTGAAATTGTTTTACGGTGCCTGAGTTGTTGGCATGCGCAACAACCCCAAACAAAAATGAGTCATTCATGTGCATAGAGAGTGTTGAGCACCTTTGCAAGAGTTCCTGCCATGGCGTGAACCATAGTTCAATATGTGGCGTAGCATGTATATCATGTCTATCGATACCAAAATCCTCTGGAGAGTGGCGGCATGTGCATGACCCATTAAGTAAGGACTCACTCATGCATGCGGCTAAGTCAGGAGACGGTGATGCTATAAGCTCGTGCAGCTGTGATATGAATATAAAGTATAAAATTGGCGCCGCATGACATGCTGATCTCGAAAACAAGGATAGTAATGAATGTTTCTAAGTACAAAGAAAAGAAAGCTAATTGATTTAAAAGTAAACTCAACTTAAGGAATGTAATGTAACATTGTTTAAACTTTGTTAAACCTTAAGGATGTTGTATAAAGGTTGAGATAACCTAATCGAATATAAATGCAAGGATAATGATAAACCAAAAAGAATAGTAATTGAATCTAATACACAATTAGATTGAAATGAAAGGTATGATATAGTCATATACATACTTGATTATATGTGACCTAATGTAAGGCATTATGTGATCATGTATTGTAGAGACTTGAGCGACTTGAACATAAAGTTAATATACCATAGCGAGCTAAAAGGCAAGTATTCTAACTCTTGTCTCGATTCAATCTGAACAAGTTTTTGAGGTTCATGTATTCTTTAGCATGAATTGAGGTATGTTGAAGTTAAAGCCAATTCCTTTGGCTAGACTTGATGTATTGATAATCTATTCATGTATTATCAAATGTTGCTATCTTTTTCAACTACTTGATATGGTTTTCAAAAAGAAAGGCGAAATGTTAAACAAATGTTTTGTCGGTAAAAAGCAGCGAGGCGCATTGAGGTTGCCAAATGCTTAAAAGCGTGCATCGTTTAATGGATGTAGTGTTGATCAACATAGAGTACAATAGGTTTGATCACCTAGAAGTGCTAAATAAGTAATATATCGGACTTCGGACTTGCTTTTGGTTGTCCTTTTCAATAAAGAATGAATACTCGAGGTCTTTGGCCGGGAGTGAATGTTTTACTAAATATTGTTATTATTGTAAAACATTTTGAAAGAAAAGATGAAGTGCTATTTTGAGTTATCAATAGTACTTCATAACTATTATTCGATTATTGAAGATATCTGATTTGTATGTTTCAAGCATGTTGTTATTAAATTGTTATACTTCTTTGAGCTAGTTATGCTCACTCTTGCTTGAACCATATGAATGCATTAAAATTGAAGCGTCCGAAGGATCGAAAAGGATAAAGGGAAAAGCTAAAAATGATTATTACTAAAATTTGTCTTGTAATAGTATAGGTCTATTGTTGTAATGTAAGCGATATTATGACAAAGAACCTTTGTAATGGGTATAGAACACAGGAAATGTAAATATTACTTTAAATATATAGAAGTTATGTTAGATTTCTTTGAGACTTTTCAATTGAATGAATGTATGAATGTTATGCAGATATAGCACCATCATCGGGGTTGGAAGATACACGGATTTGGGGCGCTACAAGTTGGTATCAAAGCCTAGGTTATAAAACTTAAGGGGAAAGTAGAACCTTAAGTCATAACCTTAAGAAAGAATAAAAAAGTAAAAGATGGAAAGTAACCTTATAAAAATGCATTATATTATGTTATGTATTTCTATTATTTTCTTGGCGTGTACTAATCAAACTATATTGTTTTATTGTAGATGTCGGGAGAAAATGATATGTATAGAGATATACATGTAGTGGCGAGGATTGATTAATCGGGTAGAATACTACCAAATCCGTAGCATGATGGAACGAGTTGGTGACAATCAGTGCAGGAGACTCGGACGATTTAGACTACATGTCTATATTTGATGGCATGCTAGAAGAGGAGGTGGGCGTGATGTCCTTTGACGAGTTCCACCTCTGAGGACCGAGTTCCACCTACGAGGAAATGTCTACGGGGGAATCGATGAAGGCATTGTTTATGTCGGTATTGGATAGGAATGTCCATTCTTGCCAAGAGGTTAAGGAGTTGAAAGAGAACTCCAAGGCTGTCCGTGAGGACAAGGCTAGCATGGAGGAATGTGGGAAGAGGAGCATGATGATAGAGTTCTAGCTAAGGACAAGGTCAGGAAGCTGAAATGTGAAGTCTTTGAGCTCAGCGGGGAGCTAAAGACTAAAAGAGGAAGTTGGAGAGGATGTCCTATATACATAGGAGTTCTCATGTAGATTTCCGGACGAGTGTAGTTGGATATCGAGATAGAAGCGAGGGACGGACCCGACACACTTTATCGGTAGAGATGTTATTATTAGAATGCGGCGGAAGAAAGATTTGAGAATGCCCTCGACGGATGTAGTCTAGCAATAGCTAGAGTAGATTAGATATGTAAATATTATGTATCTAGTAGTGACGTAAAACCCTCTTTTGTATAACAAAGGGTAGTCTTTTGTAAATCCCAATTTTGGAAAGTAATTGCGGAATGGTAATGTAATCGACTAAAATTTGGGTAATGTAAACAATGTAGTGTTAAACTACAAGTTATGAATCAATATAAGTCTTTTTATGGAATATGTTGAGTAATGAGTATGAGTTGTTGTTTGATTACAAATAATAACAAACCAACAAGAATAAAGTAATAATGATGTGTTGTTTTCTTATGACGACAAAATGCATGAAGAAGAGACAACAAAAATCGGTAGCGGTATTAATGTTAACCAATAGGAGGGTGGTCCGATTAATCAATCGAGGAGTTCGTTAATCTTTTAACTGGTTGCATTTAATAGAAAGAGGCTAATGTACACAGTGATTCACAGGAGTAATCTGAGCTACTACTTTTAAGGATTTCAAAAGTGTAGGTCATGGGAGTTCAAAGGAACTACGGACCTATAAAGCCAGGACATGGGTAAAAGAAATCGAGAAAGCATTTGTAATAGCAAATGTTGAGGAGGTCAAAGGTTGCCTTTGCAACCTATTTGATGAAAGGAGAGCCAACTTACGGTGGGAGGCAAACCAGGCTAGGGCGATATAGGAAACCTAACGTGGGAGAGGTTCGAGGAGATTTTCTTGAGAACTATTTTCCCACAGTATCTGAGAGAGGATGGAGATGAGGTTTCTTGAATTGAGACAAGGGATATGACAGTTCCCGATATCTTTGCCAAGTTTAATGAAGCTGCACGATTAACTCCACATCAGTGGACCTTTGAAGTGAGAAAGGCTAGAAGATTGACGGGGCTTGAAACCACAGCTCTATAAGCGAATCTACGTGTTCCAAAGTACTTCCTTTGGAACCATACTAGAAAAAGGCAATAATTGCGAAGGTGGGAATGAGGCTCTCGGCCCGATTACCACAAGGATAAGAAAAAAAAGGGCAAGGTTGATGGAGGAACCAAGGCCAGGGGGCCGATGGAAGTGGCAAGCAGTCGGAAGAGGAAGGGCTTTAACTGCAGGAATACGGAGTAAAACAAGGGACTCTAAGAGGAGGATGGAGGCACATAAAACTGCGGGAAGACTCACTTAGGAGTCTATCTCAAAAGAAAAAGCGGTTTGTTATAATTGTGGATGGGAAGGGCACATTTACTAAGCATCCCAATCAGAAGAAAAATCACGGATGTTTTGTATGTGGATCAATGACCACATAGCAAAGCTGCTGCCGAAGAAGGGATAGAAGGAAATAAAGGAACTAATAGCGGGAAGTTAGCTATTAGTGGTCCATTCAATAAAAATCAATGGCCCGCACTTTTAATATATGATGGTCCAAGATGCGGTGGCATCGGGGATGTAGTTCACGGTATTATTAGATCAACAATATAAATGCATCGTCTTTATTTGATTGGGTGCTACTTGTTAGTTTATAGCATGTGATTTTGCTAGGCGACTAGAATTATTTCTCGAAAAATTACCTATACCTTTGAACATTAAGGTAGCAAGCGAAGAGATAATTCTGTTGAAGATATTCATAGGAGTTGTTGCGTAGATGTGCGTGGTTGTAAAGTTATCGGTAGATTTAATCTGAAATAAAGTTAGGAGAATTTGACGTAATTCTCGGAATGGATTGGTTAATTAACCATGGAGCAATTATAGATTGCCAAAAGAAATGTGTGAGAATCGGGGCGTTGAAGCAACCTCCTGTAGTATTTTACGGTTGTAAATTGCTGAGACGTCCGTGTTGCCTTACGATGACACAAACTAGAAAACTCTTAAGGAAGGGTTGTGTAGGTTACCTATGCCATGTTGTTGATACCCGAGAGGTGGGAGCAACCATGGAACAAATACCTATAATAAATGAATTCATGGATGTATTTCCAAGTGAGTTCTGGGGTTTACTGCATGGGATAGGGAGATCAAATTTGTGATGAACATTGTGCGGGGGGCGGCACCGATCTCGAGGGCACCGTCTGCAGTATGGCGCGCTTGTGGAAATGAAAGAACTAATGGTTCGATTCACAGAACTATTGGACAAAAAGTACATTCAACCAAGTGTTTCACCATGTAGGGGAGCACCGGTGTTGTTTGTCGAAGAAAAAAGATGGATCGTTAAGGCTTTGTATCGACTATCGGGAGTTGAACAAGTTAACGATAAAGAATAAATACCCATTGCCGGGATCGATGATCTCTTTGATCAATTGAAAGGGCAAAGTATTTTCTAAAATAGATTTGCGAATGAGGGGTATCATCGGTTGAAGGTTAGGAAGGAAGATGTACCAAAGGCGCATTGAGGACTCGTTATGGTCATTCTGAGTTTACGGTGATGTCATTTGGGTTGTGAATGCACACTTTGCATTTATGGATATGATGAGCAGTGTTCAAATTATATTTGGACAAGTTAAATTGGTGTTTTTATCGATGATATTCTAGTCTATTCTAAGGCGCTTGAAGATCATCTTTGAACACTTAAGATTAGTGTTGGAGACACTAAGGAAGGAGAGAGTTATATCTGAAAATTCACCAAATGTGAATTTTGGTGGAAAAAGTCTGCGATTTTAGGTCATGTCATTGACGAGAGGGGATTCGATGGATCCGGTGAAGGTGGAAGCGATAATGAATTGGGAACAACCAAAAGCGCCGGTGAGGTGCGGAGTTTCCTAGGGTTAGCGGTCTTATCGAAGATTTATCCAATTTTTGAAGATAGCTACCTCGTTGACTAATTTAACAAGGAAGGCGGTGAAATACGTATGGGCGGATAAATGTGAGGCGAGTTTTCAGAAAGCGAAGAAAAAGATTAAGTGAAGCTCTGTTTTTTTGTCATTGCCGGATGACACGGGAAATTTTAGTATATAGTGATGCTTGGCATAGAGGACTTGGTTGTGTGCTTATGCGGCATGGCAAAAATCATTGCGTATATGCATCTCGGCGATTGAAGGATTATGAGAAAGTTTATCCTACTCATGATGCAGGCTGGCCGCGATGATGTGTTTGCCCTAAAGATATGGAGACATTATCTTTATGGGGAAAAATGTGAGATATATCTGGACCATAAAAGTCTAAAGTATATCTTCACTCGGAAGGAGTTGAATATGAGGACGAGAGAAGATGGTTTGGAGTTGATAAAGGATTATGATTGTGAAATCTGTATCACCTGGAAAAGGCCAATGTAGTTCTTAAGCGCGCCTTAAGTAGGAAGGGTCGGGAAAAGTTGTCTATGTTAACGACTCAAAATGAGTTAATAACGAGAGATGGCTAGGATGGAAATAGAAGTAAAATGCCGAGTGATTGAGGCGATTACTCTTTGCGATGGAGATGCAATCTACCATCGTAGAAAGAGTTAAGGAGAATACAACTCAAGGCGGACGAGTGTAACCAAATGAAGAAGCGGTTATCAAGAAGGAAGATGCTAAGTATAGTCTTGATAATGAGGATTATTAAGATTTGAGGGAAGAATTTGGGTTACGAATGAGGCGAAATTAAAGGAGCAATTGTTACAAGAAGCTCATAGTTAGAGGTACTCGATACATCTAGTAGCACTAAGATGTATCAAGACCTTGACGAGAGTTTTGGTGGCCAAACATGAAGAGAAAATAGCGAGTATGTGGTAGGTGCTTAACTTGTCAAAAAGTTAAGTAGAACATCAACGACCCAGATGGCTTAAATACGATCATTGGAGATTCGAGAATGGAAGTGGGAGCATATCACGATGGACTTACGTGGTGGGACTTAAACGACGCATAAAGATGCGATTCGATTTGGGTAATAGTGGACGGTTGGCGAAATCGGCTCACTTTTGCCAATTAGGGTCAAATATAACTTAGACCGATTAGCTAAACTTTATGTTAAGGAAATCATTTCCGGACATGGAGTACCGATGTCGATTGTGTCGGATCGTGATCCACGATTCACATCAAACTTTTGGAGGAGTTTGCAAGAAGCGATTGGGAACAATTTGAGGTTAAGCACAACTTATCATCCACAAACCGATGGGCGAGCGAAAGGACAATTCGAGACGTTAGAAGACATGTTGAGGTCTTGCGTCATGGATTTCAAGGGTAGTTGGGATGATCACCTACCACTAGTAGAGTTTGCATATAACAACGATTATCATCATGCAAGCATAGGTATCTTGCCGTATGAAGCTTTGTATGGGAGAAAGTGCGAAACACCTTTATGTTGGGATGAGGTGGGAGAAGCAGCGGGATGCTAGGACGAGGTTGGTGCGGCGGGACAGTGGGATGTGGTAAAGTTAATTCGGATCGTCTAAATCACATTTCGGGGATGAACGGAAAGAAGTATCTGGACTCACATAGACTAAGTCGAGAGTTTGAGGTGGGCTCGTATGTGTTTCTAAAAAGGTCTCTCCACAGAAAGGAAAGATACGCTTTGGAAAGAAAGGAAAGTTAAGTCCAAGGTTTATAGGACCTTTTGAGGTGTTAAAAGCGGGTGGGAGAGGTAGCTTATATGATAGCATTACCTCCGGACCTAGAAGCGAATACATAACGTGTTTCACGTATCGTATTACGTCCATATAAGCGGGACTATAAGCATGTAATCGAGTATGAGCGATTCATATAGAGAAAAGACTTAACATATGAAGAGTCGTAGATCACGAGATCATTGATAGAAAGGAACAAGTTACGAGGAACAAGGTAATACCATCGATAAAGGTATTATGGAAGAACCACGATCTTTGAAGAAGCAGCGTGGGAACTAGAAAAAAAGATGAAGAAAATTTTTCCTCATCTATTTGATTAAAGTAAGGCGAGATTACAGGACAAAATCTTTATAAGGGGGAAGAATGTAACAACGGCCAGAAATTCGGATCTTATTGTAAAATGATTTTATTAAATTAAATAATAATAAAATCATATTCCATATGTTATCAAGATGGTTGTCATTGTATAACCTATTGATGTTAGAATGTCGTAGTATTTGAGCTACGTGGATGAATTAAAGTGTTTGAATTTCCAAGAAAAAATAAAAGTTTTTTAGAAATTTTTAAAAAACACTATTCATCGGTATTTTTAGGGATATAATTTTGAGTTTTAGAAATACGTAATGATGGAATAACAAGGTAAGATGGATTATGTAATAAAAATCTAGTTATGGAAAATGTAATAATTAAACATGGACTTAATTTATAAACTTTAAGGAAAGGCGAAATAGTAATGAATAAGTAATAATGTATGATACTTTGGTATTATACAAAGTAATGAAAAGCAGTATAATACTAAGTATTATACGAGTTTATAGGAAGGATGAAATATTGTATATAAATTCTATATGAATTAGAATACAAAAATAATACATCAACTATATATGTATTAAGAAATGTTAATGGACTTGGAAGATTGGTTAACAATTATATACAAGTCCAAGTGAATTAAAAGGAGAGGCCCAATCATTAATGAATGAACAAACTAGGTTTATTAATGCAAAGCCCAAAGGATGATTTAATGTAAGCCCAAGATAGAATCCATGAGTTGTATGACCCATGGGGCAAAACCATATTAATATGGTTATTGTGGTGACCAAGTTAATGTGGTGACCAAGTTAAAAGTAATGACCAAGTATTAAGAGTAATGATCAAGTTAAATGAGTAATGACCAAGTGTAGGATAAAAGAGTTGTGCTAGCCAAGTAATGAATAGTAAGGAGGTGGCTTAAGGAGGTGGGATGATTTAATGACCAAACCACCTAGCTTTTGCAATTTCTATAAATATAGGAAACTTACAAGCCATTTGTTAGTTGTTCAAATAATCCAACATTTCAAAAGTGCTTAAGTGTTAGAGAGAATAAGCTACCAATAAGTCATTTCCATAAGTAAGAAGAAGAAGAAAGCTACCTTACCAAGACTACAAAAAAGTAAGACTTCTTCTCTATTATCTTCTATCTCTACCATGATAGGTTGATAAGAAAAGTTGGATTTAAGAAACATGAATGTTAAGAAGTAAGAAGAATGAATAAGAAATGAACTTAAGCCACATAAGTTGGCAATAAGTCATTTGAACTTATAAAAGTTATAAACTTATTATAAGTTAACCTTGAATATTAAGTATGAAAATATGATCTTGTAATAAGTTTATTAAGAGAAGTGAATAAGAACTTATATGATTATATGTATCATATATATACATAAGTAAAGTTATATGTGAAGAACATGTAAAGTATGATGATTAAGAAACTCAATTGTCATAAGTCATGAATAATCAAATCTTAAGTAGTTTATAATTTGACAAGTTATAAGCTCATGAAGAATAAGTCAAAATCAACAATGAATATAAGTTGTTGTATTAAGTATGTTAAGATGTTCACATGATGAATGAAGTTCATTTGTAATGTTGAACAAATCATAAGAATGAAGATTTATAAAATTTGCACGATTGGGCGATAATCGTCGAATTAAGTAAAATTCTCGGAATAGAAGTCAAATTTTGTGTTTGATCACGGAACCATTGTTTTCCAATAGAGACAAAGTCATATTTGGCATTTAAGAGTTGCGGACTCAAAAATGATGGATTCGACTTACTTAGAAGAAGAAAGCGGCGTTGAGCGTTCCGAGCGTTTATCGTTTTTGTTAAAAATGAACCAATAGGTGAATTTTTAGCAAACAAAAATCAAATAGATAAAATTCTTGCATGATCATGTAGATTACGTAATTTGTGAACCGTGTAGGCTTTTGAGCAGGCAATTCGGACTTATAACGAAGAAGTTATGCGTCAGGAAGTTCACAAAATTCAAAAGCTGAAATTGTTTTACGGTGCCTGAGTTGGCGCCCTTGCATGCTTCCCTAAAAACAAAATGAGTCATGCCATGTGCGGCGAAATAGTGATGTTTCAAAACACCTTTGCAAGAGTTCATGCATGGTGATGAAACCATAGTACAATATGTGGCGCCATAGCCATGTCTGATACAAAATCCTCTGGAGAGTGGCGGCATTGCATGTGCGATTCCATTAAGTAAGGACTCATGCCCATGGCGCAAGTCAAGGAGACGGTGATACTATAAGCTCGCATACATGCGTGAGATATAAGTATAAAAATTGGCGCATGCGCAGGCGCCGATCTCGAAACAAGGATAGTAATGAATGTTTCTAAGTACAAAGAAAAAAAGCTAATTGATTTAAAAGTAAACTCAACTTAAGGAATGTAATGTAACATTGTTTAAACTTTGTTAAACCTTAAGGATGTTGTATAAAGGTTGAGATAACCTAATCGAATATAAATGCAAGGATAATGATAAAAGCGAAGCGAATAGTAATTGAATCTAATACACCATTAGATTGAAATGAAAGGTATGATATAGTCATATACATACTTGATTATATGTGACCTAATGTAAGGCATTATGTGATCATGTATTGTAGAGACTTGAGCGACTTGAACATAAAGTTAATATCTGTAGCGAGGCCTTTAAAAGGCAAAGTATTCTAACTCTTGTCTCGATTCAATCTGAACAAGTTTTTGAGGTTCATGTATTCTTTAGCATGAATTGAGGTATGTTGAAGTTAAAGCCAATTCCTTTGGCTAGACTTGATGTATTGATAATCTATTCATGTATTATCAAATGTTGCTATCTTTTGTCAACTACTTGATATGGTTTTCAAAAGAAAGCTGAAATGTTAAACAAATGTTTTGTCGGTAAAAGCAGCGAGCACGTGAGGTTGCCAAATGCTTAAGCGTGCATACGTTTAATGGATGTAGTGTTGATCAACATAGAGTACAATATGTTTGATCACCTAGAAGTGCTTTCGTAAGTAATATCGAGACTTACTGGACTTGCTTAGGGTTGTCCTTTTCAATAAAGAATGAATACTCGAGGTCTTTGGCCAGGAGTGAATGTTTTACTAAATATTGTTATTATTGTAAAACATTTTGAAAGAAAAGATGAAGTGCTATTTTGAATTATCAATAGTACTTCATAACTATTATTCGATTATTGAAGATATCTGATTTGTATGTTTCAAGCATGTTGTTATTAAATTGTTATACTTGTTTGAGCTAGTTATGCTCACTCTTGCTTGAACCATATGAATGCATTAAAATTGAGCGTCCCGAAGGATCGAAAAAGGATAAAGGGAAAAGCTAAAAGGCGATTACTAAAAATTTCTTGTAATAGTATAGGTCTATTGTTGTAATATAAGCGATATTATGACAAAGAACCTTTGTAATGGGTATAGAACACAGGAAATGTAAATATTACTTTAAATATATAGAAGTTATGTTAGTTCTTTGAGACTTTTCAATTGAATGAATGTATGAATGAATGTTATAGCACCATCTGATATAGCACCATCCCGGATTTGATCGGGTTGGAAGATACATAATCGTAATCTTTCAATAGCTCAAGCCATCGTCATTGCCGCATGTTGAGTTCCTTTTGAGTGAAGAAATATTTGAGGCTTTTATGATCCATATAGATCTCCACCTTCTCTCCATACAGGTAATGCCTCCAAATCTTAAGCGTAAAAGCAACAACCGCTTGACTCTAGATCATGAGTAGGATAATTCCTCTCATATTCCTTGAGTTGTCGTGAGGCATAGGCTATGACTTTCCCATGTTGCATGAGAACACATCCCAACCCTTTGCACGAGCATCACTTTGTAGATGACAAATCCTCCAAGCCGGATGGTATTATCGAGCAGTCTTTGAAATAAGCCTCCTCTTGAGTTCTTGAAAACTCTTCTCACATTCCTCGCTCTAACCGAATTTTGTATCTTTCTGAGTCAGCTGAGTTAATGGAGTAGTGATTCTAGAAAACCCTTCTACGAATCTCCGATAATAACAAGCTAAGCTGAGAAAGCTACGTACTTCAGTCACTGACTTAGGTTGCTCCCAACTTTAAATTACTTCAATCTTTGCTGGGTCAATAGATACTCCATGATTTGATATCACCTGCCCAAGGAATGCTACTTCCTCAAGCTAGAACTCGCATTTCTTCAACTTGGCATATAACTTGTTTTCACGAAGCTTTTGGAGTATCAGCCTCAAGTGTTGCTCATAATCTTCACGGCTTTTGGAGTAAATGAGGATGTCATCAATAAAGACGACCACAAAGTGATCCAAATATTCTTTGAATACTCGGTTCATCATATCCATGAAGGCAGCATGAACATTAGTTAATCCAAAAGAAATGACTAGGAATTCGTAATGCCCATACCGGGATTACGAAGCGCCTTTGGAATGTCATCAGTTTTAATCTTCAATTGATGATATCCGGAACGAAGATCAATCTTTGAAAAGAATTTGGATCCTTGCAACTGGTCAAACAGGTCATCAATGTGAGGCAACGAGTACCTATTTTTGATGGTGACATGATTCAACTCCCGATAATCAATATAAAGTCGCATACTTCCATCTTTCTTCTTCACGAATAGAACAAGAGCACCCCAAGGAGACGTACTAGGACGAATGAAACTGTTGTCTAACAATTCTTGCAATTGGGTCTTTAACTCCTGAAGTTCAATAGGATCCATTCGATATGGGGCTTTGGAAATGGGTTTTGTACCGGGTTCAAGGTCGATAAAAAATTCAATTTCACGCTCTGGGGTAAGCCAGGAAGTTCTTCAGGGAATACGTCAGGAAATTTATTAACAATAGAAATATCTTTCAAATCTGACGTATTTTTGTTTAAATCTGTGACATGAGCTAAGAAAGCTTGACATCCATTTTTCAATAAACGAATAACTTTATGGCTTGAGATGACAGTGATTAATTTTAATGGTTTGGTTGCTTGAATTCACATAATAGGTTGATTAGGAATATGAAAGCTAACAACCTTATGAAAACAATCAATTTTAGCATGATGAGAGTTAACCAATTAATCCCTAGAATTACGTCAAATGCAAGTATTTTTAAGGAGATAAGATAGATAGGTAACATGCAGTTATCGATTTGAATCAAACCAGACTTATAAACAGTGGATGTAATGAAGGTTTCTCCCAACGGAGTTTCCATAGATAAGTCAAAGTCTAATTTCTCCGGAGTCAAATTTAAACGTTGAGCGCAAGTAGGAGAAATAAAAGAATGGATAGAACCGATATCAAATAATGTATAGACTTTGCTAGAATTTATGATAAGCTTACCCGTGATGACCTCGTTCGGGTTCCTTGCTTTCTGGGAGGTCACAACAAACGCTCTCCCTTGAACTACTAGTTTTGACTTGTTTGGGACGGACTTTGATGCCTCCATCCCAGCTGGACTTGACTTCGGTGCACGACAAAATCGGGCTAAGTGACCTTCTCTTCCACAATTATAACACGCTTTGGATGGCATCGCATTGCAGGTTGATGATGTGTCCTCCCTCGCATTTGAAGCATATGATAGGTGGTCGTTCTCCATCCTTAACAACGGGTGCTGGTGATGACATCTTTCCATCATTATTGAATCTCTTCTTTTTGAAATGTCCACTTTTATTGTCTTGGCCATGATTACCACCGAAGTGGTTACCATTTCTGGCATATTGATTCCCTCCACGTTTGTTGTCACCGCTTCGATGACTGCTACCACTGGTATTATCATTTTGTCATCTGCTTTCTCTTGGTTTGGTTGACTCGTTATCGCGCTCCAATAACTGAGCCCTATTTACAACATCTGAATATAAACACAGTTTATGAGAAATTAGATATTGACGTATCTCAGGTTTCAAACCTCTTAGAAACATCTGCGTCATTATTTCCTCATTATTAACCAAGTGAGACGCAAACCGGGATAACTCGGCAAACTTAGCTTCGTATTGTGACACGGTCTTATTGTTCTGCTCAAACTTGATGAACTCTACCTCTTTTATGTGACGAATACTTTTGGGAAAGTACTTGTCATTGAATAGTTCTTGGAACTTCTCCCAAGACATCTTGATCGACGAAAGTTGAGTACGCTTTCTGATTCCCACCGATGTCTGCCTCTCCTCACAACATAAAGGTGGCAAAGGGAACCCTTTGCTCCTCGGAGCATCCCAATACATCAAATATCTTGGTGATCTGCTTTATCCATGCTTCCGCCTTAGTTTTGGCTCTCCAATAAACTCCGGTGGTCCCAGCTCCTTGAACTGTTTAGTGGTGACCGTCCGAGAGTTTCCAGTGTTTCCACCTACATTTTGGATGAGGCCGCTCTACTTTGATGTTGCATGAATTGCATAAAGCCTCTAAACATTCCATCGTTCATCAGTTGGTCAGTGTTGTTGTTTGCTTGAGGATTGTTGCCTTCCTGATGCACATTATCCTGATTATTGATCTATGGAGACTCAACGGTCTCCTGTGCTCCATTGCTATTCTCAACATTCTCGGATGTCATTTTCAAATACTACCACAAAACAAGGGTTAATTGACATGCAACATATTATCCCTATACTGGCCAGATTAATTAAATACCAAATAAACTTAGGTAGGTCATACTAGCGAAGGAATTCCCCGTCTCTCCCCTCCTAGTTCTAGTCTCACATCTTAACCAGCGATCATATCCCTAAGCTTTGATACCAACTGTTACGCCCCCAAAATAGGTATACATCACCCATCTTGAGTCGCCAAATACATGGTACAAAATTCAAATACAACTTACTTATACAACAGTCGTGTAAAATACGAAAAAACATAATCTAAGAGTTTTAATAAGAATATTGTCATCTAGACAATATCCACACTCAATGGAGTCCTCATTACATTTATTGTCACACTATTTAACAGAATAGTGAGGACTACTAATGTTATCATCTGGACCGTCACTCTCGGTTCCCCGACTAGTCCGGCCACGTTCTCATTTCACGAAGAGAACAATGAAAGAAAAAGGTGAGCTCAACTAGCCCAAGAAGAAATATTATGACTAAGATAATACGAAATATATTATCATTAGCCTTCAACAATGTTAAACTGATAAAATATAATAAACATCAAGTTTAAGCTGCTAGTGAACAAGCAATCCATTAGAAGAGTCAAGTAGAGAATAAAATCTACTATCTTCTATGATTTAAAGGTTTTTCCTCACTTTTATCATTGAGACTCGACAATAAATAAACCACATCATCCACTCGCACTATGACCAAGGATATTCATTAGTATCATGACCACAAATTATCCATGCACTACGGGCCAAGGATATTCGTGTATTCATCAATGGTCATGATCATGCCAAGAACTGTCCATCAATGCACTACGGCCAATGAGGACTTTTATCACATCATTTGTAACATTACGGTCATGATTATACCGAATAATCCCTGGTCATAATCATACCAAGTCCATCTATGCACTACAGGCCACAAATGACTTTCAACATATTATAAACATGAGGATGATGACAATGATATAAGAATTCAATAAAACAAGTTCAAGGATAAATTTTTAAAGATTTATAATTTAATTTATCCAAAAATCAATAACGTCCAAATTGTCAACATGATCTTTGCTTTATGGAGTAAAATTCAAGAATGCTCGAAAGAATATTTCCATGAAAAGATCTTTGGATGAAGCGCAAATATCCGTGAGGATATTCTACTAATTTCATGGAGTATAGAAGTCAAAACATTAACCAACCGAGTATAATAGAATATATGAAACTCAAAATGGATTTTTGCTCGCCGTGCGGTAATCCACGTAGATGATCATTTCCACAATTTAATAAGGAATGAATTGAAGAATCATTCACCATGCATCTGATAAACCGCGCCGCATTGCATGCAAGTTATTCCAACAAAATAATAAAGAATGGAACCAGGTGCCGTAATCCGCACAGACATGTGATATTCCAACAAAATAATAAAGAATGGAACCAGGTCATGCATAATCCGCATAGATGTGATAATCCAATGTAATAATAAAGAATAGAATAACAACAAAATTCACCGGGCATGCGATAGACCCTTATGCATGAGTTTATTCCAACAAAATAATAAAGAATGTAATAACAGAAGAATTTCACCATGTATGCGGTACTTCGTATAGACATGTTATTCCAACATAATAATAAAGAATGGAATAACAACCCTTACGAGTATTGAAAGAAAATAACTCTCTTCATGAATACGAAAGAATAATACCCCTTACCTTAGAAGAAACTGGATACTGGAATAGTGAGGTAGCAGACTTCTCTTCTTCTTTCTCTCTATAATTTCTCTCTATAATAATTGCTCTTGTGAAACATAGTGAATTGGTGAGAATGAAAGAAGAATGAGCTTCTATTTATAGGAAAATATAGTTTTGATAATTGCACGTTTTGGGTCTCAAAATATTACAGTATAACACCTTCCTCTTTTTTTTCATTTTTAATTTAGTCCTGCAAGTATTATCAAACTTGCACCACCTCCCCTAATAGTAAATAATGTGAATTAATAGTTCATTCATGTGATTTAATAGTATAATCATGTGAAAAAACTAATTATAGTATAGTACCTTCATCTATACCTCCATTTTTAATTTAGTCATGTAAGTATTATCAATCTTGCACCAACTCCCCTAATAGTACATGGATGTGAATCAATAGTACACACATGTGAACAAATAGTTATAAACATGTGAAATAATAGCAATTAATTGCTCATTTATCCGATTAATTACCCGATTGGTCAATATAACCTCAAGACATCAATTATTATCGAAATAAATGTCGATTTCCACTAACACTAATAATCCCAACACAATGGAACTATCAATTTCATCTTTAATCAACACAACTTATTCATCATTAATATTATAAGTCACAATATTTAACAACCAGGTCGTTCCGAGGAAAGAGGGGGCTTTCCGATAAGGATTTCTTCTTATTGGTGTGCAATTAGGTGACCAAACCTCTCCTTGACAGAACTTCTAGACATTGTCAATATTGCAAATAATAATATGAATAACTTTGTCATCTCAATTATTGATTTAATAATAATAAATATTATGCAGATGATACTATGACAATAATTGAATCAATAATATGAGAGATATGATCAAAGAATTCTTCAGAGTAATAATTGAGTATAACTGAGTGACTTCTCACGTAAGCATCAATAATCAATACCGTGTCTTACTATGCAACCACGCCAGTATTCATTGTACTTTTACTACCGGGTAGTTCAACGGTTTAACGGTAAAACTTTCATTGCTATTTTTATAAAAAGATAATTCTGTCGTTTTCTAACTACGATAATACTTCTGTTGTGGGGTCCACCAATGATTGTGTCATCGTACGAATATTTTATGTTAAAACGAATATTCCCCGACCAATTGAATATTATATAACCGCTTGCTTACTTTGCAAAATTTGAAAATATTACCCACAACTATAATATTATATCAAATCCACACCATAATATTCAAAAATATATTTTGAGAAAATTATTCTTTATTCATAAAAGTTGGGGTCTTACACCAACCACCCTACACATGAAAGAACACAAAACACATAAAAACGAACATGAAAACAAGAAAATAGCTACGATTAAGCATGAAATGGACAACGATTCGTGGATATTGTAACAATCCAGATTTTTAATTAAAAATTTAAATATTTATTGAATTATATAAATATTTAATGGATGTGTTTATCGTTGAATAAGTATTTGTTTAATTGATTTGATTTGATTTGATGTGATTTGATTATTTATTTGTTTAATAAATAATTAATGAGTTAAGGAAGATAATTATTTTGAAATAGTAATCTAATTTAATTTAATAATTAAGTTAGAGAGTTTATAATGATCAAATAAATTATTATATTATGCAATGATTTGTTATTAGAATTAATTAATTAAGTATGAAAACTTAATTAATTAGAAGTGTGACAAATAACTATATTATAAGTGGTTATTAAAATAAATTAAAGTAGTTTTAATTTATTTTGCCAAACAAGGCTTAAATATATTAAGTCTTTAATTTTAAAGCGTTTTGCCAAACAAAACCCTATGGCTTTTGGATTTTTAAATTTGATTTATTAGTAATATAAATTAAATTAAATAAAATATAATAATTATGGTAACCGCTGAATTAATAAGGCCATTAGTAGTGTCGGTTTTAAATGTTTGAATAAGACGTGCGTTTGGGTTAGTTTTAGTTTACGTATAATGCATTTGGCTTAAGCCTAAGAAGAAAAATAGAAGTTTTCTGAGAAGGAGAATTACAGAGGGTTTGAGAGAGAAGTATCAGAGAAAATTGAGAGAAAGGGTTCTGTAATTCCAAAATGTTTCTTAGTGATTAGCAAGTAATTTCAAAGCAACAAAAGGTATGTTTTATAATCTTAACATATATCTTTTACAGTATAATTCCTTAGTCTATGTGTTCTTGAAATTCACTCACTGAGGTATAATATGTTTACAAAAATTTTCTGTAATCCATATGTTTTACTAATTGATGATGAAACCATATGTTTTGATAATAACTAACATATATATATGATTGTAGTTTACAAATATGTTCAAAGAGAAACGAAATTGGTTTTACAGTGGACATATGAGGATGAACATGAACATGTTTTGGAGTATAACAAAATTAGTATGTGATTGTATGCTAATTGTGAAATTGAAGCTTATGTATGTTAATTGGGTATGAATTTCAGAGAATCATACTTTAAAGTAATCAAGTTTGAGTTATTATTGATATTACAGTGTTAAACAACATTAACAATGGAGTTTTTCTTTAAAACAGTATTTTCAAAGAATTAAGTTTTCTAAAGTAGTTGTTTAATTGTTGGTAATTGTTATATGGATGATTGTTAACGTTTATGTGTAGTTTACGATGAAGTTATGCATGTTAATTAGTGTTAGAAATTAAGTTATAGATGTAAATTTAGTTGTTCATTCTTTCGTGGTTGGTTTCAGAAGTTTTGCCCAAATACCAAAAAATGGAGCCCCAACGTCGAAATTCGCGCCTCAAATACCAAAATTCAGCTTGACACCAGAAGTTCGCACCCAGCCCTGAATTCGTGCCCCAAAGACTAATCTCGTCTTCTTGGCGCCATTTAGTTTAGTTCTCGTATGCTGGCACGGGGACAAAAAGTCTCTGAGTCAGACGGTTTTGGCCTCCTGTAGTAAAACGGCCAAAATGTTCTCATACGAACTCCGATTGAGTTGATTCAAGATGATCCGGAACGAGGACGAATAGACCTACAACTTTCATGCTTTAAGTGTT
Source organism: Panax ginseng (assembly GCA_020205605.1). Lineage (NCBI taxonomy): Eukaryota > Viridiplantae > Streptophyta > Magnoliopsida > Apiales > Araliaceae > Panax > Panax ginseng. The sequence continues at coordinate 64,243,140 of CM035150.1, forward strand.
TTAATTTGAGGTCTATAACAGTAGTCAAAATGGTCATCTTTAGGACTATTATGTTTTTTTAGGGGCAATCGGGATGCGTCGAGCATGCACATATGCATGTGTAGTCTTTGACCATAAAAGATGATGTCCTAAGTTATAAAACATGAATGTTAGTAAATATAATGATGCTTAACATTAATAAATGATGTATTAGATAAGTTATTGAAGCATAGTAAGCATACACAAGAGAGGCAAATCCAAGGCAGTGTTTGAATGAACGTCGAAACGCCGTGCCAAGTGTTAACGAACTTAAAAAGTGTTTCAATTCAATTGAAATGAATATTATAGGATATGAAATGGGTTTAACATAAAACCAATAAGTAGTCCTAGCAATACTTAAGCACTTGAATGAACTTCGAGTTTGACTAAGAAGAAATATAGTGAGTTAACACAATCTAATTGAACATTGTGTGCTAATTAATAGGAAAGATTATGAGATGTGGAGTAGAGTTTACATTACAATTACTATATGTTGTTATGTGACTAATAGTTGATGTGTATGATTATATAATTGTGTAGGGCACGTGAAGTGCAGATAACTGTAAGCTGTTAATCTATTATTGGTAAACAACGATCAAGGTAAGTCTTTCAGTTCCTATTTTCTACGTGGACTTGATGAACTGTTTTAAATTACATGATATGTTATGTATGTTGAAATCATGAAATGTTAAAGTTAATATATGACTGCATTGTTTTGGCTAAGTAATGATGATTGAGTAAGGAACTCAATCTTTATATTTGCTATGTGAATTAAAAGCATGTATGCCATGTTACTTTAATGAGATGTATATCGAGCATGTTATTATATGCTATGTGATGCATGAAAACTGTTAGACTTTGCTGGGCTGTCGAGCTCACTCTTGCAAATAACCACTTTTGCAGGTCAAGATTTTAAGGTAAAGATATGTGCTAAGTGAGTTATAGAGATCTATATTCACGAAGATTACTTATGTTTTATGAGAAATGTATTTCATATTTTGAATGTAACATGTTGTTGAATTGTAAGTTGAGTTATCCAATGTATATGGATATTTAGTTATGATGTAAGACTTTGTATTTTGTTGTAATGATTCATGATATAAGATTGAATCAAAGAGATGTAATGTAAAGGTTGCGATTCAGGGCAAGAAAGAAAGAAATGTATAAATGTTTTAAATATTCTGCAATTTTAGTGTTTTTAATATCGAGTAATGATGTAAAATTAGAGATTTAATGTATGGTTAACGACCGGAGTCGAGATTTAATTTGTATGGATTTTGGGGTCGTTACAGATATATAAAATCCACTTATCAGTGACATGCTTTCTCGTAGACTAACTGATACGGAGACATCCCAATTGGTGTCTTGTATGTTGTCCTGTAAGCCCATAGTGCGTCGTCTAACTTTAGAGACCAATCTTTTCTGCTTGGATTTATAACTTTCTCTAAAACTTTCTTAACCGCTCTATTGGAGCCTCAGCTTGACCACTCGTTTGGGGGTGATATGTCATAGCCACCCTATGATTGATCCCATATTTCACTAAGAGAGCTGTAAATGATCTGTTGCAGAAGTGATTACCTTCATCACTTATGATTTCTCTTGGCGTGCCAAACCTTGTAAAGATATTCTTTTGTAAGAACTTGAGAACCACCTTGGAATTGTTTATAGGGAGTGCTACGGCTTCAACACATTTAGACACATAATCTACAGCTAGCAAGATGTACATGTTATTGAATGAAGGAGGAAATAGTCCCATAAAATCCATCCCCCATACATCAAAAATTTCCACTTCCATGATAGTGTTGAGCTGCATCTCATTCCTCTTTGATATATTGCCCACCCTTTGACATCTGTCATAGTTTTTCACAAACTGGTGGGCATCCTTGAACACAGTAGGCCAGTAAAATCCTGTTTTTAGTACTTTGTCCGCTATCCACTTACTACCATAATTTCCCCATATGTAGATGAATGGCATTCGTGTAGAATATTTTTCACTTCACTATACGGCACACACCTCCAAATCATCTTGTCTGCACACTGTCTGAATAAGTATGGCTCGTCCCACATGTACCACTTAACGTCATGTAGGAACTTCTTTTTCTGTTGACGTGTCAGATCAGGGGGAAGGATTTTGCTCACCAAGTAATTGGCAAAATTCACAAACCATGGAAATTCTTAGTTGACACCAAAAAGCTGCTTGTCCGGAAACGATTCATTAATTACACACTTATCAGCTTTATCCTTATCCGGATTTTCCAACCTCGAAAGATGATCCGCCACTTAGTTTTTTGTCCCCTTCCTATCCTTTATTTCCAACTCAAATTCCTGAAGGACTAGAATCCATCTAATTAGTCTAGGCATGACATCCTTCTTTGAAATCAAATAACGAATTATCGAGTGATCCGTGTATACCACCACCTTTGTTCCAATAAAGTAGGCTCTAAATTTGTCAAAGGCGTGTACTATTGCAATTAACTCCTTCTCGATGGTTGTGTAATTTAATTATGCATCTGTAAGGGTTTTACTTGCATAGTATATGACATGGAATATCTTCTCTCGGCGTTGACCCAAAATAGCCCCTACCGCATAGTCGCTCGCATCGCACATTAACTCAAAAGGCATAGTCCAATCCAGTGCGATGATTACTGGAGCTGTAGTCAACTTGGTTTTCAACTGCTCAAACGCTACTTTGCACTCCTCATCAAAACTGAGTACTGCATCTTTCTATAAAAGACTGCACAATGGTTTTGCAATCTTAGAGAAATCCTTTATAAATCTTTTGTAGAATCCGGCATGTCCAAGAAAACTGCGGATACCCTTTACTGAATTCGGCGGTGGAAGAATCTTGATCGTGTCTAACTTTTCCTTATCAACCTCCAAGCCTTTTGCAGAGACCTTGTGCCCCAGAATTATCCCTTCTTCAACCATAAAGTGGCACTTTTCCTAGTTAAGCACCAAATTAGTTTCCACACATTGCTTTAGGACCATAGCCAAATTTTCTAGACACTTATCAAAAGTGTTTCCATAGACTGAAAAGTCATCCATGAAAACTTCAATGTTCTTCTCACCATGTCCGAGAAGATGGCCATCATACATCTTTGGAACGTAGCTGGTGCATTACATAACCCAAAGGACATCCTTCTAAATGCAAAGGTTCCGTATGGGCATGTAAAAGTGGTATTCTTTTGATCCTTTGGAGCTATAACTATTTGGTTGTACCCCGAGTATCCATCAAGTAGACAATAGTATTCATGTCTAGCTAGTCGGTCCAACATCTGATCAATAAAGGGTAAAGGAAAGTGATCCTTCTGTGTTGCCTTATTCAGCTTCATGTAGTCCATGCAAACCCACAATCCGATCACTGTCCTCATCGGAATTAGCTCATTATCTTCATTCTTAACCACTGTCATTCCACCCTTTTTTGGTACGCACTGTACTGGACTGACCCATGTACTGTCTGAAATTGGGTAAATAATTCCCGTATCCAACCACTTCAGTATTTCTTTCTTTACCACTTCTTTCATGATTGGATTTATTCGTCTCTGCTGTTCCACTGATGGCTTTGCATCCTCTTCCATGAGAATCTTGTGCATGTAGAATGATGAACGTATTCCCTTTATGTCGACAATTGTCCAGCCTATTGCAGATTTGTATTCCCTCAAAATCCTCAGCAATTTATTTTCCTATAATTTGTTAAGCGCATATGCAATAATAACAGGTAAAGTATTTAAATCACCCAAATAAGCATACTTGAGGTGTTTAGGAAGCGGTTTGAGCTCAAGAGTGGGTGGCTCCTCAAGTGATGGTTTCATCCGAGCTGAAGCTCTTTCTTCCGTGTGAAGTGGCTCGAACGGAACCTTGAATCTACTAACTCGAGGCAAAGAATCCAGGATATGTAAGTATTCCACAAACTCTGGATCATCCAAGTCTCCATCCCCTAATAGTGTGGTTTCTAATGGATCATTGACCAAACTTTTTACCAGGTCTTTATTAACTATCCGGTCGATGACATCCACCCTGAAACACTCCTCTTCATCAGTAGGGAACTTCATGGCTTTAAATACATTGAATGTGACTTCTTGATCTTGAACCCTCGTGGTTAATTCCCCTTTTTGAACATCAATGAGAGTCCTACCCATAGCCAAAAATGGTCTCCCTAAGATGATTGGGATGTTCTTGTCTTCTTCATAATCCAAAATTATGAAATCTGATGGAAAAATATATTTGTCCACCTTAACCAAAATGTCCTCCACAATTCCTCTTGGATAAGTTATCGATCCGTCTACTAATTGGAACGATATGTTTGTAGGCTTTAGAGCTGGTAGACCCAATTCAATATAAATAGATAATGGCATGAGGTTTACACTTGCCCCCAAGTCATACAAACACTTTTTGAAGGCCATATTACCGATCGTGCAAGGTATGGTGAAACTCCCCGGATCCTTCAACTTTGGAGGTAACTTTATCTATAAAATTGTGATGCATTCCTCCGTCAAAGCGATAATTTCGTAATCTTCTAACTTTTTCTTCCTTGACAGAATACCCTTCATGAATTTGGCATAACTTAGCATCTGCTCTAGGGCTTCTGCGAAAGGAATATTGATTTGAAGTTTCTTGAAAACTTCCAAAAATTTAGCGAATTGCTTGTCTAATTTCTATTTTTGGGCTCTCTATTGAAACGGTGGTGGAGGATACACAACTGGCTCAACATCTGACTTGGTCTTGTCAACTTGCTTTTCCTCACCCTGTTTCTCTTTAACCACTTTGTTTTCGTTCTCTTTGACATCCTTCTTAGCTGAATTTTTTGCATTTTTCCCTTCAAGATGATTTCCACTCCTCAAAGTGATTGCTTGACACTGCTCATGATTTCCCCTTTGGATTTTTTTTCTGTGTCACAAGGTAAAGTCCCTTGTGATCTATTATTCAGCGTTAAGGCAAGCTGTCCCATCTGATTTTCTAAGTTTTTGATGGCCACTGCTTGTGATTTCATTATCGCCTCGTTTGCCGATATATAATTCAATAAGAGCTCTTCCAAATTTGTCTTCTTTTCTTGATGCGTAGCTACTTGCTGATGCTGATTTTGGAACCTGGGGTATAAGAAGGTCACGGAGTCTGCTAATTTTGATTGTTACTCCACGAAAAGTTGGGATGGTTCCTATTCCCCGGGTTGTAGGCATTTTGATACATGTTCTGCGGAACCCTATTGTAGCTGCCCACAAACTGTATCGATGCTGGGTTGATGGCACATTGTTACAAGGATGTTCTCTTGCATAATTAATTTGCAAACATATGCCACTTTCTTGTGGTTGTGCACTGTCGAGCATCCATTTTCTTTGATAAGGTTGAAATCTGCGTACCGCTAACGCCAAGCATTTACCCTGCTCTACCTCTAATACCCCTAATACCACCTTGGGTTGTGTCATTCTCGATGTAGGCCACTGGTAGTTATTAGCTACCATTGTTTCTATTAGCTCATATGCCTCCTCATAGCTCTTAGCCATAAACGCTCCACCCGAAGCTGCATCTATGCTTGTCCTAAGATTCCCATTCAACCCATTGTAGAACGTATTCATCTACAACCATTTAGGTAGTCCATGATGAGGGCACTTTCTGAGAAGTTCCTTGTACCATTCCCATCCTCATATAAAGACTCCCCATGCTGCTGCTCAAACATGGTGATCTAGTTTCTCATCTTTGCAATTTTTCTGGTGGGAAAATTTTTACCAAGAACTTCTGAGCGAGGTCATCCCAAGTAGTTATCGATCCCGGTGGTAGACAATGTAACCAACTCTTCGCCTTGTCCCGCAGTGTGAACGGGAACAAGTGAAGTCTGACTGCGTCATTTGACACCCCATTGTATCTAAAGGTGTCACAGATTTCCAAAAAGCTAACCAAGTGCTTAATTGGATCGTCGTTGGCTAATCCCCCAAACTGAACTGAGTTTTTAATCATCTGAATAGTCCCAGGCTTAATCTCAAAAGTATTTGCAGCAATCGCCGGCCTGGTGATACTCGACTGAAGCTCAGTCACCTTAAGAGTAGCATAATCCCTCAGCGCTTTTTGATCTTCTGCAGCCATTATTTCTTCCTTCTCAGAGTTTTTGAAGTTTTCCTTAGTGTCTTTAATCCACTTACTTAGCCTTTGAAACCATTTCTCGATATCGTCCTCGAAAGGAAGTAAGTCTGGCTTCTTAGACTGAGTTTGCATAAACTAACTCAAAGAACCTGGAACAGGAAAGAACAAAATAAAAGAAAAATTATTTAAGTAAAACTGAACTAATTAAACTGATATTGAAAAATATTAAAATCAATACTATTCCCTGGTAACGGCGCCAAAAACTTGTTGGTAGGATTTCTAATTACGCTCACACGCAAGTGCACGTGGTCAATGAGTAATATAATGATAAGTAAAAGTATCGTTCCCACAGAGATTAGTATGAAATTAATCCTAACAATTACCAAATTTCTATTAATCCAAATTTTATTAAACTATCAAAATCAATGATTATAATTATTAAAAACTAAAATATTAAAAATATCAATCAATCAACACAACCTAAAAACCGTAATTTTAAGCAAATAATGGAGAATTAAGCTTACAACTTCACTTTAAGTCTCACTCTGATTATTACACCTTATTCCAGTTCAATTTATTAACCAAGAACACTTAGGTAGAATTAGCCATATCTCGATGCACTAATACCGTATTAACTTAAATCCACAAATTTGATAGAATTAAGCCAAACACCCTAATCAACTAACTCACTATATCTCTATTTGAATTAAAATAAAGAAAGGTTTAAATTCAAGTTCTTTACCCGATTACATGCGATGCTAGGTATATCTCTACCATAGCATTCATCAAGATTCCATTCAAGCATAGAATTCAAGAACACGTGCTAAAGTGACTAAGTCTAGATTCATACATCATCTCTCGAATCCATACAAATCCACACAGAATTGGTGATCAAGCAATTCATAAATTAAGCACAAATCACAATAGATAAACTGAATTGATAGATTATTAAACTGAATTCAAGGTATGATAATCATCGTTCGACCATAAAGATCCATCATAAACCTAAAAAGTAAGTTTGTTCATCATAAATGAAATAAAAACTAAAATAATAAAAGAATCCATCATCCCAATTACAATAATTGAATTAAAGAAGTAGACTGAATACAAAACCACCCTTCTTCTTCACTCCAACTTTCAATCTTCGTGATTCTGACCTTCACTTCTTTCCTCCAATGTCCTTCACTCCAATTAGAGCTCTAGCTTGTTAATTGGTTGGTTATTTTTAATTCTCACTATTGTAATGTTATCTCCATCACAAGACATGTATCTTGTCCATAAATTGACGCCAAACGATGTCCCAAGCCATGCCAACTTGTTCCCTTTCACGCTGCTATAGAACTCTAATTGCAACACAACTCATGTTCTTGCCCCGTACCCCCGCCCCAGCGAGGGTTTTTGTTTTATAGAGGCCCGCCCCGCCGGGGGTTCGTTCTATAGTTGCTCAAGTACCCCCGCCCTGGTGGGGGTTTTGCTTATATTCATGCACGCTCCCCCTGGTAGGGGGTAGTTTTGCAGATCCACAATTTTGTTCATTTTGTTTGCACTTCATGTCACAACGCCACCTTTATGCCACGAATGTTACGCCATGCCACCTAAACATAAAACAAACATAAACAATTAAAAGAGAACATAAATATACAGGATTAACATAGTTTACGTCCAAATTAGAGGCCGATTCATAGGTATAAAATTCACTCAACAGACTCCCCCAAACTTAAACCCGTCCTCGAGCACAAAACAAAACAAAAATGTTATGCAATGCAATGGAATACAACTAATCTACATGCCTACGAATCTAACAGTAATGATAGAAACAAGTCTGTTCAACCGGCCTCAGAGAAATTAAGTAAACATGCTAATACCTCATATCAAAACAAATCAATAATTTCCTAACTAACATCAAATCTTAAACTGTTATCACTACTATAATGCGTGTATGCTCAATATATATGCTAACTGATACAAAATTAAATTTAACACAACATGTCTCTTTGAAGGCATCATGTAGAGTAAACTCAAGTAATTCAAAAACTGACAAGATCCAACTAAAATCAAACAATTACCAATATCGAGGGTAAAAATATGGTACTTATGCTTTATTTTTCATTTATAGGGGCTTTTTGCTCTTATTTCTCATTTTTTTCATTTCTCTTTTTCTCTTTTTTTATACTCATGGTTGTGCAATGTCTTATTCACTGAGGCTTTTCAATGCTACCTTAACGAGCTTTCGACCAACGACTCCTAGACCATTAAGGCCTTAAGGCACTAGGTGTAAAGATAATTCCCTCGGGCTTACTTACTTATGTAGGATCAACCTAACATATTTGATCAATTCATTCTAAGTCCTTGTACACATGTTTCTATTATCTATCAAAGGACTTTATAGCTTTTCTTAATGCAAGCATACTTGCATATTCATTCATATATATATATATATATATATATATATATCATAATCAAATCATATTTAAGTAGGAATATCATTCACATTCTTATTCCTAACAATCTCCCCCTATTTGATTATGACAAAAACAATACGTGCATATGCATGTTATGAATGAATCTTATATACAGTGAGCAACTGTATTTCTAAAATAGATAATCATGAATGTCATTTACAATAATATCGAATTTAATATACTATGGCATTTTACATTTTGGATCCAGAACATACCTAACTAGTTAGAGATGTACCTCTTTGGCTCCATGTATGCTTCCAGGATGTCTGTTGATCAACTATTCATTTGTTTGATCTTCTTGCTCCTGCTCACCCTTGGATGTTGACTTCATTTCTTCTTCTTCTTCTGGCTCCCCCTCAGCCTTTTCAAACACAGGCTCATCATCCTTTGGCTTCCCCTCAGATGATGGCCTAGCTTCTTCTTCTGCTGTCTTCTTCTCTTATTTCCTTCTGCTTTCTTTGCCCTTTCTTGAATGCCTCTTACTCTGCCTCTTTCTATGCCTCTTTTTCTCCCTCTTTTTGTCATTAATCACTTGAGAGAGCTGTTCCATGTTGGACATAAGCTGCTCCATCAGATAAGAGGAGTGACCAACTTCAAACTTGAGTTCTTGTTGGTTCAGCTCAAGTTGCACGGAGAAAGACTGATTCATGTTGTCAATCTTGTCAAAGAGGACTTGGAGTTGTTCTTCATGGCCTTCTGTGCTTGTAGAGCTTCTGCCTTCTGATCATTTATGGCTTTTAGATAGATGTGATCTCTCTCTTTGATTTTGAGAGATACATCAACCATAGCGGCTTGAAGTCTGTCAACATCTCTGACTCTTCATTGACTAGAGATATCTTCTTGACCAATTCATCAGAATTCTTCAGCAGCTCCTGCTCTATAGGAATTTGGTCATCTGGTTAGGCAGCCTCTTGTTGAGCATCAGATTCGACTCTATGATTTTCATCCTTCGACAGATTTTCAAAAGTAGTGAGAATCTAAAAAATCTTTGAGTGCCAATCACTGTTGGAGGATGAAGGAATGTCGGTCAGCAGTGTTTGAGCAGATGGAGGCTTCTCATTTTGGATTTGAATGCATTCAGTGGTAGAGTGAACAAACTCTACGATTATCTCCTTGGCCATAATCCTTATGCCTTCAGAGTCACCTCTACGATCATAGGGAATATAGTGGTTGCCAGCATGTCTGTAGACTTTTTAGTGGTGGTCTTTGATCATCATTGTTGCAAATATCTTCACCTTTGGGAAGTTCTGTGCCACGAGCTCCATGATTGGAAATTGAGAGTAGCACTCGGTGAAGTAACTTCCATCTCTTTCAGTATGTACCTTTAGCCAAGGCATCCATTGGAAGAACTATCTCATCAGCAGATCATCAGGATTATAGAGGATAGTCGTGCAGTCTAACTCCATGTTGTTCCAGTTTTTAAACACCTCAAATGCAGTCATCCTCACCACCTTAAGCTGTTCATTTCCATAGTTTACCCATCTCTCAGGAGGTGCTTCTGGTGGTTCATTAGAGACTTCCACCACTATTCTTCTGTTAATCCTTGCTGGAGAGAGAACATGATAGTATTCTGGTTCCTCTTATTCCTGATGTGCAGAATCTGAATCTTTTTCCATTTCTTCTCTTTCTGAGCCTGAAACATTCTGATTAGATCCATCAGTGAAATCTTCTTGCCGAATTTCATTTCCAGAACTTTCCTCAGCAAAATCTTCCTTGGATTCATCTTCTTCATTACTAGTCCCATCTTCAGCACTTTCTTCCTTTGATTTAGATTCATCACTTACTTCAATGACTGCAGTAGAGTGATCACTTTTCTTCTTGGAAGCAAATTTAGCTAGTAGTCTGTAGCTCTTTCTTCTCCTTGGGGCTTTAGCTATGGGAGATTCAGACTCTTCTTCCTCTTCAGACTCTTAAGCCTTTAAATCATCATCCAAAATTCCTTTTCATTTAGCATTTGTAGGGGCATATCCTTCTTCTTCAGACTCAACATCTTTTGAGCCATCTTGTGGGCTTGTAGGAATAGTTGCAATAGGAGATGCATTTGGGTCATCTTTTAGCTTTTCTCCATCATCAGAGTGAATGCTCTGAGAGTTAGCCACATGGCTTGTGCTTTCTTCTTCATCAGTAGATTCTGCATTTTCTTCCATGAATCCAGCTTCAACTTCATTGCTGGATTCGTTCTTTGGGGACTCGGTCGTGAGAACATTAGTTCCCTTTTCTTCCTCTGACTCTACGTTCTCCTTTTCGTCAGATGTACTTTCTTGGGAAACTGGGACTGGTCTGTTTACCACCTTAGCTTTCTTTCTGGATTGCCCTTGAAGTAATCTGTTACTTCTCCTCTTTGTAGTCTCTGCAGTTGAGACCGTTTCCTCTTCATCCTTGTCTTCTATGGAGATACTTCTTGGTAAGGACTCAGTTTTCTTCACACCCTTGGATTTCTTTCTTGCTGGTGTGGTTGCTATTTGCACAGATTCACCCGATTTTGAGCTTTCCACCTCTTTCGCCTTCCTCTTCTTTGCAGAGTTTTTTCTACTGCTCCCAGTTGTTGTTAACCTCCTGTTTTCCTTTGGGTTTTTCTTCTAGTTCACAAACAGTTGTGGAGACATTACTTTGTGAACATTCAGAGGTTCTCCCTCATCATCCTTAATCATGCTTTCCAGTTTCTTCTTTATCACAATACTCAGCAGTCTTCCATGAAACACTTTTGTAAGTGGTTTTTCTGTAGACTTCTTCAGCTCAGCCTTTTCTACCCATTTTGAGATTTGATCGAACAAGATAACTCCAAAGTTTATTCGCTTCTTCAGAACTATTGAAGACATAATCTTCAGTTGTTGATCAAGCATAGTGTCATGTGCAGTATCCTTGCATAGTATACATTTGCCCACTATCTCAACAAGGAACTCGAATTCCTCTGGAAACTCCTTATTCTTTATGTCCTTCAGACTACGGTTTCTTTGGTACCGCATTAGCCTCTTTCCTTCTTCAATGTCGACTTCATCCAGGTTTATTAGACCCTAGTTGGGAAACCCTAGACATTGATTGATGTGTGATGCTCTTATCTTCAGACTTGATCCTTTCACCTTAGTGGTCAGAAGCCCAGAATTCGTTGAAGCATTTGAGTAGAATTGCTTCACTAGCTCTGTATAGACTGGAGTGTCGGCCTCCAAGCACTCAGAGAACCCATCCTTCTTTACGAGCTCAAGTATGTCCTTGAACTTCATTTCTGATTTTCCGAACTTTTTGAAGTCGAGTTGGATTCCTGTTATAACTCGCCATTCTGCCATTTGAAGAGTTCGAGGGATAAGGGTGTATGATTCAGATAGATTTGTGAGGGATATCTAATTGTGATTTGGGCAAGGCTCTGGAGGGTTAGTGTATTTTGGCTTCGAAGAGGATTCTAGGGTTTAAAATTGGAAGGCAGAGAGTTTCGATAGTTTCTGATAACTGTTTGCAGATTTTGAATTTGTCTTTATGTTAGTTCCCTCTGACTCTACATAAGCAGTGACGTGTTAACTAACCATTGGTTGCACGATGTCCAGTAATGAGCTGTAACTCCCCATGAACTTTTCAGTTAGATATCTCTTTTAGGAGAGTAGACGTTAAATTGACATGGATTGACCGTTGACCTCTTTGGTTCGTAGAGTAACTCGATGAGGCGGTTATGAACTCTACGATTTACTTTGTTGACTCAACGATCATCTTTTGAGAGATGCTGTAGTGGATGATTTTTACATTAATCCTCATCTTGAAGCTTCATAGCTTGACCATTGATATACCGCAATCCAGTTTGGGCACTTAAGTTCTGAGGTGCGTTTGCATGATGTCTTTCAAAGCTGTATTCAAACTAGTCTCCTCATAATTTTGAGTGGTAAAGCAGTTGTCTCGTTCTTCCAAGCTCCTCATGAGCTAGAGTATCTTCTGGTAAGACTGCGATCATCGAGTCTGCTTCTACGATCGTTGAGTTTGCACCATGATCATTGGGTTCTCTTCAAACTCTACTCTACGATCGTTGACTGTCTTGGTCCTTGAGATGAACTTAATTAAGCAATCCTTCTGGGTTAAGGTAGCTCAGGAAGGGCCAACCTCTTAGAGTGAGCTAAGGGTTAGGTTTGTCCCTTAGGCGCTTTCCAGATGAAATACTTTAGAAGTGATTTGCACTGATATCACATTTGACCTTTTCTGGTGGGAAGGTCCTCTATCATCTTTAGACAATTGCATTTGCGGTAATTATGGTGTCCTCCTGCTCTTACACTACGATTAGATGTTTGATCGTAGGCACTCCACGATTTTAAGTTTGGTGGTTGATGGGTTATCAATAGTACATTTTGAGACGTTCCTTCTGACTATGGATTTTCATTGGTTCATCAGCCACAAAGTTTTGGGACTCTGTAGCTGGTACATTTCTTCATAGAGTATCTTGGTGCTGTTGTTCCTTAACAGATCACTGCTCCCCCATGGTTGATGCTGTCCTTTTAGTGAGGTGTGATTTCCTTTTCTTCATGTGTATTAGGACGAATCCTTGCATCTCTCCTTCTGACTGGAATCACCACCGACAATCAAATCTATTTACATCGTAGACATGGATATCTCCAGGACTGGTCATTCTACGATCATTTGATAGTACTACGAACGTAGTACTCTTTTACAGTTTGTACTTGTTGAGTTCTGCTCCCGTAATGAGTTCCCCATGTTTTATGCTCGATGATCCTTTGAGGTGAGCTTCCTTGAGGATTCTTCTCTCATAACATGCTTTGCATGATTGAGCATCTAAGACCCTTTCCATCTTTGGTTGAATGACCTGCTTCCATATAAGGATCAGCAGCCAAGTGAGCTTCATTTAGATTAGCTTAGTAGGTCTTCAAGGGCAGGCTTTGATATATAGGAATTTTATCAAAATCATTTCTGAACAGTCTTAAGCCTTCTGCTGGTTGAATCTTTCTTTGACTGAAGTCTTCTGCTTCATCATTCCTTAGTGAGGTCAGATAGACCAAGTACCTATAGGTTAGATATGTTTCTATTTTGGTACCTATAGTTAAATGGGTCCTGCCAGGTTAGTTTCAAAAACCCTTTTCCTCATATATTAGAATTAACATTATATTGATCACCAACAATCAGATTCATGCATGTAGCTAATTTGGATATTACATTTTGAGATGCATGATGATGAGTGTGTGTAAGATTTGCCATTTTAATAAAACACTCTTTTCCTATTATGGTTTCATCATTTTCTTGGTTATGTTCACAGAGTTTAAATGTTCACAGAGTGAGAATCAACACTATTACTTATGCGTATCTGGTTGATTCATAGAGGTGATCAATTTCTATGAATCTTCAAGATACTCTTGTAGAACAGATCATACTCTGAATGTTATCAAACACTTAGAACATAGGTTTGTACATATATACTAACCCATCAGCAAAGATTACTCCATGTAGAATTGATTTAACCTTTGATATGCTTATGACCTATTTTAGATTTCTTTTAAGATGTCATCTTCAGCCTAAAACTTGGATGGAGAGAAAGTTTGTAAACATTTGAGTTTCCAACTTCAGTGTATTTTCTTTCTTCACCTTTTTAGGTAGACTATGATTTCTTGACAGGATACTGTTATAGTGCATAAGGAGGTGTAACATGATGTATACAATTATATTAGTGAGGAATCGTACCTTTTTACTGTCAGTTTCTTGTCAGTCATTTAGCTTAGATATACTGAGGTTAGACATTGATGTGCATAGTTTCTCATTTGCTCCTGACGACTTGTTTCTCTAGTTGACCTTCAATCAATCAGTCGTGGTCTTGAAGATGTAAGCAAAGGGACTCTCAGCATCCTTGGTTCTTTGACATCTTGAAGTTCATAAGATTTTACATCCAGCTGCTGGTTGGCCAGACACATGTTTGAGAAGTTCTTCTTTTTTCTCTGGATAATCATTTCTTAATATGTATGGCCTTTTCATCTTTTTAGGCTGGTGGATGTTTGACTCTTTTCTGTTGATGTCTCTTGAGCTTCCTAGCTTGGTCTTCAGACTTCAAGATTTACTGTGGACAGGGATTGGCCTTGTTGATATGACAATCAAGAACATGGGCCAATCTGAGCAGCTTCAGGTGTATATACACATTTACCTGTACACAATATTTCCAACCTGTGAGCTCATCTACATATAACAAGTGACTTACTACTAAACTAAGTTTAGAACAATGTTTGTGCCTAGGATCAGACTCAAAGCGATTAGCTTTTGAATATAGCATGAGAACCTGCTTTGATACCAATTGTTAGTTCGATGAGGCTGAATATAGATCTAGAGGGGGGGGTTGAATAGATCCTTTTAATTTCAAATAATTTTCTCGTTTATTTTGTATGGCTAATGATTTAGCATATGACAAACATAAGAATCTTTTCATGCACAACAGAATAAGTAAAAGATCCCCTTAATTGATATATTCATAATTATACATACATTGTTCTTAGAGTTAGTTCGGTTGTAAGCAGTTAAAACATATATAGCAGTTATAGTAGTTAATGTACATAATGTAAATGACATAAAGTAAAAGACACAGGTGTTTTAAGTGGTTCGAGACTTAAGCTCTAATCCACTCTTACTGCTTTCAACTAGCGAGTTTCCACTAAGGAAGGCGGCACCACAATCACTAAGATTCCTTCAAGGCCGGCACCTTGGGACTTGATTCACTAAGAACTCTTCAAGGCCGGTGACCTTGGAACTTCTCTAGTTCCTAGGAACTCTTCAAGCCCAGCAGGGTTTGGAACTTCATTTAGTCCCTCAGGACAAGGACCCCTCGAATCTTGGCTTCTTGTTGTTGTTGTTTGTTGTTGTTGGTGGTGCTTTGAAATGCTAAGATGTCTTTAAGCTTGATCATCTTTTGTACTTAGCAGCTTGGTGTGGTCCTCTTTCAATTCTGCTTCGAGTCTGGACCACATCTTCTTTGGTGTAGCTGATCTTCTTTTGTTCTACTCATCTTTATGTAGTGTCAGCTGTGCACCATCACCATTTCCTGAACCCTTCTTAATATGTTGTCAGACATGGTTCTGCACTTGCTCTACTTCAGCTTTAGGTTCATGGTGAATTGTAGAGTGGCTCTCAGGATCTGCCTTGTGTTTTGCCACTCTTCTGAATGCTATCTTCTTGTCCTTCTCGGCTCTTAGCTTAGATGCCAATTTAAGTGACATTCTCATCTTTGTTGAGTGAAGCTTTGGTTTGTTGAAGTCCTTCTTCAAAGCTGCTTCACTTCCACCTTCGTAGTCTCACTATCACTGAGACTTGTTCTGTTAAGCTCAGGTGGAACTCGTAGAGTCAACGTTAGTATTCTACCAACTCAACGATTCTGCAACATAGCAATCATCAACAACTCTTGATCGTTGAAGCTCTGGCTTATTTATACTCCTTCACAATATTCCCGTTGAGAAGTAGCCGTTGAAAGCTCTTTGAAATGCTTCGCAGATCTTGAGTCATTTGGTGTAGACTGCAGATGTGACATGATAACTTTTTCTGACTTTCTGACACTGCAGTCTACTGTTTCACCTACCACATCAGAGTTGTCACTCTGATGTCTCGGGCAGGTCGACGACTCTATTTCCTCCTTCTGATTTCTCGATCAGAGGTTGTCCTTTTCCATCGAAGCTCTCAATAAGCTCTTATCCGAATACCAACCTTCAGATTGAACCGTTGCCAATGCTTTAATCTTCGGATGATCGAACTCTACGATTCTGATGCATGCATTTCTTGGACCTGATCGTAGTGTCTTGTTGACTGTTTCTCTTTTGACATGTAGAGACAACACTACGATCTTTGAAGAGTGTTCATTTGATCTTCAGTGTAGAACACCTCTTCCTTCTATTGTGCAGTGCTTTAATACTTCTGTTTGCTTTGACTGCTCTTAAATACTGATGGTTTGACTCCTTGCTCTGGTCCCTTCTGAATAGCAAGATACTTCAGATTTGTGGAGTGTCCAGCTCGCTTTCTCCTTGTGATCTCCCATTCACTTATCATCAATGGACTGACCCAATGCTTAATCACTTTAGCCTTGTTCTTCAGAGGCTGACCAGTATCTCTGTGTACACTCCATCAGTTCCTACTTTTTGTGGCAAACACTACGATCCTGGTTGCTTCCACGATTGTCGTCTTACTCACTACTGACTCTCGCGACTGCTTAACTTTCTTTAGTCGATTCTTCAAGTCTTCTTTTGATCAACTTGTGGAAGACTTCATCTCAAATGACTTTACAACTCAATCTGGATGCTGTTTGGTTTGTGCTTAGATCTTCTGTTAGCTTGCATGCCATTCGTTGAGTGCTCTCTGGTTTCCTTCAGGTGGGATATATCTTTGCTGCTTAGACCAGAGGCTTCTTTACTTTGGATATTCTAGGAGTGCTCATTTGTTGAGAATCGTATTTTCTCTACGATTCTGCCTTGGCATTGTGAGCACATTTGTTGAAGTCTTAGTTCTACACTCTATAATTCAGCTTCGGCTGTGTAGACACTACGACTCCGAGATTAGATCTTGACACTCTACGATTTCTAACTTTATGCTCTTTGTCTTCATCTGATCTTGCTTGACTACGATCTCTGCCACTGATATGATCAGTAGACTCTACGGCTATGTGTGTAGTTTACGATTCTTGACTTGGCTTTGGCAGATGCTCGGTCGGCTCGTAGGCAGACTGTCTCTACGGTTTTGAACGTGAATTCCTCAGTAGTCTACGGCTCCGAGGAAGTTCTACTCGACAAACTACGATCCTTCCTCATCTCTCCTGGCAGTCTACGAACTCCGAGATCTATTATCTTGCAGACTACGATTCTGCCTCGATAGCTCTCGAGTTTTCCTTGACTCTCCTGGCAGACTATGATTTTTGGTGTAGTGCTCGACGATCAGACATGCCTATCTATTACATCATAAGATCAACCTAACATTCTTGATCTTTCTATATTTATAGTCCTTGTACATCATTTCTTTTTAAGGACTTTACAAAGCTGTTTTGCTTATGTAGGAT
This sequence comes from Panax ginseng, assembly GCA_020205605.1. Classification (NCBI taxonomy): domain Eukaryota; kingdom Viridiplantae; phylum Streptophyta; class Magnoliopsida; order Apiales; family Araliaceae; genus Panax; species Panax ginseng. Next base: position 64,260,699 of record CM035150.1, read on the forward strand.
CAACCTAACATATTTGATCAATTCATTCTAAGTCCTTGTACACATGTTTCTATTATCTATCAAAGGACTTTACAGCTTTTCTTAATGCAAGCATACTTACATATTTATTCATATATATATCATAATCAAATCATATATAAATAGGAATATCACTCACATGCTTATTCTTAACACCATTCTCAAATGCTGCCACAAACACAAGGGTTAATTAAAAAAATTCACATGCCACATATTAACCCTATATTTTGACTGACCAATAACAAATAAGCTTAGGTAGGACACTAGCGAAGGATTTACTCGTCTCTCCCCTCCTAGTTCTAATCCCAGATCTCCACCAGAGATCATATCCCTAAGCTCTGATACCAACTGTGACGCCCCCAAAATAAGCCCCCACAACCCATTTTGAGTCGCCAAATACATGGTACATAATTCAAATACAACTTCATTTATACAACCAATAATTTTCGTGTAAAATACGACAAAACACATGCCATGAGTTTTAATACAAATATTGTTTTGTAGACATATCCAAACTCAAATAAAATCCTCATTACAATTCTTGTCATACTATTTTACAAAATAGTGAGGATTACTAAAATAACCATCTTGGACCACTACTCCACTCCCCGACTAGTCCCAGCTACATTATCGTCTCATTAGAAGAACAATGGAACCAAAAGAAAAAGGGTGAGCTCAACTAGCCCAATAAAGAATATTATGACTAAGATAATGTAGAACAAATTATCCTTAGTCCTCAACAGGAAAAAAAATCTGATCGAATACAATAGACAATAAGTTTTAGATCACAACTGCAATGGAAACAACAATCCATTAGAAGAGTCAAGTAGAGTATGATATCTACTATCATCTATGATTTAAAATTTTATCATCAATATTTTATCCTTGTAACACCAATCAATAAATATTTCAAATCAATGAATTATCCATGCACTACTAGCTAAGGATATTCGTTAGTATCACCAGTGGTCATGATCATGCCAAACACATGTCCATCTATGCACTACGTGCCAAAGAGGACTTTCACAATAAACCTTATCTGTAACATTAAAGGTTATGATTATACCAATACATAATTACTGGTTATAATCATACCAATCAACAATCCATCTTTGCACTACGGGCCAAAGATGACTTCCAGTACAATATAAGCATGAGGATGATGACAATGATATAAAGAATCAATCAAGTGAGATCAACGATACATATTAGAGAATTCTAATTCAATATCCAAATTGTCAACATGATAACTATTTGTGAAGTAAAATTCAAGAATGATATTCATGTATCAAAAATAATTTGGATAGAAAAGAAAATTAAATTCTATTGTGAATAGTACTCGTGAATAGTACCTAGTACTGTATGAATAGTACCCATGAATAGTACCCATAAATAGTACCCAACCATGAAAAGATTAAAATTTAATAAGAAAGGTCAGACCAATATTCCAATGAAATAATATTAGATGAAGCAAAAAACTTAAGGAATTTCTAATCATTTCAGGAATTATAGAAACAATACTTACCATAGTAAGTTTAATTTAGGAATATGAAATGAAATAATATCCCTTACATAATATGGAGTATGAAAGAAAATAATATTTTTTACGAGTATTGAAATAAAATAATATCATTTACCTCAGTAGAAACTAGATTCAACTGGAATATCGTATATTATTCTGAGAAAATCTTGCACAAAAAGCTACACTCAAAGTATTCTTATACACAAGAGAAATACTCACAATACTATAGAATAAGAATTTCTGATATTGTAATTGTGTGTTGAGGAAGTAGGGGTAACCTTCCTTTTATAGTGCAATAGAGGGAGGAAATGAGAAAACCTGCCTAATTCTGCTAAATAATTTCTGTCAACCCTCTCCTGCCTAACTCTCATTTTTTCCTTATAGGTGAGGGTCCACCTTTTGAAAACAAGCTTTCCAAGCATTGTCTTTGCAGGAGAAACCTCCGCCCATCAACTTGGAAAAAAAACAAAGGCATATTGCTTTTGAAAACAAAGCACTCAAATTCAATTTACTCAGCTCCGTCCTTTTAATCACATGCTTATATATATATATATATATATTATAATATTATTATTTAAGCAATTATAATATATTATAATAATATATATGAATGCATATTTTATCGGAGGAGATAATTATAATTCCACATAAAAGTATGTCAAACTTTCAACAAATGTTTCATGCTAAAATTCCTTCATTTATATCAAAATTGAGCCAATATCCACCACATAATAATTATTCATAAATAATATTTTAAGCTCACAATATTAACAACTAGATCATTCCCAGGAAAGATGGGGCTTTCCGATAAGGATTTATCCTTATTGGCGCACAATTATATAACCTAACCCCTTTCCTCGACAGAATTTTTATGACAACCCAAGTAAAATCAGAATGTCTAGAATTTAAGTTAAATAATTAGTTATTAATAAAATAAATTTTTATTAATACTATTTTGTACTATGTGTTTATTAATCGTTCTAGAACCTAGGATGATTATAAGTTGGGAGGATTCTGGCTACGAGCTAGACTGAACGAGTAAGAATTTTCAAGACGAAAATAAAAATTTTCCGGGAACAAAAATATTTCTGGGGAAAAAGATGAAATATGCACTATTCACCCGACGAAACCTAAGGGTTAGGGTTCGATGTAACCTTTTCGTGACCAATATTTCAATGTAATTTAATCCTTTTAACCTTGACATTCTAGATTAAACTCGAGTCATGGAATGTGTCATACTCTTCATAATTTAATCTGAGTTTTCTAGATCAATGAGTAGACTATATGAAACAAATCACTATTTGAGCATGGCCATGCATTTCATAGTCCTACTCAATCAAGAGGCCTATGGATATCACCCCTATTATATATGAGGGTTAAATTCCATCAAGATCACTCATATTCCTCACACGATTCATGATGTACCCAATAATCACCTTTATAGTCCACCCTATTAAAGGTTGCCTTTGATGATATCAAAGTACATAAATTCTCGTGTAGTAATATAGTGATTTCAGGTCGGAGGATCATTACATCATTGTCACTATGAGAATTTCTAATGACACTTCGCATAATGCTCCACATAGAATTCTCATGGTGGAGTCCACGTCAAGACATCGTTCTCTAACATATACCTATGCATTGACTTAATATCTCATATATTTATGACCAATAAGATTTGGTCATCAGTCAATCCACATACTAGTCTCAATGTATCATTGTTGTCCCATTAACAATGATACTCCACTAGGGACATTTAAGAGCAATGATACTAATTGTAATTATATAATCTCATATTCAAGTCACTTACTTGAAGCTATATAATTTGTATCACTATTCTAAGGACTTTTATTATGTTAACATTTATATAATGCAGTAAATAAAACCATAATAAAATCATTCATTTATTCAATCAAATATAATATCAAAATGTTAAACAATTATATCAAATAATTGGCCTCTGGGGCATAAACTCTAACAAGGCGCACTTGGTTGGATTCAACTTTAAGTTGTACTTACGTAACCTGTTGAAGAGTTTTCTGAGATGGTCTAGGTGGTCTTCCTCCCTTCGGGACTTGACAATGATGTCATCCACATAGGTCTCTATCTCTTTATGCATTAAATCATGGAAAAGAGCCATCATGGCTCGTTGGTAGGTAGCTCCGACATTGATAAGGCCAAATGACAACCGTCTGTAGTAAAAGGTTCCCCAAGAAGTGATGAATGCAGTTTTCTCATGATCCTCTTCAGCAACCATGATTTGATGGTACCCAGCAAAGCAATCAGCAAAGGAGTACATGCCGTATTGAGCTGTATTGTCAATAAGTATGTGGATAAATGGTATAGGAATGCTATATTTTAGATAAACATTGTTCAAGTCCTGGTAATCCATGCAAACTCACACCTTCCCTCCAGGTTTAGGCATGGGGACTATGTTGGATAGCCATTCAGGGTATGTTGACACCATGATGATGCCTGCTTGAAATTATTTCACAATTTCTTCTTTAACCTTTAAACTCAACTCAGGTTTTAATCGCCCGAGCTTCTGCCTGACTGGATTGAATCCCTCTTTGATGGGGAGGCGATGAATAACAATGTCAGTAGACAAACCGACCATGTCTTCGTGAGACCATGCAAACACATCTTGGAATTGGGTCAATAGAGTAACCATGTAATTCCTTTGGTTTGGGGTAAGGTCCGTACAAATCTAGATTTGTTTGGGGTTTTCTAAGATTCCGAGGTTAAAAGAGGTGGTTTGATCAAGATTTGGCTTGGGTTTATCTTTGACCCATTCTTTGATCTCCTGAGGTATCTCATAGTCCTCTTGTATTTCCATCAAGTCTGAGTCCAACTTTACATCAAAGTTACAGTCCTTGTGGAGAAAAGGCACCTCATCAGCAAGTATAAACACATCTAACTTTAGAGTTCTGAAAAAAAAAATACTTTCACTTAATATATGAAACTGGTCAATCATACAAAGTGTTAGCATGTAATGACAAAAAAACAGCTAATAATGTACAAAAAAAGTAAGCAATTATTGTTATCTACAGGGCAGAGGAAGGTTTTGCCCTTTTTACCCTTGTCGGCAAATGCAAGGAGTGTTGCTCCAATTTCCAAGGGTGAAGTCCTGGTGGACGGCTGTGATGAAGGGGTTGTTATCGTCCTCCTTCTCCCGAATAATGACCATGATATCTGGACAATCATCGTCTAGGGTGACCTTGTTTGTACTGTCCGTGTGGACTATAATGCGTATGTATGATAAGCGCCTGACAATGTCCTGCTTACGCCTCCAGTCCTTTTCCTCCACCTCTGGATCCAATATCAAGACTTGTTTTCCTTTGACCTGTATCGGCTTAGGAAATAACATAGTCATCACATGTGCAAGAACCTTTATTGAAGTCTGTATAGATTCAGTCCCTGTGGGTCGTGGCAATTGCTGTATGGCTGAAGATGAAGGAACGTGTTTATGTTTGTGAGGATTCCTGTGAGTAGATATAGAAGAATAGCCCAGTCCGGCTATCCCTTTTTGACTAAGGACTTGAATTAAGTGCTTAATGACCTGATGGTCTTTGCCTAACCCTTGTCCAGGTTGATAACCCAAAGATACCATCTCTTGACTCACCGACATTACCTCGACGGAAACTTTGGGTATCAGAGGTGGCGCCCCAATGGGATGGTAGTGAGTGTTGCTCACCTCCAGGGCATGGAAGCTGACAGGCTCAACTTCTGAATTGAAATTGATGAGTTGGATGTCACCTTATTCAGGACATTCTGGCTCAGCATTAACAGTGACTAGGCTGTTGTTAATGATGTATTTAAGCTATTGATAAAGGGTGGATGGGACGACTCCAGCCATATGAATCCACGGTCTTCCCAAAAGAAGTTTGTATCCTGTAGCTATTTTGAGCACATGAAAGGATACACATGATGTATCTGGACCAATCTCCATAGGTAGTTCAATCTCTCCGACATCATTTCGTCGGGATCCATCGAAAGCTTTGATAATTGTATGGCTTCTTTGGATACTGTTGAGATTGATTTTCATCTTCTCCAAGGTGGCATAAGGGCAGATATTCAAGGAGGACCCTCCATCTATCAATATTCCTACAACCACATATCCAGAGGACATAACCGCTATGTACAACGACTTGCAATGACTAGTCCCTTCGGGAGGTATGTCATCATCAGTGAAGAATATCACATTATTGTTAAAAATGTGATCAACCAGGTGATGGAACTTTTTGACATCCACTGATTTTGGTAAATGAACTACTTCTAAAACTCTTATAAAGACCTTCTGGTGATCCTCTAAGGAGAATACCAAGTCCAGTATGGAAACCTGTTGTGGAGCTTCTTTCAAGCTTAAAACCACCTTGGCTTCATTATGTCCCATAGTACGGAGGAATTTTTCAATCTTCTTCGTGGGAAATTTCCCCTTTGATTTGATGGCGGGTTTCATCACTTGTTGGGGAAGATACAGTGGATTCTCTCTCGACACTACAGCAGTTGTGTGGGATGTAGATCCTTCAACCTCTCTATAATTACATGGAACTTTTTGTAGGATGACAACAGGATATTGTGGTCTGAATGGTAAGATGATTGGCTCTAGCGCAACCACTTTTAAAGGATTTTCAATACCCTTGAGCTGAATAAGTTGAATTGTATGTGAGGGGTTAGCTGAATCTGTTTCAGAAGATATAACTGCTACGACTTCCTTCCACTTTGTAGGAAATGTGTCCCAACTCTCCAGTAATACAACGTCATTGTTTGTCATTTGTAGGACACCGCTGTCAATTACATTCTGAATAAGGTGGCAGAGTGCCCAGCATTCTTTAGTGCTGTGACCGCGAGAATGAGAGTGATATTGGCACACTAAATTGAAATCAAACCGTCTTGAACGCGGACTGATTGGAGGTAGCAGAGCTGTGATTCTTCCTTCATTGATCAGCATCTGCAATATCTCTTCCATCGGTTGGCCTAAATAGGTAAACTCCCTTTTGTTAGCCAAGTCCCGACGGGCTTTGGCATTTATTCTTTTTGCAATTTTATCCTCTAGTGTTTCATTTTCTGGAGTACGCGGTGGAGTGTTTGTAATAAGCGGAAGGAGGCTAGCATGCTCATGACTGAATAATTGACGTGTGACTTGATGTTGATGGACCACCAGTTCTGCCAATTGATTAACTTACTCGCGCAGAGACTTCATTTTTCGTTCCATCATAAACTGGAACTGTGCATAATCCCACTTGTCAGCACTATCCTTGCTGGTTTGGGAAGATCCACCAATGGAGTGGGAAGTCTGGCCACTACTCCAATTAATCATGTTAACCTCCTCTTCTTTGTGTTGAGGAAGAAGGTTGTCTTGAACATGGGGTTGGTCGGGTTTAGTCACCACGATCTCACCATTGTCAATCAAATCCTGGATCTTGTGCTTCAATGCCCAGCAATCTTGAGTATCATGGCTGGGAGCTCCCGAATGATAAGCACATTTTCGGTTAGCATTGAAACCCTTCCCACTCAAGTTGGCCGGTGGAAGAAGATGGGTAATTTTCTTCTGAGTTGTCAGAAGATTGAGAATTTTCTCGAGCGAATTCCCTAAAGATGTAAACACTCGAGTGCGTCTGACTTCTCCGCCTTTTGACAATGGAGGGTTTGAAGACTGAACTGGAAAAGGGGAGTAGTTTGTCCTCTGAATAGGCAGGTTTTGACTGCCTTTTTGCCCTTGTAGTATCAAGGAAACATCCTCCTCTTTCTTCTTATGGACCCTCCGGGGGTTGTTTCCATAACTTCCAGACTGGATGTGCTCACCTACACCTTTGAGAGCGGTAAGGTCCTGAATCTTTCCTAACTTTAATCTCATCTCGGCCATTTCTCCATGTTTGATCATTTTGGAGAATGGTTTGCCAATGCCAGCTAAAACTCTCTCATAGAAAGGAGCCTTTTGAATGTCTATGAAGGTCATCTGTAAGACCCCAAATTATTAATAAATGAAATTTAATTTCCTCTATTTATCATTTTGAAATAGTAAGGGTTGATTTGATTAATGTGGTTAGTTATGGGTAAAATGTGCAAATATTTTAAATAAGCAAGTGGTTATAAAATATTCATTTTTATCGGAGAATATTCGTTTGGTCGTGGAATATTCTTACTGTCGTGGAATATTCGTTTATCTTTTAAGTGACAATTGTTGAAAATCGATATTTTATCTTTTTCTGATAAAATAATATTTTATTATATTATTATAATATAATAATGATGATATTTTTATAATGAATGTGGGATATATGAGTATATGAGGAGGAAGAGTATTTTTGTTGCAAAGTTGTTTAAGACATGTTAAACATGTCTCATGGGCCCATTCTTGATCGAAATTTGATTATAGCTTGTAGAATCGCCTTGGTTTGTGGATTTTGGTCAATTTCTCGCTTGGAATTTGGAAAACTTTCTTCCAGCAGTTGTAGTTAATGAAATTTCCTATGAAAAAGACATGTGGTTCAATTTTTTCCGACAAAAGGGCTATTTATTATGAATTATTGAAGTTCTGAAATTTCTGAATAATTGATTTTTGGAGTTTAAAATATTTTTGATAAGAAAAACGTTTTTTTTCTTTAGGTGAGGTGTGTGTGGCTGATGTTGGACCAGATTTGTGTGCGTAGGAAATTTTGATATATATATATATTAATATTATATTAAATTTTCTGCTTTGTTGTTCTAAGCATTTTCCTATAAATAGGGTGCTTAGGTTAGAATTGAAAATCACACTAGAAACTAAAGATTTCTCTCTATTTCTCTCTCTATAATATTGAGCATATTTTTGTGAGTATTTTGGTACTTGGAGTATTGCTATACGGTGCAAGTTCTTTCAGCACTATATCCAGTATTCTAGTCAGAAGTACTATCCTTTTGAGGTAAGGGATGTTATTTTCTTCATAAATGATATTATTTCTTCAATATCATTATGCCAAAATATTGGTCTGAATTTTTATCAAATTTAGAACTTTTCATGTCGGGGTTACTATTCATGAGTTACTATTCATGAGTTACTATTCACGAGTTACTATTCACGAGTTGCTATTCATGAGTTACTATTCATGAGTTACTATTCACGAGTACTATTCACGAATCATTATGATTTTTTTTGTAAAATTTCTATCTTTTAGTGTCAGAGTTACTATTCACGTATACGGCACTATTCACGTGTACGTCACTATTCACGAATACGACACTATTCACAGAAAAATTAAATTTTCATTTTTCGTCCAAAATATCTATTATGGATACTAGCTTTGATTGTATCCATGTTTTGATCATTCTTGACTTTTACTCCACTCTGGTTATTTATGAAGTATTTTTGAACTTGGATTGTTTAAAGTACGAATCCTTAATATTTATTCATTTGTTTCACTGGATTCGTTTTCTTTAAAATATTTATCATCATCCTCAGTCCTAAATGATGATATTACTGAATATCTTTTGCATGTAGTGTAAAGATGAATGATTTTCTGATGAATATCTTTGGCCCATAGCGCAAAGATGAACAGGTGTTTAGATGAACATGACCAACTGATGAATATCTTTGGCCTGTAGTGCAAAGATAAATATTTAATTCCAGATATATATTGATTGATGTTACAGGGATAAAATATCGATGATGAACTTTTAAATTCATATATAGAAGATAGTAGTTTGCGTTATCTACTTAACTCTTCTAATGAATTATTATTTCCAATCTAGAAGATTGATTTAAAACCGGTTGTCTATTGTATTCTATTAAATTTTTCCTCGTTGAAGACTAACGATAATTTGTTCTATGTTATCTTAGTCATAATATTCTTTTTATTGGGCTAGTTGAGCTCACCCTTTTCCTTTTGTTCCATTTTTCTTCCTGTGAGGCGAGAATGTAGCAGTACTAGTCTGAGTATGGAATAAAGGTTCTAGAAAAGTCGCTTTAGCGCCCCTCACCATTTTTGTAAAATAATGTATCAATAATTGTAATGAGGACTTATTTGAGTGTGGATATTGTCTAGATGACAATATTTGTATTTAAGCTCACAGTTTTTATGTTGTATTAATAAAGTTGTAGTTGTATCTGTACCATGTATTTTGACGACTCAGAATGGGTGTTGTATACCTATTTTGGGGGCGTCACATCATCACCATTTCAGACTCAGTCATAGAAGGAATAACTTGAGTAGCCAGACGCCTCCATCTTTGGGCATACTCTCTGAAAGACTCACTAGCTTATTTCTTGAACTTGGTAATTTGGTACCGGTCAGGAGCCATTTGAGTTTGGAAACTGTACTGACTGAGGAACGCATGAGCTAGCTCCTCCAAGCTATGAATTTTTGAGTTGTCCAATATGGTATACCATGATCTAGCTTCACCAATCAGACTCTTTTGAAACAGCTGCATTCTGAGCTTTTCATCCTCGGCATAAGATCCGAGTTCCCTAATGAAGATTTTCAAATGTGTGTAGGGATCTCCCAACCCGTCATACTTTTTAAAGTCAGGAGTCTTGAATTTCTCTGGATAATATACCCCAGGGAATATACAAAGGTCTGTATATGAAACACTTCCATGTGTTCCAACCCCTTTGATAGATCGAATGGTCTCTTCCATTTGTAGGACATTTTTCCTAATATCACCAGTGTCTGGATCTTCTTTGAGATGGGTGGTTTCAGGGGTTTTGTTGGTCTTGTCCAACTGAGATTCAGGTACAGTAATTTCTTTGTCTGTTCTCTGAGTTCCTCCATGTGCAGAGGATCCTGTAGGTATGGGCATTCGGGACCCTGAGTGGACTTGTGTAGTTCTTTAAGCAAAATAACCAACTCTGTAATTTGGTTGCTTAGTCCTTCGAACTCCTCATGAGAGACAGGAGTAGGACTAGACTGGCTAGATGAAGCCATACTTAGCTGTAGGCTCGTTGCCTTTTTGGATTTTGAACGGGTTACTGGACCAATTATATCCCTACAAAAAGACTTATATAGTTTAGTCTTAGTGAATGTAGAAATATTACATAATGTGTCCATTTATGAGTATTGTCCTACGAAACGGATGTCAGTTGACAAGATAGTATGTCAGGTTTTGATATAAAGGGAATGCATGTACACATTTTCCTTATATTTTCCATTACATTGAGATTGACATGGAAATGAAATTACAAGTAATTGAAATGTGAAAGTATGAAGAGATTTTCCTCCGCGTTTGGTTTATCAGAGGCTGAGCTATCTTAGGCTACTCTCGCGACTTTTTGGTATGAAGGTTCCCAAATCATTACAATTTACTTGATGGGAAGTTAATCCGATCTTTCAACTGGAGTGAATTTGGGTGGTGCCTTTCCTGAGCCTCGTTAGAATTAGTCTTCCTACGAGTCCAGTAATCAAACACCGACAGGATATCCTCCTGGTGGATTAACCACACAACATACATTCACATACAACGTGTCTTACTGTATGGAAATGATGTCATGTGCGAAGCACTAATATCACAAGCAGATATGGTGCGAAGAACTAAGTACAATAAGTAAATGAATTCGTATACATTCATTCAAATTTAAATGCAACATCCACACACAAGCAAATAACAGTTTTAAAAAGTTTGTACTACCGGCCTAAGCCCTCTTACTGGATGTCCACAGCAGAGTCGCCACCTGTTGACGTCGGGATTTTTATTTGTCCCTTTTTTGTTCTTGTCTTTTGGTGTTCTCATGTTAGGTGATATTTGTTTGAAAAAACAAGTTGTGAAAAGGTTCGACATGTATATGTCCACGATTAGACTGTAAGAGTCGCCAATTTGTATTTTTAAATGGTTGCACCAACTCAACCGAGAAAAGGTTTGCACATTGACCTAGTGATATGACATTATTTAACTGTTCTGTGAAACCGAGATTCATTAGGATCCGAGGGCTTGATTTATGCGGAGGGAAGGTGTTAGGCACCCCCGACATCCGTGTTACCACGGTGACTGCCACTTTGCAATTAAATTATTATCTGAATGTGTGTGTGTGTGTGTGTGTCAATGTGAAATTATATGGAAGTAGTGCTATACCTCGTTTGCACCTATATACAAAGGGTTTTAATTTTGTATAAAAGTTCAGTTTTAACAAGATATAACAGTGATGTTTTGTAAAAGAGATTTTTCAAACCCTTATGCTCAATAGTAATTGAGGCCTTTGATACTTCCATTTTATTATATGTTCGACTTGATTACTTTTATTTTCGAGATGCGAAACATATTCAAGAAAACAAGATAAAAAGCAGTGCCAAATTCCTTGTGGGCATGAGAACCATCTAAGGAAATTCAAACACGGTGAATAATTTACAAGCCATGTACAGCTGAAAATGTCCATCACGGAATTCAATCTAGATTCAAAGAAAATCAATCTGTGATCACATGATTCCTAGGCTCACATGATGTAGCAATTTGTATGAAAGCTGTAAACAGTTATATATATATAAAAGTTGTAAATATATATATATATATATATAAGCGGCAAACGTAGCGAATATAAATCCAAACTCAATCAAACAGAGTTTGATGATAATAATATATATATAAGTATTTATATATATATATAACAGCAGTAAACGCTCCGGATGTAAATCCAGGCTCAATCAAACAGAGTTTGATGACAATATATATATATATATATAAGTATTTATATATATAAATAAAAGTAATAAACACTCCGAAAATTATATCCAGGCTCAATCGAGATGACTCAATATATATATATATATATATATATATATAAGTAATAGACCACAGACCGACGGTCCGGGCATACACACATACGCGACTCTCAACGTGAATAATAGTGTGTACAAGAAGTGAAGAAAAGGCTTTAAGTAATATAAGAAGGCTTACAGGCCAAAAAAGACTTCAATAGCTTTAAATGGATGAACACTCGGTTTCCACGGGTAAAAAGTAGCCAAATATAAGCTCACAAGTGTTTGAAATGAGAAAACACTTAGTTTATAATGTGTACAGAGCAAATTGGACAAGGTTTCCTCGCCTTTTCCTCTTTAAAAATGGCCACCCCAAGCCCTCTATTTATAGAGGGTGATTCGCAGGTGTACCTGCGGCAACCGAATGTACTGTGAATGCCCCTCGGTGCCACAGGGCTCCACGGGCCCAAATTGCTCAAGAACGTGTTTTCTACTTGAACCTTAAAAACTTCAATTCGGGCATCCGATTGAGGTGTATAAGACTTTTTACGGAATGTTGTTGTCAAGAGATACACAAGGACATGGGATAAGAGGTTGTACGAAGTCAGGAAGATGGGTCCATGCCTAGGTCTTCAAGCTTCAAATTCTATCCGGTGTGTTGTCTTGTGTATTTGTCACTCGGGATTGGAGCTACGGTTCTTGTAGGACACTTCTGTGTAGAATGTAGGTTGAAATGTTGAGACGTCACGAATGTGGGATCGAGGTGGAAAAATGACGATTTTGCCCCTTACTGGGGTTATCTCCGGTTCTGGGCTGATTTAGCAGTCGTTCTCCGAGATTGGGTTGCTGCAAGTGTTGAATGTCCTCAGGGTTGTCTCTGAGGTGTGTCTGTCCTTATGGGGTTATCTCCGTGTTTGGATCTGAGTCCCTCGGGGCTATTACCGAGTGTTGAAGTTGATCGCAAGGGTTTGAAACAAGCATTTCCAAGGTTATCTCCAGAACTGTAACTGCATGCCTCGGGGTTGTCTCCGAGGTTTGAACTGTATCTCCTGGGGTTATCTCCGGGATTGGAACTGAAGATCTTAGGGTTGTCTCTGAGATGTAACTGAGGATTCCTGGTGAAAGACCCCAACTTATTATAAATAAAATCGAATTTCCTCTAATTATTATTGTGAATAATAAGGTATTAATTTGATATAATTCTCTCGTTATGGGTGAAATGTGCAAATTTTGCAAAATATGCAAGTGGTTATAAAATAATCATTGTTGTTTTGGGAATATTCGTTTGGTCGTAGAATATTCTTGTTGTCGGGAATATTCGTATTACGGCATGACACGCTCATTTGTGGGCCCCATAATGTAATAATTGTTTGATGAAGAAAACTACAAGTTTGAGTTTTTATAAATAACTTAGCGTAGTTGTTACCGTTAACACCGTTGGAATACCCGGTGGGTTAAAATACGATGTCTACGCGTGGATGCACAGATTGATGAATTATTGATCCTTACGTAAGAAGGCACTTACTCAATAATTGTTCACGAGTTATCGCTCAATATTTTATTTTATTGATTCAATAATTGTCGCGTTGATATTTTATATTATTGTTGTTTCAATAATTGTCATCGCATGATATTTCCCATTATCGGATCAATAATTCATATTATTTGAATAATATTATTAGATAGCATTATTGGCAATGTCTAGAAAGTTCATCAAGGAGAGGTTTGGTCACCTAATCAAGGCGTCAAGAAGGATAAATTCTTATTGAAAGCCCCTCTTCCCCGAAATACCTGGTTGTCATAAATGTGATTCTGTAATATTATTTGTGAATAATTAATTATTGATTCATATGATAAGGAAATATTTATTTTATGTGGATATAAATGTTGAATATATTTATTGTGGTTAAAAATGAAGGAGTTAATGTTGAGGTGTTTTATCAGTATTTTTATCGAAATGGAGGTATTAAAAATTAAACCAGTGTTTTTGAGATATATTGCGTGAGTTATAATTTTTAATATGACCGTTGGATCGTTGTAATTTTTGGATATGTTATACATATATAAGTTGAGTATATGTCCACAAATTTTGAACCGTTAAAAATAAACGTATGATTTGTTATGAATTTTAAGAGGTGACTGGTTCAGAAATTGTGAATTTTCGGAATTTATCATTTTGGTGGAAAATTATAGAATTGGTGGGCCCCAATTGTGGTTGGTGAAGAAATGTGCTGAATTTTTTTTTCAAATGTGGTGGGTGGGAATAGTAGCAGGTAAAGCCATCAGGTTGCAGGTCAAGTCTGCTAACATTTTCCTATAAATAGAGGGTTAAGTTAGAATTGAAAATCACACCAGAAACATAAGCTTTCTCCCTTTCTCTCTCTATATTATCGAGCGTATTTTGAGAGTATTTAGATACTTTGTGAGTTTCTATTTTTAGTACAAGTTTCTGTCAGCAGTATATCCAAAATTCAGTCAGAAGTACAGATATTTTGAGGTAAGGGGTGTTATATTCTTCTTAAAATGATATTTTCTTCAATATCATTATACCGAAATGTTGGTATGAACTTTTTATCAAATTTGGAACTTTTTGTGTCGGGGTTACTATTCACGTATACGGCACTATTCACGAATACTACACTATTCACCGAAAAATGAAATTTTCTTCTTTTTGTCCAAGATGTCTATTGTGGTTACTATCTTTGATTGTATCCATGTTTTGATCTTTATTCTTGAATTTTGCTTCTAAATTGGTTATTATGGAGTATTATTGATCTTGGATAAACTGTTATACGAATCCTTACTATTTGTCCTTCTCTCTCACTAGATTCGTTTTCTTTAAAATATTTTTCAGCATCCTCAGTCCTAAATGATGATATTACTAAATATCTTTGGCCTGTAGTGCAAAGATGAATGATTAACTGATGAATATCTTTGGCCCGTAGTGCGAAGATGAACAGGTGTTGAGATGAACATTGTCGACGTCGGGATTTTTGGATGTCCCTTTCCGTTACTTGTTCTTTGGTGTTCTCATTTTAGGTGAGATTTGTTTGAAAAAACAAGTGAAAAAGGTCCGACATGTATAATGTCGATTTATGGACTCGTTAAGAGTCGCCATTGGTTTTTAAATGGTTGTACCAACAACCGTAATAACCTTGAGATTTTCTATATAAAATAAATAAGAAATTTTATGTATAATTTTTTTTTATTTAATGACGAGACTAAGTGTCAAGTAAAGTGAATGATAAATGCTAAATACATTTATTACTTGAAAAATTAGAAATAATTTTGGAATTATTAATTTCCACAAATTATATGGTAATAAATTTCGTAGTTTAAATGTTTTTATTAATTATTTTCCATGAAAACATGATTGGAAATAATATATGAAGTGATAATTAGATTTATATAATAAATATTTTATTATATGAATTGTCGTAATATTTAAGTTAATTATTTTAACTTGTCTATTGAACGAAGAATAAGTCGATATGGAATCCAAACCCCTAAATTGGGATTGTGATTAAGAGATAAGAATATCAATATAATATTATTGATATTATAATTTTACAGCACTATAAATATGTAATCGTATGTATGCCATGACGAGATAATGTTGAGCAATTACTATTCAATTAGGTCATAGCATAGTCTTGTCTTTGTGAAACCCCTAATTATTAAGCTCGCTTATGAGATATGACCGAGTAGTAGTATCGTATATGACGTTATCGTGCAGTATAAGGATGCCTGTAATTAGAATAAACCCTA
This sequence comes from Panax ginseng, assembly GCA_020205605.1. Taxonomy (NCBI): domain Eukaryota; kingdom Viridiplantae; phylum Streptophyta; class Magnoliopsida; order Apiales; family Araliaceae; genus Panax; species Panax ginseng. The sequence continues at coordinate 64,276,671 of CM035150.1, forward strand.
ATTACTATTTTTACTACCGATAATTAGGACAAACCCTAATTATTATAACCTTAATCGGTTGAAGTTAGAAACAGTAATGACCGTGTAACACACACAGATAATTATAGAACCCTAAATTTTCAATCGAAAACCCTAATTTTAAATTACCGGTTTAATTTCGATGTTATTGTATAAGTGTTTTAATTTACCAAAGGATAGAAGTTAATTGGTAAATTATAAGAATTAAATCTAGTGATTAAATATTACATTTAATTGCCTTGTACAAGATTGCCCATACACTCTTAAACAACGCCCAACCATCACCCATAACAAATCAGAAGCAAGAATCAAGAATTTTTGGCAAAAAGGGTATAAGAACACTAAACATAGAAATCCTTTGATTCGATGTTATTTGATGCAATTGATTGTTTAAAATTGTGTAATAGAATGTTAATTGATGATATGGGTTGATAAATCAAAGACCCATAACATCAAAGTGCACGAATTTGAAGATTTAAGCAAGTTGGAAAAAACTGAATTCTGTTATTTTTTCACCAAATGTCAGAGGCCATAACTCTTTGCTCGATCATGAGTTTTGTTCTTCAAAAGTTGTTATGTGTAGCCTGATATGTGGTCTTTAATCTGCAAAAAGAATCAAGTCCATATCATGTATAGATTAGAAGTTATAGATGGTCAAACATGGTTGACCGATCATGATAAACTGTTTTTGGGCGGTCTGTAATGGGGGCATTCTCGTCCACTTTTTGTGCTTTAAAAGGTCTGGACTTTTGATATGTTGTAGTGCACTGAGTTAGGAAGCCATAGGCTTTGGAATGACCTCATTCCGACCTCGGATGAGGGAATTACTTGATTGGAAGGAAATGTGTCAAATTTCTCAAACCGAAAGTCAAGACGGGATGTGCTATTCGGGACACTATTTCGATCAGTTAATGTTTCCAAAACCTTATGGGCTTTTGGTATGTTATAGTACACCGAATAAGCTTTCCATAGACTCCGAAACGGACTAAATTCGATATCGGATGAGAGAGTTATGACATTTCAAAGTAGTAGTGTCAAAACTTCCCAACAAGTGCAAAGTGCAGTCCATTTGAACGGAATTTCTGGGCTGATGTGTTCGGAATTTGGAAATGGTCAAAGAATAAAAGTTGTAGCCCCAGAAGTTAGCTTCAAGGTGGGCTCAAGAATCGCTCAAAATGTTTTAAAATGAAAGAGTTATGGACTGTTTTAACGGAAGAGGGTAAAGCTGAAACGAGATTGAAAAACTGCATGAAAGTCCACTTTGACGCCTTGTTTGGGCTACCTAATGAACCCGAATTGGGTAATTCAGATTTTTTAAAAATAGTCTTACATACCATGTATAACATATCCAAAAATCAGATTAATCGAGTTATGAGCAATGCATTAGAAAATCGCAAAGTGAGCTATTGAAAAATTAGTATAAACCAAGTCCCACATCGACTAAATTGAGAACTTCACCATTTTCTAAACCTATAAATAGAAGGGCTTGGCCTTTGTTTCATTCACCAACAATAAGGCCTCCAATTTTTTGAGAAAGGCTTTGTTGTGGGAGAACTTTTATAAAGATCTCCTTAGTTAAATTTTAGGCGTGGAAGTGCGTATTCAGTCTGTGGAATTCGTATTTCCGGGTATGTTTCTTATTTAATTTTTGTAATGTTAATATTTTTTAATTGTTAGTTAAAGTTTGAATTTTTGAAGTTTAGTTAGTGTTGTTAATAAACTAGTTAGTTTACTATGTTTATTTTGGCTTGGAATTGATTATGTAAATGAGTTATTTGTAATGACTTTTAATATTTTGTGATGAATTTCATTAATTAATAATTATTAATGATATTAAAGTTATTTAATGATTATATTAAATAATTTAGTTTAAAAATGATTTTAATATTATAAAATCATTTTAAATGAAAATAAGGTATTTAAAAATATTTGAAGTTATAAAATATAACTTTTAATATTTAAATGATAATTTCATTAATAATTAAATATTAATGATATTAAGATAATATTAATGATATTTAGTTTATTTAATGATTAATATTAAATAAATAGTTTAAAAATGGTTTTACTTATTTAAAAACCATTTAAAGAGGATATTAAGGATTTAAAAATATTTTAAGTTATAATTAATGACTTTTAATATTTGATAAATAGTACATTAATATTTAAATATTAATGGTAATTATTTGGGTAATATAAATGTTTTAAAATAGTTTGAGTTATTATAAATAACTTTTATATTTTGGCAATGGTTTCATTAATAGTTTAGTATTAATTAAACTATTAATGATGATGGAATTGTTTAATGTTTAAATCATTTAATTATGATTCCGATATTTGAAAGTTATAAATGGCGCAAACTAGTCGACTTGAGAACCGATTATGAAGTTCTCAATTTGAAGAAAAACACCTATAATAATGCTTATATCACTATAGGCCCTTTAGTGATGATTTGAATTATTTTAAATTTTTCAATTTACGAAATTGCGAAAATGATTAAAAATAAGATGTCCGATATTTACGATGTTGAGGTATAAAATAAGTCTTAGACTCGGATTTATTTGCGATAAAGTCAGCTTGCAGACGGCGACAAATGTCAGACCCTATAATAGAAAGAAAAGGCTACTGTAAGAGCATGGATGAGATATTTGAAAAATGTATAAAAAATATTTCAAGTATAGAATAGGAACTAAAAGTATGATCACTGTGATTATGTGATTGGACTATGTGCTGACTGTAATAGACAGTACTATGTGTTACGATATATTGTTCTAATCGAACGAATGATCTGATTATTGATATGTTGTGATAAAGAGATAAAACCTAAGTTGAGATTTGTAATCAGCGAATCAGGCAAGTATCCTACCTTTGAATTTTCTTTATGCAATGGACATGAGTAAGAAGTTTCAGAATTATTCTATTCTTGTACAGATTACGTACGCTTTGATTATCAACATGTTAGCTCAGATATATATTCTGTTAAGTTGATTTCTAAATGGTTATACAAGTGTCCCCACTTGGATAATCATGGCATTTGTTCACATGTTGATACACCTTTGTCAATTACCCGTATATATATATGTTGAATTACATATTATTGTTGAGCAAGATTAAAAAACCTTGGGTTTGGAACCGTGCATGTATGAACATCCCTATATGGGAAGATTTTTTGCATGGGCGGATAGAGTGAGCGATGAATTTCGTTCAAGTTATGTAGTATTGATCAATACAGGTATGTACAACGGGTCGATCACCCTCCGTGCTTAAAAAGCTAAAGCGGTTTCTTGGATGGATTTCGCCAAACCTTTTGAAAATGAAAAGAATGTTCATAGTATGATTCTTAAACCCTATTTATGGGTGAGCTGAGCGAGCCAAATTTAAATAATTTGGAAGAGATTTGTTATGTGAATTTTTTATCAAGATGCATTACTTCACAACTTTCGATTCGTTGTAGAAGTGTTATGTAAAGAGAATACTTATATTCTTTTCAAATTATATATATAATTGCTATTACTTGTCGGGCACTCAAATGCTCATCCTTGCTTAAATTAAATGTTTTCGATTATGTATGAGCAACTTTGAAGGCTCGTAACACGAACAAAGGAAAAGGAAAGTTGATCGAATAAGTGTGTATCATGAGTTAATGGTTATAGTTGTATTGGTATCTATTCAAGTATTATAAGGAATGTATTTGAAGGTCACGTACCTGGAGAAGTAAACTTTGATGTATGTAAATTAAGTTCGAATTTATTATTATTTAGTATTATTCAGCTTAAAGAAATGGTATCGTGGAGAACCGAGTTCGGGTTTCAAGTACCTGGATTTGGGGTCGTCTCAGGTTGGTATCAAAGCTGTTGGTTATGAAGCTTAGGTAGAAATACCTGAGACTAATAACCGCAATGATTAGGATAAGTATTAACTCATCTAGAGTTAGTTGGTCGATAAGATTCAAAGATGAATCTCGGCGAGTGTAAAGACACGAGTTCCCTAACTCGATTATAAAGTTAAACAAGAAGTGGGGAATAGATTGAGTCTAAAAAGACCTGAAAGTGCGATTATGAGAGATCGTAAAATAAAACGATCAAGATATAGAACTAAATCGTAATATATATGATGAGATCACCCCGTGATCTCGATAAGGCTATGATGACCGTAAGGAATCAATCGATGATTGGAAAGTTTACGACAAGATTGCCGTGTATGAATTATACTATCAATTGGTACAGATCCGTAAGAGAATTATAAATACTGAATAAATTCATTATGGAGAATGGGGTTAGTGTTAGATGGGTATTCAATTGAGGACTCATGTCGGCAAATGAGTTGTATGATTCTTCCTATGGAGCCGAATTGTACTTGGTGTAAAAACCACTTAGTTTCTCGCATCGATAATCATTGAAATGTCTCGTGGTCGCTATATTTGTTATATGCACATTAAGAGGATGACTCCATTCTCGTGTGTATAACGGTAGATAGGTCATAGATAGAGAATATAAGAATAAGTTCGAGTTCTTAAAACTCATACCTATGAGACATTCTTGACTCATAATTATATGAAATGTTTATGAACCCCTCAAATAATGGACGCCAAAGGTCCTGACTAGGATAAGTTCTTAAACTCATATGATTGTGGCAATTTATGAACTCATAAGTGTGGTTTGATGAATGGGTATAGTTTTGTGTGAATGGAGTGTTATGGATTACGAGGAATGTATAGATTGTTAAGTAAATGATTTTAGTGAAGGTGTTAGGTTTTCCTAAACTCCTAGCTATGCTAAACTTCAAAATTTTTGACATCAAGCTAAATCGCACTATGTGCTTTTGAAAACAAAAATGTAGACTCGTAATCATTTTTGAAAAGGTTTAAAGTACTCTATCTATACTACTTATTTTGGCTAGACGCAAAATGATTTGAAATATCAAAATTGTTTTTAATTATCACTCATGTACCATGTAACTCAAAAGAGATGATAAAAATGTGATAGAGTTGTAAATACGAGAATACTTAGTGTGAATTTGACTGAAGTCGCTGTTCCACTATTGTATGATGTGTTTATGACAAAGTCATACAATGACGGCATCCTCAACGGATTGTTAATACAATGCGGTATCATGACGTCATTCTCAAAAATGTTTTCAAAAGTTTAATTTGACAATCTGGTTTGGCTACATCTAAATAATTGATTGAATTGAATTATTGATATGAGTCTATGCTATTTGAATCGGCTAGACTAATGTTTATGAAAACTCTAAGTGTTCATTGAAAGAAATTTCCTAACTAAATTGTTTTAGTGCGGAATCCTATGATAAGATCGAGGTGAACAATGTTGTTTGGATAAATGATCCAATCTAATAGGCGTAAATATTACGCTAGGTATGATTAATCGTTATGCATGACGTAGGGGTACAATAGGCTAATCACCTAAAGTACTATATTAATGGTAGTTTACCTTCTTTGTGATTGTAAACATACGTGTAATGTTTTATGGTATGAATACCGTTAAAACTATGTGTTCATGGTCTATATGACCCCTCAACACAATTTGAAAACTTTTACTCTTGTGAGAGAGGTGTATTGGGTAGCATGTGATGATATGTGTGAATGTTGTAAGCACGGATAGAGTTAATAGGAGTTATGAGGAGGTTGGAGCGGAGGGAGATATTCGGATAAGATAAATTGAAGGTTGAAATAGAAGCCAAAGACACCGGATATATACCTTGGACGAGCTTTAGTCATCACCTTCATGCGATTCAATGCAGAGTGGATGGAGTCGCCTTTTCTACAGAGATAAAGGCGTTGATGAGAATTGAATAAATTTATCGTCAATCAAAATAAGAGACAACGATATAGAACTCTTGATTCTTTGTGTATATATACTATATGTTAATCGAGGTAAATTATGTATGTAGATGTCCGGTGAGAAAGATATGTGGAATAAGAAGGATCATATTCACACCCCCAGCTAATATCGAGGCCAACAGATGAAATAAAGCTCACTAGGAACCCAAATCGGACGAGGTGGCTATCTTGGAAAACGTAGCATCGCATCCGAAATGTTGGATTTTACAGATAGTGATTCGGACACTAAAGTTGAAGTTGCTCAAGCATCAACGGAGGTGCAGGATTTGGAGAACAAGGTTTCTTCATTGGAAAGGTTGTGGGAGATAGAGAAGTTGATGCGTCAAAGCGTTAATGGAAACAATGGAAGAAGCGGGGATAAGCTCAAAATCCAAATTGACCAGATGGAGCCTCAAGCGACACATCCGTGAAGGACAAACCTCTCCTCGTTGCCCCGACTATAAGAAAGGTGGATGTTTTAATTGTGGGATGGAAGGACATCGAGCGAATGAATATTCGAGAAAAAGGCTTGGTAAATAAGTAGTATGGGTTATGTATGTAATATGTGTGATAAGTAATGAACTATTTTAACTTTTATGTTGGTTAAGATTTTAAATCCAGACTTTCGTAGTCACAAAGGGATAGCTATTGATTAAAGCGAGGATGTCTTTGTGTAAATATTCGATAAATGAATATGAATCTAAGTTTGAGAAATGAAACGAGTTTAATACATTAATCTTATGCAATGAGGTTTAAAATGTAAGGGTATAATTTATGGTTTTATTTAACTGAGATAATGCCGCCAAGACGTCAAACTCGAAACCAAAGGATAGAAGAATCCACTAATCTCGGGGAACGACAAATGAATCGATGCAAAACTTTGCAAACATGGTAGCTCAAAGCATGCAGTAGGGAACACCAACATGGAAACCAAATGCATAATCGTTTGGCAAAATTCAAAGACTTCAAAGCCGTAGTAGGACCACGAATTCAGAGGATCACCGACCTATAGAAGCCTGGACTTGGGTGAATCGAGATAGAGAAGGCATTCAGTAATTGCTAGAATAGATGAGGGCAAAAGACGCGCTTGCCACTTATATGATGAAAGGAGAAGCTAACTTTTGGTGGAGGCAAATAAGACTTCAAGGCGGGAGAAGAAGAAATTACTTGGGATAGGTTTAAGGATTTATTTTTCAAAAACTATCTCTCTGTTAGTATGCGCCTAGAATGGAGGTGAGATTCCGGAGTTAAAGCGGGATAACATGACTGCAATTGTGAGTATGCCGCAAAATTTAATGAGTTAGCTAGGTTTGCTCCACATCAAGTGGATACAGGCTAGGCTAGGAAGGCAAGGAGATTTGAGCCGGGCTTAAAACCTGGCTCTACAATAAGGTGTCAAGATCGCAAATCAATACTTTTACAAAGACTCATGGAGAAGGCTATCATTGCTAAAAACAGAAGTGAGGCCATGAGCCTCTACCATAAGGAGGAGAAGAACAAAAGCAAGTCGGGAGGAACAAAGAAAGATAGAAAGTAGTAGTGGGGAATAGGGGTGAGAAAAGAATGAGGAATTTTTCGAGAAAATGCAAGTAAAGCGTGAAGGTATAAAGAAGGGTAGTGCAAAGTCAAGAATCACGTGAAGAATCACTCCGGCGAGTGTCCAAGGGCAAGTTTGTATGCTATGTGAGTGGCAAGAGGGTCATATCTCTCCCAACTGCCCCAACTCAAGGATGATCGGTGGATGTTTTATATGTGGATCGACTGAGCATAAGGTAAGGAATTGTCCACAGAAGAGAATGGAGGCAGGGAACGTAACCACGGGGAGAAGCAGTGGGACGTTAGCAATTTCAGGACCAAACTCAACCAGTAACCCAACGAAAGCAACTCCGAGGGTTTACAACATGACCAGTCCGAGATACTTGGTGGCATTTGGAAGCGTAACTCCAGTGCTATTTGAATAACTTATATATCTTATATTTCTGCTTAATCGGATGACAAGTGTTATGATGAATAATTAAAGATCGATTCGATCAAGCACGATCGAGATCTACGTCTGAATGATTATATGTTATGTACCCTTACGCATATGAATTTTTAAAGCGGTGATTCCGGACGGAATCCTTATAAGGGAGGGTGAATGTAATAACCTGAGATTTTCTATATAAAATAAATAAGAAATTTTATGATAAATTTTTTTTTATTTAATGACGAGACTAAGTGTCAAGTAAAGTGAATGATAAATGCTAATACATTTATTACTTGAAAAATTAGAAATAATTTTGGAATTATTAATTTCACAAATTATATGGTAATAAATTTACGTAAGTTTAAATGTTTTTATTAATTATTTTCCATGAATACATGATTGGAAATAATATATGAAGTGATAATTAGATTTATATAATAAATATTTTATTATATGAATTTTCAGAATATTTAAGTTAATTATTTTAACTTGTCTATTGAACGAAGAATAAGTCAGATATGGAATCCAAACCCTGAAATTGGGATTGTGATTAAGAGATAAGAATATCAATATAATATTATTGATATTATAATTTTACAATACCATAAATATGTACTGTGTATGTGCGGACGGATAATGTTGAAAGTAATTACTACCAATTAGGTCATAGCATAATCTTTGTCTTTGTGAAACCCTAATTATTAAGCTCAGCTTATGAGATATGACCGATGAGTAGATATGTATATAACGTTATCAGTGTATAAGGATGCTCAGTAATTAGAATAAACCCTAATTACTATTTTTACGCCGATAATTAGGACAAACCCTAATTATTATAACCTTAATCGGTTGAAGTTAGAAACCGTAATGACTGTGTTAGTAACACACACAGATAATTATAGAACCCTAAATTTTCAATCGAAAACCCTAATTTTAAATTACCGGGTTTAATTTCGATGTTATTGTATAAGTGTTTTAATTTACCAAAGGATAGAAGTTAATTGGTAAATTATAAGAATTAAATCTAGTGATTAAATATTACATTTAATTGCCTTGTACAAGATTGCCCATACACTCTTAAACAACGCCCAACCATCACCCATAACAAATCAGAAGCAAGAATCAAGAATTTTTGGCAAAAAGGGTATAAGAACACTAAACCTAGAAATCCTTTGATTCGATGTTATTTGATGCAATTGATTGTTTAAAGTTGTGTAATAGAATGTTAATTGATGATATGGGTTGATAAATCAAAGACCCATAACATCAAAGTGCACGAATTTGAAGATTTAAGCAAGTTGGAAAAAAGCAATTTACATTATTTTTTCACCAAATGTCGAGAAGCCATAACTCTTTGCTCGATCATGAGTTTTGTTCTTCAAAAGTAGTTATGTGTAGCCCGATATGTGGTCTTTAATCTGCAAAAAAAGAATCAAGTCCATATCATGTATAGATTAGAAGTTATAGATGGTCAAACATGGTTGATCGATCATGATAAACTGCTTTTAGGCGATCAGTAATGGGGGCATTCTCGTCCACTTTTGTGCTTTAAAAGGTCTGGACTTTTGATATGTTGTAGTGAATCGAGTTAGGAAGCCATAGGCTTTGGAATGACCTCATTCCGACCTCGGATGAGGGAATTACGGTGATTGGAAGGAAATGTGTCAAATTTCTCAAAACTGAAAGTCAGCAGCGGGATGTGCTATTCGGGACACTATTTCAATCAGTTAATGTTTCCAAAACCTTATGGGCTTTTGGTATGTTATAGTACACCGAATAAGCTTTCCATAGACTCCGAAACGGACTAAATTCGATATCGGAGGAGAGAGTTATGACATTTCAAAGTAGTAGTGTCAAAACTTCCCAACTAGTGCAGTGCAGTCCATTTGAACGGAATTTCTGGGCTGATGTGTTCGGAATTTGGAAATGGTCAAAGAATAAAAGTTGTAGCCCCAGAAGTTAGCTTCACGTGGGCTCAAGAATCGCTCAAAAATGTTTTAAAATGAAAGAGTTATGACTGTTTTAGCGGAAGAGGGTAAAGCTGAAACGAGATTGAAAACTGTTATGAACGTCCACTTTTGACGCACTGTTTGGGCTACCTAATGAACCCGAATTGGGTAATTCGTATTTTTTAAAAATATTCTTACATACCATGTATAACATATCCAAAAATCAGATTAATCAGAGTTATGAGCAATGCGTTAGAAAATCGCAAAGTGAGCTATTGAAAAATTAGTATAAACCAAGTCCCACATCGACTAAATTGAGAACTTCACCATTTTCTAAACCTATAAATAGAAGGGCTTGGCCTTTGTTTCATTCACCAACAATAAGGCCTCCAATTTTTTGAGAAAGGCTTTGTTGTGGGAGAACTTTTTATAAAGATCTCCTTAGTTAAATTTTGGCGTGGAAGTGCGTATTCGGTTCGTGGAATTAAGTATTTAGGGTATGTTTTTATTTAATTTTTGTAATGTTAATATTTTTAATTGTTAGTTAAAGTTTGAATTTTTGAAGTTTAGTTAGTGTTGTTAATAAACTAGTTAGTTTACTATGTTTATTTTGGCTTGGAATTGATTATGTAAATGAGTTATTTGTAATGACTTTTAATATTTTGTAATGAATTTCATTAATTAATAATTATTAATGATATTAAAGTTATTTAATGATTATATTAAATAATTTAGTTTAAAAATGATTTTAATATTATAAAAATCATTTTAAATGAAAATAAGGTATTTAAAATATTTGAAGTTATAAAATATAACTTTTAATATTTAAATGATAATTTCATTAATAATTAAATATTAATGATATTAAGATAATATTAATGATATTTAGTTTATTTAATGATTAATATTAAATAAATAGTTTAAAAATGGTTTTACTTATTTAAAAACCATTTAAAGAGGATATTAAGGATTTAAAATATTTTAAGTTATAATTAATGACTTTTAATATTTGGATAAATAGTACATTAATATTTAAATATTAATGGTAATTATTTAGGTAATATAAATGTTTTAAAATAGTTTGAGTTATTATAAATAACTTTTATATTTTGTAATGGTTTCATTAATAGTTTAGTATTAATTAAACTATTAATGATGATGGAATTGTTTAATGTTTAAATCATTTAATTATGATTCCGATATTTGAAAGTTATAATTTGCCAAACTAGGTGACTTGAGAACCGATTATGAAGTTCTCGAATTTGAAGAAGAACACCTATAGTAATGTGATTATATCACTATAGGCCCTTTAGTGATGATTTGAATTATTTTAAAATTTTCAATTTCTCGGAAATTACGAAAATGATTAAAAATAAGATGTCTCGATATTTACAGATGTTGAGGTATAAAATAAGTCTTAGACTCGAGATTTACCCGATAAAGTCAAGCTTAAGATGCAATCACAAATGTCGAATTCTATAATAGAAAGAAAAGGCTATCTTGTAAGAGCATGGATGAGATATTTGAAAAATGTATAAAAAATATTTCAAGTATAGAATAGGAACTAAAAAGTATGATCACCGTGATTATGTGATTGACTATGTCTTTGTTCGTAATAGATGCGATACTATGTGTTAAGATATATTGTTCTAATCGAATCAATGATCCGATTATTGATAGGTTGTGATAAAGAGATAAAACCTAAGTTGAGATTTGTAATCGTTGAATCGGTGAGTATCCTACCTTTGAATTTTCTTTATGCAATGGACATGAGTAAGAAGTTTGAAATTATTCTATTCTTGTCTGCAGATTACGTACGCTTTGATTATCAACATGTTAGCTCAGATATATATTCTGTTAAGTTGATTTCTAAATGGTTATACAAGTGTCCCCACTTGGATAATCATGGCATTTGTTCACATGTTGATACACCTTTGTCAATTACCCGTATATATATATGTTGAATTACATATTATTGTTGAGCAAGATTAAAAAAAAACCTTCGGGTTTGGAACCAGGCATGTATGAACATCCCTATATGGGAAGATTTTTGCCAAAGGATAGATAGAGCGATGAATTTCGCTTCAAGTTATGTAGTATTGATCAATACAGGTACAATGAAATTTGATCACCCTCCGCGTGCTACCGTAAGCTAGAGCGTTTATGGATGGATTTGCGCCAACCTTTTCTAAAATGAAAAGAATGTTCATAGTATGATTCTTAAACCCTATTTATGGGTAGAGCTGAGCCAAATTTAAATAATTTGGAAGAGATTTGTTATGTGAATTTTTTATAAGTACAGATTACTTCACAACTTTCGATTCGTTGTAGAAGTGTTATGTAAAGAGAATACTTATATTCTTTCAAACTTATATATATAATTGCTATTACTTATTTGGGCACTCAAATGCTCATCCTTGCTTAAATTAAATGTTTTTCATTATGTATGAGCAACCAAAGGCTCGTGCACGAAACAAAGGAAAAGGAAAGTGATCGAATAAGTGTGTATCATGAGTTAATGGTAATAGTTGTATTGGTATCTATTCAAGTATTATAAGGAATGTATTTGAAGGTCACGCACAGGGAAGTAAACTTTGATGTATGTAAATTAAGTTCGAATTTATTATTATTTAGTATTATTCAGCTTAAAGAAATGGTATCGTGGAGAACCGAGTTCGGGTTTCAAGTACCTGGATTTGGGGTCGTCTCAAACACAACCGAGAAAAGGTTTGCACATTGACCCAGTGATGTGACACTGATATACTGTTTCAGTTAGGCACCCCCGACTTGGTTATGCTGAAGGTGTTAGCACCCCAGATATTCGTGTTACCACAGTGTTGCCTCTTTTCAAGAAACTATTATCCGAGTGTGTGTGTGTGTGTGTGTGTGGGTCAATGTGTTTGTTATATGAAAGTTGTGCGAGGCCTCTTTCGAACCTATATACACAGGATTTGAATTTATGTAAAAATTCGGTTTTAGCAAGATATGGCAATGATGTTTTATAAAAAGAGGTTTTTCAAACCACGATGCTCAATAGAATTGAGACCTTTACACTCCCATTTTTATTAAGTGAGCGTCTGGATTGATTTTATTTGTGAATCACGAAGCATCCGCATGCGAAAATAATATATTTATAAAAAAAATAATGCCGACTTCCTCGTGGGTATGAAAACCATCTCGAGGAAATACATGACATCGAGAATAATTTACAAGTTGCCATAAATCGAAAAATATCCATCACGGAACCGAATCTAGATCCAATGAGATGAATCTGTGATCACATGATTCCTAGGCGCATGAGAATATTGCACTTTGTATAAAAGAAATAAGCGGTATATATATAAAAGTGGTAAATATATATATACGTATTGTGATCACCAACCACGAAGCACCTCCATGGGGATCGGAAATATAAATAAAGTCAGAGATACGGTCCAACCGCCACGAAGGAAACTCGGTGTGACATAATGTAAATAAAGTCAGAAAATGCGGTCAATCGCCACGAAGTAAACTCCAAGGCGGATTTAAAGCGTAAAGAAAGTCAGAAAAACTATCAACTACCATGAAGGGAACTCCAGCAGATGTAGAACAAAAATATATATATATATATATATATATATATATATATATATATATTTAAGAAAGCAATAAACGCATTTGATGTAAAATCTGTGCTCATCGAACATAGTTCGACCACGCCTCATATATATAAGTATATATATATAAAAGCGAGTAAACGCATCTGCATCAAGTCTAGGCTCATCGAACAAAGTCCGACACACAGTTGATATATATAAGTATATATATAAAAGCGAATAAACTCACCAGACCGAAGTCTAGGCTCATCGAACAAAGTCCGACACACAGTTGATATATATAAGTGTGTGTATATATATATAAAAGCGAATAAACGCATCAGACCGAAATCTAGGCTCATCAAACAAAGTCCGACAGATAATTAATATATATATATATATATATATATATATATATAAAAGCAGTAAACGCTCCAGACCGAAGTCTTGGCTCAATCGAGGCATAACTTGATAATGTTAGTCAATATATATATATATAATATATAGACTGGAAGGAAACCATGGACTGAAGTCCGGGCAAAAACAAGCAACACGACTCTCAACGTGTAGAAGGGTGTGTGCAAAGATGAAGAGAAAGACTCTAAAGTGTGTGAGAAGGCTTACAACTGACTGATAAAAAGGGCTTCAATATCTTTAGAGTGGGTAAACACCGGCTTTTTGTGGGTACAAAAGAGGTCATATATGAGCTCACAGTGTTTGAAAGTGGGAAAATACATCATATGGCGAGTCAGAAACAAATTGTGCGGTTTTCCCGCTTTTTTCTCTTAAAATCAGCACCCCAAGCCTCTTATTTATAGGCAAAGGTCTTTGCAACACCGTAAGCAGTGTACCAGAGGCGGGGTCGGGTCCTACCGGCTCATCGGGTCGGTCGTCTCAAGTATGTGCACTCGTGCACTATAATGTCCACTTGGATTTTGAGAAGTGCAATCCGCATCCGCTTTGAGGTATTCAGGACCTATTTTAACACCGCCATTGTTAGAGTTATACGATGGCATGGGATTATAGTTTGTCTGAAGTCTTTGAAGATGGGACGATGCCCTCCGGTCTTCAAGCTTCAACTTTCATCCGTTACCCCGCACAATAGTCACTCGGGATTGGTTAGCCTTGTGGGACATTGTTGCGTAGAGACGAGACGTGGCATCGTGTTGGACGAGATGGCGATATTTCCCCTCACCGGTGTTACTTCCAGATTGGGCCGATAAGCAGACGTTGCTCAGACTTCGCTGAGATTGGACTGCTGCAATTGTTGAAGGTCCTCATTGTCATCTTTGAGGTGTGCTTGTCTTCCCGATGTTATTGCCGGGTTGGTGCAGTGTATCTCGTTGTGAGCGCTGAGATTGAAGCTGGTTGTTTTTGAAACAAGCATTTTCGGGGTTATCGTTGAAACTGCATTCCTTGGGGTTATCACCAAGGTTGGTGGCTATTCCCATGGTTGGGACTGAGACTGGATACCTCGGTGTTATCTCCGAGATTAATCGGTCTTCTCCGGTGTGTTCCAGATTGGATCTGCACGCCTCGGGGTTATATCCGAGGTTGGATCTGTTACTCCCAGAATGTGATCCGGGGTTGATGTTGAGCTTAGGTAGTATCCGGTGTATGAATTTGGATTGTCTTTCGTGTTTCTCTTGAAAGACGAAATCATCCTCCCGCAATGTTAGTGATAGTAGTATGAGAAAAATTTGAGTGTTCATAGATGCCCTCTTTATCATACTCATGCATGGCGATGCATGGGTAGGATAAAGAATCCTAGACACTTGAAACGCAACAAGATAAACATGGTGATAAGGGTAGCAACATGATGCAAATGTATGATGCATGTGTACGGGGTTGTGGCCCAACATCTTTGGGATGATTCTTTGGTTCCTCAGAGCTTCAATCGGGGATTGGCAATCTCGACCAGATCGATGTGCGTTTAATCTGTTATGATATTGGTGTTGGAGTTATCACCAAATTCCTGTGTTCTTGATAACGACTTGATGCTGAAGGGGTATCTCTTATGTGTAAGAGATCTGTGGGGATAAAGCTTGATCTGTTTGAGGATGTGTATAACATATTCCATCATCTATCCTTTTGGATAATGTTGACCTCTCCTGGTTAGTATTGCCAGAATATGTTATGATTCTGTTGGATTTACTGCCAACAGCAAATGCTGTCAGGGATGCCTGACCTTCGTTAACGTGTGAATCAACGACTGAGATTCTGTGAGTAGATCGTCAAGGCTACTTAACCTTCACTGACGTATAGATCAACGGAGCATTGCGTTGTGACCCTCGTCGGGGATCCGCTGGGGAATATGAGCAGCTGGGTATGAAAACCTCAAATAGCTCTATATCTCTGACAAGTTTAAACGCTATCGGCTGAAATGACATCAAGGTTTCTTGACCTTCGTTGATGGATGGACATGTCAACGAATGAACGTGTTGTAACCCCCACCGGGGATCTATGTTGTAACCCCCGTCTGGGACTCACGTTGTAACCCCCGTCGGGGATTCACGTTGTAACCCCCGTCGGGGACTCACGTTGTAACCCCCGTCGGGGACTCACGTTGTAACCCCCATTGGGGACTCACGTTGTAACCCCCGTTGGGGACTCACGTAGGGTAACGACCTAGAGTCGGCGGCATCGGACATATATAAGGTATTGTTGAATGTGATTTGCGACAACTGAGGTCATTGGCAGAGTATACCTTGTGTTCAGGCGACTACCAATGAGTGATGTGCAGATTCAAAGTCTCATCTGAGAAGACTAGGATTGTATGCTGTTTTGTTCAATCGCATGGCATTTTTATTCCCGATTTGACCTTTCTAGCCCGTAAGAACTCCGTTTCAACTCGAACTGGACCGAGCTGGAGGGGTGGGACCCACATAGAGGAGCCGCAAATGCACCTTCTACAGCCGCAAGTGCGCCTGCGGCCAGGCGGATGATAAATCCCAGCAGGCTTCACTCCACAAGTTACTTTCAACTTGTTTCACTTTAGAAAAACCGCGAGCCACTTCCCGATTTGCTGAGTTTGGGCTGCTTTCTGCAAATTCTGTCACCGTACAAGTGTTCTACACTATTCTGGTAACGTATACATGTATTTTTTTCCAGTTTCTGTCCGTTAGATTGTGAGATATTGCACGAAATGCATCTAAACACATAGTAGTGATTATGTATGCACAAATGACTTGATAAAAAATATTCAACATAGTAAATGTTAGTATTAAACCATGCTGAACATAATGATGTGAAAAAATTTGACTTCTGAGACAGTCAAATTGGCACCTTTTTCTGCTATTTTTTGTCCTATTTGAGGTCCAATGAGCAAAAGGTAGAAAGGCAAGATACTCCTAGCATTGAGGTTGGCCTTATGCATGATGAGTTTGATTTTTAATGCATATATTATGTATATGACTTTAAAGGGGGTGTGCTACTCAATGGCCACCTAGACATGCTGTCAATGCGCATGTGAATAGTCCTATTTTCAAAGGGACTATGGCAAAATTTTTCAAATGTAGGCATTGGGTAGTCATGCATTCTAACTCTAATATATATATTAAAGTAAATGCATGCATGCATATAGTCATATAATGCATTTTAGAAAGCTCGAGTAAGGAAATACCACACCTTTACGAGGTGATTTGGAGACTTGTTGTCCGGATATTATGGATCCGGATCACCGAAGCGGTTCTTACAGGGACCGCCTCTAGCGCATCTGGCGGAGAGCTTCAAGTGACTCGTCCCTCGTTCTCGTTAAGACAAACCTCGTCGGTTGGTGGAGGTCGTGATTAAATCCCGTCCCGTAGAGGTTCCGGACGTTGAGGACGAGGAGGTGGATATTGAGGATCTCTCTCTGCTTTGCATATCCCTCGCAGGGAGCTTCCCAGAGCATCCGGTGGTGAACCCGTGAGTTGCTAGGTGATTTGGGTAGACACCCATCGATGTACTTGCATGCTAACGAGGTATGACGTTAGACTTTATCTTCCTTCTTTCCTATTGATGAGGATTAAAAGGGTCCCGATGTTGATATGTGCTTCATGCGGGTTCCGGTGTTTTACACACCTCGGGGAATGGTTTTGCATCCACTCCATGTACCAAAGCGCTTCATCCGATTATAGAGCGATAGGTGCGTGAGTGGGGATTTGGGGCATTTTTTATATCCTTCCCGTCGTTGTCCCCTGGGGTTACCTCGGGGCATTGTCTCGAAAGCGATGGTTTCATCGGACTCGATCACTCCACTTCTTTGGATTGCGAGGGTGATGATGTCGCCTATGGATTGGCGATTTATCACGTGTATGGAGTTTGAGGGAGCCAGTTCCTTGCATGGCGAATATCACCCTCTTGTCCGATCCTTGTTAGGAGTTCCGGCGGGTGCGCTCAAAGGTAGGACTGTCCGTTCAGGTCATTTGAGCGTAGATGTTATGAGCGAGCTATTGAGTGAGCCCATGCCTGATGATGTCAGGATCAGGGATCGCGTTCTGCGGTGATTGTTCTTGATAATCATTCGAGGCTGCTTCATAGCAGATAACTCTTCTACGGTATCTTTCGCTATGGTTAGCGCCACACGCGATGTGGACCGTATAGGAGAGTATGATTGGGGCTCTTACACCTTTGCCTATTTCCTCCGGGGCATGCGTCTGCGCTCACAGGGTTTGACGGAGGCTTGGCTAGGATTTTACCCGTTTCTGCTGGTGAGTATTTTCTCTTGTCTTTTCCTTTCACAGGTTAAGAGTGTTTACTGATAGTAGATGTTTTGCCATTGTGTTGGCAGTTTTGGGCCTATGAGAGGCTTCCATATTTGCATCCTGTGAGTGTGTTAGGCTTAGATACCTATCCACGAGGATGACGATGGCATCATTCTATTTTGCCAGAGGTCCCTGTATCTGAGGGCTTCGCTCATTGCCGTATGCATCTGGAGTTGCTGACAGCCGATGCCATCACATGGCTTACATATTCAGGGGATCATTTGATCATCGATTTTGAGGATGGACACCCTATTGGAGTAGAGTATTTGATTTCCACCAGGAGATTTCCTCTTTTCACCGATGGAGGCTGGGAGCTCTATTTAGGAGAGCGTACTATTAGGAGCACCACAGGGGAGATTCGTATACCGATCTTGCCTCCTGTTAGGCGTCATTGGCCTGTATCACAGTCACCCACCATTGATATTCCATTGTTGGGAGTTGACGGTTTTGATTTGTCTGAGGGTCCATGTACTCAGGAGATATTCCAGTATTTGGTGGCTCCTCAAGACTATTGGTGTCCAAATCCGTGCCACACGGCTTTATGGGGGACATGGTTCCAGGATCATTGATGATGACGGATTGGGTGGCTTGTGTCCGAGCTCCGAATTATCTGACCCAGATTGATAGCTTGACCCGGCAGTTGGATCGGGCACAAATATTTATTTGGCATTTGGGTAGAGATCCAGCAGAGGCGGAGACATTTGTTCCTTCCACTGGTCTTTGGCCCTCGAACGACCCATTTGGTTTTGCCGGCGCAGATCCTCCCCTTTATATGCCTGACATCCCTGTTGATAGAGATCCAGTGACTCAGGAGGAATTATATCAGGTAAACAGGATTGAGGATGTGGACATAGAGACCATTGTCTTCTTCTGATGTGTATTCTCGCTATATCTTTTGATAGGCCTCTGTTAGATATTAGGTGGCTGTTCCCCATTCTCTCTATATCTTTAGATAGGCCTCTGTTAGTAGTATGGCGCTTTGTGCCCCATTTTCATGTAATTGGTAGTCAGATAGAGTCGATGTATCGATGATGATGATATATTTAGGAATGTATGCACCATTTTTTTCATTCCCTATATCATATTGCCATCCATTATCTCATTATGCATGTATCATGTTATGCATATGTATGTATGTCCGAGATACTCGTTATTTATTCCTGGATGCTCTTATGACACGCCCCATACGTATGTCTTCTTCAATAGTTAGCTGTATAGATCATACCCACCGTCAATGGTTGTATTGGGTATGCGCTGTCAGGTATTATATCATGTCACCACTAGATAGGGTGGATCAGAGATCTGTTATTGCAACATACCATGACCCTTTTGGCATTTCGAGTTCCCCGCAGGATTTGTAGATGGGATGCTAGAGCATTGGCTAGCTGATAGGCATGTATTTCGCTTTGGCACCCATGAGTTGACTCCTACTCTAGAGGAGTATGCCCGTTTGATGATGCTGCCCCTAGACCGACCTTGCGTACACATGGCTTTGGGAGACATGAGTAGACGATTCATGACTCTCACCTGATTGAGGCGCAGAGTGGTGTAGGATGAGCTGACATCTGGCCATGTGATCTCTCAGCGTTTTCTGTGTGATAGATTTGGTGCGGAGGATAGCTACTCACGACATTCAGGGGATTTCACTGTATCGGAGGGACATTGGCGTTCGACCAGAGTTGATGTACTGATACTATGTGTACTGTCATACGTGTACATGCCGCGGTACATGGATGAGATAGATATAGGCGTTATCATGGCGGTGAGAGCTCTCAGGGAGGGTCGTACCATTGTACCTATGATCGTGGCAAAGACCTTGCGATCAGCGTCCTACTGCCGTACTTACCCATCAGGTGTGTTTACAGGGAGTTCGTTCATGCTGTATGTGTGGTTTATGTCACACTTGCGACCGGTTGGTACCTTTAGACGGCACGGGTATTGTTTCTCCCATGAGGTGGCTATGTCGTATTCCTTTCAGCCATCGGAGTGTGTAGATGCTCAGTCCTGGTCCGCATTTTTGGTAGATATCCGAGATCCATTTAGCATCTTGTTGTGCTCGGGGCTTTGCTCACCATACAGCTTCATTACTCATGCTCCGGACATGGATTTCCTCCCTTTGGCTGGCTTGAGGGCCGTGACGACTTATCATCCATTGGCCGTGATGTCGCAGTTTGACCAGTTCCAGGATTTTCATCCTTTCGATGGGGCGGCAAGTCAGCGCTCAGCTTCTCGATACCTCTCAGCCGAGGACCGATCTCGTGTATACGCTTGTCGGGATCGGCGTGAGCTAGTCTTTTCCCGCCATGTCGTCCTTATTATTCTGCAGAGTACTTCGCATGGATGGAGATTTTAGAGGTTTTATCTACCGCAGCAGATTTGGCGATCTGGAGATTAAGTTAGACGATGTAGAGCCTATAGAGGACATTGATACCTACATCGAGGAGGATACCACCGTGTTGGGTTACCAAAGATTTCTTCCGGATTCTCCTAGTACCAAGATTTTTGTGATCCAAAGATTTCAAGACGATGATTAGAGCAGAGTCTTCATCTGATGACCTTTGAGAGAGACCAGATTCGATCTATGATGTCGACTGCTCTTGATGTGAGGGACGCCACCCTATTAGAGAGAGACGAGGCATTAGCTCGTAGAGATGCCGCTGTTGTTGAGCAGGATGAGGCAAGGTCCGACAGAGATGCAATGATAGTTGAGCGGGATAGTGCTATATCCCGCCCGGATGTGGTCATCACAGATAATCTTCGCAATGAGATCCCTTACCATTGGTATGATCACAGAGATGAGTGCTTACATTAATGAGCATATGGTCATCATGCAGACAGCTTCTGATCTATTAGGTCGCGTGGATATTCTCATGCAGGAGACCACAACTTTACCTCCTTCTTCTGAGAGGGATGCCATGTTGGTCTTGCTAGCTAGCTCGCATATACCACGATTCAGTAGATGATCTTGTATTTACCTCGCATGCATTTAGCTTAGCCATTTTGTCATGTACGATTCACATTGTATATATATCAAACAAAGATTATATATGATAGGGAAATATATTTTTGGATCACTTCCCTTTTAGATATGCCTTGCTATTTGCTTGATATTTTGCGTGCTGCTTCAGGGCTTGTGATCTTGATGAATTCTGAATTCTTCCTTGGTGGATGGACATTGAGCTGTCTTTGGATAGTTCAGAATGGATCATCGATCTATGTATATCCCTACCATCTTTGGTATCTTGGGACTTGTTTCTGAATGGAAATGTGGAGAGGAATGTGGCTTTCCTCTCTGAGATTGACCGCACCACAGATGGTCGCCAATACTTCTATTTAGGAGAAGCCTAGTTAATTCCACCTCTTATGGTTTAGTATTGCTCTTCGAGGTATGACCGCAGCTTATATGGTCGCCAAATCTCTTATTTGGGAGGAGTTAAGGTAATTCCATCCCTTTGGTCTGAAGCCGAATGAAATGTAGTGGATTGAAAGAGAATCCCAATACCTGCTGACAATGGTTTGTATTTTGGTAGGGGGTGAGACCGCACCATGAATGGTCGCTACGTACTCCTATTGAAGAGGAGATCAGTCTGCGTAGTTCAACCTCGTGTAAGAAGTTCAACGTCAGATATATAAATGATATGGTGTAGGAATGTTTTTGGTTGTTTTTGTTTTTGTAAGGAGAAGAGGGTAGAAATGTTTTTTTTGTTTTTGTTTTATTAATGACCGGCCATGTAACATGGTTGCCTACGTATCCTATTGAAGAGGAGATCAGGTCGATGTAGTTCGCCCCTCAGGGCGAGAAGAAAAGCGTAATCCCATGTGTAGGTCAGAGTACGAGGAGGAGAAAGTTTAATCCTAGGTTGAGGATAAACTGCAGGCAGGAGAAGTTTGATCCCATGTATGGGTAGCCAAACTGCGAACGCAAGAGGTACAATCCGTGGTGGGATGACCTAAGTTATATGAGTGCAAAGGAGAAAGCAAGGCTGCTGGCTTGAAGAGTATGTTTCCCTGAGGGGCAAAGTGTAGCAAGTTGTAGGTGGTAAAGGGTTAAAGAACCGGAATGACCGGGTGACACGATGATGATGCACTGTGGTGTTTCTTTGGTTACTTCAGGACATAATACCGCTTTCACGGTTATCGAGTTGATGAGTTGTGGAAATTCATCGCCGTCCATTTCTTGTAATCTGAGAGCCTCCTCACAATACTTCTTTGACAATAAACCGGCCTTCTCGCTTAGGAGCGAATTTTCCTTTGGCCCCGATCTTGATTGTCAAGAATCTTCTTCGTAACCAAGTCATGTTGTTTAAATTGCCGTAGCTGACTTTTTTTTGTAGGATCTGGCGATCCTTTGTCGTATAGTGACCATGGAAGATAGCCGCGTTCACCTTTCGCCTATCGTAGAGAAAATTGGTGATATATGTCTTGTACCCATTGGTTTTCATCCAAATTTGAGCGTCGATCAACACTCGAGAGATTCCATATCAATTTCTATGGGGAGAACCGCTTCCATCCCATAGGTTAAAGCGTAGGGGTTGCCCCAGGTTGAAGTACGCATTGTGGTTCTCAGAGGGCTAACAGAGTAAGAACAATGAAGTTAGGCCAATCTTTGTGGTTGGTGACATCTTTTGCATAATCTTCTTGATATTTTTGTTAGTGCTTTAACAACACCGCTTCATCTTCTAATGATAGATGATGGTGGTTAAGATGTTTGATGTGGAATTTACTGCATAACTCCTCCATCATTTTGTTGTTGAGGTTTTTGGCATTGTCTGACACAATCACCTCTGGTTGTCCATATCGACAAATGACATTGTTTCTAATGAAAGCAATGATGACTTCTTTAGTGACCCTGGGGAAGGAGGCTGCTTCTACCACTTGGTGAAGTAGTCGATCATGGTGAAGATAAATCGGTGACCATTACTGGCTTTAGGCTCAATGGGCCCAATAACGCCCATTCCCACATTGAGAAGGGCCAAGACGAACTCATATTGTGGAGCTCCCGTGAGGGCGTGTATAGCATTCCCATGAATCGCAATCGATAGCATCTTTTGACGTGCTCATGGCAATCAGCCTTGAGAGATAGCCAATAATGTCCCGTCCTGAGGACTTTCTTGACAAGGAGGGGGCCACTCATGTGGGGGCCACAGACTCCGCCATAGATTTCATCCATAAGCCTTTGGGCTTGATCTTTGTCTAGACACCTGAGGAGACCTAGTCCTGCATCTCTTTTATAGAGCGCATCTCTACTCAAGTAGAACTTCATAGCAAGTCGATGGATCCGCCTTTTCTCAATCAGGCTCGCCTCAGCCGGTGTAGATCCATCTCGCAGATATTCCTTGATATGCTGATACCAAGGAGGTTGGATGGGAGGTAGCTCATCCGATACTTCTCCAACGTAATTCCCATAGGTTGGGGCCTTGTGCAGGGAAATTGTGACGCTTGGCAAGTGTTCCTTGTCTGATATGCAAATCAAGGAGGCCAAAGTTGCTAATGCGTCCGTAAAATCATTCCTATTATGAGGAATGTGTAGAAAGAAGATTTCTTCGAACTCCAAAGCCATCTTCAAAACCTGCCGATGGTAAGGCAGCAAATGTAGTTCTTTGGTTTGATAGACTCCGGTGGATTGTCTTATTACCAACTCCGAATCTCCAAGGACAGTTAACCGCTTGATGCCCATTGAATGGGCAAGTTTTAGCCCCATGAGACAGCCTTCATAATCAGCCGTATTGTTGGTGCTGACAAACTGTAATTTGACGGCAATGGGATACTGCTCCCCCGTATCAGATACTAGAATTGCTCCAGCTCCAGAACCTTCCATGTTAACAGCTCTATCAAAATACATCTTCCATGATTGGTGTGTATTGTACAGATGGTGTTGCTGCACTGTCATTACTCCTTCATCAGGGAAATATGTTTCCAAGGGTTTGAAATCCCTTGAAGGTGCAGCGGCCAGTTGATCTACGATTCCTTGACCTTTGATGGACTTTTGAGTCACATATACAATGTCAAATTGTTGTAGGATCAGCTGCCATCTGGACAGCCGGCAGTTCAACATGGGTTTGTTGAACACGTACTTGAGAGGATCCACGCGGGATATGAGATGGGTTGTGTGACCATGGAGGTAATGTTGTAACCTCATGGAAGCCCATGCTAAAGCACAACACGCCTTCTCGATCGAGTGTACTTGTGTTCACCGTCAACGAACCTTTTCTTTGGTAATAGATAGCTCGTTCTCGCCTCTATCGCCTTTCTATCCCAAAGATACAACCCATGGCATTGTCACTTATGGACAGGTACATGAACAGGGGAATATCATCCCTGGGTGATACCAAGATAGGAGCTTTGACTAGCTGTTTCTTGATTGTAAGGAAGGCATTCTGGCACTCATCATTCCATTTCATGGAGGAGTTCTTCCTTAATAACTTGAAGATTGGCTCATAGGTTACCGTGAGTTGGGAGATAAACCTGTTGATGAAGTTGATCCTTCCCAAAAATCCAAGTATTTCCTTCTCTATTTGAGGAATGGGCATTTCTGTGATGGCTTGGGTTTTGGTAGGATCCAGCTCAATCCCTTTGTGGCTGACTAGAAATCCTAGCAACTTGCCTGACTTGACGCCAAAGGCGCACTTAGCTAGATTCAACTTCAAGTTGTACTTACGCAACCTGTTGAACAACTTTTTGAAATGGTCTAGATGGTCATCCTCCTTCCGGGACTTGACAATGATGTCATCCACGTAGATCTCACTCTCTTTATGCATTAAGTCGTGGAAAAGAGCCATCATAGCTCGTTGATAGGTAGCTCCGGCATTGATGAGGCCGAATGACAACCGTCTATAGCAAAAAGTTCCCCAAGGAGTGATAAAAGCAGTCTTCTCACGATCTTCCTCAAGAACCATGATCCGATGGTACCCATGCGCAAAGCAATCAAAGAAAGGAGTACATGTCGATTGAGCAAAGATTGTCAATGAGAATGTGGATAAATGGCACGGGAAAGCTATCTTTTAAGTAAGATTTGTTCAAGTCCCTGTAATCCACGCAAACTCGCACCTTCCCTCCAGGTTTAGGTACGGGCACGATGTTGGATATCCACTCAGGATATGTAGACACCATGATGATGCCGACTTGAAATTGTTTCACAATCTCTTCTTTCACCTTTAAACTCCACTCAGGTTTCAATCGCCTGAGCTTTTGCTTGATCGGCTTAAATCCCTCTTTAATGGGAAGGCGATGGAGGACAATGTCAGTGGATAAACCCACCATGTCTTCACGAGACCATGTAAACACATCCTGGAATTGTGTTAATAGCGTAACCATGTCATTCCATTGGTTTGGGGTAAGGTCTGAACCAATCTGGATTAACTTAGGGCTTTCTAAGGTTTCGAGATTGAAAGAAGTGGTTTGATCAAGGTTGGGTTTGGGTTTGTCTTTGACCCATTCTTGAATTTTTGGAGGCACCTCAATGTCATCATGGAGATCCATCAAGGCTGAATTTATCTCTACATCAAAGGTACAATCCTTGTGTAGGAGAGGCATCGTATCCGCAAATACAGGCACAACTAAATTCAGAGTCCTGAAACAAAATATGCTTTCACTTAGTATATATTAAATGCGTTGATCATATACAGTGTTAGCATATACTGGCAAAATAAACTGCTAATATTATACAAAAAAGTAAGCGATTATTGTATCTGAAATGTAAAAGAATTTACTCGCTTTACCCTTTGTCGACCAAAGCAAGGAATGTTTGTTCCAATTGGTAAGGGTAAAGTCCGGTGGACCGCAGATGATGGAGGGATTGTCATCATCCTCCTTGTCCCGAATGATGGCCATTACGTCGTGGCAATCATCATCCTGGGTGTATCTGTTGGTATGTTCAAGATGGACGATGATGCGCATACCCGACATTATTCGGACAACGTTTTCCTTGATTCTCCGCTCCTCTTCTTCGATTGCGGGATTTGGAATAACGATTTTCTTTTCCTCCACCGGTTTCAGCTTAGGAAATAACATGGCCATGACATTAGCTGGCACCTTTACTGGAGGTTGTGCAGACTCAAAGTTTGAAGGCGAAGCCAAACGCCATATGGTTGAAGCCAAAGGAATATGATGATGCTTATGAGGATTCTTATGACTAGAGCTGGCAGAATAGCCTAGTCCAGCTATTCCAACTTGCTTGGTTATCGAATGGGGTACTAGATACCCTGGCCATCTTTACCCAACCCTTGTCCTGACTTATAACCTAACGACATCATTTCTTGAGTGGCTAACATCACCTCATCTGAAATGTGGGGTTCGATCAATGGTGCTCCAATAGCGTGGTATTGGGTGTTGCTTATTTCTAAAGCATGAAAACTGACTGGTTTTACGTCTGCATTGGCATTGATGAATGGTATATCCCCATGCTGAGGAATCTCTGGTTCAACGTTGACCGTGACCAGGCTATTGTTGATAGTGTACTTCAGTTGTTGGTGAAGGGTGGAGGGATCGCTTCGCCATATGGATCCATGGTCGCCCCAAGAAGCGGTTGTATCCCGAATCTATCTTGAGCACATGGAAGGATACGCAGAACGTATGAGGGCCAATTTCGATTGGCACTCAATTTCTCCAACCGAAATTACTGGCGGGCTCCATCAAAAGCTTTGATGATAGTATGGCTACTCCGAATTCGGTTGAGATTGATATTCATCTTCACCAAGGTGGCATATGGGCAGATATTCAGAGAGGAACCTCTATCTATTAAGACTCTAGCCACCATATATCCGGAGGACAAGACCGTAATGTGCAACGGTTTGCAATGACCAGTCCCTTTCGGGCGGTATGTCATCATCAGTGAAGGATATCACATTAGTGTTGAAAATGTGATCAACCATGTGTTAAAATTTTTCTCAGATCCACCGATGTTCAAGATAGGCTTCTTCCAAAACCTTTAACAAGACCTTTCGGTGATTCTCGGAAGTTAGGACCAAGTCCAAAATTGATATTTGTGGTGGAGCTTCCTTCAAGCTTAAAACCACCGAGGCTTCGTTATGACCCACAACATGAGGAATTTTTCAATCTTCTCACGGGTATTTTCCCTTTGATTTGGTGGTGGGGTTCATCACCCGATGGGGAAGATACGATTGGATTTTCCTTCGACACCTGCAGCAGAAGCGGTATGTGAGGTGGATCCTTCACCTTCTCCATAATTCCACGGAACCTTACGCGTAAGCTAACAATAGGATATTGTGCTCTACATAGCAAGTTGATTGGCTCAGAGAGCGCCCACTTTCAAAGGATTGCTTCCTCCTTTGAAATTTGAATTATTGGTGTTGTGAGAGAAATGATTAATCCCTTCACCTTCATGAGAGATATAACTGCTACCACACTTTTCCATTTAATAGGGCTCAGATTCTCACTTGATCGTAATACGTTGTCGATTAGATTTTTGAATAAGGTATGGAGTGCCCAAAGATTCTTCCGTCTTTGTGTCATGTAGATCGGAGTGGTATTGACATACTCCATCGAGTTGTATGCGAAATCTGAATGGGGGTTGATTGGAGGTAGAAGGAACCGATCCTTCCTTCATTGATTAACATGTGAAGGATTTCCTCCATGGGTTGGCCCAAATAGGTGAATTCCGTAGATGTTGGCGAAATCCCGACCAGGCTTTGGCATTTGCTCTCTTCGTCACTTTGTCTTCCAGCATTTCATTTTCTGAAAGTGACGAGGGAATATTCATGACGATTGGTAGGAGACTGGCATGCTCCTGGCTGATTAATTGCCGAGTCACTTGATGCTGATAAGTCACCAGTTCCGCCAATTGCTCAATTTGTTTGCAGAGAGCTTTCATCTTTCGTTCCTTTGTGAACTGGAACTTAGCATAATCCCATCTGTCATCATCGTCTTTGACGGTCTGGGGGGAGTCACAGCTGAAGTTGGAACTCTATCCACTGCTCCAATTAATCATGTTGACCTCTTCTTCTTTGTGTTGAGGAAGAGGGTTGTCTTGTACGTGAGGCTGATCGGGTTTGGTGAATATGATCTCTCCATTATCTATTAGGTCCTGGATCTTGTGTTTCAAGGCCCAACAATCCTGAGTATCATGTCCAGGTGCCCCGACATGATAAGCACATTTCCTAGCATCATTGAAACCCCGTCCATTAGGGCTGGCTGGTGGAAGAAGATGCGTAATTTTCTTCTGTGTTGTCAGAAGATTAAGAATGCTCTCGAGGGTATCCCCTAAGGGTGTAAACACTCGATGGCGCTTTGACTTCTCCACCTTTTGTCACCGGAGGGTTTGCAGATTTGTCTTTGGAAAGGGAGTGTAGTTTCTCCTTTGAATGGGCATACTTTGATTGCCTTTTTGTCCTGTAGTATCAAGGAAACATCTTCCTCTTTCTTTTTATGGACCCTCAAAGTTGTTCCCATAATTTCCAGATTGGATGTGATCAAAGAACAACTTTGAGTCTGATTAGAGGTCTTGAATCTTTCTGACTTCAACCCCATTTCAAATTTATCTCCCGTGTTTAACCATTTCGTAAAACGGTTTGTCGATCTCGGCTAAAACTTGTATGTCTATGAATGTTATGACCATTTCTCGATTACTGTCATGGCGGACTAACTTGGGCAAGTGACAAAGCGTCTCCACCTTTGGGCATACTCTCCGAAAGACTCATTAGACTATTTTTGATCTTGGTAATTTGATACCGATCGGAGCCATCCGAGTTTGAAAATCAGATTGAGTGAGGAAGGCACGTGCTAGCTCTTCCCAATTGTGAATTTTGGAGTTGTCTAATCTTATGTACCACTTAATCAGGCTTCTCGAGTTTAGACTCTTTTGGAACAATTGCATTCTGAGTTTTTCATCCTCTGCATAGGATCCCAGTTCTCCAATAAAGACTTTTAAATGTGTATAAGGATCCCCTAACCCGTCATATTTTTCAAAGTCAGGAGTTTTAAATTTTTCTAGATAGTGAACACCAGGAAAAATACATAGATCAGCATATGAAACACTCCCGTGTGTTCCAATTCCTTTGATAATACGAGGGTCTCTCTTCCATTTGGAGGACTTTCTTTTTGATGTCACCATTGTCTGGATCTCCAGTGGAATGGGCAGCATCCTGCGTTTTGTTGGTCGTATCCAATTGTGGCTCTGGTATGGTAATGACCAAAATTCCTCCTTGTGTGGAGGGCTCAGTATGTACGGGTATTTTCTGACCCTGTGTAGACTGGTGTAATTCTTTTAATAGAATAGCCAAATCTGTAATCTGTTTACTTAATCCGTCGAACTCTTTGCGAGAAACTTGATTAAGTTCATTCTGGTCGGATGACAACATGATTGACTGTAGGCCTGTTGCCTTTTTGGACTTTGACCGGGTAGTAGGTCCGATTGATTCCCCAACAGAAGATCGCATAGTTTAGTCCTTAGGGAAGGTGTATAATGACATGCTATGTGATGTGTCCATTTTAGGAATTTTATATCCTGCAAAAGCGGATTGTCACCGTGTTTGTAGCAGCATGTATGTGGACATATTGCTTCATATTTCTCATTACATGGAGATAGATATGGAATGTAATTACAAGTAATTGTGTTTACAAGTAATTGAAATGAAAGCATGAAGAGACTTTCCTTCGTTTTGGGTTTATCAGAGGCTGACCTATCTTAGGTTACTCTCGCGGCTTTTTGGCATGAAGGTTCCCAAATCATCGCAATCTACTAAACGGGAAGTTAATCCGGTCTTTCAATTGGAGCGAATTTGGGTGGTGCCTTTCTTGAGCCTCGGAGAATTAGTCTTCTCACGAGTCCATAGAATCAAACACCGACGGATAGCCTCTGGTGGAGGGACCACACAACATACATTCACATACATCGCGTCTCACCGTATGAAATGATGACATGTGCGAAGCACTAATATCATAAGCAGTTTATAGTGCGAAGCACTAACATCACATGCAGATATGATGCGAAGAACTAAGCTCAAACAAGACATGTATTCGTACACATTCATCCAATGTAAATGCAATATCCACACACAAGCATATAATCAGTTTTGAAAAGATTGTAGTAGCGGCTTAAGTCCTCTTACTGGAATCCCCAGCAGAGTCGCCACCTGTCGACGTCGGGATTTTTGGATGTCCCTTTCCGTTACTTGTTCTTTGGTGTTCTCATTTTAGGTGAGATTTGTTTGAAAAACAAGTGAAAAAGGTCCCACATGTATAATGTCGACGATGGGATCGCTAAGAGTCGCCATTGGTTTTTAAATAGTTGTACCAACACAACCGAGAAAAAAGGTTTGCACATTGACCCGGTGATGTGACATCGATATACTGCCTGCGTAAACCGAGATTCATTTAGGGTCCGGGGACTTGGTTATGTGGGGGGAAGGTGTTAGGCACCCCCCGACATCCGTGTTACCATGGTGACCGCCTCTTTTCAAGAAACTATTATCTGAGTGTGTGTGTGTGTGTGTGTGTGGGTCAATGTGCTGTTATATGAAAGTTGTGCGAGGCCTCTTTCGAACCTATATACACAGGATTTGAATTTATGTAAAAATTCAGTTTTTAGCAAGATATGACAATGATGTTTTATAAAAGAGGTTTTTCAAACCCTGATGCTCAATAGGAATTGAGACCTTTTACACTCCCATTTTTATTAAGTGAGCGTCTGGATTGATTTTATTTGACGAATGCGAAGCATCCGTACGAAAATAATATATATATAAAAAAAATAATGCCGACTTCCTCGTGGGTATGAAAACCATCTGAGGAAATACAGACATCGCAGAATAATTTACAAGCTGCTTACAGCTGAAAATGTCCATCACGGGAACCAAATCTAGATCCAATGAGATGAATCTGTGATCACATGATTCCTAGGCGCACAGAATATTGCAATTTGTATAAAAGCAATAAGCAAGTATATATATAAAAGCGGTAAATATATATATACAGACAGGATCACCAACCACGAAGCACATTGGGTTTCATTCGTCCTAGTACATCTCCTTGGGGTGCTCCTGTTTTATTCGTAAAAAAGAAAGACGGGAGTGTGAGACTTTGTATTGACTACCGAGAATTGAACCACATCACCATCAAGAATAGGTATCCGTTACCTCGCATTGATGACATGTTCGACCAGTTGCAAGAGCACAATTCTTTTCAAAGATCGATCTTCGTTCTGGATATTATCAGCTGAAGATTAAAACTGAGGATATTCCAAAGACTGCCTTCAGAACTCGGTGCGGGCATTATGAATTCTTAGTCATGTCTTTTGGATTGACTAATGCTCCTGCTGCTTTCATGGATATGATGAACCGAGTATTCAAGGAATATTTGGATCAGTTCGTTGTTGTCTTTATTGATGACATCCTCATTTATTCCAAAAGCCGTGAAGATCATGAGCACCATTTGAAGCTAATACTTGAAAGGCTTCATGAAAACAAACTTTATGCCAAGTTGAAGAAATGCGAGTTCTGGCTTGAGGAAGTAGCATTCCTTGGGCACGTGGTGTCAAAACATGGAGTATCTGTCGACTCGGCGAAAATTGAAGCAATACAAAGTTGGGAACAACCGAAGTCGGTGATCGAAGTACGTAGCTTTTTGGGCTTAGCTGGTTATTATCGGAGATTCGTGGAAGGATTTTCTCGAATCGCTACTCCGTTAACTCAGCTGACTCGGAAAGATACAAAATTCATATAGAGCGAGGAATGCTAGAAGAGTTTCCAAGAGCTCAAGAGGAGACTTATTTCGGCACCTGTTCTGGGAATACCATCTGGTACGGATGGATTTGTTATATACAACGATGCTTCAGGCAAAGGGTTAGGATGCGTTCTCATGCAACATGGGAAAGTCATAGCCTATGCCTCACGACAACTCAAAGAATATGAGAGGAATTATCCTACTCATGATCTAGAGTTAGCGTGATCTTTTTATGTTGAAAATTTGGAGACACTACTTGTATGGGGAGAAAGTGGAGATTTATACGGACCATAAAAGCCTCAAATATTTCTTCACCCAAAAAGAACTCAACATGCGGCAATGAAGTTGGCTCGAGCTGTTGAAAGATTACGATCATACCATTCAATACCATCCTGGAAAAGCGAACGTAGTAGCTGACGCATTGAGTAGAAGATCATATGCGAGTACGAGTGCGATATTGTCAATGAAAAAGCCCATTTTGTATGACTTGCAAAGGATGGAGGTAGAATTAAAGACTCTAGGGACCCACATGATGATGGCGAATATACGAGTAGAACCGACTTTAATCGATAAAGTTAAAGCTGCTCAAGCTTCGGACATGGAGCTGATGCGTATGAAGAAGAAAGTGCAAGAAGGTGTTATTCCAGAAGCAAGAATCGATGAAGAAGGAATACTTAGATTCAACTCCAGACTTTGTGTTCCTAACGATTCTGACTTGAAGCATAGAATCATGATGGAGGCAGACAACACACCGTTTGCAATCCATCATGGGAGTACCAAAATGTATCATGATATTCGACATACATTTTGGTGGAACAATATGAAGAGAGAGATCGCAGAATTTATCTCGAGGTGTTTAACTTGTCAACGTGTAAAGGTGGAGCATCAAGTGCCAAAGGGTCCATTACAACCACTTGAGATTCCAAAATGGAAGTGGGAACACATTACTATGGATTTTGTTACAGGTCTTCCCAAAGTTTCTCAAGGCATAGATGCTATTTGGGTTATTATTGATAGATTAACCAAGTCTTCCCATTTCTTGCCAATACGTGAGATTTATTCCCTTGAACGTCTTGCTAGTATGTACGTAAATGAGATTGTGAGATTGCATGGCATGCCAGTATCCATAGTTTCGGATCGTGACCCAAGATTCACTTCACGATTTTGGGTTAGCTTGTAGAAAGCTATGGGCACGGATTTACGATTCAGTTTGGCATACCATCCTCAAATGGATGGACAATCAGAGAGGACTATTCAAACTCTTGAAGATCTATTAAGACTTTGTGTCCTAGATTTTAAAGGGAGTTGGGATAAGTACCTACCATTGGTGGAATTCTCCTACAACAATAGTTATCAAGCAAGTATAGGCATGGCTCCATTCGAGGCGTTGTATGGAAGAAAATGTCGCTCTCCAGTATGTTGGGACGAGGTGGGAGAAGCAACGTTGTTGGGACCAGAATTAGTACGCATGACTACAGAAAAGATCCAAATGATTCGACAACGTATTCAAACCTCACAAGATCGACAAAAGTGTTATGATGATCTTCATAGAAAGGACGTGGAGTTTAATATTGGAGATCATGTACTGTTACGTGTTGCTCCATGGAAGGGAGTTACAAGATTTGGAAAGAGAGGAAAGCTCAATCCAAGATTTGTTGGTCCATTTGAGATTCTTGGCCGAATAGGAAATGTGGCCTATAGACTGCATTACCTCCAAGTATGTCTCGTGTTCATAATGTTTTTCACATATCCATGCTTCGTAAATATGTGAAAGACCCAAACCATATTATTAGCGTTAGAACCGCATTTAGATAGTCAAGATTTAATGTACGAAGAAGTACTGTTAAGATCTTGGATAGGAAAGAAACATGTCCTACGCACCAAGGTTATACCACAAGTTAAGGTTTTGTAGAGAAACCATGCTATTGAAGAAATGACACGGGAGTTGGAATCGAAAATGAAAGCGAGGTATCCTCACCTTTTGAAACACTGTGCATTATGTCAATTTCGAGGACGAAATTTCATAAGGAGGGAGGTTGTAAGACCCCAACTTATTATAAATAAAATCAAATTTCCTCTAATTATTATTGTGAATAATAAGGTATTAATTTGATATAATTCTCTGTTATGGGTGAAATGTTCAAATTTTGCAAAATATGCAAGTAGTTATAAAATAATCATTGTTGTTTAGGAATATTCATTTGGTCGTGGAATATTCTTGTTGTTTGAAAATATTCGCATATCAACGCACGCAGCTCATTTGTGGGCCCTATAATGTAATAATTGTCGAATGAAGAAAAGCGACAAGTTTGAGTTTTATAAATAACTTCAGGTAGAAGTTATTCCGCTTAACACCGTTGGAATACCCTTCGGTGGTTAAAATACGATGTCTGGCGTGGATGTATAGTATTGATGAATTATTGATCCTTACGTAAGAAGGCACTACTCAATAATTGTTACAATGAGTTACTATTAAATATTTTATTTTATTGATTCAATAATTGTCAGCGTTGATATTTTATATTATTGTTGTTTCAATAATTTTCACCGCATAATATTTCCCATTATCGCATCAATAATTCATATTATTTGAATAATATTATTAGATAGCATTATTGGCAATGTCTACAAAGTTCACAAGGAGAGGTTTGGTCACCTAATTAAGCGCAGCCAAGAAGGAGAAATTCTTATTGAAAGCCCCTTTTTTCACTGAGAACTACCGTTGTTATAAATGTGATTCTCAGAATAT
Source organism: Panax ginseng (assembly GCA_020205605.1). Taxonomy (NCBI): domain Eukaryota; kingdom Viridiplantae; phylum Streptophyta; class Magnoliopsida; order Apiales; family Araliaceae; genus Panax; species Panax ginseng. Next base: position 64,311,189 of record CM035150.1, read on the forward strand.
TATTTGTGAATAATTAATTATTGATTCATATGATAAGGAAATATTTATTTTATGTGGATATAAATGTTGGATATATTTATTGTGGTTAAAAATGAAGGAGTTAATGTTGAGGTGTTTTATCAGTATTTTTGTCGAAATGGAGGTATTAAAAATTAAACCAGTGTTTTTGAGATATATTGTGTGAGTTATAATTTTTAATCTGACCATTGGATCGTTGTAATTTTTGGATATGTTATACATATATAAGTTGAGTATATGTCCACAAATTTTGAATTGTTAAAAATAAACGTATGATTTGTTATGAATTTTAAGAGGTGACTGGTTTAGAAATTGTTGAATTTTCGGAATTTATCATTTTGGTGGAAAATTCTAGAATTGGTGGGCCCCATTTGTGGTTGGTGAAGAAATGTGCTGAATTTTATTTCAAATGTGGTGGGTGGGAATAGTAGCAGGTAAAGCCATCAGGTTGCAGGTCAAGTCTGCTAACATTTTCCTATAAATAAAGGGCTAAGTTAGAATTGAAAATCACACCAGAAACATAAGCTTTCTCTCTCTATATTATCGAGCATATTTTGAGAGTATTTAGATACTTTGTGAGTTTCTATTTTTAGTACAAGTTTCTGTCAGCACTATATCCTAAATTCAGTCAGAAGTACGGATATTTTGAGGTAAGGGGTGTTATATTCTTCTTAAAATGATATTTTCTTCAATATCATTATATCGAAATGTTGGTATGAACTTTTTATCAAATTTGGAACTTTTTGTGTCGGGGTTACTATTCACGTATACGGCACTATTCACGAATACAATTCTATTCACCGAAAAATGAAATTTTCTTCTTTTTGTCCAAGATGTCTATTATAGTTACTATCTTTGATTGTATCCATGTTTTGATCTTTTTTCTTGAATTTTGCTTCAAAATTGGTTATTATGGAGTATTATTGATCTTGGATAAACTGTTATACGAATCCTTACTATTTGTCCTTCTGTCTCACTAGATTCGCTTTTCTTTAAAATATTTTCATCATCCTCAGGTCCTAAATGATGATATTACTAAATATCTTTGGCTTTTAGTGCAAAGATGAATGATTAACTGATGAATATCTTTGGCCCATAGTGCGAAGATGAACAGGTGTTGAGATGAACATGACCAACTAGTGATACAAATGAATATCTTTGGCCCAGTAGTGCAAAGATGAATATTGATTAAAGATGTATATTGATTGTTGTTACGAGGATAAAATTGATGATGGACTTTTTAAATCTTAGAAGATAGTAGAACTCATTCTCTACTTGACTCTTCTAATGGATTCTTGCTTTTCCTGCAGTTGTTGATCTAAAACTTGTTGTCTATTATATTTTATCGATTTTTCTCTGCATTGAAGACTAACGATAATTTGTTGTATATTATCTTAGTCATAATATTTCTTTATCAATAGTTGAGCTCACCCTTTTCCTTTTTGTTCCATTTTTCTTAGGAGGTGAGAACATAGCAGGAACTAGTGGGGGGTGCGGAGTGATGGTTTTAGAAAGATGTTTTAGCGTCCTCACTATTTCGTAAAATAGTGTTTGAATAATTGTAATGAGGACTTATTTGAGTGTGGATATTGTCAGAAGACAATATTTGTATTTAAACTCACAGTATGTGTTGTCGTATTTTGCACGACAATTGTATTATTGAAGTTGTAGTTTGCTTTCTGTACCATGTATTTGGCGACTCAGAATGGGTGTTGTATACCTATTTTGGGGGCGTCACACCTGGGTTGTCTCCAGAACTGGAACTGCATTCCTCAGGGTTATCTCCGAGGTTGAAAATGAGTATCCCGGGGTTATCTCCGGGACTGGAACTGAATATCTCGGGGTTGTCTCTGAGATGGCAAACTGAATATCCCGGGGTTGTGCAAACCGCATAATCTAGCTCCCGGACCCTAACGAATTTTGGTTTCACAGACCAGTCAAATAGTGTCACATCACTAGGTCAATGTGCAAACCTTTTCTCGGTTGAGTTGGTGCAACCATTTAAAAATACCAACCGATTTACTCTTACGGTCCCAATCGCCGAACATATACATGTCGGACCTTTTCACAACTTATTTTTTCAAACAAATCTCACCTAACATGAGAACACCAAAAGACAAGAACAGAAAAAGGGACAAATAAAAATCCCGACATCGACAGGTGGCGACTCTGCTGGGGACATCCAGTAAGAGAACTTAAGTCGTTATTACAAACTTTTCAAAACCATTATCTACTTATGTGTGGATGTTGCATTTACATTTGAATGAATTTGTACGAATGCATTTACTTATTGCACTTAGTGCTTCGCACCATATCTGCTTGTGATTATAGTGCTTCGCACATATCATCATTTCCATACGGTGAGACACGTTGTATGTGAATATATGTTGTGTGGTTTGTGACGCCCCCAAATTAGGGATACATCACCCATTCTGAGTCGTCAAATACAACTTCAGTAATACAATTGTCGTGCAAAATACGACAACGCATATACTGTGAGTTTGAATACAAATATTGTCTAATAGACAGTATACAAACTCAAAAGGAGTCCTCATTACAATTATTGATACACTATTTTACAAAATAGTGAGGACTACTAAAAAACTATCTTGAATCATCACTCCATACCCCTATTTAGTTCTCGCTAAATTCTCTCCTCCCGAGAAGAACAATGGATCAAAAAGGAAAAGGGTGAGCTCAACTAGCCCAAAGAAAGAATATTATAACTAAGATAATATACAACAATTTATCATTAGTCTTCAACAGGAAAAATCGATAAAATATAATAGACAACAAGTTTTAGATCAACAACCGCAATGGAAACAACAATCCAAAGAGAAGAGTCATGTAGAGAAAAATTCTACTATCTTCTAAGATTTAAAAGTCCATCATCAATGTTTTATCCCAAACAATCAATCAATATACATCTTGAATCAAATATTCATCTTTGCACTACATGCCAAAGATATTCATTTGTATCACCAATGGGTCATGTTCATCTCAACACTGCTCATCTTTGCACTACGGGCCAAAGATATTCATTAGGTAATCATTCATCTTTTGCACTATCGCCAAAGATATTCATTAGATAATCATTCAACTTTGCACTACAAAGCCAAAGATATTCAAAGAATATCATTATTTAGGACTTAGGATGATGAAAATATCTTAAAGAAAACGAATCCAAAGAGATAAAAGATCAAAGATTAGGGATTCGTACTTTAGTTTATCCAAGTTCAAAAATACTCCATAATAACCAATTGTGAAGCAGAATTCAAAAATAAAGATAAAAACATGGATACAATCAAAGATAGTAACCATAATAGACATCTTGGACAAAAAGGAGAAAATTTCCTTTTTCGATGAATAGTGTCGTATACGTGAATAGTAACCCCAACACAAAAAGGTAGAAATTCCACAATAAAATCCATACCAATATTTTGGTATAATGATATTGAAAGAATATCATTAGAAAGAAAATAACATCCCTTACCTCAAAATATCAGTACTTCTGATCGGAATATCGGTATAAGGCTGAAGGAAACTTGCACTGATGAGTAGCAACTCACAAAGTATCTAAATACTCACAAAATACGCTCGATAATATAGAGAGAGAAAGAGAGAAAACTTATTTCTGGTGTGATTTTTAATTCTAACTAAGCACCCTATTTATAAGAAAATGCTTAGAACGCTATAACAGACTAACCTGCTACCTGATGACTTTACCTGCTACTATTCAAGCCCACCACTTTTTAAAATAAATTCTAGCACACTTCATTACTCACCAACCAAAAGTGGGGCCCACCATATTTTTAATAAAAATATTATATTTTCCGAAACTTCAACAATTCATAATAAATAGCCTTTTATCAGAAAAATTCAAATCTCATGTGCTTTCCATAGGAAATTTAATTCTCTACAACTTTGTAAGTTTAAGTTTTTTCAAATTCCAAACAAAAAATTACCGAAATCCACATACGGACGATTTTCAAAACCTCCATTCCGACAAAATACTGATAAAACACCTCAGCATTAATTCCTTCATTTATAACCACATAAAATAAATATATCCATCATATAAATCAATAACTAATTATTCACAAATAATATTACAGAATCACAATTATGACAACCAGGTCGTTCCTAGGAAAGAGGGGGATTTCTGATAAGGATTTCTCCTTATTGGCACGCAATTAGGTGACCAAACCCCTTTCCTAGACAGAACTTCCTTAGACATTGCCAATAATGTTATCTAATAATATTATTCAAATAATATGAATTATTGATCCGATAATGGAGATATCAGACAATGACAAATTATCAAAACAACAATAATATAAAATATCAACGTAGCAATTATTGAACCAATAAAATAAAATATTAAATAAAGAATTATCGTAATAATTATTGAGTAGTGACTTCTTACGTAAGAATCAATAATTTCAAAAATATCTGCAATACCGGTAAAGCACTCATAACCACGCCAGATATTATTGTATTTTAACCACCGGGTATTCCAACAAAGTTAATTCAGTAACCATTACATCGTTATTTATAAAAACTCAAACTTGTCATTTTCTTCATTCGACAGTTATCCATTATGGGGCCCACAAATGGTTATACATGTTGTATTTAATATTCACCGATTGTAAAGAATATTCCACGACCAAACGAATATTCCTCGACAAAATGAATACTTTATAACCACTTGCTTATTTTGCAAAATTTGCACATTTCACCCATAACCAAAGTATTATATCAAATTAACACTTTATTATTCAAATTAATAAATAGAGGAAATTTGATTTTATTCATTAAAAAGTTGGGGTCTTACAACCTTTCCTTCTTATGAAATTTCGTCCTCGAAATTGACGTACGTACCTGGTGTTTCGAAAAGGTGAGGATACCTCGCTTTCATTCCTGATTCTAACTCCCAAGTCATTTCTTCAATATCATGGTTTCTCTATAAAACCTTAACTTGTGGTATAACCTTGGTGCGTAGGACATGCTCTTTCCTATCCAAGATCTTAATAGGTACCTCCTCGTACGTTAAATCTTCGGCTATCTCGTCCGGTTATAACTCAATAATGTGTTTCGGGTCTTTCACATATTTACGAAGCATAGATATGTGAAAAACATTATGAACACGAGACATGCTTGGAGGTAATACGAGTCTATAGGCCACATTTTCTATTCAGTCAAGAATCTCAAATTTACCAACAAATCTTGGATTTAGTTTTCCTCTCTTCCTAGTCTTGTAACTCCCTTCCATGGAGCAATACGTAACAATACATGATCCCCAATATTAAATTCTACGTCCTTTCGATGAAGATCCGCATAACTCTTTTGTCGATCATGTGCCGTTTGTATACGTTATCGAATCGTTTGGATCTTTTCTGTAGTTATGCGTACCAATTCTGGTCCCAATAATTTTTCTTCTCCCACCTCATCCCAACATACTGGAGAGCGACACTTTCGTCCATACAATGCTTTAAATGGAGCCATGCCTATACTTGCCTGATAACTATTGTTGTAGGAGAATTCCACCAATGGTAGGTACTTATCCCAACTCCCTTTGAAATCTAGGACACAGAGTCTTAATAGATCTTCAAGAGTTTGAATAGTCCTCTTTGATTGCCCGTCCGTTTGAGGATGGTATGCCGAACTAAATCGTAAATCAGCACTCATAGTCACGTAAGCTAACCCAAAATCGTGAAGTGAATCTTGGGTCACGATCCAAACTATGGATACTGGCATGCCATGCAATCTCACAATCTCATTTACGTATATACTAGCAAGACGCTCAAGGGAATAAGTCTCCGTCTGAGCAAGAAATGGGCAGACTTGGTTAATCTATCAATAATGACCCAAATCGCATCTATGCCTTGAGAAACTTTGGGAAGACCTGTAACAAAATCCATAGTAATGTGTTCCCACTTCCATTTTGGAATCTCAAGTGGTTGTAATGGACCCTTTGGCACTTGATGCTCCGCCTTTACACGTTGACAAGTTAAACACCTCGAGATAAATTCCGCGATCTCTCTCTTCATATTGTTCCACCAAAATGTATGTCGAATATCATGATACATTTTGGTACTCCCAGGATGGATTGCAAACGGTGTTGTGAGACCCCGAATTTTATGAAATAAAAGTATTCAATTTTTCGATTTTGGTAAATAGTTAAATTGATAAAAGTTTAAAGTTAAGGGTGATATGTGAAAATTTTTCAAAGTTGACAAGTTGTCATAAAATACCCGGTTACTATTCACTCTAGTATTGTTCACTCGAGTATTTGGGGCGCTTTTTGTGTCGAAGTACTATTCACGAGTTACTATTCATGAGTTACTATTCACGAGTTACTATTCACGAGTTACTATTCATGAGTTACTATTTACGAGTTACTATTCACGGGGTACTATTCACCCGTAAGATATATTTCTTTTTGGTCTAAATCATTTTTGGGTACAATATTATTCCATGAGGAGATGTGCTAATTTTTCAGACCGTTGGTTGAAGATATAATAGTAAATCAATATGGACCGCTGGTGGAAAGTTATAATAGTGAATCAATATGGATCGCTGGTTTAAAGTTTTAATAGTAAATCAGTATGGATCGTTGCTTTAAGTTTTAGTAGTAAAGCAATATGGACCGTCCGTTTAGAAGTAAATCAATCTGGACCGTTCATGAATTAGTTACTATTCAGTCCATTCTCCTATAAATAGAAGCTCATTCCTTTATTATTTCTTACGAATTCACTGAAACTCTAGAGAGAGAAACTATAGAGAGAAAGAAGAAAAGTATTCTGCTACTTCACTACTCCAATATCCAGTTTCTTCAAAGGTAGGGGATATTATTTGTTGTACTCGTAAGGGGTATTCTTTCTTTCTTATTCAGAAGAGAACTTCATTATTCCATTCTTTATTATTCGCTGAATAACTCGTATCTGCCGAGCTACCCTATACTTGGTGAAATTCTTCATTATTCCATTCTTATTATTCATTGAATAACTTTTGTTTATCTGGCACTGCATACATGGAGAAATTCTTCTAATATTTTGTTCTTTATTATTCGTCGAATATTACTCGTCTGCATGCGCTTAAAAGCGGACCTTGTTCCATTAATTATTATTCAGCCGAATATCCCATCCTCCTGTATGCTTACGCCGGACTCGATTCCATTATTTATTATTCATTTGGGAATAACTTTTATGCATGCGGATTATGCACGCATGGTGAAATTCTTCTCATTATTCCATTCTTTATTATCATATTGGAATAACTTTGCTCTATAATGGCATCGCATACATGGTGAAATTCTTTTATTAATCCATTCTTTATTATTATGTTGGAATAACTTTGTCACGCTGGTAATCGCATACATGGTGAAATTCTTTTATTATTCCATTCTTTATTATACTGTTGGTTATTGGTTTAATAATTGTATGTCTTTGGCCTGTAGTGAAAAGATGATATGTTGTTGAATATCTTTGGCCTGTAGTGCAAAGATGATCTGTTGTTTGATAGCTTTGACCCGTAGTGCGAAGATGGACAGGTGTATGACATGATCATGACCACTAGTGATATTAACGAATACCCTTGGCCGTAGTGCATGGATAATTCAATGATGTGATTGGCAGGATCATGACCATTAGTTAACAGTTGAATGTCTTTGGCCGTAGTGCATCGACAGTAATTTGATTGGTATGATCATGACCATTGGTTTTATAGTTGAATATCTTTGGCCCGTGGTGCAAATATAGACAAATCCATTGGTATGATCATTGTTATTACATTTGAATATCTTCACCTTTAGGGTAAGGATATTGAGTAAACGCGTTATTAAGCCTTTGTGCCAAAAGGAACCTAATTAATTCACATTATTATAAATATGAATTATGAATTTAACTAACATCTTTGGTGGTTCAGGTGAAGACAAGTGATGAAAGTTCTATTTATCTTAAGTATAACAAAGAACTGTTGATGAGTATTACAGGAATAAAATATCAACGATGGACTTTTAAATCTAGAGGAGATAGTAGACATTATGTTCTACTTGACTCTTCTAATGGATTGTTTGTTCCGCTGCAGTTAAACTTGATGTTTGTTATATTGTATCAGTTGTTTAACATTGTTGAAGGCTAATGATAATTTATTCTGAATTATCTTAGTCATAATATTTCTTACTGGGCTAGTTGAGCTCACCCTTTCTTTCACTGTTCTCTTCAGGAAATGAGAACGTAGCTGGGACTAGTCGGGGAACGGAGTGACTGTCCAAATGATAGCATTAGTAGTCCTCACTATTCTATGAAATAGTGTAATAATAAATGTAATGAGGACCCCATTGAGTTTGTATATTGTCTAGATGATAATATTTGTATTAAAACTCACAGTATATGTTTAGTCGTATTTTACACGACTGTTGTATAATTAAGTTGTATTTGAATTTTGTACCATGTATTTGGCGACCTAAGATGGGTGATGTATACCTATTTTGGGGGCATCACAGGTGTGTTCTGTGCCTCCATCATGATTCTATGCTTTAAGTCAGAATCGTTAGGAACACAAAGTCTGGAGTTGACTCAAAGTATTCATTCTTCATCAATTCTTGCTTCTGGAATATCACCTTCTTGCACTTTCTTCTTCATATGCATCAACTCCATATCCGTAGCTTGAGCAGCTTTAACTTTATCGATTAAAGTCGGTTTTACTCGTATATTTGATATCATCACGTGGGTACTTGGATCCTTTACCTCTATCTCCATCCTTTTGCAAGTCATACAAAATGGACCTTTGTGTTAACAACATTGCACTCGTACCCGCATATGATCTTCTACTCAATGCGTCAACTACCACGTTTGCTTTTCCAAGATGATATTGGATGGTGTGATCGTAATCTTTTAACAGCTCGAGCCAACGTCGTTGCCGCATGTTGAGTTCCTTTTGGGTGAAGAAATATTTGAGGCTTTTATGATCTGTATAGATCTCCACTTTCTCCCCATACGGTAGTGTCTCCAGGATCTTTAATGCGAACGATCAATGCTAACTCCAAATCATGAGTAGGATAATTCCTCTCATATTCTTTGAGTTGTCGCGAGGCATAGGCTATTACTTTCCCATGTTTCATGAGAACACATCATAACCCTTTGCCTGAAGCATCGCTGTAGATAACAAATTCATCCGAACCAGATGGTATTGTCAGAACAGGTGACGAAATGAGTCTCCTTTTGAGCTCTTGAAAACTCTTCTCATAATCCTCGCTCCAACCGAATTTTGTATCTTTACGAGTCAGCTGAGTTAATGGAGTAGCAATTCAAGAAAATCCTTCCACGAATCTCCGATAATAACCAGCTAAGCCCAGAAAGCTACGTACTTCGATCACCGACTTCAGTTGTTCCCAACTTTGTATTGCTTCAATTTTCGCTGGGTCGACAGATACTCTATGTTTTGACACCACGTGCCCAAGGAATGCTACTTCCTCAAGCCAGAACTCGCATTTCTTCAGCTTGGCATATAGCTTATTATCACGAAGCCTTTGCAGTACCATCTTCAAATGGTGCTCATAATCTTCACGGCTTTTGGAATATATGAGTGTCGACATCGGGATTTTTGGATGTCCCTTTCCATTACTTGTTCTTTGGTGTTCTCATTTTAGGTGATATTTGTTTGAAAAAACAAGTGAAAAAGTTCCGACATGTATAATGTCGACGATGGACTGTTAAGAGTCGCCAGTTGGTTTTTTAAATGGTTGTACCAACACAACCGAGAAAAGGTTTGCACATTGACCCAAAGATGTGACATCATATACTGGCCTCGGTGAAACCGAGATTCATTAGGGTCCTGGGACTTGGTTATGCAGAGGGAAGGTGTTAGGCACCCCCCGACATCCGTGTTACCACTGTGACCGCCTCTTTTCAAGAAATCATTATCCGAGTGTGTGTGTTTGTGTGTGGGTCAATGTGTCATATTTTTGAAAGTAGTCATGAGGCCTCGTTCAACCTATATACACAGTGGTTTGAATTTATGTAAAAATTCAGCTTTTAGCAAGATATAGCAATGATGTTTTATAAAAAGTTTTTCAAACCCCGATGCTCAATAAGTATTAAGACCTTTTACACTCCCATTTTATTAAGTGCTTTCTATTGATTGATTTTATTTTACGAATGCGAGGCATCCGTATTAAAATAATGCACAAAAATAATGCCGACTTCCTCGTGGGTATGGAAACCATCTGAGGAAATTCAGACACCGCAGAATAATTTACAAAGTCGCTACAAATTTGAAAATGTCCATCACGGGAACCGAATCTAGATTCTAATGGGATGAATCTGTGATCACATGATTCCTAGTAGCAGAATATCGCAATTTGTATGAAAGCAGTAAGCAAGTATATATATAAAAGTCAGAAATATATATATATATGAGCGTGATCACCAACCACGAAGCACCTCCATGGGGGATCAGAAATGTAAATAAAGTTGTAAAAGCTATCAACCGCCACGGAGGAAACTCCAGGCGGGACAAAATGTAAATAAAGCTGTACAAAGCGATCAACTGCCACGAAGTAAACTCCAGGCAGGACGAAACGTAAAGAAAGCTGTAAAAGCGATCAACCACCACGAAGTAAACTCCAGGTGAGACGAAATATATATATATATATATATATAGAATGAGGATCCAAATCGATCCCGGATTGGTCCTAAAATTCGGACCCATTTTTTTTTTTTTTTTTGCTTTTTTTTTGAAACAACTAAATAAAAATAAAAATAAATTATGGAACTGAAATTTTTCCACAATATAGTGTTTTGGGTGTGTTTTAATACCTATACCAACTAATGTATGTACGATGCGCCTGCATCGCATGTAAAATGTTTTGTATAGGCATCCAAATCACGCCCAAAATATCAGATTATGTAAAATTCCATTTCCATAATTTTTTTTTTAGTTGTTTCAAAAAAAAAAAGCAAAAAAAAAAAAAGGTCCAGATTTTAATAGAGTCCTGGATACTACTATATATATATATATATATATATATATATATATATATATATATATATATATATATATATATAATAAACGCATTCTGATGTAAAATCCAGGCTCATCGAAACGAGTTCGACCACGATATATATATATATATATATATATATATATATATATATATATATAAGTGAATAAACGCATTTGATGTAAAATCCAAAGGCTCATCGAATAGAGTCCTACATACGCTTAATATATATAAATGTATATATATACAAAAGCGGGTAAACGCCTGCATCAAGTCTCAGCTCATCGAGCAAAGTCCAAACGCTAAATATATATAAATGTGTATATATATATATATATATATATATATATATATATATATATATATATATATATATATATATATATATATTAAAAGCAAATAAACGCCTGCATCGAAGTTCAGGCTCATCGAACAAAGTTCGACACACGCTTAATATATATAAATGTATATATATATATAAGCAAATAAACGCTCCAGACCGAAATCTAGGCTCAATCGAGGCATAACTCAATAATGTTAGTCAATATATATATAAATATATATATATACTATATATATATATATACAGATCGAAATGAAACCACAGACCGGAAGTCCGCAAAAGCAAAAGCAACACGACTCTCAACGTGTAGAAGGGTGTGTGCAGAGATGAAGAGAAAGACTCTAAAGTGTGTGAGAAGGCTTACAGTTGACTGCCAAAGAAGACTTCTATATCTTTAGAGTGGATAAACACTGGCTTTTGTAGGTAAAAAAAGGGCTATATATGAGCTCACAGGTGTTTAAAAGGGGAAAGTACACTGCATGGGGTGAGTGCAGAGAAAATTGGGCAGGGCTTCCTCACCTTTCTTCTCTTCAAAATGGGCAACCCAAGCCCTCTATTTATAGGCAATTTAGCTGCAGGGGTACCTGCGGCTGAGCCGCAGGTGTACTAGAGGCAACCCGGGTGGGCCCGGGTTTTTTGGGTTGGGTCATCTCGAAGTACGTGCACTCGGGCACTATAATGTCCACTCGAACTTTAAGAAGTGCAATCTGGGCAATCGTTTGAGGTATACAGGACCTATTTCGGACCGCCGTTGTCGAGAGTTGTGTGGTGGCATGGGATTAGAGTTTGTACGAAGTCATTGAAGATGGGACGATGCCCTCCGGTCTTCAAGCTTCAACTTTAATCTGTTACCCCGAACAATAGTCACTCGGGATTGGTTAGTCTTATGGGACATAGTTGCGTAGAGATGTTGAGAAGACGTGGCATGGCATCGCGTTGGCTAGATTACAATGTTACCCCTCACCGGTGTTATCGTCGGATTGGGCTTATAAAGCAGACGTTGCTAAGGCTTCGCTGAGATTGGACTGTTGCAATTGTTGAAGGTCCTCATTGTCATCTTTGAGGTGTGCTTGTCTTCCCGATGTTATCGCCGGGTTGGTGCAGTGTATCTCGTTGTGAGCGCTGAGATTGAAGCTTGTTGTTTTTGAAACAAGCATTTTCGGGGTTATCGTCGAAACTGCATTCCTTGGGGTTATCACCAAGGTTGGTTGCTATTCCCATGGTTGGGACTGAGACTGGATACCTCGGGGTTATCTCCGAGATTAATCGGTCTTCTCCGGTGTGTGTTCCGGTATTGGATCTGCACGCCTCGGGGTTATATCCGAGGTTGGATCTGTTACTCCCAGAATGTGATCCGGGGTTGATGTTGAGCTTCCGGTAGTATCCGGTATGGATTTGGATTGTCTTTCAGGGTTCTCTCTTGAAAGACGAATCTGTCCTCCTGCAATGTTAGTGATAGTAATACAGAAACTTTCGAGTGTCTATAGATGCCCCTCTTTATCATACTCATGTATGGAGATGCATGGGTAGGATAAAGAATCCTAGACACTTGAAACGCAATAAGACAAATATGGTATTGTATGTAGAAACATGATGCAAATGTATGATGCATGTGTATGGGGTTGTAGCCCAACATGCTGGGGATGATTGCTGGATCCCTGTTGCTTCAACTGGGGATTGGCAATACTGACCAGATTTGATGTGTACGCCGAATCTGTTAGGATGTTGATGTTGGAGTTATCACCAAATTCCTATGTTCTTGATAACGACTTGATCCTGAAGAGGTACCTCTTATGTGCAAGGGATCTGTGGGGATAAAGCTTGGTCTATTTAAGGATGTGTATAACATATTCCATCATCTATCCTCTTTGATAACATTGACCTTTCCTGGTTGGTATCGCCAGGACATGTCAAGATTCTGTTGGATTCACTGTCAACAGCAAATGCTGTCAGGGATGCCTGACCTTCGTTGACGTGTATTTCACCGACATGTGAATCAACGGCTGAAAAATCCTGTGGGATATACTGTCAAGGCTACTTGACCTTCGCTGACGTGTGAATCAACGGCTGAGACTCTGTGAGTAGATCGTCGGGGACTCATGTTGTAACCCCTGTCGGGGACTCACGTTGTAACCCCCGTCGGGGACTCATTTAGGGTAATGACCCGGAGTTGGTGGCATTGGACCTGTATAAGGTATTGCTAGATGTGGTTTGTAACAAATGAGATCATTGGCAGAGTATACCTCGTGTTCGGGTGACTACCAATGAGTGATGTGCAGACTCAAGGTTTTACCTAAGAAGGCCAGGATTGTATGCCGTTTTGCTCAATCGCGTGACATTTTTATTCTCGATTTGACCTTTCTAGTCCGTAAGAACTCCTTTGCCACTCGAACTGGATCGAGCCGGAGGGGTGGGACCCATCTGCTGGATTGCGAGGTGATGATGACGCCGATGGATTGGCAATTTATCACAGGTATGGAGTTCGGAGGGGAGCCAGTGCCTTGCATGGCGAATATTACCCCTATTGCTGTTAGATCCTTGTTAGAGTTCCGTGAGGCGCTCAAGCGTGGACCGTCTGCTCGTGTCCTTTGAGCGTAGATGCTATGAGCGGGCTTTTGAGTGAGCCCATGCGTGATGATGTCAGAATCAAGGATCGCGTTCTGCGGCGATTGTTCCTGATGATCATTTGAGGCTGCTTCAAAGCAGATAACTCTTCTACGGTGTCTTTCGCTTTGATCAGCGCCACACATGATGTGGACCGTATTGGAGAGTATGATTGGGGCTCCTATACCTTTACCTATTTCATCTGGGGCATGCGCATGCGCTCACAGGGTTTGACCGAGGCTTGGCTAGGCTTTTACCCTTTTTTGCTGGTGAGTATTTCTCTTGTCATTTCCCATTTAGAGATGAAGACTGTTTACTAATAACATATATTTTTCCATTGTGTTGGCAGTTTTGGGCCTATGAGAGACTCCCATGCTTGCGTCCTGTGAGTGTGTTAGGTTTAGATACCTATGCACGAGGACGACGATGGCACCATTCTATTTTTCCAGAGGTCCCTGTAGCTGAGGGCTTCACTCACTGCCGTATGCAGCTAGAGTTGCTGACAGCTGACACCATCACATGGATTCCCTACTCAGGGGAACACTTGACCATCGGCTTTGAGGATGGATACCCGACTGGAGTCGAGTACATTATTTCCACCAGGAGAGTTCCTCTCTTCACAGATGGAGGCTGGGAGCTCTATTTAGGAGAGCGTGCTATTAGGAGCACCATAGGGGAGATTCGTATACCGAACTTGCCTCCTATCAAGCGCCATTGGCCCGTATCATAGTCATCCGTCACTGACATCCCATTGTTGGGGGTTGACGGGTTTGCATTGTTAGAGGGTCCATGTACCCAGGAGACTTTCCAGCTGTGGTGGTCCCCTCGCACTATTGGAGCTCAGTCCCGTGCCACACAGTTTATGGGAGATATGGTTCTAGGATCCTTAATGATGACGGATTGGGTAGCTTGTGTCCGAGCTCCGACTCATATGACCTAGATTGATAGTTTGACCCGACAGTTGGACTAGGCACATATATTTATTCGGCATTTGGGTAGAGATCCAACAGAGGCGTAGTCATTTGTCCCTTCTAGCTCAGGCGCTGGCCCCTCAAATGACCCATTCGGTTTTGCCGACATAGATCCTCCTCTTTATAGGTCTGACATCCCTGTTGATAGAGATCCAAAGACTCAGGAGGAGTTACATCAGGTTGACAGGATTGATGATGTGGACATCGACACCTTAGTCTTCTTCTGATGTGTATTCTCGTTATATTTTGATAGGCCTCTGTTAGATATTGGGTGGCTGTACCCCATTCTCACTATATCTTTTGATAGGCCTCTGTTAGTAGTAGGGCGGTTGTGCCCCATTTCCATGTATTTGTAGCTGTACAGAGATGATGTATTAGATGATGATATACTTAGGAATGTATGCACCGTTTTTTCATTCCCTATATCATATTTCCATCTATTATCTGCTATGCATGTATCATGTTATGTATATGTATGTATGTCCGTAGATATTCACATTGACCCTGGATGGTCTTATGACACTACCGCATGTATGTCTTCTTCGACGCTTAGCCATATATAGATCATACCCACCGCCGCCGTGGTGGTATTGGGTTTGCGATCGTGGTATGATAGCATGTCACCACCAGACAGGGTGACTGTAGATCAGTTGCTGTAGCATACCATGACTTTATTGATGTTTCAGGTTCCCGCAGGGTTTGTAGATGGGATGCTAGAGCATTGGCTACCGGACAGGCAGGTATTCCGATTTGGTACCCATGAGTTGACTCCTACTCTGGAGGAGTATACACGATTGACGATGCTGACTTTAGACAGACCTTGCATGCATCTGGCTTTGGGAGACATGAGCAAACGGTTCATGACTCTCACAGTATTGCGGCGCAGAGTAGTGCAGAACGAGCTGACATCTAGCCACGTGATATCCTAGCATTTTCTGTATGACAGATTTGGCTCGGAGGATAGCTATTCAAGATATTCCGGGGATTTCACTGCACTGGAGGACCATTGGCGTTTGGCCAGGGTCGATGTACTATTGTTGTGCATACTGTCGTATGTCTATATGCCACGATATATGGACGAGATAGACATTGGTGTCATCATGGCTGTGAGAGCTCTTAGAGAGGGTCGTACCATTGTACCTATGATTGTAGCAGAGACTCTGCGGTCGGCATCCTATTGTTGCACGTATCCTACAGGAGTGTTCACTGGGAGTTCGGTCATGTTGTACGTGTGGTTTATGTAACACTTGAGACCGGTTGGTACCCTTAGACGACATGGGTATTGGTTCACCCATGATGTAGCCATGTCATACTCCTTTTAGCCGTCGGAGTGTATAGATGCTCTGTCTTGGTCCGCTTTTTTGGCAGACATCAAAGATCTATTTAGCATATTGCCATGCTTGGGGCTTTGCTTACCATACAGCTTTATTACTCACTCTCCGGGCATGGACTTCCTCCCTCTGGCTGGCTTGAGGGGCGTGACTACTTACCACCCACTGGCCGTGATGTCGCAGTTCGACCAGTTCTAGGACTTCCATCCTTTTGAGGGGGCGATAGGTCAGCGTTCAGCTTCTCGATATCTCTTAGCAGAGGACCGATCCCGTGTGTATGCTTGTTGGGATCGGCGAGAGATAGCTGCTTTTTCTGTCAGTCATCCCGGTTGTTCTACAGAGTATTCCGCATGGATGGAGACAGAGATTTTATCGGCTGCAGAAGTATCTACAGTACCGGATAGCGAGTCAGATGATGTAGAGCCCATGGAGGACATCGATACCTACATTGAGGAGGAGCCTGTTGCTGGGTTGCCAGCATTTCTTCCGGATTCTCCTAGTACCAAGATCATTGTTGATTCAAAGACTCGGCACGATTTAGAGTAGAGTCTTCATCCGATGACCTTTGAGAGAGATCAGAGCTCGATCTATGATGTTTACCGCCTTGATGGAGGGACGCAGCTCATAGAGAGAGACGAGGCATTAGCTCGCAAAGATGCCGCTTATTATTATTGAGCTGGATGAGGCCGATCGACCCAGAGTCATAGATGATGGTTGAAATGGGATAGTCTATATCCTGCCGGGATGTAGCCGCAGAGATAGTACCGCAGTTGAGATCCTTTACCACCGGGCATGATTGCGTAAATGAGCGCATATATTGATGATCATATGGTCACCATGCAGATGGCTGCAGATCTGTTGGGTCGTGTGGATACTCTCGTATAGGAGACCACAGCTTCGCCTCCTTCTTCTGAGAGGGACGTCATATTGGGCTTGTTAGCTCGCATATACCCTGACTTGTAGATGAGCTTGTATTTACTTGCACAGACTAGCTTAGCCATTTTGTCATGTACAGTTCACATTGTATACATCAAACAACATTATATATATGACAGGGAAATATAATTTTGGATCACTTCCCTTTTAGATATGCCTTCTTATTTGCTTGATATTTTGCTCGCCGCTTGTGGCTTGGGTCTTGATGTATTCTCGAATTCCTCCTGGGTGGATGGACATTGAGTTATCTCTGGATAGTTCAGAATGGATTATCGATCTATGTATATCCCTACCATCTTTGGTGTCTTGGGACTGGTTTCTGGATGGAAATGTGGAGAGGAGTGTGGCTTTCCTCTTTGAGATTAACCGTACCACAGATGGTCGCCAGTACTTCTATTTAGGAGAAGCCTAGTTAATTCCACCTCTTATGGATTGGTGTTGCTCTTCAAGGTATGACCGTAACTTAGATGGTCGCCGAATCTCCTATTTGGGAGGAGTTCAGGTAATTCCATCCCTTTGGTCTAAAGCCAAGTGAAATGTAGTGGATTGAAGTTTGATCCCAGTACCAGTTGACAATGGTTTGTGTTTTGGTAGGGGGTGAGACTGAACCATGAATGGTCGCCACGTACTCTATTGAAGAGGAGATCAGTCTGCGTAGTTCAACCTAGTGTAAGAGGTTCAACGTCAGATATATGGCGTAAATGGTGTAGGAATGTTTTTGGTTGTTTTTGTTTTGTAAGGGTAGAAATGTTTTTGTTGTTTTTGTTTTATTGCGATCAAGCCATATGAAATGGTTGCCACGTATTCTATTGAATAGGAGATCAGTCGACGTAGTCCGCCTCTCGTGGTGAGAGACGAAAGCGTAATCCCATGCAGTCGAAAAGGGGAGGAGAAAGTTTAATCTTAGGTTGAGGATAAACCTGCAGTATGAGAAGTTTGATCCTATGTATGGGTAGCCAAAATCGAAGTCGAGAGGTTCAATCCATGGTGGGATGACCTAAGTTGTAGGAACGCAGAGGAGAGCCAGGCTGCTGGCTTTGAAAAGTATGTTTCCCTGAGGGGCAAAGTGTAGAGAAGTTGTATGCGGTAAAGGGTTAAAGATCCGGAATGACTGGTGACCTGATGACTCTACACCAGGGTGTTTGCGAATTACTTCAGACATAGTACCGTTTCACAGTGTCTGAGTAGATGAGTTGTGGAAATTCATCGCCGTCTATTTCTTGTAATCTGAGAGCACCTCCTGTCAATACTTCCTTGACAACAAACGGGCCTTCCCAGTTAGGAGCGAATTTTCCCTTAGATTGATCTTGGTTGTCAAGGATCTTCAAATCCAAGTCATGTTGTTTAAACTGCCGTAGTCGGACTTTTTTGTTGTAGGATCTGGCGATCCTTTGTTGATATAACTGACCATGGAAGATAGTCGCGGTTCGCCTTTCGTCTATTAGAGATAATTAGTGATACCTGTCTTGTACCCATTGGTCTTCATCCAGTTGAGCATCTATCAACACTCAGAAGGATTCCATTTCAACTTCTATGGGGAGTACTGCTTCCATCCCATAGGTTAATGCGTAGGGGGTTTCCCCAGTGGAAGTGCGCATTGAGGTTCTGTAGGCTAACAGAGCAAGAGGCAATAGGTCAGGCCAATCTTTGTGGTTGGTAGACATCTTTTGCATAATCTTCTTGATGTTTTTGTTAGCCGCTTCAACAACACCGTTCATCTTCGGACGATAGATAACAGAGTTAAGATGTTTGATGTGGAATTTACTACATAATTCCTCCATCATTTTGTTGTTGAGGTTCTTAGCATTGTCTGACACAATCACCTCTGGTTGTCCATATTGACAAATGACATTGCTTCTGATGAAAGCAATGATGACTTCTTTAGTAACCCTGGGGAAGGAGGCTGCTTCTACCCACTTGGTGAAGTAGTCGATCATGGCGAAGATAAATCGATGACCATTACTGGCTTTAGGCTCAATGGGCCCAATCACGTCTATTCCCCACATTGCGAAGGGCCAAGGTAAACTCATATAGTGGAGTTCCCGTGGAGGGGCGTGTATAACATTCCCATGAATCTGGCACTGATAACATCTCCTGACGTGGTCATCGCAATCAGCTTTGAGAGATAGCCAATAATGTCCTGTCCTGAGGACTTTCATGACAAGGAGGGGGCCACTCATGTGGGGGCCACAGACTCCGCCATGGATTTCATCCATAAGCCTTTGGGCTTGATCTTTGTCTAAACATCCGAGGAGACCTAGTCTCAGATCTCTTTTGTAGAGCGCATCTCCACTCAGGTAGAATTTCATAGAAAGTCGATGGATCCGCCTTTTCTCAGTCGGGTTCGCGTCCGCGGGTGTAGATCCATCTCGTAGATATTCCTTGATATGCTGATACCAAAAACGTTGGATGGGAGGTAGCTCATCCGATACTTCTCCAACGTAATTGTAGCACCCGCAAATCTGGGTATCTTCCAACCCGACAGATGGTGCTATATTGTACAACATTCATACATTTATTCAATTGAAAAGTCTCAAAGAATGAACATAACTTCTATATATTTAAAGTAATATTTACATTTCCCAGGTTCTATACCCATTACAAAGGTTCTTTGTCATAATATCAGTTACATTACAATAATAGACCTATACTATTACAAGACAATTAGTAATCTGCCTTAGCTTTTCCTTTATCCTTTTTTGATCCTTCGGGACGTTCAGTCTTAGCTGCATTCATATGTTTCAAGCAAGAATGAGCATAACTAGCTCAGCAAGTATAACAATTTAATAACAACATGCTTGACACATACAAATCTTATATCTTCAATAACTGAACAATAGTTTTGAAGTACTATTGATAATTCAAAATAGCACTTCATCTTTTCTTTCAAAATGTTTTACAATAATAACAATATTTAGTAAAACATTCAATCTGGTCAAATACCTCGAGTATTCATTCTTTATTGGAAAAGGACAACCCAAAAACAAGTCCGTAAGCCTACGAGCACTTCTAGGTGATCAGCCTATTGTACTCTATGTTGATCAACACTACATCCATTAAACGTATGCACGCTTAAGCATTTGGCAACCTCACGCGTACCGCTGCTTTTCCGACAAAACATTTGTTTAACATTTTAGTCTTCTTTTGAAAACCATTTCAAGTAGTTGACAAAAGATAACAACATTTCATAATACATGAATAGATTATCAATACATCAAGTCTAGCCAAAGGTATTGGCTTTAACTTCAACATACCTCAATTCATGCGAAAGAATACATGAACCTCAAAAACTTGTTCAGATTGAACTGAGACAAGAGTTAGAATACTTGCCTTTAGCGTCTGCAACGGTATATTAACTTTATGTTCAAGTCATTCAAGTCTATACAATACATGATCACATAATGCCTTACATTAGGTCACATATAATCAAGTATGTATATGACTATATCATACCCTTCATTTCAATCTAAGTGTGTATTAGATTCAGTTACTATTCATTCCGGTTTATCATTATCATTGCATTTTATTTGACTAGGTTATCTCAACCTTTATACAACATCTTTAAGGTTTAACAATGTTACATTACATTCCTTAAGTTATGTTTACTTTTAATTCAATTAGCTTTTCTTTCTTTGTACTTAGAAACCTTCATTACTATCTTTGTTCGAGACTAAAGTCATGCATGCGCAAATTTTATACTTACATCTCAAGTTCAAGGCGAGCTTATTATATCACCGACTGAACTTGGCGGTTTGCACATGAAGTCCTTACTTAATGGGCCGTGTCAGTCATACGCCCACTCTTCTTGAGGATTTTGGTATCAGTACATGGCTATTTGCGGTACATATATTATGTATTATAATTCACGCTGCGGTGAACTCTTGCGAGAGGCTCGAAAGACTTTTTTCATATCAAGGCACATGAAATCATTTTGCTAGGGTTGCCATGCCGGCCAACTCAGGCACCGAAAATAAATTCAATTTGTGAATTTTGTGAACTTCCCGAACGCATAACTTCTTCGTTATAAATCCGAATTGGCTCGTTCAAAAGCCTACGATTCAAAAATTACGTAATCAACATGATCATTCAAGAATTTTATCTATTTGACTTTGTTTGCTAAAAAATCACCTATTGGTTCATTTTTAACGAAAACGATAAACGTTCGTGAACGTTCAACGCTCGTTTCTTCGTTCTATGTCGGAATCCGGTCATTTCCGAGTCTGCAACTCTTAAATGCCAAATATGACTTGTCTCTATTGTAAAACAATGGTTTCATAATCAAACACAAAATTTGACCTCCATTCCGAGAATTTTACGAATTCGATGTTTATCGTCCAATCGTGCAATTTCCGGCAATTCTTCAATCTTATGATTTGTTCAACATTATAAATGATTTCCATTCATCATATGAACATCTCAACATACTTAATACAACAACTTATATTCATTGTTGGATTTTGACTTATTCTTCATTAGCTTATAACTTGTCAAATTATAAACTACTTAAGATTTGATTATTCATGACTTATGACAATTAGAGTTTCTTAATCATCATACTTTACATGTTCTTAACATATAACTTTACTTATGATTCATAGCATCATACAAGTCCTTTTTCATCATTATTACTTCTCTTAATAAACTCATTACCAATTCGTATTTCCATACTTAACATTCAAGGTTAACTTATAATAAGTTTATAACTTTTATAAGTTCAAATGACTTATTGCCAACTTATGTGGCTTAAGTCCATGACTTATTCATTCTTCTTGCTTCTTATCATTCATATTTCTTAATCCATCTTTTCTTATCAACCTATCATGGTAGAGATATAAGATAATAGAAAAGAAGTCTTACTTTTGTGTAGTCTTGGTAAAGTAGCTTGTTTCTTCTTCTTACTTATGGAATGACTTATGTGTAACTTATTCTCTCTAACACTTAAGCACTTTTGAGATGTTAGATTATTTGAACAACTAACAAATGGCTTGTAAGCCTTCTTTATTTATAGAACTTGCAAAGCTAGGGTAGTTTAGTCATTAAATCACCCACCTCCTCAAGCCACCTCCTTACTATTCATTACTTGGCTAGCACAAATTTTATCCTACACTTGGTCATTACTTCAAAGTCTTGGTCACCACTCTAACTTGGTCACCACATTACTTGGTCACCATAATAACCATATCAATATGGTTCACCCCATGGGTCATACAACTCATGGATTCCATCTTGGGCTTTCATTAAATAATCCTTTGGGCTTTTCATTAATGAACATCAATTGGTTCATTAATTAATAGTTGGGCCTCTCCCTTTAATTCACTTGGACTTGTATATAATTGTTATCCAATCTTCCAAGTCCATTAACATTACTTAACACATATACATATAGTTTATGTATTATTTTCGTATTCTAATTCATATAGAATTTATATACGGTATTTCATCATTCCTACAAACTCGTATAATACTTAGTATTATACTCGTTTTCATTACTCCGTACAATACCAAAGTATCATACATTATTACTTATTCAATACTATTTCGCCTTCCTTAACATTTATAATTTAAGTCCACAAGCGAATTATTACATTTTCCATAACTAGATTTTTATTACATAATCCATCTTACCTTGTTATTCCATCATTACGTATTTCTCAAACTCAAAATTATATCCTCGAGCAAATATCGATGAATAGTGTTTTTAAAAAATTTCTAAAAAACTTTTATTTTCGCCTTAGAAATTCAAACACTTTAATTCATCCACGTAGCTCAAATACTACGACATTCTAACATCAATAGGTTATACAATGACAACCATCTTGATAACACATGGAATATGATTTTATTATTATTTAATTTAATAAAATCATTTTACAATAAGATCCGAATTTCTCGATCGTTAAATTCTTCCCCCTTTTTAAAGATTTTGTCCCCAAAATCTCGTCTTACTTTAATCAAATAGATGAGGAAAATTTTTCTTCATCTTTTCTTCTAGTTCCCACATTGCTTCTTCAGCATCGTGGTTCTTCCATAATACCTTTACTGATGGTATTACCTTGTTCCTCAGAACTTGTTCCTTTCTATCAATGATTTGCATCGGCGACTCTTCATATGTTAAGTCTTTCTCGATATGAATCGCCTCATACTCGATTACATGCTTATAGTCCAGCTTATATGGATGTAATACAAATACGTGAAACACGTTATGTATTCGTTCTAGGTCTGGAGGTAATGCTATCATATAAGCTACCTCTCCCACCCTTTTTAACACCTCAAAAGGTCCTATAAATCTTGGACTTAACTTTCCTTTCTTTCCAAAGCGTATCTTTCCTTTCCAGGGAGATACCTTTAGAAACACATACGAGCCCACCTCAAACTCTTGACTTAGTCTATGTGAGTCCGCATACTTCTTCTGTCTGTCCTGAGCTGTGATGAGACGCATCCGAATTAACTTTACTACATCCACTGTCGACTGCACCAATTCTGGTCCTAGCATCCGACGTTCTCCCACCTCATCCCAACATAAAGGTGTTCTGCACTTTCTCCCATACAGAGCTTCATACGGCGGCATACCTATGCTTGCATGATAACTGTTGTTATACGCAAACTCTACTAGTGGTAGGTGATCATCCCAACTACCCTTGAAATCCATGACGCAAGACCTTAACATGTCTTCAAGCGTCTGAATTGTCCTTTCGCTCTGCCCATCGGTTTATGGATGATAAGTCGTGCTTAACCTCACCTGTTCCCAATCGCTTTTGCAAACTCCTCCAAAAGTTCGATGTGAATCGTGGATCACGATCCGACACAATCGATAATTACTCCATGTGTCGAAATGATTTCTTAACATAAAGTTTAGCTAATCGGTCTAAGTTATACTTGACCCTAATTGGCAAAAAGTGAGCCGACTTCGTCAAACCGTCCACTATTACCCAAATCGAATCATACCCTTTTTGCGTCATCTAAGTCCCACTACGAAGTCCATCGTCATATGCTCCACTTCCATTCTGGAATCTCCAATGACCGTATCTTAAGCCACTGGTCGTTGATGTTCTACTTAACTTTTGACAAGTTAAGCACCTACTCACATACTCGCTATTTCTCTTCATGTTTGGCCACCAAAACTCGTCAAGGTCTTGATACATCTTAGTGCTACTGTGGATGTATCGAGTACCTTATGCTATGAGCTTCTTGTAACACTTGTTCCTTTAATTCCGTCTCATTCGGAACCCAAATTCTTCCCTCAAATCTTAATAATCCCTCATTATCAAGACTATACTTAGCATCTTCCTTCTCGGATAACCACTTCTTCATTTGGTTACACTCGTCCGTCTTGAGTTGTACCTCTTTGACTCTTTCTACGATGGTAGATTACATCTCTGTCGCAAAAAGTAACTGCCCCGAATCACTCGGCATCTTCACTTCTATTTCCATCCTAGCCATCTCTGTTATTAACTCATTTTGAGCCGTTAACATAGACAACTTTTCCCGACCCTTCCTACTTAAAGTGTCGGCAACTACATTGGCCTTTCTAGGGTGATACAGGATTTCATAATCATAATCCTTTATCAACTCCATCCATCTTCTCAGTCTTATATTCAACTCCTTCTGAGTGAAGATATATTTTAGACTTTTATGGTCCGTATATATTTCACATTTTCCCCATAAAGATAATGTCTCCATATCTTTAGGGCAAAAAACTCATGGCCGCTTCTGGATCATGAGTAGGATAAACTTTCTCATAATCCTTCAATCGCCGAGATGATCACGTCTGTGATGACTTTTCCATGCCGCATAAGCACACAACCAAGTCCTCTATGCGAAGCATCACTATACACTACAAAATTTCATGTGTCATCTGGCAATGACAAAACAGGAGCTTCACTTAATCTTTTCTTCAGTTCTTGAAAATTGTCTTCACATTTATCCGTCCATACGTATTTCACTGTCTTCCTTGTTAAATTAGTCCACGAGGTAGCTATCTTCGAAAAATCTTGGATAAATCTTCGATAGTACCCTGCTAACCCTAGGAAACTCTGCACCTCGACCGACGCTTTCGGTTGTTCCCAATTCATTATCGCTTCCACCTTCACCGGATCCACTTTGAAATCCCTCTTGTCAATGATATAACCTAAAAAGCATGATTTTTCTAATTAAAATTCACATTTGGTGAATTTCAAGATATAACTTCTCCTTCCCTAAAGTCTCCAACACTAATCTTAAGTGTTCAAAGATGATCTTCCGGCGTCTTAGAATAGACTAGAATATCATCGATAAACACCACAAATCGAACTTGTCCAAATATAATTTGAACACTCTTATTCATCATATCCATAAATGCGAAGTGCATTAAATCGAACCCAAATGACATCACTAGAAACTCAGAATGACCATAATGAGTCCTGAATGCGCTTTGGTACATCTTCCTTCCTAACCTTCAACCGATGATACCCCGTCATTCAAGAAATCTATTTTAGAAAATACTTTGCCCCTTTCAATTGATCAAAGAGATCATCGATCCCGGGCAATGGGTATTTATTCTTTATCGTTAACTTGTTCGAATGTCCGATAGTCGATACAAAGCCTTAACGATCCGTCTTTCTTCTTGACAAACAACACCTGCGTTCTCTACTAAGTGAAACACTTGGTTGAATGTACTTTTTGTCCAATAGTTCCTGTGAATTCAAACCATTAGTTCTTTCATTTCCACAGCGCCCATACTAGATGGCGGTGCCCTTGAGATCGGTGCCGCCCCTCGCACCATGTTATTTCACTGAATAGTGAGGACTACTAATGCTATCATCTGGTCCGTCACCCGCTCCCCAACTAGTCCCTACTACGCTCTCATTTCACTCAAGAGAACAATAAAAGTAAAAGGGTGAGCTCAACTATCCCAGTAGGAAATATTATGACTAAGATAATGCAGAATATATTATCGTTAGCCTTCAACAGTGTTAAACTGATACAATATAAGAACCATCAAGTTTAACTGCAGCGGAACAAGCAATCCATTAAAAGAGTCAAGTAGAGAATAAATTCTACTATCTTTTATGATTTAGAAGATTTTTCATCACTTTTATCGTTGGGACTCAACTTAATAAATAATCCACATCATCGAATCACCCCTGCACTACGGCCAAGGATATTCTTTAGTATCACGACCACAATTATCCATACACTACGGGCCAAGAATATTTGTGTATTCAATAATGGTCATGATCATGCCAACAACTGTCCATCAATGCACTACGGGCCAATGAGGACTTTTACCACATCATTTGTAACATTACGGTTATGATTACACCGAATAATCTCTGTCATAATCATACCAAGTCCATCTATGCACTACTGAGCCACGATGACTTTCAACAAAATATAAACATGAGGATGATGACAATGATATAAGAATTCAATAAAACAAGTTCAAGAATTATTTTATCCAGAATCAATAACGTCCAAATTGTCAACATGATCTTGCTTTGTGGAGTAAAATTCAAGAATGCTCAGAAGAATATTTCAATGAAAAGATACTGGATGAAGCGCAAATATCAAGGATATTCCACTAATTTCATGGAGTATAGAAGTCAAAACTTTAACCAATTGAGTATAACAAGGAATGGAAAAACAAAAGAAATCACCAAGCATTCGATAGATCAAGACAGCAAAAGTTATTCCAATGTAATAATAAATAACGGAATCAGTCCGGCGTAAAATGCATGAGCAGGATATTCCAATGAATAATAAAGAGCGGAATCGGTCCCACGTAAAACGCATGAATATGATATTCCAACAGTAATAATAAAGATTTTAATCGGTCCTAAGCATAAAATGCATGATGCAGTGATATTCCAATGTAATAATAAAGACGGAATCAGTCCGTAAGAAAACGCATGAACATGATATTCCAAATGTAATAATAAAGAAACGAAACCAGTCCTTAATGAGAACGCATCATACGGATGTTCCAATGAATGATAAAGAAATGGAACAATGTAAGAATTTCACCAAGTATAGGGTAGCTCAGCGTATCAAAGTTATTCCAACGAATAATAAAGAATGGAATAATGTAAGTTCTCTTCATGGATAAGAATGAAATAATACTCCCTACAGTACAAACAAATAGTATTCCTACCTTAGAAAAAGCTGGATACTGGAATAGTGAGGTAACAGACTTCTCTTCTTCTTTCTATAATTTACATCTATAATAATCGCTCTAAAGCTTTTGTGAATTGGTGAGAAATGAAGGAAGAATGAGCTTATTTATAGAAAAATATAGTTTCGATAATTGCACGTTTTGGGGCTCGAAAATTACAAAGATCAATACCTCCAACTTTTCCTTTATTTTAATTTAGTCATGAAAGTATTACCAAACTTACACCACCTCCCCTAATAGTAAATAATGTGATTCAATAATAAATTATGTGAATCAATAGTTCTGACATGTGAAAATACGAATTACAGTATAGTACCTCCATCTATACCTCTATTTTTAACTTAGTCAAATAAGTATTATCAATCTTGCACCAACTCCCCTAATAGTAACAAGAATGTGAAACAATAGTATACACATGTGAAAAAATAGTTATAATCATGTGAAATAATAACAATCAATTGCTCATTTATCCGGTTAAATACCTGATTGGTCAATATAACCTCCAGACATCAATTATTATCAAAATAATTGTCGATTTTCACTAACACAAATAATTCCAACACAATGAAACCATTTTTATTAAAAATATAAATTTTGAAATTTCGAAGTTTGACTTTTCCTGAAAAAGTCAACTGTTGACTTTTTGACCAAATAGTGAATTCTGAAAAATTTTGTGTTTATAGACTATTTTACTAATTTCATCATTTGGGACTCAAATATCACGTCAAGTCTCCAAATTCAACTCCGAACATAACTTCAATTTTAATAACATTCATCATTAATATTATAACTCACAATATTTATCAACCAAGTCGTTCATAGGAAGAGGGGGCTTTCCAATAAGGATTTCTCCTATCACGCCAGATTAGGTGACCAAACCTCTCTTGTGTAACTTCTAGACATTGTAAATATTGAAATTTAATAATATGAATAACTTTGTCGCCTCAATTATTGATTTAATAAAATAACATATTATGCGATGATCTTATGACAATAATCGAATCAATAATATGAGAGATATGATCGCAAATTCATCACATAGTAATAATTGAGTATAATCGAGTGACTTCTCACGTAAGCATCAATAATCAATACTGTGTGCTACTATGCAACCACGTATATTCTCAGTACTTTTACTACCGGTAGTTCAACGGTTAATGCGGTAAAACTTCCATTGTTATTTTCATAAAGTATTTTTGTCATTTTCTCAATCCGACAATAATTCTATTGTGGGGGTCCACCAATGCCGTTGTACGAATATTCCCTGTTAAAACGAATATTCTCCGACCAATCGAATATTATATAACAACTTGCGTACTTTGTAAATTTTGTAAATATTACCCACAACTATAACATTATATCAAATCCACACCATAATTTTCAAAAATATATTTCGAGAAAATTTAATCTTTATTCAAAAAGTTGGGGTCTTACATTAAGTCTGACAGTAACTTTGAAGGGGCTGATCTTTCTAGATTGTTAGGTTATGACTCTGTTAATGGTTGATAATGGTAGTGCTACATGAGTACTACACGATTGAAGAATACTTTAGCCCAAAACATTTTAATAGTGAGAATCAAGGGCAGTCAAACGAGCCACCTTGATCACTGTCTGACAGTGTTCTTGAGCACCAATAACACCTAAGGCGACATTCAAGTGTCGCTATAGGCTTTAGCGACGGTTTTATTATTTTCTAATTTCTGAATATTCCTGAAATTATTTAAAAATAGAAATAAATTATAAAAATTACTAAAAATGGTTTTAAAAATCATTTTAAATTCTGAAAAATAACTTTTAATTATTTGGGACATTTTTCTTTAATAATTATAATTATTTGAATAAAAATGATATTTAATTTATTTAATTAGTATATTAAATAAATTAGAGAAAAATGATTTAATATTATGAAAAATCATTTTCAATAAGAATAATGTATTTAAAAATATTTTAAGTTATAAAATGTAACTTTTAATAATTTTGGAGAATTTTCATTAATAAATTAATATTAATGATATTAGATTTATTTAATTATTAAATTAAATAAATAAGATAAAATTGATTTTATTTATTTAAAAATCTTTTAAATAAGAATAAAGTGTTAGAAAATATTTTGAATTATAAAATATAATTTTCAATATTTTTGGAGAATTCTCATTAATAAATTAATATTAATGATATTAGATTTATTTAATTATAATATTAAATAAATGAATTAAAAATGGTTTTATTGATTTAAAATCATTTAAAAATGAGAAAATGTTTTAAAAATATTTGAAGTTATAATTAATGACTTTTAATATTTTGATAATAATTTTATTAATATTTAAATATTAATGGTGATGGTTTAAAATGATTTTAATTACTTTAAAATTATTTAAGTAGAATATTGATTATTTAAATATATTTTAAGTTATTAACAATAACTTTAATATTTTGACAAGTATGTTATTAATATTTTTATATTATTAAATATTAATAATGATTTAGATTATTGGATAATTAAATCATTTAAAAATGATTTAAGTGTTTGAAAAATTATTATAAATTATAATAATTGTTTAAATATTATTAAAAGCTTCCGAAAAATATTATTAATGATAATTGACCAATCTAAATTTATATTTAAGCTTTGAAACCGAATTTAATTGACAATCAATGTGTTAATTGTCGGATAAAGTGACCAGAACACCGAGAATGGACCGAAGTCCAACCAAACCGAAATAGTTAGACTGGATAAGTGTTTATATAGGTTATAAACACTAATGTGATTATGTGATAATGTGCCTAGGAGAAGTTTGACTGTAGAATACAGTGTTACGTGTTATAAATGATTGTCTTAATTGTGGAGACCCAGGCATTTCATTGAATATAGGTCCGTGAGCGCAATTAATTATATTGTGTAGTCAGAATCAACGTGGAAGGCAAGCTTCCTAACTCAAGCTTGAGTTATATTCATTCAATTATTATAATGGTTAATTATTGCTAATTATACCATGTCCAGGGAATTTATTGTTGATTATTCGCAGCTAGTGTATGATTAATAATTCAAATTGAATTCTTGATTCGAATATACCATTGTAGAATAACCATTGTTGGATATTTATATTCGTAGAAGATAGAATTGATGATCTGAGATAATTCACTTTTGTTGTCAAATTATGTTGAGAAATGTCTTAGCTAATTATTCTAGCTAGACGAACATTTGTTAGAACTTGATAAATTCGAGAAGAGAATTCAATTGTTATTGATAGATCGATGCCAATTATTTCGGCTAGATCAATAAGTAGAATTTGAAATCACAGTATTTCATTGTTAAATCAAAATCTTGATTTTGAGACTGAGAAGAACAACCTTTTATATAAAGGGAACAAAATTTTTAAGTCGTAATTCGACCATTGCGCGCGACCTAAGTATTATGCATAATATAGGTTACAAGGAGTTGTTGTAACAACCCGATATTTTCTATATAAATAAATCATAAATTTTGCGTATAAATTTTTTTTTATTTATTTATTAAAAATAAATATGAATGATATGTGCCAAGGTAATGTGTAATTATAATTATATGTTTGATAAATAAAATTTAAGTATTACATTATTAATTGTAAATAATTTTATTTTAGAAATATTGGTTATTATAAGTGATATTTTTATAGTAATTAATTCTATATTAGAAATGTTTTATTAATTATTTTTCCATGAAATTATATGTTTATATTATTCAAATAATATATGAAATGATTTTAGAATAATTATAATAATTATTTCATTATATAAATTTATTCGGGATATTAAGTTAATTATTTTAACTTAATGATAACGAATAAATCGAGATATGGAATCCAAACCCTAATTTTGGGTTTTGATCAGGAATGATAGTAATATTATAATATTATAATATTTTGATTTTTTCATTGCTATAATAATGTCTTTGTAAAAAAATTATCTTTATTGATGGTTGGTCGATTATGGTATATTGACCCGAAACCTCAACGATTAATTGATTTAACTCTGTTTATCAATTTAAATGGGAAACTTCTGTTATTAAATATTTGGGTTATATGATATATGTTATGTGTTACTTGAGGATATGCTAATTAGAAAACCCTACTTATTAAATTAAAACCCTAATTATATACGAATTTTAATAAACCTAATCAGGAAATTTAAACCATAGGAGGTATGATTTGTCGAAGAATTGTATTCTTATGATTAAAGGTCATGTATAATATGTTTTATATCACTTAATAAATAAACCTAATTAGTGATTTAAAAATAATGATTAAAACCCTAATTGCGAAATTAAAACCTAACGATATTTAGGAACCCTAGCGATAATTGTAAACCTTAATTGCTTAAGTGGCAAGGTTAATTATGTTATTAAACTCTAATAATCATGATTAATGTAATTAGAAACCCTAATTACAAGTTGTAAACTCTAATTACAAATTGTTAAAACTAATTAGTAAATTGTTAAACCCTAATTACTAAACTAAAACCCTAATTTAGTAATTAAAAACCCTAATAGTAATTTGGTAACCCTAATTACCAAAAGAATAAACCCTAATTGCTAAATTAGCAAAAGTCAATGATAATTATATGATCTAAACCCTAATATTCTTGTATAAAGTAATTAGAAAATTAATCTAATTAACAAACCTAAATTGTCAAATTTTAGAAACAAAAAAATTTAGTTATTTTATATTATTATTTTTGTAATAAACCATAATTGTTAAATCCTAAATTTGGAATCCTAGACTTTTTGCTAAAATTGGCTCAAATCCTAAACCCTAAACCAAACCCTAACCCTAAGGGTTTGGCAATTACCAAAATGCCATTAATTTGTCATGCCAAATGACCTTTTGCCCCTAATTGGATTATTAAGTACTAGACTAGGTTTTGACAATTGTTATGAGTTGTTGGATAACCCTAACAACTCTACACCTTAAAATTGATGACAACCAAACAACATATCTCGAAGAATTCATGCATCTATGATGTCTATTTAAGGATTGAGAGAGAAAAATGTTATTTTGTTGCCCAAATCTTCACTAAGCTCATACTTGACCCTCTCTCTCTAAAGCCAATGAAAATCTCTAGCATTTGGGTCCCCAATCCAAGCCCCACGATCGGCCGTACCAAATCGGCAACACAAAATCAGTTTTGGACATCAAAGGTACAAAACCTTAGCTTGAATCATCAAATTTTTGTTGTTTGATGTTAGAATTTATTGTTAAAACATGTTGTTTATAAGTTATTATGATGATGGGTTGGTTTTAGATAGATCCATATCATCAAAATCTTGAATTGGGTTTTGAAAAATCTGGAAAATTTTTGTTGTCAATCGACAAGCAAATGTCGAGACCTCTGTAATCTTTGTATGTTAACTATTTTTTTGTTGTTTAAAGCTTTGAACTTGTAGTGCGGTATGTCCTCTTTAACCTAGATCAAGAATCATGCATAAATCAAGTATTATATTGCAAGTTATTAACGGTCGAATCTGGTTGGCCAAGGCATTATTTGGAACTTTCTAAGGCGATCGAGAACTTGCCCGAGATTAAATCGTGACAGAAGTTCAATGGCTCGGATCCTGCTTGTTGTTAATTTTTTTGTTAATTTGTTGGATCTATGTTGTGATACGGTATCTGAGTACATTTTATGCCTTAAAATCTCCTTTTAATCGGTGCGGGAATTAGTAATCTATGGTCAAACCGGACGGAGATTTAACATGAAAAGCTATTTTACGGGTAACCCGGAAAACACTTGAACACGTAAATCGACATGGTTTAACCGAGTTGAATCTGGCTATTGTATTGTTGTTTTAGTGATGTTTTGTGATGGATCTATAGTATTACACGTGGTTTATATTACTGCGACTTTGAAATCACTAAATCATATCATATCTTGCAAGTTGTGGAAGCCCAACGCAGCGAGCCGATCGAGCTGTCTTCATTTCAGGTAACCCGGAAAATGAAGAAACGACTCTGACAACTTGTTCGTGGCTCGAGATCTACTTTATTATAGGTTGTTTGGTCATTTTAATTGTTGTACCTTGTAGTGATGCATTAGTACTACAATATCGGAATGATAGCATGCTTTCGTAACATCGAGGATATGACCGAAAATCTTGGTCAAACTTCGATACCTTGTTCACTTCTTTATAAAAATCAGGGTTTCATCAAGAACATGAAGAACACCTATAGCGGCGGTTACATGTATATATAAGCGATCTTCAATGACGATTTTATTTATAATTTAGAAAATTAATAAAAAATTGATAAAAGGGTTTTAATTATTAAAAATACAAAATAAATTATTAAAATTATTTTAAATTAAAAAATTATATTTTAATTATTTTAAATATATTTCATAAATATTTAATATTTTTGGAATATTAAAAGTATTTAATTTATTTAATTATAATATTAAATAAATTATTTAAAAATGCTTTAAATACATGAAAATCATTAAAATTATATTATGATATATGAAAATATTTTAAGTTATCTACAATGACTTTTAATATTTTATGATAATTTTCATTAATAAATTAATATTAATGATAGTTAAGTTATTTAGTAAATGAATTAAATAAATAAATTAAAAATGATTTTATTATATTAAAATCATTTTAAATAATAATAAGGTATTTAAGAATATTTTAAGTCATAAAATATAACTTTTAATATGTAATGGTTAATTTCATTAATTAATAATGATATTAAAATTATTTAATTATATTAAATAAATTAGTTTAAAAATGATTTTATTATTTTAAAAATTATTTTAAATGAAAATAAAGTGTTTAAAAATATTTTAAGTTATAAAATATAACTTTTAATATTTAAAGAATAATTTCATTAATAATTTAATATTAATGATATTTATTTAATAATTAATGATATTAAATTTATTTAATAATTATATTAAATAAATAGTTTTAAAATGGTTTTATTAATTTAAAATTATTTAAAAGGGATAAAATGAATTAAAAGTATTTTAAGTTATAATTAATGACTTTTAATATTTAGATAAATAGTTCATTAATATTTAAATATTAATGGTAATTATTTAATAATGATTTTAAATGTTTTAAAAATCATTTAAAGGTAATATAAATGTTTTAAAAAAAATAGTTTAAGTTATAACTTAATATTTTGGCAATGGTTTCATTAATAATTTATTATTAATTAAATATTAATGATAATAGAATTGTTTATTATTTAAATCATTTAATAATGATTACGATATTTCAAAAATTATGATAAATGGTAATAATTGTTTAAAAATTATTATAAAGCGCATGATGAAAAATAAGTGCGTGCTCGGTGTTTAAAATATCCAAATGAATATTGAACAAGCTGTTTTTAGAGTCTTAGACTCGATAATTACCCGATATGAGGTTGTCGGTGAAATAGATGTATTTAGAAATTGATGCGGATTTAGATAGATTGACTTGATAAGTGAATTATT
The DNA here is from genome assembly GCA_020205605.1 of Panax ginseng. Classification (NCBI taxonomy): domain Eukaryota; kingdom Viridiplantae; phylum Streptophyta; class Magnoliopsida; order Apiales; family Araliaceae; genus Panax; species Panax ginseng. The sequence continues at coordinate 64,346,020 of CM035150.1, forward strand.
TGTGATTCAATGGTGTTAAAATTATGTGACAATGTGATTAGGAATGTCTTTGTTGCAATAAAGCGTTATTATATGATATATTATTCTAATCGAATGATGATCTATTTAATGATAGGACTTGATGAAAAGATATATCTAAGTTGTGTAAGCGGCAGAGAAAAAGTATCTAAACCTTTGCATTTACTTTATCTTTAAGGACATCGCGTAAGATAATATCTAAACTATTCATTTCAATTGTTCAAATATTTCAACCTTTGTATATACTTATGCAATGATTACGTATAAGTAAGCTATTAAACAATAATTGTTGTACAATTTCCTTTATTACATTAATAGTGATCAAGTTATTTATTACATTAGTTAATTTCTATAACATGGTTAAACAAGTGTCCCCACTTGGATAATCATTATATTTTATCACATGTTGATACATACTTATAGTTGTTTAGTATGTATACCTCGAAATAAAAATTAAATACAAGCTATTTGATCCATTAGACATATATTTAAAGTTGTTGTTGAACAAGATAAAACTTATCCAACCGAATTGTTTTGGTATGGATTCAAATCATTATGAACATCCCAATCATGGGAAATTTTTATCGCTTATTCTGGCGGACAAAGGATGAAACGATAATATCGTTCTAGCAATATAGTATTGATCAATACAGGCATAATTTTTGATCACCCCGTGCGCCGTAAGAAATGACGGTTTCTGAGATGAAGTTACTGCTTAAACCTTTTCAAAAATATAAAACAATGTTCACGATCATCAAATGATCATCATTTATATTACATGCGTAGTTTCAAAATTTAAAATTTAAAATGACATGTTATTGATTATTGGTCGGTTTACTTCACAACTATTGATCCGTTGTAGAAGTTTCGTTCAAAAAAAATTTTAATCTTTTCACTAAGCGATATTGTTGATATTACTTCTTTGGGCACTCAAATGCTCATTCTTGCTTAATTTAAATGTTTTCGACTAAGTGTGAGCAAACCAGAAGGATCTTGCCGAGAACAAGGGGAAAGGGAAAGTTCTTTGAATGAATATTTAAGCTATTACATGTAATAGTCTAACTTTATGATAAGGATGATAAGTACTACTATTATTATCATGTAAACGAATGTTTAAAGGTTTACGTACTTGGGAATTAAACTACGATAATATGTAAATAAAATTTGAAAATCTATATTATTGTTAATATTATTAGTATTATTCCGCTCATAGAAATGGTATCGTGAAGTCTGGGGAGTTCGGGTTTCAAGTATCCGGATTAGGGGGACTTTCTGAGAATGGTATCGAGCTATAGGGTTAGAAACCTTAGGTGGGATAGACTTTAGGCTATAACCTAGTAGAACATAGGGAAATGTTAAAAATATAAATAACTCATATAGAGTTTAAAAGTAGATGAATCGAGATAAATTCATCGTCAAACAAACTAAAAGATAACTTATATAAAACCCTTATGTGTTATGTGTATATATTTTATGCTAATCGGGATAATTTATATGTGTAGATGTCGGTGAAAAAGGATTAGGATGCCCTTGGATCATAAAGAAGAAAGCCGATATCAAAGCCAATAAATTTGAAATAGAGGCTCAAGTGAAAGCAACCTCGATGAGGTGGTTATAGTGGAGAATATCGTGCGAGATCCGAGGAAATAGTGGAACTAGCAAGCGGTGATTCGAACCTTTGAAGTTGGGTGATCAAGCATCAATGAAGTCACGAGAATCTGAGGACCGGATTTCTCTTTGGAGCAGTTTGTGGAAAATAGAAAAATTACTAAATAGCCAATTGCTTGAAAGCATTAATTGAAACCATGGAAGAACAAGATAAGCTTAAAATCCAAATTGACCAACTAGGGCTAAAAGCAACAAGTCATATGCGACTCAAAACCAAAGGAAAAAGAAAAAATAAATGATCGTGATCCACGATAACAACCAAAGGAACTTTAAACACATAGAAAAGTGTACAAATTGTGACAAGAAGCATGAAGGCGTGTGCGGGAAAGGGAAAATGTTTGCTACAATTGCGGTCATGGGGACATTTTCTCTTGATGTCCCAATCAAAAGCGGTGTATACATTTTTATTTGTGGAATAGAAGGTCATCGAGCAAAGGATGTCCACAATCAAGAAAAAGGCGTAGTGAATAGGTAGTATAGGTTCTGTGGTGTAGGTTTGTTTAATATTATATGTGTGCTTAGTATGTTTGTGTAATATAATATTCTCCCCTTTTGTGTTAATCAAAGTTGTAAATCCCGACTCTTGTGGTCACAAAGGGATAGTATTGTGGGCTATATTATGTAAATTACTTTGAATTAATGAAAATGAACTCATGTTTGGGTAATGAAACAAGTTTAATATATTAAACTTATATGATAAGGTTTAGAATGTAAGTTAAATTATGTTTTATTTAACGGATAATGCCGCCTCGACGACAAACTTCGAAATCAAAGGCGGAAGAATACATCAACAACATTGAAGGACAACCACAACGGATCCAATGCGTGAATTCACAAACATGGTAGCTCGAAGCCATGCAACAGAAGAACGACGTACATTTGGGAACCAACGGGACAATCGCTTAGCAAACTTCAAGGACTTTAAAGTTTTGTAGGACCTCCGAATTTAGAGGTACAATGACCTGTAGAGAAGCCAAAACTTGGGTTAAAGAAATAGAAAAGGCGTTTGTAATAGCTAGGGTAGGTGAGGGGCAAAAGACCTCTTTTGCCACCTACATGATGAAGGGAGAGAGCAAATTTTTTGGTGGGAAGCAAATCGAGTAAAGAAATTTGGGAAGGTGTAGTTGCTTGGGAAAGGTTTAAAACAACATTTTTTAAAAACTACTTTCATCTAGCATGCATGCTAGGATGGAAGTAAAATTTCTTGAATTAAAACAAGAGAATATGATTGATGCGGAATATCATAAAATTTAATGAATTAGCTAGGTTAGCCCCTCATCAAGTCGTCTGGAGGCTAGAAAGCGCGAAGGTTTGGTGGGATTAAAACCCTGGCTCTACAACAAGGTGGCAGTGTTGCAAATCCCTACATTTGCAGCACTCATGGAGAAAGCACTTATCGCTGAGGAGGGAAGTGAGGCCATGAGCCTTTACAACAAAGAAAGGAGGAACAAGGGAAAAGTTGAGGGAACTGGGAAGGTGGAAGCAAATACTGGGAATAGGAGGGATAAGAGGAAGGTGAACAACTTTGGAAGGGTGCAGGTAAAACAAGAAGGTGTAAATAAGAAGCCGTTGGTGCAATGTGGGAATTGTGGGAAAAATCATTTAGGGGAATGTCTAAAGGGAAAATTCGCATGTTTCAAGTGTGGGCAGGAGGGCCATATCTCTCCCAACTGCCCCAATTCTAAGACAATTGGTGGGTGTTTTCTGTGCGGATCAAAGGATCATAGGGTGAAAGATGTCCAGAAAGGAAGCGGAGGTAGCAAGTGTGTGAACATGGGGAAAAGCGGCGAACTTTGGCAATCACAGGACCAACTTCATCCAAAGTAGTTTAATGAAATCTCTGCAAGGGTCTTCAACATGACAGTCCAAGACACGGTGGCAGCTGGCAGTGGGACTCCAGGTACTTTTCGTATAACTTTTATTTTCATATATATGATTTTTCTAGTTATAGTAAATAATTTTATAATAAAATTTGAAGGAAGAATTTGAGTTCTTTTAGAAATCAAATTTCCGTATAATCGAAAAAACAAGCTTTACGTAAATAGTTAAAAACGGATCGATCGGGTGATCAAGATCTACCGCAATGATTGAGAATGTCATGTACCCTCGTAGGTATAGGTTTTAAAGTGGTGATTAGGGGACGGAATCTTTATAAGGGAGGTGAATGTAACAACCCGATATTTTCTATATAAATAAATCATAAATTTTATTATAAATATAAATTTTTTTATTTATTTATTAAAAATAAATATGAATGATATGTGCCAAGGTAATGTGTAATTATAATTATATGTTTGAAAAATAAAATTTAAGTATTACATTATTAATTGTAAATAATTTTATTTTAGAAATATTGGTTATTATAAGTGATATTTTTATAGTAATTAATTCTATATTAGAAATGTTTTATTAATTATTTTTCCATGAAATTATATGTTTATATTATTCAAATAATATATGAAATGATTTTAGAATAATTATAATAATTATTTCATTATATAAATTTGTTCAGGATATTAAGTTAATTATTTTAACTTAATGATAACAGATAAATCAGATATGGAATCCAAACCCTAATTTTGGGTTTTGATCAAGGAATGATAGTAATATTATAATATTATAATATTTTGATTTTTCGATTGCTATAATAATGTCTTTGTAAAAAATTATCTTTATTGGTGGTTGGTCGATTATGGTATATTGACGAAACCCAACGATAATTGATTTAACTCATTTATCAATTTAAATGGGAAACTTCTGTTGTTAAATATTTGGGTTATATGATATATGTTATGTGTTACTTCAGGATATGCTAATTAGAAAACCCTACTTATTAAATTAAAACCCTAATTATATCTGAATTTTTAATAAACCCTAATCCGGAAATTTAAACCGGAGGTATGATTTGTCAAGAATTGTGTTACTATGATTAAAGGTCATGTATAATATGTTTTATATCACTTAATAAATAAACCTAATTAGTGATTTAAAAATAATGATTAAAACCCTAATTGCGAAATTAAAACCCTAACTGATATTTAGGAACCCTAACTGATAATTGTAAACCTTAATTGCTTAAGTGGCAAGGTTAATTATGTTATTAAACTCTAATAATCATGATTAATGTAATTAGAAACCCTAATTACAAGTTGTAAACTCTAATTACAAATTGTTAAAACTAATTAGTAAATTGTTAAACCCTAATTACTAAACTAAAACCCTAATTTAGTAATTAAAAACCCTAATAGTAATTTGGTAACCCTAATTACCAAAAGAATAAACCCTAATTGCTAAATTAGCAAAAGTCAATGATAATTATATGATCTAAACCCTAATATTCTTTGTATAAAGTAATTAGAAAATTAATCTAATTAACAAACCTAAATTGTCAAATTTTAGACACAAAAATTTAGTTATTTTATATTATTATTTTGTAATAAACCATAATTGTTAAATCCTAAATTTGGAATCCTAGACTTTTGCTAAAATTGGCTCAAATCCTAAACCCTAAACCAAACCCTAACCACAAGGGTTTGGCAATTACCAAAATGCCATTAATTTGTCATGCCAAATGACCTTTTTGCCCCTAATTGGATTATTAAGTACTAGACTAGGTTTTGACAATTGTTATGAGTTGTTGGCTAACCCTAACAACTCTACACCTTAAAATTGATGACAACTTGACAACATATCTCGACAATTCATGCATCTATGATGTACATTTAAGGATTGAGAGAGAGAAAATGTTATTTTGTTGCCCAAATCTTCACTAAGCTCATACTTGACCTCTCTCTCTAAAGCCAACGAAAATCTCTAGCATTTCAGGTCCCCAATCCAAGCCCCACGATCGGCCCATACCAAATCGAATAACCAAAATCAGATTTTGGACATCAAAGTCTGAAAACCTTAGCTTGAATCTGTCAAGATTTTTGTTGTTTGATGTTAGAATTTATTGTTAAAACATGTTGTTTATAAGTTATTATGACGATGATGGGTTGGTTTTAGATAGATCCATATCATCAAAATCTTGAAATTGGGTTTTGAAAAATCTGGAAAATTTTTGTTGTCGATGACAAGCAAATGTCGAGCCTCTGTAATCTTTGTATGTTAACTATTTTTGTTGTTTAAAGCTTTGAACTTGTAGTGCGGTATGTCCTCTTTAACCTAGATCAAGAATCATGCATAAATCCGTATTATATTGCAAGTTATTAATAACGTCGAATCTGGTTGATTAGGCATTATTCGAACTTTACTGGGCGGTCGAGAACTTGCCCAGTTAAATCGACGAGGAAGTTCAATGGCTCGAGATCACGCTTGTTGTTAATTTTTTGTTAATTTGTTGGATCTATGTTGTGATACGGTATCTGAGTACATTTTATGCCTTAAAATCTCCTTTTAATCGGTGAGGAATTAGTAATCTATGGTCAAACCGGACCAGACGAACATGAAAAGCTATTTTACGGGTAACCCGAGAAAACACTTGAACATAATAAATGCGACATGGTTTGGCCGAAAGTTGAATCTGGCTATTGTATTGTTGTTTTAGTGATGTTTTGTGATGGATCTATAGTATTACACGTGGTTTATATTCTGCGACTTTGAAATCACTAAATCATATCATATCTTGCAAGTTGTGGAAGCCCAAAAGCAGGCGGTCGAATTGTTCTTCATTTACATGTAACCCGGAAAATGAAGAACACTCTGAACAACTTGTTAAGTAGCTCGGATCTACTTTATTATAGGTTGTTTGGTCATTTTAATTGTTGTACCTTGTAGTCGTGTGCATTAGTACTACAATATCGGAATGATAAATGCTTCCGTAACATCGAGGATATGACGAAAATCTTGGTCAAACTCGATACCTTGTTCATCGCTATAAAAATCAGGGTTTCATCAAGAACATGAAGAACACCTATAGCGGACAGTTACATCATTAAGCGAAATCTTCAATGACGATTTTATTTATAATTTAGAAAATTAATAAAAAAATTGATAAAAGGGTTTTAATTATTAAAAATACAAAATAAATTATTAAAAATTATTTTAAATTAAAAAATTATATTTTAATTATTTTAAATATATTTCATAAATATTTAATATTTTGGAATATTAAAAGTATTTAATTTATTTAATTATAATATTAAATAAATTATTTAAAAATGCTTTAAATACATGAAAAATCATTAAAAATTATATTATGATATATGAAAATATTTTAAGTTATCTACAATGACTTTTAATATTTTATGATAATTTTCATTAATAAATTAATATTAATGATAGTTAAGTTATTTAGTAAATGAATTAAATAAATAAATTAAAAATGATTTTATTATATTAAAATCATTTTAAATAATAATAAGGTATTTAAGAATATTTTAAGTCATAAAATATAACTTTTAATATGTAATGGTTAATTTCATTAATTAATAATGATATTAAAATTATTTAATTATATTAAATAAATTAGTTTAAAAATGATTTTATTATTTTAAAAATTATTTTAAATGAAAATAAAGTGTTTAAAAATATTTTAAGTTATAAAATATAACTTTTAATATTTAAAAGAATAATTTCATTAATAATTTAATATTAATGATATTTATTTAATAATTAATGATATTAAATTTATTTAATAATTATATTAAATAAATAGTTTTAAAATGGTTTTATTAATTTAAAAATTATTTAAAAGGGATAAAAATGAATTAAAAGTATTTTAAGTTATAATTAATGACTTTTAATATTTAGATAAATAGTTCATTAATATTTAAATATTAATGGTAATTATTTAATAATGATTTTAAATGTTTTAAAAATCATTTAAAGGTAATATAAATGTTTTAAAAAAATAGTTTAAGTTATAACTTAATATTTTGGCAATGGTTTCATTAATAATTTATTATTAATTAAATATTAATGATAATAGAATTGTTTATTATTTAAATCATTTAATAATGATTACGATATTTCAAAAATTATGATAAATGGTAATAATTGTTTAAAAATTATTATAAAGCAATGAAAAATAAGTCGTCGTCTGTGTTTTAAAATATCCAAATGAATATTGAACAAGCTGTTTAGAGTCTTAGACTCGATAATTACCCGATGAGGTTGTCGGTGAAATAGATATATTTCGAAATTGATCTGGATTTAGATAGATTGACTTGATAAGTGAATTATTTGTGATTCAATGGTGTTAAAATTATGTGATGATGTGATTAGGAATGTCTTGTTGCAATAAGCGTATTATATGATATATTATTCTAATCGAACAATGATCTATTTAATGATAGGACTTGATAGAAAAGATATATCTAAGTTGTGTATGGCGGCAGAACAAGAAATGTATCTCTAACCTTTGCATTTACTTTATCTAAGGACGTAAATAAATAATATCTAAACTATTCATTTCAATTGTTCAAATATTTCAACCTTTGTATATACTTATGCAATGATTACGTATAAGTAAGCTATTAAACAATAATTGTTGTACAATTTCCTTTATTACATTAATAGTGATCAAGTTATTTATTACATTAGTTAATTTCTATAACATGGTTAAACAAGTGTCCCCACTTGGATAATCATTATATTTTATCACATGTTGATACATACTTATAGTTGTTTAGTATGTATACCTCGAAATAAAGGTCGCTCTAAGCTATTTGATCCATTAGACATATATTTAAAGTTGTTGTTGAACAAGATAAAACTTATCCAACCGAATTGTTTTGGTATGGATTCAAGAAAGGCGTTATGAACATCCCAATCATGGGAAATTTTTATGCGCTTACTGGCGGACAAAGGATGAAACGATAATATCGTTCTAGCAATATAGTATTGATCAATACGAGGGCATAGCAGAAATGATCACCCCGTGCGTTCGTAAGAAATGACGGTTTCTGAGATGAAGTTCTGCTTAAACCTTTTCAAAAATATAAAACAATGTTCACGATCACATCAAATGATCATCATTTATATTACATACGTAGTTTCAAAAATTTAAAATTTAAAATGACATGTTATTGATTATCGGTCAGGTTTACTTCACAACTATTGATCCGTTTGTAGAAGTTTAGATTCAAAGAAAATATTTAATCTTTTAATTTAATCGATATTGTTGATATTACTTCTTTGGGCACTCAAATGCTCATTCTTGCTTAATTTAAATGTTTTCGACTAAGTGTGAGCAAACCAAGGATCTTGCCAAGAACAAGGGGAAAGGAAAGTTCTTTGAATGAATATTTAAGCTATTCTATGTAATAGTCTAACTTTATGATAAGGATGATAAGTACTACTATTATTATCATGTAACGAATGTTTAAAGGTTTACAGTACTTGGGAATTAAACTACGATAATATGTAAATAAAATTTGAAAATCTATATTATTGTTAATATTATTAGTATTATTCCGCTCATAGAAATGGTATAAGTGAAATCTGAGAGTTCGGGTTTCAAGTATCAGGATTAGGGGACTTTACGAATAGTATCGAGCTATAGGGTTAGAAACCTTAGGTGGGATAGACTTTAGGCTATAACCTTAGAACATAGGAAATGTTAAAAATATAAATAACTCATATATAGAGTTTAAAAGTAGATGAATCGAGATAAATTCATCGTCAAACAAACTAAAAGATAACTTATATAAAACCCTTATGTGTTATGTGTATATATTTTATGCTAATCGGGATAATTTATATGTGTAGATGTCGGTGAAAAAAGATTAGGATGCCCTTGGATCATAAAGAAGAAGCCGATATCAAAGCCAATAAATTTGAAATAGAGGCTCAAAGTGAAAGCAACCTCGATGAGGTGGTTATAGTGGAGAATATCGTGCGGATCCGGAAATAGTGGAACTAGCAAGCGGTGATTCGGAACCTTTGAAGTTGGGTGATCAAGCATCAACTGAAGTCACGAGAATCTCTTGGACCGTGTTCCTCTTTGGAGCAGTTGTGGAAAATAGAAAAATTACTAAATAGCCAACTACGAGAAAGCATTAATTGAAACCATGGAAGAACAAGATAAGCTTAAAATCCAAATTGACCAACTAGGAGCTAAAAGCAACAAGTCATATGCATGGCTCCAAACCAAAAGGAAAAAGAAAAATAAATGATCGTGATCACGATAACAACCAAAGGAACTTTAAACACATAGAAAAGTGTACAAATTGTGACAAGAAGCATGAAGGCGTGTGCGGGGAAGGGGAAAATGTTTGCTACAATTGCGGTCATGGGGACATTTTTCTCTTGATGTCCCAATCAAAGCGATTAATATACTGTTTTATTTGTGGAATAGAAGGTCATCGAGCAAAGGGATGTCCACAATCAAGAAAAAGGCGTAGTGAATAGGTAGTATAGGTTACGTGGTGTAGGTTTGTTTAATATTATATGTGTGCTTAGTATGTTTGTGTAATATAATATTCTCCCTGTTGTGTTAATCAAAGTTGTAAATCCAGAGCTCTTGTGGTCACAAAGGGATAGTATTGTGGGCTATATTATGTAAATTACTTTGAATTAATGAAAATGAACTCATGTTTGGGTAATGAAACAAGTTTAATATATTAAACTTATATGATAAGGTTTAGAATGTAAGTTAAATTATGTTTTATTTAACGAGATAATGCCGCCGACGACAAACTCAAAATCAAAGGGCGAGAGAATCATCAACAACGTTGAAGGACAACCACAACGGATCCAATGCGTGAATTCACAAACATGGTAGCTCAAGCCATGCAACGAGGAACGACAATAGTTGGGAACCAACAGACAATCGCTTAGCAAACTTCAAGGACTTTAAAAGTTTGTAGGACCTCCGAATTTAGAGGTACAATGACCTGTAGAAGCCCAAACTTGGGTTAAAGAAATAGAAAAGGCGTTTGTAATAGCTAGGGTAGGCGAGGGCAAAAGACTCTTTTGCCACCTACATGATGAAGGGAGAGGCAAATTTTTGGTGGGAAGCAAATCGAGTGAAAATTTGGGGAAGGTGTAGTTGCTTGGGAAAGGTTTAAAACATCATTTTTTTGAAAACTACTTTCATCTAGCATGCATGCTAGGATGGAAGTAAAATTTCTTGAATTAAAACAAGAGAATATGATATTGCGGAATATGCATAAAAATTTAATGAATTAGCTAGGTTAGCCCCTCATCAAGTCGTCTGGGAGGCTAGAAAGGCGCGAAGGTTTGAGTTGGGATTAAAACCACGGCTCTACAACAAGGTGGCGATGTTGTAAATCCTACATTTGCGGCCTCATAGAGAAAGCACTTATCATTTGAGGAGGAAGTGAGGCCATGAGCCTTTACAACAAAAGAAAGGAGGAACAAGGGAAAAGTTGAGGGAACTGGGAAGGTGGAAAAGCAAATCTTGGGAATAGGAGGGATAAGAGGAAGGTGAACAACTTTGGAAGGTGCGGTAAAATAAGAAGGTGTAAATAAGAAGCCGTTGGTGCAATGTGGGAATTGTGGGAAAAATCATTTAGGGGAATGTCTAAAGGGAAAATTCGCATGTTTCAAGTGTGGGCAGGAGGGCCATATCTCTCCCAACTGCCCCAATTCTAAGACAATTGGTGGGTGTTTTACATGCGGATCAAAGGATCATAGGGTGAAAAGATCTGTCCAGAAAGGAAAGCGGAGGTAGCAAGTGTGAACATGGGGAAAAGCGGCGGAACTTTGGCAATCACAGGACCAACTTCATCCAATGAAGCCGTAAGCGAAATCTCTGCGAGGTCTTCAACATGACAATCCAAGACACACGGTGGCGGTGGCGGTGGGACTCAGTACTTTTCAGATAACTTTATTTTCATATATATGATTTTTCTAGTTATAGTAAATAATTTTATAATAAAATTTGAAGGAAGAATTTGAGTTCTTTTAGAAATCAAATTTCCAAGATAATCGAGAAAAACAAGCTTTACGTAAATAGTTAAAGAATGATCGATCGGAGTGATCAAGATCTACCTGCAATGATTGAGAATGTCATGTACCCTCGTGAGGTATAGGTTTTAAAGTGGTGATTAGGGACTAATCTTTATAAGGAGAGGTGAATGTATAACTGAGATATTTTCTATATAAATAAATCATAAATTTTAGCGTATAAATTTTTTTTTTTATTTATTAAAAATAAATATGAATGATATGTGCCAGGTAATGTGTAATTATAATTATATGTTTGATAAATAAAATTTAAGTATTACATTATTAATTGTAAATAATTTTATTTTAGAAATATTGGTTTATTATAAGTGATATTTTATAGTAATTAATTCTATATTAGAAATGTTTTATTAATTATTTTTCCATGAAATTATATGTTTATATTATTCAAATAATATATGAAATGATTTTAGAATAATTATAATAATTATTTCATTATATAAATTTGTTCGGATATTAAGTTAATTATTTTAACTTAATGATAACGAATAAATCGGATATGGAATCCAAACCCTAATTTTGGGTTTTGATCAAGGAATGATAGTAATATTATAATATTATAATATTTTGATTTTTCGATTAACTATAATAATGTCTTTGTAAAAAAATTGTCTTGTTGGTGGTTGGTCAATTATGGTATATTGACCAAACCTAACGATTAATTGATTTAACTCACATTTATCAATTTAAATGGGAAACTTACTGTTTATTAAATATTTGGGTTATATGATATATGTTATGTGTTACTTGAGGATATGCTAATTAGAAAACCCTACTTATTAAATTAAAACCCTAATTATATCTGAATTTTTAATAAACCCTAATCCTGAAATTTAAACCGGAGGTATGATTTGTCAAGAATTGTGTTACTATGATTAAAGGTCATGTATAATATGTTTTATATCACTTAATAAATAAACCTAATTAGTGATTTAAAATAATGATTAAAACCCCCTAATTATGTAAATTAAAACCCTAACTGATATTTAGGAACCCTAACTGATAATTGTAAACCTTAATTGCTTAAGTGGCAAGGTTAATTATGTTATTAAACTCTAATAATCATGATTAATGTAATTAGAAACCCTAATTACAAGTTGTAAACTCTAATTACAAATTGTTAAAACTAATTAGTAAATTGTTAAACCCTAATTACTAAACTAAAACCCTAATTTAGTAATTAAAAACCCTAATAGTAATTTGGTAACCCTAATTACCAAAAGAATAAACCCTAATTGCTAAATTAGCAAAGTCAATGATAATTATATGATCTAAACCCTAATGTTACTGTATAAAGTAATTAGAAAATTAATCTAATTAACAAACCTAAATTGTCAAATTTTAGACACAAAAATTTAGTTATTTTATATTATTATTTTTGTAATAAACCATAATTGTTAAATCCTAAATTTGGAATCCTAGACTTTTGCTAAAATTGGCTCAAATCCTAAACCCTAAACCAAACCCTAACCTAAGGGTTTGGCAATTACCAAATGCCATTAATTTGTCATGCCAAATGACCTTTTGCCCCTAATTGGATTATTAAGTACTAGACTAGGTTTTGACAATTGTTATGAGTTGTTGGCTAACCCTAACAACTCTACACTTTAAAATTGATGACAGACCCAAAGAACATATCTCAAATAATTCATGCATCTATGATGTCTATTTAAGGATTGAGAGAGAGAAAATGTTATTTTGTTGCCCAAATCTTCACTAAGCTCATACTTGACCTCTCTCTCTAAAGCCAACGAAAATCTCTAGCATTTCAGGTCCCCAATCCAAGCCCCACGATCGGCATACCAAATCGACAACACAAAATCAGATTTTGGACATCAAAGGTACAAAACCTTAGCTTGAATCTGTCCAAATTTTGTTGTTTGATGTTAGAATTTATTGTTAAAACATGTTGTTTATAAGTTATTATGACGATCCGGGTTGGTTTTAGATAGATCCATATCATCAAAATCTTGAAATTGGGTTTTGAAAAATCTGGAAAATTTTTGTTGTCGACTGACAAGCAAATGTCAGGCCTCTGTAGTCTTTGTATGTTAACTATTTTTGTTGTTTAAAGCTTTGAACTTGTAGTCTGGTATGTCCTCTTTAACCTAGATCAAGAATCATGCATAAATCAGTATTATATTGCAAGTTATTAACGGTCAAATACTGGATTGGCCAAGCATTATTGATCGAACTTTCTGGCGCGTCGAGAACTTGCCTGCATTCGTCTGACAGGGAAGTTCAATGGCTCGAGATCCTCGCTTGTTGTTAATTTGTTGGATCTATGTTGTAATGCCGCATACGAGTACATTTTATGCCTTAAAATCTCCTTTTAATCGGCAGGAATTAGTAATCTATGGTCAAACCGGACTGCATTTAACATGAAAAGCTATTTTACGGGTAACCCGAAAACACTTGAACATGTCGTAAATCGGTTATGGTTTTAATAGAGTTGAATCTGGCTATTGTATTGTTGTTTTAGTGATGTTTTGTGATGGATCTATAGTATTACACGTGGTTTATATTCTGCACTTTGAAATCACTAAATCATATCATAACTTGCAAGTTGTGGAAGCCCAAACGAGCGGTCAGAATTCTTCATTTACATGTAACCCGGAAAATGAAGAACAACTCTGACAACTTGTTAGGTAGCTCGAGATCTACTTTGTTATAGGTTGTTTGGTCATTTTAATTGTTATACCTTGTAGTGCGTGCATTAGTACTACAATATCTAATGATAGCATGCTCAGTAACATCAGGATATGACCAGAAATCTTGGTCAAACTCGATACCTTGTTCACTGCTATAAAAATCTGGGTTTCATCAAGAACATGAAGAACACCTATAGCGACAGTTACGCTCGCTATATAAGCGATCTTCAATGACAATGATTTTATTTATAATTTCAAAAAATTAATAAAAAATTGATAAAAGGGTTTTTAATTATTAAAATACAAAATAAATTATTAAAAATTATTTTAAATTAAAAAAATTATATTTTAATTATTTTAAATATATTTCATAAATATTTAATATTTTTGGAATATTAAAAAGTATTTAATTTATTTAATTATAATATTAAATAAATTATTTAAAAATGCTTTAAATACATGAAAATCATTAAAAATTATATTATGATATATATGAAAATATTTTAAGTTATCTACAATGACTTTTAATATTTTATGATAATTTTCATTAATAAATTAATATTAATGATAGTTAAGTTATTTAGTAAATGAATTAAATAAATAAATTAAAAATGATTTTATTATATTAAAAATCATTTTAAATAATAATAAGGTATTTAAGAATATTTTAAGTCATAAAATATAACTTTTAATATGTAATGGTTAATTTCATTAATTAATAATGATATTAAAAATTATTTAATTATATTAAATAAATTAGTTTAAAAATGATTTTATTATTTTAAAAATTATTTTAAATGAAAATAAAGTGTTTAAAAATATTTTAAGTTATAAAATATAACTTTTAATATTTAAAAGAATAATTTCATTAATAATTTAATATTAATGATATTTATTTAATAATTAATGATATTAAATTTATTTAATAATTAATGATATTAAATTTATTTAATAATTATATTAAATAAATAGTTTTAAAATGGTTTTATTAATTTAAAAATTATTTAAAAGGATAAAAATGAATTAAAAATATTTTAAGTTATAATTAATGACTTTTAATATTTAGATAAATAGTTCATTAATATTTAAATATTAATGGTAATTATTTAATAATGATTTTAAATGTTTTAAAAATCATTTAAAGGTAATATAAATGTTTTAAAAAAAATAGTTTAAGTTATAACTTAATATTTTGGCAATGGTTTCATTAATAATTTATTATTAATTAAATATTAATGATAATAGAATTGTTTATTATTTAAATCATTTAATAATGATTACGATATTTCAAAATTATGATAAATGGTAATAATTGTTTAAAAATTATTATAAGGCAATGAAAAATAAGTGCTACCGGTGTTTAAAATATCCAAATGAATATTGAACAACCTGTTTAGAGTCTTAGACTCGATAATTACCGATGAGGTTGTTTGTGGATAGATATATTTCGAGAAATTGATCCGGATTTAGATAGATTGACTTGATAAGTGAATTATTTGTGATTCAATGGTGTTAAAATTATGTGACAATGTGATTAGGAATGTCTTTATTGCAATAAAGCGATTATTATATGATATATTATTCTAATCGGACAAATGATCTATTTAATGATAGGACTTGATAGAAAAGATATATCTAAGTTGTATAGCGCAGCATGAAGGCAAGTATCTAAACCTTTGCATTTACTTTATGCTAAGGACATGCGTAAGAAGATAATATCTAAACTATTCATTTCAATTGTTCAAATATTTCAACCTTTGTATATACTTATGCAATGATTCTCAGATAAGTAAGCTATTAAACAATAATTGTTGTACAATTTCCTTTATTACGTTAATAGTGATCAAGTTATTTATTACATTCGTTAATTTCTATAACATGGTTAAACAAGTGTCCCCACTTGGATAATCATTATATTTTATCACATGTTGATACATACTTATAGTTGTTTAGTATGTATACCTCGAAATAAAGGTCGTCTAAGCTATTTGATCCAAATTTAGACATATATTTAAAGATGTTGTTGAACAAGATAAAACTTATCCAACCGAATTGTTTTGGTATGGATTCAAGATATTATGAACATCCCAATCATGGGAAATTTTTATGCGCTTCTGGCGGATAAAGGATGAAACGATAATATCGTTCTAGCAATGTAGTATTGATCAATATAGGGCATAGCAGTGATCACCCCGTGCCGTAAGAAATGACGGTTTCTGAGATGAAGTTACTGCTTAAACCTTTTCAAAAATATAAAACAATGTTCACACGATCATCAAATGATCATCATTTATATTCTGTATCACGTAGTTTCAAAATTTAAAATTTAAAATGACATGTTATTGATTATCGGTCGGTTTACTTCACAACTATTGATCCGCTTGTAGAAGTTTCGTTCAAAGAAAATATTTAATCTTTTCACTAATCGATATTGTTGATATTACTTCTTGGGCACTCAAATGCTCATTCTTGCTTAATTTAAATATTTTCATTAAGTGTGAGCAAACCAAAGGATCTGCCAAGAACAAGGGAAAGGGAAAGTTCTTTGAATGAATGTTTAAGCTATTCTATGTAATAGTCTAACTTTATGATAAGGATGATAAGTACTACTATTATTATCATGTAACGAATGTTTAAAGGTTTCGTACTTGGGAATTAAACTCTGATAATATGTAAATAAAATTTGAAAATCTATATTATTGTTAATATTATTAGTTTTATTCCGCTCATAGAAATGGTATCGTGAAGTACCGAGTTCGGGTTTCAAGTATCCGGATTCGGGGACTTTACAGTTGGCCGGCTCTAAGTACTTGCAGAGGGGTATGATTTAATCTTTATGGTTATCTGATACTCCTGCGTATGTATCAAAGTAAATCTTTGATAGATACCCGAGAAAGTAGAAGTTCTAGATCCAATGGATCGCTCAGCATAAATCTGAAAAAAATTCCACTTTGTTATTGCGTAGAATTAATTCTTGATTATTCAATAGAATATCGTAGAAACTTAGAAAGCGTTGTACTATTTCATTATCAAATTATTGTGTTGCCTAGAATACGAGAAGACTTGTTATTGATTAACGATTTATTCAGTTATTTCAAAGTTCCCCGAACTTTGGTTTCATTCTATCAAAATAGATAGTCTGTTCTTATTGATTCGTATACATTTATTGTATGTTTTAACTTATGGGGTAAACTAGTTTGTCACCCTTACTTAAATAAAACATTTCAGCTAGGGACAAAGAGGCCAGCGGGTCAAAGAAGAACAAAGGCAATGGCAAGATGCTGGAGTAGTATAATGAACAGTATTATTATTATGTTGTATTGTAAACCCTTTTTGTTTATCTAAGGGGTATGTTAGAAATTTTAAGGTTATCAAACATGGGACTTATGTATTAACAACTTATGTTAATGAGTTATGTATTCCTATTTATATATGAATGGGTAGTTAAATGGTATTATATGGTGGATCGTGAACACCAAACTCGGGGGTCAGGTAACTCGGATTTGGGGGTGTCACAATGTATGAGTTTTTAACTTCACTAATGGAGTTGGGTGTACTGTTATATTCTTCTATTTTTTTATGGTTGACACTATCAGCTAATTTTTGGAGTCTTGTATTCCAGTTTTCCTTTCACTTCATTTATCGTGTTGATTCTTTTTATGAATGTATGTTAGATTTCAATGAGACTAATTGCCTAAGTGGTTGAGCTATTATTCACGAGATTCCTTATTTATTTTTGTTGATTATCGTGTTGCAATTTTCTTTCACTTTTTCTTAGGTTTTTGTGTCATTTTTAAACAGGTTAGAATCACGATTGTTGGCATTTAACATCTATGAATCAATTGAGGTATTTATTCATAGTTATATTTTTGTTTTTATCCTTCATTTATCTCTCTCTCGATTTAAGTTCACCAGTTTCATCTTTTCTTATTCTCCATCTCATTAAAATTGAATTTCAGTGTTTCCCTTACAGCATGAAGTTTACATGCCCAACCTTGATTTCCTTAAAGAAAATGATGATGAAGTGGACGTAACATGACACACTTTATTCATTCTAGTTCATTGAAATTCTTTAAGTTTTGTTATGTTAGTTAGTAAATTTTGTAGGTACTACGTACGGTCCTTGGGAGACCAAGATACAATAACAATTTTTATAGTTATCGTGACTTGAGTATTATCTATTTATATGTGGATTATTAATTTTATTAGCTCTTTATGCATTAGCTTATCAATTAGTTTGAAACAAGTATGACAATATTATTTTATTTACTTGAAATATTAAATTTAATATTTCTTATAGAGATTAATAATAATAATAATAAATATTAAATCATCGATTTAAAAATCAATTATAATTTTAATGAATTTTGATTATTTAGCAAATAATTTTTTATTTACAAAATTATAATTTGTGAAGGATTATTTCCCTCACTAATTTGAAGATACATTCTCAATTTATAATTTGTAAAGGACAATTTTCTCTCGTTAAATAAATTTATTCTTCATAATATATTATTTGTGAGGGAATAAAGTTATTCACTAATTTCAAATAGTCTTTCTTAAAATATTATTTGTGAAGGAAACAATCTTTCACTAAATAACAATATTCTATTACCAAATACAATTTGTGAATAAAAAAGTTATGCACAATATATCCTTCACAAAAAACATTTAGTTACTACTTAGCTAAGGATACCCATATGTGAGGAGGTCTAATGCGAGCAATCTTGTGAAGGAAATATTTCTTCGCAATAAATCACTTGTGAGTGATATAGTATGTCTTGTGAAGGATTTGTCATTCACTAGAGGCCATTTTTGGTGTAGTGCATAATCCGCATAGACAGATCTTTTCAACAAATAAAGAATGAGTACGAAGGGTTATTCACCATGCATGCGGTAATCCACGTAGATAGGTTATTCCCAT
This sequence comes from Panax ginseng, assembly GCA_020205605.1. Classification (NCBI taxonomy): domain Eukaryota; kingdom Viridiplantae; phylum Streptophyta; class Magnoliopsida; order Apiales; family Araliaceae; genus Panax; species Panax ginseng. The sequence goes on from CM035150.1 coordinate 64,365,214, forward strand.
AGATTAAAGAATGAATACGAAAAGTAATATCCCTTACGAATACGAAAAGTAATATCTCTTACAAATACAACAAATAATATCCCTTACGAATACGAAAAGTAATATCCCTTATGAATACAACAAATAATATCCCTTACCTTAGTATGAGATTGGATACTGCAATAGTGGAGTAGCAAAATACTCTTCTTCTTTCTCTCTATAGTTTCTCTCTCTATAGTTTCCCCTGTGAGTCTTAGTGCATTGGTGAGAATGAAAGAAGAAAAAAGCTTCTATTTATAGGAGAATGGACTAAATAGTAACAGATTCACGGACGGTTAAGATTGATGTACTATTAAAATGGACGGTCCATATTGATTTTGTAATACCCGAGAATTTCCACATCTTATTAAATGAATATAATATTAGAAATGAATATTTATTTGAAAATAAATATTGATGTGATGTGAAATGAATAATTCAACTAAGTTAAATTGAATTTATGCGAATGTGGACTGTGATGAGAATTGTGAAATGCCTTGTGTGGTATAATGTGAAATAAGAAAATTCACTAAGTGAGTTAAAAGAGAATTACGAAGATTAATCGTTTATGATCATGTGATTTCATATAAGGAATGAATACACTCTTAGATTAGCAATATCACTCATATGGACATTAATTCATGTTGTGTAAAACTAGTATGGCGATGGAGGTTGATACTGGATTGAAGCTAAACCAGTTTGACTATATCGAGGTCTGGCATTGAATGCGCCCTCCCAAAGATACAAATCGCACAGCCATACGCTACGCCATGGGTGGTCGATTGGAGAAAATTAATTTTCTTCTGTAGCAATGAAATGGAACACTTATGTGATGTGTGACATTAATAAACCATACGATATGAGTACATTTTAATGACATGGAGTACCTAGTAGTACAATGAAATCCCATGTAGTTGTAATACATAAATAATTATATATGTGTATTCTAGAAACTGGGAAAGGAAATTAAATGTTTAAATAAACATTAATATTAAATAATGTTATAATGTGGTTATGTGAGTAGTAAAAATAATTATGGGGAATACCCGCACAATAATGCCTAACTGCGATAATTTATTGCGTGTATTTAATGTACATGGATTACATGATGTGAGTATATAAGTTATCTTTAAATTCCTAATATGGTAATAATTTCACCTTAATATTACATTATGGGAATTAAAAGGACCAAACCAATCCTTAGTTACTAAAGTTGTTGAGATATTTGCTCATATCCCAAATTAAGTGTCACAAAGTACAATGAATAGTGACTTGAAGCTAGAATACGTAACTTCCAAATGGCTAAGTGTAGGTGATGATGGCTAGGCCTTTGGGTGGTTGGCCAACTCTCAATTAACCAATGTATTCTTCCATTACACCATGAACCCAACCTTAGTGTAACACAAATTTCTAGTCCAAGCTTTCTCTACAAATACAAGCTTAAATTCAAATTTGGTGATTGCTAGAAGTTGTTTGATAGTCTAATTGGAGAGTATAAGTGGCTGAGCTACTATAGAAGCATACTCAAAGTGTACAAGGTCCAATTCAAGCTCAAGAAGGTATGAATTCTAACTATGTTCTTGAAATAGGTCTAGTTTAGTTCTTGAAATTTCTTGAATTCATATGTCAATTTATATGAATTAACATGTTATAATGTGTTTAAGAAGTTTACTAACATGTATGAACTCTTTAATAATGGTTTGGAACATGTTTGAATCGTTGGAAATCAAGTTGGGTAATACTTTTGCAAAAGCAGTCTACTGCTTTTCGCTTACGAACTCGACGTGGCGCGAAATTGCTACTATTTATCTTGGTGTAAGCGTAGGCTATTTACCATACCTCGAAATCGATTTACGATTTACTAGGGTACATGTTGTGAACTTGGTACCCTGACTTATATATATACCTAAAAAGGGGTATACCATGAGGTATAAGGTTCTCTTGTGTAGTATGAAGTTTCCAACATGATTTAGTAGAAGATCTTTAACAAGGACTTTAAGTTTTGAAAATAAACTTTGTTAAAGTTCATGTTCTGCAGATTTTGAGCTTAGAAGTCTACACACATGACTGATTTCACTCATAAATGAGCATGAGATATGATTCATATTTCCTTTGTTCATGACCACCTTATTAGGCTTTGTGTTAGAGAAGTTTTCCAAGAAAAAGCTTAGTATAGTAAGCTAACATGCATGAGTACTACATGATTTATATTATGATCTTGTGAGCATGTTAAAGATGACTTGACTACATATGATTAGAGGCTTAAAGTTGTCTTGTATGTGTTAAATTGCATTGTTCAAGTTTAAAATGGTTTCAAAAGCAAACTTGAACATATTTTCAAAATCTAGTTGCATTACATGAATATCTAGATTCTAAAGGGTTAAGATATACATGATCCATATGTATTGAACATGATGATAACTAAACCAGACATGAGTTTAAAGCATGATTCAAAGTGTTAGACAGTGATAATTGTGAATAAGCAATACGAATACGATAAGCATGAGTATTAACAGAATGTATGACATCATTATGTATACTTATGGAAAAATTTATAAAGTGTGGTGGTTGTATGACCTTTTAAGCTTTAAATTCATTGAAAGTCATAAGTTAAAACTTGTAAAGAATGAACTCAAGAATGGTCATGTGCTATGTGGAAGCTTCTAATGTGCACGTATGTTAAACTATAAGTGTAGTGGTATGTTAGAGTGGGACTAAAAACAGGAAGTGCAAAGCTCAACCTTGGTTTGGCCAGGGGACATTGCGACAGTTGTCTTAGTCCCTAAGCTTCTAGGCAGACAGGTACACCGATCTGCTTGATCATAAACCTAGTTTTCTATTTTTGATCTGATGTTTGAAGCATGCTTATATGATTACTTTAACCTATAATATATGACCAATATGCTATGTAATGTGTTAAGAAGCATGCTATATGATGGAGATGAATGTTAATCATGACATTCGAATGTTAAGTCCAAAAGAATGTTTATATGATATAAAGAAATGATATGTTGTTTAAATTTGTGATATCTTACAAACTGATTTGGCTATGAAAAAATAGGATAGGTAATGTGTATGAAGTTACAACTAAGTTAGACGTTTATGTGTACGTTGAACTTACCTATATGAGTTTATATAACTAATGGGCATCCTATATATATAATACACTGTAATAGGATTCAAAAGTGTTGGTTAACTTACGTGGATAGACTACGCTTAAGGTAAGTTTCCTAACTTACACACCTTTGAATTTTGTGCAAGTTCTTGAATTTCATGTGATTCATATACTGAATGCAAGTATCCTAAACCCTTGCATTACTTTATTCGAAGGATATTGTAAGCAAACCTTATCTCTTTGAATGCAAGTTATATTACTTTCTCGTTCAATTGAGTTAGTATGTTAAACTCTTGAGAAAACTATTATTCATGTTGAACTTGGTATTGTTCTTGAATATTGTGAAAGTTTATATGCCATTTGATTCAGCTAGACTATATGCATGTTTATAAAACTGTCCAAATCAATTGACTAGTGAGAATGCATATTATGATTTGATGTTTTAATGTATATGCTCATGATTATTTGTAAAGTCCTTCAAGTAAGATATGTGTATAAGGACTTAGTGATAGATCAAATTTGTTAGGTCGATCTAAGCTTTTAACGTGTATCATTCTATGGTGTTACCATAATGGAATGTATAGATAGAAAGATCAAAGTCATTAGTTGATCTTTAGAGATGTAATAGATAGGCTTCAAGAAATCGAGTGTATAAATCTGATCAACATTGCGTAAAGTCAAGGCGTAAACGTAGAGCTTCAAAGATCGTAGTGTAGGTGCATGCCTTGAAGGGCCTCTTCAAAATCGTAGAGTGGTCCCAATGTTTGCCGAACCAAGTTAACGATCGTAATATGCTCAAGGAAAAACGTAGAGTTTACAAGTCAACGATCGTAGAGTGCTCTCGAAATCGTAGAGAGCTACAACTCAAGCAAGCAAAGATCGTAGTATGCAAAGGTTTAAGGAGAATCAGTAGTGCTCTCGGTCGATAAAGAGATCATAAGCACTAAGCACCAACTACGATCAAGAATCGTAGAGTATCACTACGATCCGAATCGTAGAGCATCATCTATCTTATGTCGAAAACGCCGAGCCTCATGATTTATGTGGAAGATGATTCCAACATAAGAGGAATGGATTCTAAACGCCATAAAGACTCACCAAATTCCAAAGTACAAGAAAAATATCCTTAGTATGCAAACAAAGAGGCGATTGAAGAAGCTAAGGAAAGTACCCAGTAGTGGGGAAAACACCTTTTCGTGTGTTAGTGAGAAAGCAATCAGTAGTGTCAAGGGCCGTAATGCGCTTTCAAGATGTGCGTAAATGTCTCCATCAAAGATCGTAAAAGTCAAATGCATTTAATGCCTCAACGGATGGATCCAACTGATAGTTTTCAAGATCACATATATGCAAATCAAGCATGATGAGAGAGAAGCAAGCAAGCATTGAACAAACAACGTGAACAACTCTCAAGCTCAACTCTACGATCCGAGAATTAGCAAAGCTTGCTCAACTACTCGCTTTTTCAACAAGTGCTTAAACAACAACCGAGTAGCAAACCATCAAGAACTCAACATCTATCAATCAATCAAGAAGAGTACCAAGTCTCGCCGGACTTGAAGAGTTCTAAGTGAATCAGAAGAGAGCCAAGTCTCATTGGACTTGAAGAGTTCAAGAGTGAACTAAGAAGTTCCTAGATCACCGGGTCTAGAAGGAATCAGGTGATTCGTGGTTGTAAAAGACATCCTTAGTGGATATCCTACTCGCTGAGTAGAAGAGTGATCAGAGCTTTAAGTGCTCAGAACCACTTAAAACGACTGTGTCTTTTACATTCATACTATAACTGCTATATCTGCCATAACTGCTATAACTGCCTCACTCTCATAACTCCACTGCTTTGTAAAGAAGATTAAAACAAACATAAATTCCGCTAAGTTTTAATCATCATCAAAGAACAAGTTTAAAACGAAAAGATTTTTAAATATCTATTCAACCCCCCTTCTAGATAACTATTGTGCCAACTAGGAACTAACAATTGGTATCAAAGCAGGTTCTATTGTACAGCTTACAAGCTTTAGTAGATCCAATGGCACACGTACCAAGCTGAATCTAGAATCGAGGAGGCAGCAAGCCACCAATGTGCAACAAGGATAAATTTGCAAACTAGAAAGTCGATGCAAGCTTACATGGACTCAATAGATGAAGATCTATTTGAGACCGCTCAAAATGGGCCCTATATTCCAAACGAAGCTTGCACCAACCAATCGACGATCCAAATGTAATACAAATCAAGGTTAAAGAAGAAGAATGGATGACAACGAGAAGAGAGTCATCTAACTTGACAAAAAAAGGCCAAGAACATCCTGCTCCAATCTTAAAGACGATCTGCTTTGAAAACGTTGTCAACAAAAAAACAAATGCTAAGGAGGTTTGGGAAGCATTGTTGATCATGCACGGCAAGGAACCAAGAAGTCGAGAAAATAAACAATCTCTTCCGACACAAAGAAGATGAGATGTTCGCTCATGTTCAAGGAGAGAACGCGATCGCCACCTATGAGAGATTCAACGCTCGCTTCAACTCTCTACGAGCATACGGGAAGATCTATCCTAACAAAGATCCGATCATAAAGTTCATGAGAGCCCTACCGAGCAAGTGGGATGCCAAAACCATCGCTATAAGAGAGTCAAAGAATCTTCACGAGATGACAAATTCAACAAATATATGGAAATCTCCCGACATACGAACCGAGTCGACTCAACGAAATAAAACCCTATCGTAAGGAAGAAGGAAGGATAAGGGTGTTGCTTCTCAAGGCAACCGAAAAGTGCATCAAAGGTCAACACCGAGATCGACTCGATTATGATGAAGACGATGATGAAGACCTTGCTATGCCGGTAAAAAGACCGAGAAGGTTCATGCGCAAGGCAAAACCAAAGAAGCCAAAGAAGGTCAAGAACTACAAAGCACCCAGAGCAAATAAATGATCTATGCTACAACCGCAAAGAAGCTCGCCACTTCATTGCCAATCGCAACAAACCTCTAAGAGAAGAACTAAAGAAGAAACAACATGCAAAGAAGGAATACAAAGGAAACAAAAGGCCTCAGAAGAGAGACAAAGGCCTGGTAGCTGGAGGATCATGGAGCGATTCAGACAATGACTCCAATCCTGACTCAGGAGATGATGAAGAACCACAAATGGCTAATCTGTGCTTAATGGCCAAACATGCAAAGGACAAACAAAACCTCAACATTCATGATGTAAGTCTCGATGAGGTATTTGACTTCAACTCACCTGATGTAGACATAAATGATTTAAGAACTGCACTGCATGGCATAACCACTGATCTACATCAATACATGAAGTGGTTCAGAGTTTTGTCTAAGGATCATTCACTTCTTCAAGAGGAGAAGAAGAAAGTTCAAGAAGAGCTTGAAACAACCCTTCTAAGTACTAACCTTCTCTCCAAGCTTGAGGCTGAGAATGAGACCTTAAAACAGACAAACACACTCAATGCACAAAGAGAGTCTAATCTAACCTCTAAAATTGAGGAACTAGAAAAGACTATCTCTACATGGAACAAATCCTCATCATCCATGGACTCCCCGCTTCTAGTCGAGGAGCACATTCGATGTAATGTGCTTAGGCTTTGGGGAATCCATTTCAGAGCCATGTGGAAAAAGACAAAGGAAACTAGCACTAGTAATGCCTCAAGTTTTAGTAGAAGCATTACCTTTGTGAAATCCTCACATAAGGAAGAACAAGTTCAACCTTGTCCTACTGTCTCCATTCATACTCAAAGGAGTAAAGGATCTCATGCTGGTCTGGGATTCATAAAAGAGAAGAGTAACCTAACCTCTACTCACCAACCTCGAAGAATCGTAGAGTCAAGCAAGACCAACTCTACGAATCAACTGGGAAGGTACAGTAGAGGTAAGGCACACTCATCACTATTTATGAAATCCAAGGACACGTGGAAGAATGAGAATCAGTTTAATAGAAGGACAACTAAAGAACCACACAAGTCCAAATGGAGGATGAATCATCATACACACACAGGCATGCATCATACTAGATGTTTTATATGCAATAAATATGGTCACAAGGCTGCTAAGTGTTATTATAATTCCATGCATGTAAGACCCAAGATTAAACAGATTTGGGTCCCCAAAGGCACTAACAAAGAAGGACCCATGCAAATATGGGTACCAAAATGAAGGTTCAATATTTTGATAGACAGAAAAGAGCTCCACGATCACCACATGGTATCTCGGACAAAGGATGCTCAAGGCATATGACCGGAACAAAGCCCTTCTATCTAACTACATAGAGAAGGAGGGTCCCTCACCATCTTTGGAGACAACGGCCGCAAGACAAGAGGATACGGCTCACCGGCAATGGTGCAAAGATCTTTCAAAGAAGGTAGCATATGTAGAGAAGGTCTCCAACACAACCTTCTAAGCATCAGTCAACTCTCACGACAAGGGTCATCAAGTGACATTCTCAACAACCAATGTCAAGTCGTAGATTTGAAGATCTCTCATCAAAGCTAACCGACAAGAGAAGGAAATGTCTACACAAAGGATCTTGGTCAACTAAGCTCGATGATGAGACAATATGTTTTCTCGCAAAAGCATCTCAAGAAATGAGTCAAGCTATGGCATGTATTTGGTTGTCTCACTTAAACTTCAAGAGCATGTCCAAACCGGCATCAAAAGATCTCGTAGTCGCCTACCTAAGTTCAACTTCAGTAAAAGAAAGGCCATGCAATGCCCGCTACCTTTGAAAAGCAAACCGTAAGCTCATTCAAAAGCAAAACCGCTAACTCTATCGACAAGCCCCTCGCAGCTTGCTTCACATGGATCTATTTGGGCCAATTCCAACAACTAGTCTTGAGGAAAAGATACTCTCTAGTTATAGTCGATTTACTACACACCGATTCATATGGGTATTCTTCCTAACTTCAAAGGATGAAACGAGCTCCCAATTAATCAAGATGTTCAGACCGGTGATGAACGAGAAAGGAGAGAAAATCAAGGCCATAAAGGAGTGATCATGGCAGAGAATTCGACTTCTCGTAAATGGACCAGCTTCTCAGATGCATAATGGGATCACCATAACTTCTCACCCCACGAACTCCTCAACAAAATGGAGTAAATGAAAGAAAGAATGTAACCTCGATAGAAGTCGAAGAACTCTACTTGCAAAGCAGATTCATCTCGCCTCAATACTTCAAGCGCGTAAGTCATCAACACCGCATGCTACACACAGTAATGTATCACCGATACACTCTACGATCAAGAAGACGCCTACGAACCGTGGGAAAGGAAGAAAGCCAAGTGTCGCCTACTTTCATGTTTTCTTGCAGTATGCTACATTCTCAACAATGGAAAGCAAGACTGACAAAATTTTAGCCCAAGTCGATGAAGGAATCTTTCTTGGATATGCCACATGCATAAGAAGGCTTACAGAGTGTTCAAACAAAAAGACACCGAAAAGTGTTGAAGTCTCAATTCATATCATCTTCGGCGAAATGACTCGCATAACACAAAGCTTTCAAGACACTACGACCGATAAAGGCGTATACTACGAATGAAATCGTCGAGCCCAACACTACGATCGTAAAGCCGAGAGTGTGAAATCGCTGAGCAACAAAATGAGATCGTAGAGAGGTCTATGCAAGACAAAGAACCTCCACACCAAGAAGAAGAAGAAATAGATCTTGAAGACTTAAGACAAGAAGGCATCAGATGAGATGTCCCAACCGGAATGATGGGCTGTAGATCACACTCAGATCTAATCATCGAGATCCGAAAAGCTAGAGTCAAAACAAGAGTCACTACTCAAAATGAATGCTTTTATCTAAGCTTCCTATCTCAAATGTAACCAAAGAAGATAGAGGATGCTATGGAAGACTCAAATGGATAGAAGCCATGCAGAAGAACTCAACCAATTTGAACGGCAAAGTATGGAGATTGGTACCAAGACCAAAGAGTCATCCCGTCATTGGAACCAAGTGGGTCTTCGTAAACAAAATGGATGAAGATGGAGTTATAACCAGAACAAAGCAAGATTAGTGGCAAAGGGCTATTCTCAAGAAGAAGGCATTGACTACGATGAGACATTTGCACCTGCTGCTGCATCGAAGCCATCGTAATCTTTCTTGCCTTTGTCACTCACATGAAGTTCAAAGTCTTTCGATGGATGTCAAAAGTGCATTCCTAAATGGAGAACTCCAAGAGAAAGTCTATGTAGAGCAACCTCCGTGTTTCATCAATCCATCTCTTTCCAATTATGTTTATAGATTAGACAAAGCCTTATATGGTCTTAAACAAGCACCTAGAGCATGGTATGAAACACTAACTAACTTCTTAATTGAAAATGGGTTTACTAGAGGTAGAGTAGATACCACACTCTGCTTTAGAAAGCATAAAGACAAAGTCTTATTAGTTCAAATATATGTTGATGATATTATTTTTGGTTCTACCGACATTTAAAAGTTATGCAAGAGATTCTCTAAGCTAATGCAGAGCAAGTTTGAAATGAGCATGATGGGTGAGTCAAATTTCTTCCTCGACTGCAAGTAAAGCAGATCGATGAAGGAATTTTCATAAACCAAGCCAAGTACATCAAAGACTTACTCAAGAAGTATGGCATGGAATCACCTTCTCCCATGAAAAAAACACCAATTGCTCCTCGCAACCAAGCTTCGACAAAGATGAAAAGGGTAAAAGTATTGATATAACTCAATACAGAGGTATGATAGTTCTCTTTATACCTAATCGCCAAGAGACTGCATATAATGTTTGCAACATGCATATGTGCTAGATTTCAAAGCTAACCCTAAAGAGTCACATTTATCTCATCAGAAAGAGGATCTTCGTGTATCTCAAGGGTACACCTTACTGGGGGCTTTGGTACCCCAAGGAATCCTCATTTGAACTAACAGATACATTAGATGCCGATTTTGCAGATGCAAAATAGATAGAAAGAGTACCAAAGGCACCTTGCAATTGCTAGAAAACAGATTTGTGTCCCGGTTTAGCAAAAAGCAAAACTCAAAGGTTCACTTCAACCGCAGGTTTAATACATTGTCACCGGCAAATCGCCGTGCTTTCGTATCCTATGGATGAGAAATCAGCTAGCTGACTATGGGTTTGATTTCAAATCTATTCCCATTCACTGTGATAACACAAGTGCCATAGCAATAACTCATAATCCTGTTATGCATTCTAGGACTAAGCATATTGAAATAAGGTATCACTTCATTAGGGATCATGTGCAAAATGGAACTATATCTTTACAATATATCCCTACTGAAAATCAACTTGCTGATGTTTTTACAAAACCTCTAGATGAATCCAGATTTAATAAGTTAATAAGTGAGCTAGGCATGCTAAATCTACAACCATAAAATATATGCTCTAGATTGTGCTAACCATAATAGATACAAAGGCTGAACTCAAAATCGTAGACATGATCAAGGGAAGTCCACGATCGTAGAGCTGAAGAGACAAAACCACCTCAACGATCATAGCAAAGACTCAACCATCGTAGAGCAGACTCAACGATGACAAAAGCCCCATCAACAAAGCAAGAGTAAATCCTGTGATGATAAGCTTCAAAACATAGCAATCCCTCTGATAAGCGCCTCAGAACAAACCTAACCTCGACTCACTTCAAGAGGTCAGCCCTTCCTCGAGTTACCTTAAAAAGAATGCTATTATCAAAAACTCATCACAAGGACCCGGACAGACTCGACGATCGTAGATCGATACGATCGTGATGATGACGATCGATCGAGATCGACACTCGACACGATCGATGATCGATCGATCGACGAAAATGCAAAGACTCAATCGATCGATCATCTAGATCGACTCACAAATGCAAAGCACTCAACGATCACTAAACTACCTCAACGATCGTAGTCCTCCTAAGGACACCTCACCAAAGGAGCCAAGGGCAAATCAAGACAACCTTATCACCAAAATCGAGAGCCAAGCAAAAGTCGACACCGTCCCACTAAGCTTAAAAAAGAAGAGAGGGAAGTTACAAGTACAAATTGAAATCGTATTTTTGAAATCAAGTTCAAAAGATTATCTCTCTCCATCCTCTCTCAAAGCAGTAAGCCCTAAATCGTAACAAAGCTCACCATATCTCTCTTCCAACTACAAAATCAATGGCGGCATCCAAAGGTTATCTCAGTTACAGACTGCTTTCGACGAGTTCAAAATAAATCAACCTAAATTTCACAAGACTCAAGCCCATCAAGAAGGTAGGTCTCAAGAGGCTTTAGGCGCATACACTCGATATATCCCAAACTCGGTGAAAGAATTCTACATGAATGGTGTGTTCAAACACGACACCATCACTACGAGAGTAAGGAATGTGGAAATCACCAAAGGTCAAGACATCAATCTTGCCCTAGGTCTCAAAAAAAATGAAGGGCATCCATTCTTAGATAACAGAGACTTCCAAGAGGACTTAGAAGAATGCATCACAAGAAACTCCCTCCGTGAAAGGGTACAAGAAGAAGGAGTTCCCACAGAGGTATGAATTTCTAGCCGATATAGTTGGGAAATGTATATGTCAAGAGCTCAGTCACGACTCAATGAATGAAGTTCAACTTAGGCTCACGACCGCCATGAGTTATGGAATACAACTCAACTATGGAGCCCTATTGCTCGATTGATTGGCAAGTGGATTACCAACTCAACAAAGTCAAAAAGCCCTCAAAAGATGCTATATGGGCGATTCATAAGCATTATTTCTACACCACCCTCTGGGTGACAAAATTGGGGATGACGAAGGAGAAGCTATCAACCCAAATAGGCGAATGACCCAAAGAAATGCTTGAAAATTGGAAGAGGAACCCAAATTGAGTATGTTCAAATGATGATAGTAATCCAAAGGAAGAACTGGGATCCAAGGACTCAGCTTTCTTCAGAAACATGTCTGTGGGTCGTGAGATCAAGGAAGAAGAAGAAATCAACAAAGAAGAACCTCCGTCCTTACCGTAAAAAAAGCAAGGGCAAGAGGAAGCTAAGGGCTAGACCGGTAGAAGAGCCTCAAGGATCTACCATCGATATACCTGTAGAGTCCTCTCGATATAGAGACTCGAGGATGCTAAGAAGAAAGCAAAGAAGAAGATGAAGGTATGAGGATCAAAGCTACCATATCCCAGATCCTCAAGAAGAACAAAGTTGGTCATAAGTCCAAAAGGCCATCAACACCTTCAATCAGAGAGTCTCTACTGCTCAGAGAGACCGCACTCAAGCATGGCAAAAAGGAGGTAGGTAGCTTTCAAGCATAGTGGTCATTGAACAGACAAAACTGAGAATCAAGAAAGTCCTCAAGTCGTGGGCTAAGCCTAGCAAATCAAGGAGAAAGTCGTCAAAGAAGTACATTCTGAAAATGAAAAGTGCTCAAGAAGGAAGCAAAGACTATGGTTGCCAAGAAGGAACTGTCCAGAGCAAGTCAAGAGGACGTTTCTCTAGCTGAGTGGGAGATCCCCGAAATTCTCATGATAGAGAATACACCAGCTGAGGGGGAGATGCCTGAAACTCAAGAAGATGCTCCACTTGAGGGGGAGTTTATGAGCTTACAAGAGGATGATCAAGTTGAGGGGGAGCCTCAAGATATCTCCATGGCAGAAGATGATGTCCCTGCCAGAAATGAAGAGGAACCAGTAAAAGATCATCAAGAGCCCATTGAGATAATGGAGTCCTCCAACGAAGAAAGAGAAGAGGAAGAAGATGATGATGACCTTCAGATCACTGGTGTGGGCAGAGATGGGTATAGAAGCTATCTCTACAATCAGATGTTCTCATACCTACCCATGATGCCATACCATCAAGCCCAAATCCTAAACTCTTGGGATCACATGTTCTGGAGTTTCAAAGAGTATCCAACCATCTCAGTGTTGGCTCATGGATTCCTAGGGAGATTCAACTTTGCCAAGAAGTTGATTACCAACAACTCTTCCTCAAAGGATAAACTTGAGGTAATCGCTTATCCCTACCCAATTCAGAATTAATCACTTGCCATCATCCTCATTTAGTCAATTCTATGAATTCCCTCGATGGTTGGAAGTGATTCTTAATCCAGTAAATCAATTTCCAGTTGCAGAATCCCAAAATTCTGTAACTGAGGAACCAAATGCAGTCAACCTCATTTTGCTCCCACAAACCACCACCTCTACGATTCCTGACTCTAGCCCCATCGTAGAGTCCCAAATTGAAATCGTAGAGCCACATATTCCAGACATCGACACTCGTGCCCTCCATCGATATACCATCCTCCTCCTCCAATGACTATTTTAGTCTTGATCTTGCTCTCTACTCACCGCAAGATAAATCCCAAAAACCAACCCTCCATTCAACAATCCTCAAACCAATGATACTCTCCAAATCGCCCACCAAAGGATGACTTGAAGGAAGCATCCAAGAACATGGTCAAGAACATAGAAGAAAGCCCGAATCTCACTCCGACCTCATTCATATCCCAATCAATCAAATGATCACAACAGAAATAATTTTCCGCACTATGAACGCCGAGCTTACAAAGAAGTCGAGGGAAATTATTCAAGAAATCCTTAAGAGCATGAAGGATGAGATGAGATTCACTTCCGAGATAGCCACCAAGCAAAGAGAGGTTGTTCTTGAAATGCGTAAAAAATCAAGAAGTTCAAAATAAACTTATGCTGAGAACATCATCAACTTGAAAGCTTCAAATTCAAGAATTCCGTAAATCTTATGTCAATCAGAACGACAAAAGATATTGTTCTCACCGCCTCCAAAACAAAGAAGCTAGATCTCAAAAATAGATCAAGGAAAGTCGAGAGGACATTGCTCGCATACAAAAGCCAACCGAACGAAGCTTGTCCAAGGAGTGAATCGACTTTTCAGACATTCAAACCCTCGATGTCGACATAAAAGGGGGAGAATAAAGGAAAGGAGTTCAAGGAGCACAGGAGATCAGTAAGGCAGGCAGTAGGAGGTCAAGGAAACCAAGAAAGGGAAGAGGACAATTTTCACGAAGCCTCTCCCGCAAGATAGCTCCACCAACAGATCAAGACGATCAAGCAATCGACTCAACGATCCGATCAACAGGAAGTCTTGATGGCTCAAATTTTTAAGAAATCAAGGGCCAAATACCACCACCAAATGTGACCACCACAGCCTAAGAATGCCAATTGAGATCCAAAGATTCATGAATAGGCATGATCACAACCCGACAGTAAGTTCGAGTGAGCTGGAAGAGTTAACCAGAAGAGATGAAGCTAATAGGAAAAGAAGGGCTGAGGAGTATGCTAATCCTCCAAGGAAAAGGGCAAAGAAATAGAGATAAGTTGAAACTTTAAATTCTTATTGATGTAAAATAAACTGCAATATTTCTTTAACATCAATAAATTCATGCTTATTCTCTAGAAATTTCAGCTGCTCACTGAAAAACTAAGTCATGTTTAAATTTCCTGCAAATTCATCTAGACACTAATAATCATGACAACAAATCTCCTTGGTTATGTCAACATAAAATAGGGGAGATTGTTGGGAGAATACATATTATAATTTGATGTTTTAATGTATATGCTCATGATTATTTGTAAAGTCCTTCAAGTAAGATATGTACAAGGACTTAGTGATAAATTAAATTTGTTAGGTTGATCTAAGCTCTTAACGTATCATTCTCAGAATGGAATGTATAGATAGAAAGATCAAAGTCATTAGGTTGATCTTGAGATGTAATAGATAGGCTTCAAGAAATCGAGTGTATAAATCGATCAACATTGCGTAAGTCAAGGCGTAAACGTAGAGCTTAAAGATCGTAGTGTGCCCGCCAAGGGCCTCTTCGAAAATCGTAGAGTGGTCCCAATGTTTGCCGAACCAACTCAACGATCGTAGTATGTCAAGGAACGAGAGTTTACAAGTCAACGATCGTAGAGTGCTCTCGAATCGAGAGAGCTACAACTCAAGCAAGCAAAGATCGTAGTATGCAAAGGTTTAAGAGAATCGAGTGCTCTCGGGTGATAACATCGCATCAAGTGCACCAAGACGACAAGTAACTACGATCCGGATCGTAGAGCATCCGCCTCAGTCGTTATGTCGAAACGCCGAGCCTCATGATTTATGTGGAAGATGATTCCAACATAAGAGGAATGGATTCTAAACGCCAGCAGTACTCACCAAATTCCAAAGACACAAGAAAATATCCTTAGTATGCAACAAAGAGGCGATTGAAGAAGCTAAGGAAAGTACCATTGGTAGGGGGGGAAAACACCTTTTCGTGTGTTAGTGAGAAAGCAATCCCAAAGGTCAAGGGGCCGTAATGCGTTTCAAAGATGTGCAAAATGTCTCCATCAAAGATCGTAAAGGTCAAACGATTTAATGCCTCAACGGATGGATCCAACGGATAGTTTTCAAGATCACATATATGCAAATCAAGTAGATGAGAGAAGCAAAAGCAAGCATCGAACAAACAACGTGAATAACTCTCAAGCTCAACTCTACGATCCGAGAATTAGCAAAGCTTGCTCACCTACTCAGCCTTTCAACAAGTGCTTAAACAAAGAATCGAGTAAGCAACCATCAAGAACTCAACATCTATCAATCAATCAAGAAGAGTACCAAGTCTCATTGGACTTGAAGAGTTCTAAGAATCAGAAGAGAGCCAAGTCTGCTTGACTTGAAGAGTTCAAGAGTGAACTAAGAAGTTCCTTGATCACCGGTCTAGAAGGAATCTGTGTGATTCGTAAGTTGTAAAAGACATCCTTAGTGGATATCCTACTCGCTGAGTAGAAGAGTGACTCAGAGCTTTAAGTGCTCAACTCACTTTAAAACTATTGTGTCTAACATACGTGTGTCTTTTACATTCATACTATAATCGCTTATATCCCGCCATAACCGCTATAACCGCCACTCATAACTCCACTACTTTGTAAAGAAGATTAAAACAAACATAAATTCCGCTAAGTTTTAATCATCATCAAAGAACAAGTTTAAAACGAAAAGATTTTTAATATCTATTCAACCCCCCCTTCTAGATAACTATTGTGCCAACTAGAACTAACACACATTACTCGGAAGGAATACCGAGCCTTAGTGGAGCATGGGATGTTAGATTGAATCTAGCGGAAGAAGTTTAGTAGTTGTAGTGTTTTATTTATGTGTTGTTTAATCTGTGGTTAAAATCTCAGTCTTTTGTGTAAGATGTGAGATAGTTGTAAACCCCAAACGTTTGAAAAATGGTAGAGGGGTAGTAAGCTAGTGTTGCTTTTGTGATAATAGGGGATATGTGCTATAATTTATAGCAGTATGCTAGAGAGAATCATGGAATTATAACAATTTGGCATATGAATATAAATGAGCTTATTTCAGAAACGTGTTATAAAGTTATTCTTCTTGATGTTAAGAGAAATACTTAAGATATAACCGAATAATAATAAAATTAAAATTTGTGATGCAGATCATGGCACCAAGACGTAGAATAACTGTACTGGAAGAGTCGGTTAATGATGAGAAAGGACTAGTAGATCCGATGTAGAGGTAGGTAGATTTTTTAGGAGAGGCTCTTAGGGGAAGGAATGAACCAGTACCACCCGTTCCCCAAGCAGCTCCTGTCATGTCCTTTAATGATTTTAAGAGTGTAGGACCGCCAGAATTTGTAGGAAACTGACCCGATAGTTGTGAAAACATGGATCAAGGAGATCAAAAATTCTTTCACTATAGCTCGCGTGAGCGAAGATCAGAAAATGATGTTTGCTACGTATATGATGAGGGGAGAAGTGAACTATTGGTGGGAGGCTAATCAGTAGAGAGATGGCGAAGGAACAATAACATGGGATAGGTTTAAGACGCTGTTCTTCGGGAACTACTTCCCGAAGAGCATGAAGAATCGAATGGAGGTGAATATTCTAGAATTAAAACAAGGTGATATGACCGTGGTGCAATACGCCGCTAAGTTTAACGAACTAGCGTGATTTGCGGAGCACCAAGTTGGGGATGAGGAAAGGAAGGCAAGACGCTTCGAGCAAGGGATGAAGCCATGTGTAAGACCCCAAATAATTAATAAATGAAATTTAATTTCCTCTAATTATTATTTTGAATAGTAAGGGTTAATTTGATTAATGTGGATAGTTATGGGTAAAATACGCAAATATTTCAAAATAAGCAAATGGTTATAAAATATTCATTGTTGTCGGGGAATATTCGTTTGGTCGTGGAATATTCTTGCTGTCGGGGAATATTTATACGACGGCGTAGTCTTTTGTGAGCCCCATAACGGAAAGCGATTGGATGAAGAAAACGACAAATATAAGTTGTTTAAAAATAACGGCGTAGTTATTACAGATTATCTTTGTTAAAATACTACAATTGGTTAAAACACGATAGCATTGCGGTATTACACCAATTATTGATTCTTACGTAAGAAGGCACTACTAAATAATGGTTACAAAGAATTAATTCTTTATTCGATTTTTTATTTTATTGATTTAATAATTGTTTGCGTTGATATTTTATATTCTTTGTTGTTTCAATAATTGTCATTACACGTATTTTTCATTATCGAGTAATAATTCATATTATCTGAATAATATTATTAGATAACATTATTGGCAATGTCTAGAAAGTTACATCTAAGGAAAAGTTTGGTCACCTAATTACGCGCCCGATGAGGAGAAATTCTTATTGGAAAGCCCCTCTCCTGGAAGGCCTACTGGTTGTCAATATTGTGATTACGTAATATTATTTATGAATAATTAATTATTGATTCATATGATGAGGAAAATACTGATTTTATGTGGATATAGATGGAGAAAATTTTTAATGTGACAATTGTTGAAAATTAAAATTTTATCTTTTATGATAAAATAATTTATTTAAATATATTATTATATTTTAATAATATAATAATAATGATATTTTTACGATGAATGTGGGATATATGAGTATATGTGGAGGAGGAGTATTTTTGTTACCAAAATATTTAAAGCATATTTTATGTGTCATGGACCCCATTTCTTGACCGAAATTTGATTATAAACTTAAAAAATCGCCTGCTTTGTGGATTTCGGCAATTTCTTTTGGAATTTAAAAAAACTTTCTTCTGTAAAGTTGTAGAGAATTGAATTTCCTATACAAACTCGCGAGATTCGAATTTTCTGATAAAAGAACTATTTATTATGAATTATTGAAGTTCCGAAGCTCCGAAATAATTGATTTTTGGAAGTTTAAAATAATTTAAATTAGAAAAACGTTTTTGATATGTTTGGTGGGCTTGGTTGGTTGTTGAAATGAACTGATTTCAGTTTATAAGAGTGTGTGTAGGAAAAATTTTATATATATTAATATTATATTAAATTTTCTACTTTGGTGTTCTAAGCATTTTCCTATAAATAGGGTGCTTAGGTTAGAATTGAAAATCACACCAGAAACTGAAGTTTTCTCTCTATATTATCCAGCTATTCTTGTGAGTATTTTGAGTATAGCTATACGGTGCAAGTTCAAGTCATAGCCTATATCCGGTGTTTCAGCTAGAAGTACTGATCTTCCGAGGTAAGGGATATTTTTTTTTTCGTAATGATATTATTTCTTCAATATCATTATGCTGAAATATTGATCTGATGTTTTTATCAAATTTGGAACTTTTGATGTCGGAGTTACTATTCACGTATACGACACTATTCATCGAAAAATGAAAATTTTCCCTTTTCGTCTAAAATATCTATTGTGGATACTAGCTTTGATTGTATCCATGTTTTGATCATTTTTGAATTTTACACCACTATGATTATTTTTGAGGTATGGATAAAACAAAGTACGAATCCTTAATCCTTAATCCTTGTCATTTTGTTTCACTAGATTCGTTTCTTTAAAAATATTTTTCATCATCCTCAGTCTTAAATGATGATATTATTGAATATCTTTGGTCTGTAGTGCAAAGATGAATGATTTCTGATGAATATCTTTGGCCATGAGTGCAAAGATGAAGCGGTGTTTAGATGAACATGACCAATCGATGAATATCTTTGGCACAGAGTGCAAAGATGAATATTTGATTCCAGATATATATTGATTGATGTTACAGGGATAAAAGATAGACGATGAACTTTTAAATTCATACATAGAAGATAGTAGTTTGCATTCTCTACTTAACTCTTCTAATGAATTATTATTTTTGAGCGAATATTGATTTAAAACTTGTTGTCTATTGTATTCTATTAGATTTTTCCCTGTTGAAGACTAACGATAATTTGTTGTATATTATCTTAGTCATAATATTCTTTACTGGGCTAGTTGAGCTCACCCTTTTCCTTTTTGTTCCATTTTTCTTCTCAGGAGGCGAGAATATAGCGAGTACGAGTCGGGGTATGGAATGAAGGTTCTAGAGAGAGTTGTTTAGTAGTCCTTACCATTTTTGTAAAATAATGTATCAATAAATATGATGAGGATTTATTTGAGTATAGATATTGTCTAGAAGATAATATTTGTATTCAAACTCACGCTTTCTTGTTGTAATAATAAAGTTGTAGTTGTTTACATACCATGTATTGACAACTCGAATGGGTGATGTATACCTATTTTGGGGCGTCACAATTGGTATCGAGCTTAGGGATATGATCTTTGGCGGAGATCGGGAATAGAACTAGGAGGGGAGAAACAAGTAAATCCTTCGCTAGTGTGTCCTACCTAAGCTTATTTGTTAGTTGGTCAGTATATAGGGATATTATGTGATATATTGATTTCCTTAATTAACCCTTGTTTTATGACAGTATTTGAGAATGTCGACTGAGAATATTAATAGTGGAAATGAGACCGTGGAGACGCCTGTACTCACCAACGAGGAGAACGTGCAACAGGCTGACAATGTTCCTCCTGTGAACAACACCACTGAGCAGATGATGAACGAGAGGATATTTAGAAGCTTTTTGCAGTTCATGCAAAATCAGACGAGGGAGACTCGTGTTCAAAATACAGGAGGAAATGATAGCAATTCACGGGTTGTCACAGCCAAGCAGTTCAAAGAGTTGGGACCACCAGAATTTAAGGGAAAGCCCGATCCGATCATGGCGGAAACATGGGTCAAGCAAATTACCAAGATATTCGATGTCTTGGGATGCACGGAGGAACAGAAGGTTCCATTCGCCACCTTTATGTTCCGTGGCGAGGCAGACTACTGGTGGGAGTCTGTGAAGCGTACCCATCCAGCCGCACTCAGCATGTCTTGGGAGACATTTCAGAAACTATTTAATGACAAATACTTTCCTGAAAGTGTTCGTCATATGAAGGAAGCGGAGTTCATCAAATTAGAACAAAACAACATGATGATGTCTCAGTATGAGGCAAAGTTTGCAGAGTTATCCAGGTTTGCACCTCATTTGGTGGAGAATGAGGAACGTATGACGCGGATGTTTCTGAGAGGTTTGAAACCCGGCATACGACAATATCTCATTTCTCATAAATTTTCTCTCTATTCAGATGTTGTAAACAGGGCTCAATTATTAGAGCGAGATAATGAGTACGGTCAACCGAGGGACCACAATCAGGATCATACCGGAGATAGCAGTCAATAAAACAACGATAACCAGCGGAGAAAGAAAAAGACGGACAAAAATGGTAATCACTCTGGTGGTAATCATGGCCATGAAAATAGAAGAAGCGAGTCAGGAGGAGATTTTAAAAAGAGGAGATTTAATAACGACCATGTGAAGACGCACGGTCTTAAGCAACAATCGGTTCTAAGGGAGAAGAACGACCACCGGTTAAGTATGCTACAAATCTTGGAAAAGAGGACATATCGGTCAAAGCGCATATAATAGTTCAAGGTGTGCTATAATTGTGGAAAGGAAGGACATATCGCTTTCGAGATTGTGCAGTAGTGAAACCTAGTTCAATGAGACGGTGACTCAAAAGACTGGTCCCAAAAAAAGTCAAAGTTAACGGTTCCTGGAAGAGCGTTTGTTGTGACTGGTCAAAATGCGAGGAACCCAAACGAGGTGATCACGGGTAAGCTATTTATAAATTCTTGTGAAGTTTATACCTTACTTGATACCGGTGCTACCCATTCATTTATCTCTCCTGCTTGTGCTCAACG
Organism: Panax ginseng; assembly: GCA_020205605.1. Taxonomy (NCBI): domain Eukaryota; kingdom Viridiplantae; phylum Streptophyta; class Magnoliopsida; order Apiales; family Araliaceae; genus Panax; species Panax ginseng. The sequence continues at coordinate 64,386,379 of CM035150.1, forward strand.
TTTAAACTTGACTCCGGAGAAATTAGACTTTGACCTATCTGTGGAAACTCCGTTAGGAGAAACTTTCATCACATCCACTGTTTATAAATCTTGTTTGATTCAAGTTGGCACCATCACCTTACCTATTGACCTTATCTCTTTAAAGATACTTGCTTTTGATGTGATTTTAGGGATTGATTGGTTAACTACTCATCATGCCAAAATTGATTTTTTTTGTAAGGTTGTTAGTTTTTATATTCCTAACCAACCTGTTGTACAAATTCAAGTAACTAAACCATTAAAATCAATCACTTTCATATCTAATCATAAAGCTATTCGTTTATTGAAAAATGGATGTCAAGCTTTCTTAGCCCATGTTATGGATTTGAATAAAGACACGTCAAATTTGAATAATATTCCTGTTGTTATTGACTTTCCTGATGTATTTCCTGAAGAACTTCCCGGTCTACCCCCAGAACATGAAGTTGAATTCTTTATTGATCTTGAACCTGGTACAAAGCCCATTTCTAAAACCCCATATTGAATGACTCCTATTGAACTTGAGGAGTTAAAGGTCCAACTACAGGAGTTGTTGGACATCGGTTTCATTCGTCCTAGTACATCTCCTTGGGGTGCTCCTGTTTTATTCGTAAAGAAGAAAGACGGGAGTATGCGACTTTGTATTGACTATCGGGAATTAAACCATGTCACCATCAAGAATAGGTATCCTCTACCTCGTATTGATGACCTGTTTGACCAGTTACAAGGAGCACAATTCTTTTCAAAGATCGATCTTCGTTCTGGATATCATCAATTGAAGATTAGAACTGAGGATATTCCAAAGACTGCCTTCAGAACTCGGTACGGGCATTATGAATTCTTAGTCATGTCTTTCGGATTGACTAATGCTCTTGCGGCTTTCATGGATATGATGAACCGAGTATTTAAGGAATATTTGGATCAGTTCGTTGTTGTTTTTATTGATGACATCCTCATATATTCCAAAAGTCGTGAAGATCATGAGCACCATTTGAAGCTGGTACTCCAAAGGCTTCGTGAAAACAAACTATATGCCAAATTGAAGAAATGCGAGTTCTGGCTTGAGGAAGTAGCATTCCTTGGGCACGTGGTGTCGAAACATGGAGTATCTGTTGATCCGGTGAAGATTGAAGCAATACAAAGTTGGGAGCAACCGAAGTCGGTGACCGAAGTACGTAGCTTTCTGGGCTTAGCTGGTTATTATCGGAGATTCGTGGAAGGATTTTCTCGAATCGCTACTCCATTAACTCAGCTGACTCGAAAAGATATAAAATTTGCATGGAGTGAGGAATGCGAGACGAGTTTCCAAGAGCTCAAGAGGAGACTCATTTCGGCACCTGTTCTAACAATACCATCTGGTACGGATGGATTTGTTATCTACAACGATGCTTCAGGCAAAGGAAAGTCATAGCCTATGCCTCGCGATAACTTAAAGAGTATGAGAGGAATTATCCTACTCATGATCTAGAGTTGGCAGCAGTCGTTTTCGCGCTAAAGATATGGAGGCACTATCTATATGGGGAGAAAGTGGAGATATATTCAGACCATAAAAGCCTTAAATATTTTTTCACTCAAAAAGAACTCAACATGCGGCAGCGACGTTGGCTCGAGCTATTCAAAGACTACGACCACGCTATTCAATACCATCCTGGAAAAGCGAACGTGGTAGCTGACGCGTTGAGTAGAAGATTATATGCAGGAATGAGTGCGATGATGTCGAGTATACTCATAGAGCCAACTTTAATAGAAAAAGTTAAGGTTGCTCAAGCCACCAGACCAAAGGCGATCGTCTGAAGAAGAAAGTACAAGAAGGTGCTATTCCGGAAGCGAGAATTGATGAAGAAGGAATACTTCGAGTCCACTCCAGACTTTGTGTTCCTAACGACTCTGATTTGAAGTACAAGATTATGATGGAGGCACACAATACACCATTTGTAATCTATCCTGGAAGTACTAAAATGTATCGTGATCTTTGACATACATTTTGGTGGAACAATATGAAGAGAGAGATTGCAAAGTTTATCTCGATGTGTTTAACTTGTCAACGTGTAAAGGCGGAGCATCTAGTACCTAAGGGTCCATTGCAACCACTTGAGATTCTGAAATGGAAGTGGGAACACATTACCATGGATTTCGTTACGAGTCTTCCTACGGTTTCTCAAGGCATCAATGCCATTTGGGTTATTGTTGATAGATTAACCAAGTCTGCTCATTTCTTGCCGATACGGGAGACTTATTCCCGTCTTGCTAGTATATATGTAAATGAGATTGTGAGGTTGCATGGCATGCCAGTATCCATAGTTTCGGATCGTGACCCAAGATTCACTTCAAGATTTTGGGTTAGCCCAAAAAAGCTATAAACGCATTTACGATTGATTCGACATACCATCCTCAAATGGACGGACAATCATAGAGGACTATTCAAACTCTTGAAGATTTATTCAGACTCTGTGTCCTAGACTTCAAGGGCAGTTGGGATAAGTATTTACCATTTGTGGAATTCTCCTACAACAACAGTTATCAGGCAAGTATAGGTGTGGCTCCATTCGAAGCATTATATGGACGAAAATGTCGCTCTCCAGTATGTTGGGACGAGGTGGGTGAAGCAACATTGTTGGGACCCGAGTTGGTACGTATGACTACGGAAAAGATCCAAATGATTCGACAACGTATACAAATGGCACAGGATCGACAAAAGAGTTATGCAGATCTTCATCGAAAAGACGTGGAATTTAGTATTGGGGATCACGTATTGTTGCGTGTAGCTCCATGGAAATGAGTTACAAGATTTGGGAAATGAACAAAGCTCAATCCACAATATATTGTCCATTTCAGATTCTTGACCGAGTAGGAAATGTAGCCTATAGACTCGCGTTACCTCTGAGTATGTCTTGTGTTCACAATGTGTTTCACATATCTGTACTTCGTAAATATGTGAAAGACCCGAACCACGTTATTGAGTTAGAACCGGACGAGATAGCCAAAGACTTAACATATGAGGAGGTACTTGTCAAGATCTTGGATAAGAAGGAGCATGTCCTACGTACAAAGGTCATACCATAAGTTAAAGTTTTGTGGAGGAATCATGCTATAGAGGAAATGACCTGGGAATTAGAAACAGAAATGAAAGCGAGGTATCCTCATCTTTTCGAAACACCAGGTACGTACGTCAATTTCGAGGACGAAATTTCATAAGAAGGGGAAGTTGTAAGACCCCAAATAATTAATAAATAAAATTTAATTTCCTCTAATTATTATTTTGAATAGTAAGGGTTGATTTGATTAATGTGGATAGTTATGGGTAAAATACGCAAATATTTTAAAATAAGCAAATGGTTATAAAATATTCATTGTTGTCGGGGAATATTCGTTTGGTCGTGGAATATTCTTGCTGTCGGGGAATATTCGTACGACGGCGCAGTCTTTTGTGGGCCCCATAACGAAAAGCGATTGGATGAAGAAAACGACAAATATAACTTGTTTAAAAATAATGACGTAGTTATTACCATTAATACTGTTAAAATACTCGGTGGTTAAAACACAGTAGCACACGGTATTGCACCAATTATTGATTCTTACGTAAGAAGGCACTACTCAATAATGGTTACTGAATTACCGCTCATTCGATTTTTATTTTATTAATTTAATAATTGTCTTTGCGTTGATATTTTATATTGTTGTTGTTTCAATAATTGTCATTACACAGTATTTTTCATTATCGAAGCAATAATTCATATTATCTGAATAATATTATTAGATAACATTATTGGCAATGTCTAGAAAGTTCTGCCTAAGGAGAGGTTTGGTCACCTAATTGCGGCCACCAAGAAGGGGAAATTCTTATTGGAAAGCCCCTCTTCCTGGGCTGCTCGGGTTGTCAATATTGTGATTCTCAATATTATTTAAATAATTAATTATTGATTCATATGATGAGGAAAATATTGATTTTATGTGGATATAGATGGAGAAATTTTTTAATGTGACAATTGTTGAAAATTAAAATTTTATCTTTTATGATAAAATAATTTATTTAAATATATTATTATATTTTAATAATATAATAATAATGATATTTTTACGATGAATGTGGGATATATGAGTATATGTGGAGGAGGATTATTTTTGTTACCAAAAATATTTAAAGCATATTTTATGTGTCGGTGGACCCCATTTATTGACTGAAATTTGATTATAGCCTATAAAATCGCCCGTTTGTGGATTTCAGTCAATTTCTATTTGGAATTTGAAAAAACTTTCTTCTGTAAAGTTGTAGAAAATTGAATTTCCTATAAAAACTCGCGAGATTCGAATTTTCTAATAAAAGGGCTATTTATTATGAATTATTGAAGTTCGGAAGCTCCGAAATAATTAATTTTTGAAAGTTTAAAATAATTTAAATTAGAAAAACGTTTTTGATATGTTTGGTGGGCTTGGTTGGTTGTTGAAATGAGCTGATTTCAGTTTATAAGAGTGTGCGTAGGAAAAATTTTATATATATTAATATTTTATTAAATTTTCTACTTTGGTGTTCTAAGCATTTTTCTATAAATAGGGTGCTTAGGTTAGAATTGAAAATCACACCAGAAACTAAAGTTTTCTCTCTCTATATTATTGAGCATATTCTTGTGAGTATTTTGAGTATATTTTGAGTATTTCTATACGGTGCAAGTTCAAGTCATAGCCTATATCCGGTGTTTCAGCTAGAAGTACTGATCTTCCGAGGTAAGGGATATTTTTTTTTTTCGTAATGATATTATTTCTTCAATATCATTATGCTGAAATATTGATATGAAGTTTTTATCAAATTTGGAACTTTTGGTGTTTGAGTTACTATTCACGATATCTGACTATTCACGTATACGACACTATTCACGAATCTGACCTTTATTCATCGAAAAATGAAAATTTTCCCTTTTAAATCTAAAATATCTATTGTGGATACTAGCTTTGATTGTATCCATGTTTTGATCATTTTGAATTTTACACCACTATGATTATTTTTGAGGTATGGATAAAACAAAGTACGAATCCTTAATCCTTAATCCTTGTCATTTTGTTTCACCGGATTCGCTTTTTAAAAATATTTTCATCATCCTCGGTCTTAAATGATGATATTATTGAATATCTTTGGTCCTCAGAGTGCAAAGATGAATGATTTCGATGAATATCTTTGGCTCAGAGTGCAAAGATGAACAGTGTTTAGATGAACATGACTAATCGATGAATATCTTTGGCAGTAGTAAAAGATGAATATTTGATTCCATATATATATTGATTGATTTTACGAGGATAAAAGATAGATGATGAACTTTTAAATTCATACATAGAAGATAGTAGTTTGCATTCTCTACTTAACTCTTCTAATGAATTATTATTTCCATTGCGAATATTGATTTAAAACTTGTTGTCTATTGTATTCTATTAGATTTTTCCTGTTGAAGACTAACGATAATTTGTTGTATATTATCTTAGTCATAATATTCTTTTTTGGGCTAGTTGAGCTCACCCTTTTCCTTGTTGTTCCATTTTTCTTCTCGGGGAGGCGAGAATATAAGCGAAAATACGAGCCTGGGGTATGGAATGAAAGTTCTAGAGAGAGTTGTTTAGTAGTCCTCACCATTTTGTAAAATAATGTATCAATAAATATGATGAGGATTTATTTTAGTATAGATATTGTCTAGAAGATAATATTTGTATTCAAACTCACAGTTTTACTGTTGTAATAATAAAGTTGTAGTTGTTTCTGTACCATGTATTGACAACTCAGAATGGGTGATGTATACCTATTTTGGGGGCGTCACACCATGGTTGTATAGTAAAGTATCAGTTCTCCAAATTGATTCATTTGCGACGTTGTTAGAGAAGGTAATCATTGCGGAAGGTGGCATTGAGGCCTTAAGTCTATATCATAAGGAGAAGAAAAATAAGAACACTGGGAGTGAGTATCGTGGAGGAAGCAGTAGCAAAGAGAGTAACTTCAGAAAGAGGAAATGGGAAAACAATAACAACAACATAAACATAAACAATAATCAAGGTGGAAGTCACCAGGGAAACTTCAAGAAAAGGACTGAAACTTGTAACAAGTGTGGGAGGAGTCATCATGGGGAATGCTGGAAAGGAAATTGCACTTGCTATAATTGCGGCCAAGAGGGGCACATATCGTTTAATTGCCCAAAACCAAAGAAGATCATGGGATGCTTTGCTTGTGGATCAACAGAGCACCAAATAAAGGATTGCCCAAAGAAAGGAAGTGGTGGAACTGGTAGAGGCTAGGAAGGAGAAAGCAAGTTAATGATTGGTGGACCCGTGCAACCCAACCAATCGACCGCCCGAACCTTTATCATGACCGTCCAGGACGCAGTAGCTGCGAAGGACGTTGTGTCAGGCATAATCCCAATCAATAATATAAATGCTTATGTATTATTTGATTCGGGTGCCACATGTTCTTTTATATCTGAAGAATTTGCTAGTAAACTTAGTACACCCCGAGAATTTTTATAAGATTCCTTGAACGTAGAAGTTGCGAATAAGGAAATAATTCCTGTAGAATACGTTTATCGAAATTATCGTGCAAACATTAGAGAACATGAACTGAGTGTAGACTTGACTCCTACCAGACTAGGAGAATTTGACGTAATACTGGGAATGGATTGACTGTCAGAACAAGCGTGTGAACCTTCAGACTCCGAGTAAGTCTAAGGTAGCATTTTATGGTAGCTCATCGCTTAAGCAATCGTGTTACGTTACAATGATGCATGCCAAGAAATTGTTAAGGAAATGATGTGTAGGATATTTATCTTACATCGTAGATACTCAGAAAAGGGAGTAGAAATTAAAGATATATCAGTAGTGAATGAATTTCATGATTTGTTACCGGACGATCTGCCTAGTCTTCTGCCAGACAGAAAAATTGAATTCGTAATAGACTTAGCACCGGGAACGACACCGATTTTGAAAGCTCCATATCGTATGGCGCCGGTAGAAATGAAGGAATTGATGATACAACTTCAAGAGTTATTAGACAAGGGGTACATTCGACCGAGTGTGTCTCCTTCGGGAGCACCAGTGTTATTCGTTAAGAAAAAGGAAGGATCGATGAGGCTCTGTGTGATGCCCCCAAAATAGGTATACATCGCCCATCTTGAGTCGCCAAATACATGGTACACAATACAAATAAAAACTTAATTATACAACATGAGCTGTGAGTTTTAATACAAATATTGTCTTCTAGACAATATACAAACTCAATGGGGTCCTCATTACATTTATTATCACACTATTTCATAGAATAGTGAGGACTACTAATGTTATCATCTGGACCGTCACTCCGTTCCCCGACTAGTCCCTGCTACGTTCTCATTTCCTGAAGAGAACAATGAAAGCAAAAGGGGTGAGCTCAACTAGCCCAGTAAGAAATATTATGACTAAGATAATGCAGAATAAATTATCATTAGCCTTCAACAGTGTTAAACTGATAAAATATAACAAACATCAAGTTTAACTGCAGAAGAACAAGCAATCCATTAGAAGAGTAAAGTAGAGAATAAAATCTACGATCTTCTATGATTTAAAAAGGTTTTTCATTTCTTTTATCGCTGGGACTCAGCTTAATTAATAATCCACATCATCCCTGCACTACGGTCAATAATATTCATTAGTATTACAACCACAAATTATCCATGCACTACGGGACAAGGATATTTGTGTATTCATTAATGGTCATGATAATGCCAACTATTGTCCATCAATGCACTATGGGCCAATGAAGACTTTTTCCATAACATTTATAACATTACGGTCATGATTACATCGAATAATCCCCGGTCATAATCATACCAAGTCCATCTATGCACTACAGGCCACATATGACTTTCAACATAATACAAACATGAGGATGATGACAATGATATAAGAATTCAATAAAACAAGTTCAAGAATTAAATTATCCAGGAACTAATAACGTCCAAATTATCAACATGATACTTCTATGTAGAGTAACACTCAAGAATGCTCAGAAGAATATTTCCATGAAAAGATACTAGATGAAGCGCAAATATCAAGGATATTCCACTAATTTCATGTAGTATAGAAGTCAAAACTTTAACCAACTGCGTATAATAAAGAATGAAATAACAAAAGAAATAACCAGAAATGCGATAGACCGCACAGACAGGTTATTCCAACAGAATAATAAATAACGGAGCCAGGTCATACGTAAACGCACATACAGGATATTCCAATAGAATAATAAATAATGGAACCAGGTCATGCGTAAACGCACAGACATGATATTCCAACAGAATAATAAACAACGGAACCAGGTCATGCGTAAATGCACAGACAGGATGTTCCAACAGAATAATAAAGAATAGAATAACATAAGAATTTTACCATGTATGCAGTACTTTGCATAGACAGGTTATTCCAACATAATAATAAAGAATGGAATAACAGAAGAATTTCACCAAGTATAGGGTATCCCACGTATACAGGTTATTCCAATAGAATAATAAAGAATGGAATAACAGAAGTTCTCTTCACGAATAAGAAAGAAAGAATACCCCTTACGAGTACAACAAATCCCTTACCGTAAAAGAAGAGTATTCCGACTGGTAGGGCGAGGATATTCTTGAAGAAAACTTGCACTACGCTCAAAGTTTCTTAAAATTCTAAAGAAATACGCTAAAAATTATAGAAGAATTCTCTGAACTTCTGGTGTGGTTTTCAATTCTAACTAAGCATCCTATTTATAGGAAAATAGAAAGGATACTATGCTGTAATATGCAATAAAATATAATATATTCTATATATATATATATATTATTTAAAATCTAATAAAACGAATAACTTTATAAAAGTATTATGTTTTATATAAAAAAAATTTACTATCTGGGCACTATGCAACACTATGCATAATAAAATATAATATATTCTAATTATTGTCTAATAAAATAGATAACTTTATAAAAGTATTCTGTTTTATATAAAAAGATTTTACTATGCAAAATACTATGCATAATAGAATATTATATATTCTATTTATAGTCTAATAAAACGAATAACTTTATAAAAGTATTCTGTTTTATATAAAAAGTTTTTCTGTTTTATTACATTAATAATACTATTAAAACGAACTTTATCACCATAATTATAATTCACAATATTAATCGACTAGTTCGTTCCCTAGAAAGAGGGGGTTTCCAATAAGGATTTCTCCTTATTGGCGCGCAATTAGGTGACCAAATCTCTCATTGACAGAACTTCTAGACATCGTTAATATTGCAAATAATAATATTAATAACATTGTCGTCTCAATTATTAATTTAATAATATATAAAATATTGACAATAATTGAATCAAATAACGTGAAATACTATGCAGCAATTATTGTAGTAATAATTGAACAAAACTAAGTGACTTCTCACGTAAGCATCAATAATCAATACCGGTATTACTACTATGCAACCACAGCGTATTCTTGTATTTTTTAACACCGGTGTTTCAATAGTTAACGGTAAAACTTCCGCCGTTATTTTCATAAAATATTTTTGTCGTTTTCTCAATCCGATGATAATTCCGTCGTGGGGTCCACCAATGATTGTGTCATTGTCTGAATATTCCTGTTAAAACGAAATAATCCCAGACCAATCAATATTATATAACAACTTGCGTACTTGGCAAAATTTATAAATATTACCAACAACTATAACATTATATCAAATTTACTCCATAATATTCAAAAATGATATTTATAGAAAATTCATCTTTATTTATAAAAGTTGGGGTCTTACAACCTCCCCTTCTTATGAAATTTCGCCCTCGAAATTAGGGTACGTACCTAGTATGTCGAGGAGGTAAGGATACCTTGATTTCATTTCAGATTCTAACTCCCAAGTCATTTCCTCAACATCGTGGTTTCCTCCACAAAACTTTAACTTGAGGTATAACCTTGGAGCGTAGAATATATTCCTTCTTATCCAAGATTTGAACAAGAACCTCTTCATACGTCAAATCTTTCGCTATTTCGTCCGGTTCTAACTCAATAATGTGGTTCGGGTCTTCCACATATTTACGTAACATGGATATGTGAAAAACGTTATAAACACGAGACATATTTGGCGGTAAAGCGGGTCTATAGGTCATAGTTCCTACTCGATCGAGGATTAAAAATGGGCCGATGAATCGAGGATTGAGCTTTCCTCTCTTTCCAAATCTCAAAACTCCTTTTCATGGAGCAACACGTAACAATACATGATCTCCTATATCGATTTTCATGTCCTTTCGATGAAGATCAGCATAACTCTTTTGTCGATCTTGTGAGGTTTTTATACGTTGTCGGATCGCTTGAATCTTTTTAGTAGTCATACGTACCAACTTCGGTCCCAACAATGTTGCTTCACCCACCTCATCCCAGCATACTGGAGAATGACACTTTCTTCCATACAACGCCTCAAATGGAGCCATGCCAATACTTGATTGATAACTGTTGTTGTAGGAAAACTCCACCAATGGTAAGAACTTGTCCCAACTTCCCTTGAAGTCAAGGACATAGAGTCTTAATAGATCTTCAAGAGTTTGAATCGTCCTCTCCATTTGCCCGTCTGTCCTAAGGATGATATCTTTGAGCTAAATCGTAAATCCGTGCCCATAGCTTTTTGCAAACTTACCCAAAATCTTGAAGTGAATCTTGGGTCTCGATAAGAAACTATGGATACTGGCATACCATGTAATCTTACAACCTCGTTTATGTACATACGAGAAAGGCGTTCAAGTGTATAAGTTTCTCGCATCGGTAAAAAATGAGCAGACTTGGTCAATCTATCAACAATGACCCAAATCACATCTATGCCTTGAAAAAAACCTTGGGAAGACCGGTAATGAAATCCATGGTAATGTGCTCCCACTTCCATTCTAGAATTTCAAGTGGTTGAAATGGACCTTTTGGTACTTGATGCTCCGCTTTGACTCGTTGACACGTTAGACACCTTGAGATAAACAGCGCTATCTCTCTCTTCATATTGCCCCACCAAAATGTATGTCGAAGATCATGATACATTTTGGTAATCCCAGGATGGATTGCAAACGGTGTGTTGTGCGCCTCCATCATGATTTTATACTTTAAATCAGGGTCGTTAGGAACACAAAATCTGGAGTTGACTTGAAGTATTCTTTCTTCATCGATTCTTGCTTCCGGCATAGTACCTTCTTGCACTTTCTTCCTCATACGCATCAGCTCCAGGTCTGTAGCTTGAGCAGCTTTAACTTTATCAATTAAAGTCGGTTCTACTCGTATATTTTCCATCATCACATGGGTCCCTGGAGTCTTTAACTCTATCTCCATCCTTCGCAAGTCACACAAAATGGGCCTTTGCGTTGACAATATCGCACTTGTACCCGCATATGATCTTCTACTCAATGCGTTAGCTACCACGTTCGCTTTTCCAGGATGGTATTGGATGGTATGATTATAATCTTTCAACAGTTCAAGCCAACGTCGTTGTCGCATGTTGAGTTCCTATTGAGTGAAGAAATATTTGAGGCTTTTATGATCCGTAAAGATATCCACTTTCTCCCCATACAAGTAATGCCTCCAAATTTTAAGTGTGAAAACAACAACTACCTACTCTAGATCACGAGTAGGATAATTCCTCTCATATTCTTTGAGTTATCTTGAGGCATAAGCTATGACTTTCCCATGTTGCATGAGAACACATCCCAACCTTTGCTCAAGCATCACCAGTAGATGACAAATCCTCCGAGGCAGTTGTATTGTCGAGCAGTCTTTGAAATGAGTCTCCTCTTGAGTTCTTGAAAACTCTTCTCACATTCTTCGCTCCAACCGAACTTTGTATCTTTCCGAGTCAGCTGAGTTAATGGAGTAGTGATTTGAGAAAATCCTTCCACGAATCTCAGATAATAACCACTAAACCGAAAAGCTACGTTTGATCATCGATTTAGGTTGCTCTAACTTTGAATTGCTTCAATTTTTTAGGGTCAACAGATATTCCATGACTTGGTACTACTTGCCCAAGGAATGCTACTTCCTCAAGCCAGAACTCGCATTTCTTCAACTTGGCATAAAGCTTGTATTCACGAAGCTTTTGGAGTATCAGCCTCAAGTGTTGCTCATGATCTTCATGGCTTTTGGAATAAATAAGGATGTCATCAATAAAGACAACCACAAAGTGATCTAAATATTCCTTGAATATTCGGTTCATCATATCTATGAAGGCAGCAGGAGCATTAGTCAATCTAAAGGACATGACTAGGAATTCATAATGCCCGTACCAAGTTCTGAAAGCCGTCTTTGGAATGTCATCGGTTATAATCTTTAATTGGTGATATTCAGAACGAAGATCAATCTTTGAAAATAATTTGGCTCCTTGCAACTGGTCAAACAGGTCATCAATACGTGGCAAAGGGTACCTATTTTTGATGGTGACATGATTCAACTCCCAATAATCAATACAAAGTCGCATACTCCCTTCTTTCTTCTTCACGAATAGAACAGGAGCACCCCAAGGAGAAGTATTAGGATGAATAAAGCCAATGTCTAACAATTCCTGTAGTTAGGTTTTTAACTCCTGAAGTTCAATAGGAGCCATTCGATATGGGGATTTGGAAATGGGTTTTGTACCGGGTTCAAGGTCGATACAAAATTTAATTTCACGCTCTGGGGGTAGGCTAGGAAGTTATTTAGGGAATACGTCAGAAAATTTATTAACAATAGAAATATCATTCAAAACTGACGTATTTTTGTTTAGATCCATGACATGAGCTAAGAAAGCTTGACATCCATTTTTTAATAAACGAATAGCTTTATGGCTTGAGATGACAGTGATTGATTTTAATGGTTTAGTTGCTTGAATTCGCATAATAGGTTGATTAGAAATATGAAAGCTAACAACCTTATGAAAACAATCAATTTTTGCATGATGAGTAGTTAACCAATCAATCCCTAGAATCACATCAAATGCAAGTATTTTTAATGAAATAAGATCGACATGTAATGTGAGGGTACCGATTTGAACCAAACAAGACTTATAAACAGTGGATGTAATGAAGGTTTCTCCCAACGGAGTTTCCACAGATAAGTCAAAGTCTAATTTCTCAGGAGGCAAATTTAATCGTTGAGCGCAAGTAGGAGAAATAAAAGAATGGGTAGAACCGGTATCAAATAACGTATAAACTTCGCTAGAGTTTATGATAAGCTTACCCGTGATGACCTTGTTCGGGTTCCTTATTTTTTGGGAGGTCACTACAAACGCTCTCCCTTGCACTACCGGCTTTGACTTTTTTGGGACGACTTTTGGTGCCTCCATCCTAGCTGCACTTGTCTTCGGTGAATGATAAAATAAGGCTAGGTGACCTTCTCTTCCATAATTATAACATGCTTTGGATGGCATCGCGTAGTTTGGACTGATGTGTCCCTCCCCTCCGTATTTGAAGCATATGATAGGTGGTCGTTCTCCTTCCTTAACAACGGATGCTGGTACTGACGTCTTTCCATCATTGTTGAATCTCCTCTTCTTGAAATGTCCATTCTTATTGTTTTTAGTAATGATTACCACCGAAGTGGTTACCATTTCTGGCCTGTTGATTCCTTCCACGCTTGTTGTCACCGCTTCGATGACTGCTCTCACTAGTATTATCATTTTGTCGGCTGCTTTCTCTTGGTTACGTTGACTCGTTATCGCGCTCCAATAACTGAGCCCTATTTACAACATCTAAATACAAACACAGTTTATGAGAAATTAGATATTGACGTATCTCGGGTTTCTAACCTCTTAGAAATATCCGCGTCATTCTCTCCTCATTATCAACCAAGTGAGACGTAAACCGGGACAACTCGGCAAACTTAGCTTCATACTGCGACACGGTCATATTGTTCTGCTCTAACTTGATGAACTCTACCTCTTTCATGTGACGAATACTCTCGGGAAAGTACTTGTCGTTGAATAGTTCTTGGAACTTTTCCCAAGACATCTTTAGTGTGGCAGGTTGAGTACATTTCACCGATTCCCACCAGTAATCTGCCTCTCCTCGCAACATAAAGGTGGGAAAGGGAACCTTTTGCTCCTCGGAGCATCCTAAGACATCAAATATCTTGGTGATCTACTTTATCCACGTCTCCGCCTTAAGTGGTTTTGGTTATCCAATAAACTCTGATGGTCCCAGCTCCTTGAACTGTTTAGCGGTGACCGTCCGAGAGTTTCCAGTGTTTCCACCTACATTTTGGACAGGAGTCTCTCTTTCCTGATGTTGTACGAATTGCAGAAAGCTCCTAAACATTCCGTCGTTCGCCATTTGGTTGGTGTTGTTGTTCAGGATTATTGCCTTCTTGATGGACATTATCCTGGGTGTTGATTTATGGTGACTCAACGGTCTCCTGTGCTCCATTGATATTCTCAACATTCTCGGATGTCATTTTTAAATACTACCACAAAACAAGGGTTAATTGACATGTAACATATTATCACTATACTCTGACCGACCAATTAAATATCAAATAAACTTAGGTAGGTCATACTAGCAAAGGAATTCCCCGTCTCTCCCCTCCTAGTTCTCGTCTCGCATCTTAGCCAGGGATCATATCCCTAAGCTTTGATACCAACTGTGACGCCCCCAAAATAGGTATACATCATCCATCTTGAGTCGCCAAATACATGGTCACAATACAAATAAAAACTTAATTATACAACATGAGTTGTGAGTTTTAATACAAATATTGTCTTCTAGACAATATACAAACTCAGTGGGGTCCTCATTACATTTATTATCACAGTATTTCACAGAATAGTGAGGACTACTAATGCTATAATCTGATCGCCACTTTGCCTCCCCGACTAGTCCCCTCGCTACGTTCTCATTTCTGAAGAGAACAATGAAAGCAAAAGGGGTGAGCTCAACTATCCTAGTAAGAAATATTATGACTAAGATGGTAAAATCAATACGCTTAGGGTTAAAACACGATTCAAAAGATTTTAATAAGAAAGCGACCTGTAATTTGATGATGAAGACGGTGAAATTTGTATGGATCGACAAATGCAACAAGTAATATAGATCAGTGAATAATTTTGTGTATCGCTTCCAACACGGCAAAGTCATTCTTGAGACAAATTAGCAAAACAATTCTAACTTCACAATTATCAATTTTTTATTAATCCTAATCTTATTAAACTAATCAATTCAATGGTTTTAAATTATAGAAACTAAGTGAATAAATAAATAAATTATAACAAAACAGTCACCAATATCAAAATCCTGAATTTCAAACAATTAATGGAGAATTAGACTTATGATTTTACCCTAAACTTTACTCTGATTTTCAAACCTTTATTCAAACTCAATTTAATATCCCAGTTTATTAATCAAGAACACGAACGTAGTAAGAGCCACCTCTCGATGCACTAATACCATATTAACATCAATCCACAATTAAGATAGAAATCAGTTAAACACCTAAATTAACCAACTCACTATATCTCTATGTGAACTGCAATTAAAGAAGGTTGAAGTTTAAGCTCTCTATAGGATTACATGTGATGTCAAGCGTATCTCTACCTTAACAATAATCAAAAATCTGCTATTGACAAAATTCCTGACACATGCTATATTAACTAGGTCTAGATTCGAATCTCCTCTCTCGATTCGCTTCAAATCCACAAAGAACTGTTGATCAGGCAATTCATAAATTCACACTCAAATTAACATAGATAAACTGAAAATATCTTATTGAATTGGAAATCAAAGTTATATAATCATCGTTTCGCCCAACGATCCATCAAAAGTCTAATAAGTAAACTAGTTCATAACAAATGAATTAAAAACTAAATAATTTGATGAAAACATCCTTCCAATTACAAATAAGACTAAAGAGAAGAAGAATAAAGAAAACCCTTCACGTAGCCTTGATTCGCAAACTGTCAGGACAATCTCCTCAAATTACTTCTCCAACGTTTGCTCTTGAATCCTCGAAATCGCTTCTTAAATTATGCTCTGTCAGTTGTATGATATATCTCTATCGATTCTCCAAACTCAGCATAAAAAGATATCAAATCAGCTCCACACTTCTCCTAATCCAACTCTAACTCCCCAAGTAAGAAAAACAAGTGGAGACCTCTAAACCTTTTCACACTCAACCACTCATCAATCAAAGACTCCCCTACACACACTCCTATTACTACCACAATACATCAATAATATTAGTTCCCAACATAGCCCATCTTCTATCCAAATAACAAAATTCGCCAAAGAATCTCGACGAAGCCACGCACCATCGCCACGTTACATCGCACGACAAAACAAGGCCCAAGCTCTCTCAACCCAAAGAATTTCTCGCTCAACTACTACGCGCCCATATGATAACACTACGTGTAGTCGTAAACATTCAAATTCCTTGAAATCTTCCTCCAATTGCCACATTTTGATTAAGCCCATGTATTATCCTGCAACAAGCAAACAACCTATCAAAAGTAACATGAAATTACCAAAGACTAACAATATATAAGCTAAACGAACATAAATCGTAGGTTAAAAACCTACTCATCAAATTCCCCCAAACTTAATCATTGCTTGTCCTCAAACAAAATGCAATGCAATGTACTAACAACTAACTACGAATCCAGAATTAAGATAGAAAATATGATTCGCTCATACGGCATCAGAAAAACATATAATCACATTATACTTCATATCAAAATCATTCAGCACTTTCTATCAATCCATACATCTTACCCTGTTATAACTAATACATTGTGTGTACAACACTCATGTCAACTGATATTGAATCAAATTTAGTTACATAACCAGTTTCTTATCAGGAATCATACAACATAAACTAAAAAAAAATTCCAAAAACAAACCTATTCTAGCTTAGCTCAAACAATTACAATGATTCAAGTTCGGAATAGGGTATTCATGCTCACTTCTTTCGCACCATTTTTCCTTTCTTTTTTTTTTTTTTTTTTTCATTGATTGACGGGGCTTTCACCCTTATTTTTCCGCCTTTTCTTTCTTTCATCAACTTTTTTTTTATAGATGGTCAGGTGAGTGCTTTTACGCCCCATCTCACGCTTGTGTTTATGGGGAGTATTTCTTCTCAACCCACCACAAGACTCAACTAATTCTCAATATTTTCTTCTTTTTTTTTAGCTTATATACCCCGCCTTCCCCCAAAACTTAGGTTAATGCTATCTCCGTCATTCTTTTCGTTTATACTAGCACTATCCTTTAGAAAATTGTTATGTAACAATTTGAACCAATCCCTTAACACAAATGTTATTAACGTGCTATCCTTATTATACTAGTTTCAAGCAGAACAAGATCCACATCATAATAGAACCCGCATCAAGATTCTTATACTTAGTAATATACTTGTTCATACCATTTCGGGCCATCATTGGCCAATCACATATACAATCTAATAATTGGATTCATGCAACTATATGCCCACGGTAATTTTAATTATTATTATTTTTTTTAATTGGATTAAAAAGCATGAAACAGGACCCCCCCCCAAACTTAAAACAAGTAATGACCTCATTACGCCAAAATAAGTCAAAGAAAAGTATGAGGCCTTCCCTGTAAATGAGTTACTGCTCATCATCATCCTCTGGAAGATATACAAGCATATTGGGAGGATTGGGCATGACAATTGGAGGTGCAGATGGATTACATCGGGAAAATGCATCAGCAAGTGTGTTAAATGCATTTGCATTGTACTCATGCATTAAATCTTGACGTTGAGCCAACCAAAGAAATTGATTCCTTGAAGTCCCTGTGGTGGCTCCCGCTTTGTTCCACTGCCACCGGGGTGAGGGTCATTTGATCATAATATAGCCTTCACCGTGTGGATGTGATCTCCCCTTCCCAAGCCTTATACTTCTCAATTGTTGCATGATCGATGATAGCCATGGGGTGTTGGATAGGTTCAAGAGGGTTGCCACTACACTCCCTTTTACTAACACAAGTCGTTGATTAAGAATCCATGCAACAACCCACCAAAGAGTGCTCCCACAGAGAAGCACCTTGGGCCAATGGACTCTTGAATACATTCTCCCACATCGACATTATAGAAAGCAATTGAGTTGTCCAAATGGAAATGGTGGTGTACAATTCCATACAATAACCGAACTCGTGCCTTAGTGACTTTCGATTGCGATGGCGCGAGGGCATTAATCGAGCACATATAAACGCATACCAAGCTTTTCCATATCGACTAAGGGCGTAATGTGGAAACTTATCTTTTCATTTGTTCCAGCTTGAATAGCCCATTGAGTTCCGGTGTTTGCATAGTCGAACAATCAACTCGCTCTAGCTCGCAAGTCATCTTCATATCTATCATCTTCCTAAAGTGCCTCTAACCCAAAATACTCATTAATAGCATCGGCAAGTGAAATGCCACCGGTTTCCCAGAACCATGACTACATGATTGATATGCTCCATTGCATTTGGCGTAAAACTCTTTCACTATGTTAATTGTCACCGAAGTGGTTGTTCACCAACCAAAACCAATTCCACTCCACAATTTGCAAAAGCCATGTCGCCATCCAAATTAGCATTCGCTTCAACCCACGCTCGAGCACCAATGTTTTCTTGTTGATGGTTGTCTTGAATCGATCAATGTCCTCCTCTCACTAACAAACCTAGTGTGGTCATATTGAGGCTTAGCAAAGGAGGAGGATGGACGTTGTTTTTTGTTGGATGACATGGTGGTTTATGGAGTGGATGGGTTCAAGGTTTGGTTCGTGTTTTATCGAATAAATTGGTGGGTGAGCTAAGTTTTTCCCCCAAACTTAGGGTACTTAGTGTAATCTTGCAAGCCAAACTATGGAAACAAACACCAATACCCAATTTTGTCTACTTACTTGATATTCGGATCGAGGAAGATGAGCAAGCAAGAGGTGAGATGTAATTCCTCATGCTTAATCGACTTCTCTGTTGGAATATGTTTCCCCAAGTGATTGGTTGAAGGTATGTAATGGATGTAGTGGAGAGTTCATATGAATTAGGAGAGTGAAGTTTGGAGTTTATATAGGTGAGGAAATTCCAATGTGAATTGAATACTAGAAGATGAAAGGTGAAGGGGTAGCCATGGAGTAGAAGTTGAAGAGGATAAGGAGTTATGAGATGTTGTCATGCTTGGTGATTTTAATGAGGGTGGGAATTTGAAGTAGTGGAAGAGAAGTGGTGGAATTTTATTAGGTGAAGGAGTTTGATTGGTTTAAGGAGAGGCAAGGTATCGATTTTAGACGTGGGCGCCTGGGACATTAACGTAGCGTGGCCCGCGCTGCAATATAGGAGGAGACAACGCGATCAGCGCTATTGAGTCAGGAGTTTTGCAATAAGTCGTCACATTTTGTAATGGTTGGTGGAGGCGCCCGCGCTTAGTGGGTCAAGATCTCGTCTAATTGGCACCTGCGCCTTCTACCGGTTGGTTCAAGCCGCCAATAGCCGTTTATTAAAGTAAATAAGCCCCAATACCGCATGGTCTCGACTGTTTCGTAGTCTAGTAGCACGCCCGCCACGCGCCGCTTATCGAAGAGCGCACCTCCACGCAGATGGCGTGATGGCGTAATGTTTTCTTCTTCCTACAAATCAATACAAATTTACGTAAAATTCAACGAAAATTAATTTCCTATATAAAAAAAAAAAATAAATAAGAAAACAAAAGTGTAGAATATGGGTCAGCTTCCTCCCAAGTAACGCTTAGTTTTAACGTCAGAAGTCTGACGATGACTCTCGTGTCACCGAGCATCGGCTAGGTAATGTTGTCACAGATCCCGCCCGCCTTTCGCCCTAATACTGCTTTATCCGTTGACCGTTGACCTTGAATGTCTCCATTGGGTTTCGGCTTTAGAGTTCAACTGCGCCATGTGGAAACACAATTTTTATGGTATATGGTCCTGACCATCTTGATTTCAAATTTTACCGGGAACAACCACAAACGAGAGTTGAACAATAATACCGATTGCCCCAATTTGAAAGTTCTGGGCATAATTTTCTTTCGTGCCACTTCTTGACATTCTCCTCAGATAGTTTAGCTGCTCGTAAGCCCGGAGTCGTGTCATCTCTAGCTCTGCTTAGTTGTAACAACCTCTTTTCCCCACAAACCGCTTGGGTCGAAGTTTAGTTTCGAATGGCCCAAGAGGCCTTTGTCAGAAGCTCGATCGGTAGGTGATGTGCCTTTTCATACACTAGTTGGTATGGTGACATTCCTATTGGCGCCTTATAAGTAGTCCCAGATGCCCATAAAGGCCATCCAACCAAAGTGACCAATCTTTCCGACTTTGGATTTATGACTTTTTCCAATATTTTCTTAACTTCTATTTGACACCTCACCGGCCCATTCGCTTTGAGGGTGATATGTCAGAGCCACCTTGTGGTTAACTCCATACTTAGCCAAAAGAGCAAAGAAAAGCTTTGTTGCGTAAGTGACTACCTTCGTCACTTATTATTGCTCTTATGCGTACAAACCTCGTGAAAATATTTTTCTAGAGGAATTTGAGGACCACCTTGGCATCGTTAGATGGTAGTGTTTGCAACTTCACCCATTTCGAGACATAGTCATCATGAAAGCGTAATATACTGATTGCTCAAAGACGATGGGAATGGTCCCATGAAATCGATGCCCCATACATCAAAGATTTCTACTTCAAGAATTGTTTGTAAGGGCATCTCATTCTGTTTTGATATGTTTCCCACCCGTTGGCATCTATCAAATGTTTTCACAAATTGGTGGGCGTCTTTGAATAATGTAGGCCAATAAAACCCGGATTGAAGCACTTTTGTCGCGGTGCGCTCACTCCCATAATGTCCACTATATGCCGATGAGTGGCATTCTTGCAGTATGTTTTGGACTTCACTGTAGGGGATACATCGTCGAATCATCTTATCGGCAAGACCGCTTGAATAGATACGGCTCATCCCACATGTACCACTTGACGCCATGAAGAAACTTTTTTTCGTTGTCGTAAGATCCGGGGAGCATTTTGCTTACTACATAATTCATGAAGTCTCGTGATACCACGAAAATTCTGATTCAACCCAAATAGTTGCTCATCCGGAAATGACTCGCTGATCGCGATCTATCTTCATCCTTTTTCTTCTGATTTTCCAAATTTGATAAATGGTCAAGAACTTGATTCTCCGTCCCTTTCTATCTTTAATTTCTAAATCAAACTCTTGGAGTAGGAGAATCCATCAGATAAGGCGTGGTTTTGCATCTTTTTTCGCTATTAGGTACCGAATCGCCGAATGGTCCGTGTAGACTATTACCTTAGTCCCGATCAAGTACGCCCGAAATTTGTCAAAAGCGTACACCACTGCAAGCAATTCTTTTTCTATGGAAGTGTAATTCATTTGAGTCTCTGTGAGTGTTTTTCTTGCATAGTATATGGCGTGAAACACCTTGTCTCGCGCCTTTTGATTCAAAATGTTTTCAACCGCAGTAGTCGCCAGATCACACATAAGCTCGAATGGCATTTTCCAAATTCCAAATGCGACTATCACGGGTCAGAGTTAATTTCTCCTTCAACAATTCAAACGCGACTTGCATTCCGCAGAAAGCTAAAAGTAGCATCCTTCTCTAAAAGACCGCATAGAGGTTTTACAATCTTAGAGAAGTCTTTTATGAACCTCCCAGAGAACCCAAAGATGCCCCGTAAAACTTCTAATACCCTTAATCGAGCCTCTATGGAGGTAGTTTTTCGATCGTGTCCAACTTTGCCTTGTCCACCTCCAACCTTGAGCCGACACCTTATGGCCCAATATTATGCCCTCTTCAACCATGAAGTGGCATTTTCCCAATTTAGTATGAGGTTTGTATCCTTACACCGCCGCAATACCATGACCAAATTCTCTAGGCAAGTATCAAAATTGTTCTCTATAGACCGAGAAATCATCCATGAAGACTTCAACATTCTTCTCCACCATATCTCAAAAAAATAGCCATCATACACCGTTGAAAGTTGTGGTGCGCCAGATAGCCCGAATGACATCCTCCTCCGAACGCAAATGTGCCGTAAGGGCATGTAAATGTTGTCTTTTCTTGATCCTCAGGAGCGATGGCGATCTGATTATATCTCGAGAATCCATCCAATAAATAGTAGAACTCATGTCCCGCTAACTCGCTCAAACATTTGATCGATAAAAGGTAGCGGAAATGATCCTTTCGTCGTTTTTATTCAATCTCCTATAATCGATGCACACCCTCCAACTCACATCGTCCTTATTGGAATTAACTCATTGTCCTCATTCTCAGATCACCGCTATTCCCCTTTCTTCTAAGACACAATGAATCGGACTTACCCATTTATCGTCGAAAATTGGATATATGACACCGCAAGATCCAATAATTTCAGAATTTCCTTCTTGACCACTTCCTTCATGATTGGGTTAAGTCGACGTTGATGCTCCACCGATGGACTTGCATCATCCTCCATCAGAATCTTGTGCATGCAAAATGATGGGCTAATACCTTTTATATCCGCAATCGTCCATCCAAGTGCTGATTTATGATCCCTAAGCACCCTCAACAACTTTTCTTCCTGCAATTCATTAAGTGCAGCAGAAATAATTACAGGTAAAGAATTTGAATTGCCTAAATACGCATACCTGAGATGTTTAGGGAGTGGCTTAAGTTCCAATGTTGGTGGCTCTTCCAATGATGGTTTCAATTTTTCTGCAACTCGCCTCTCTGCAGCAAAGGTTCAAATGGTGCTCAAATCGCTAACTCGTGGCAATGAGTCTAGCATCTATAATAAGTCCACAAATTCTGGGTCATCTTTTTCTTCATCCCCCAATAAGGTTGTTTCTAATGGATCGTTGATCAAACTCTTGCTCATATCTTCACTGGTAATTTGCTCAATTAAATCCATTTGAAAACACTCTTCCTCGTCCGTAGGATATTTCATGGCCTTGAACACATTAAATTTTATTTCTTGGTCTTGGACTCTCATAGTAAGTTCTCCTTTTTGCACGTCTATGAGTCTCCTTCCCGTGGCTAAGAAAGGTCTCCCTAAGATGATCGAGATGTTCTTATCTTCATCAAAATCCAGAATGATAAAGTCCGCAGGGAATATAAATTTATCCACTTTAACCAGAATGTCCTCTACAATACCTCTCGGATATGTAACTGACCTATCTACCAACTGCAATGAAATATTTGTAGGCTTTGGCGTGGGCAAACCCAATTCTGAGTATACGGACAATGGCATTAGGTTTATACTCGCCCCAAATCACATAAACATTTGTTAAACGACATTTTTTTGATCGTGCATGGGATAGTAAAACTCCCCGGGTCTTTGAGTTTTGGTGGAAGCTTCTTCTGTAACACCGCACTACACCTCCTCGTTAGTGCCACCGCTTTGATTCTTCCCATTTCTTCTTCCTCGATGTAATTCCTTTCATAAACTTCGCATAACTCCTCAAGATTTGCTCCGTGGCCTCTGCGAATGGGATGTTAATCTGGAGTTTCTTGAACACGCCTAAAAACTTTGCGAATCGCTTATCCGATTTCTATTTTTGGACCCTCTCATTAAAATCGGCGGTGGAGGACAAACAATCGACCACTATTTAACTTGGTTTCTTAGTTTTGTTCCCTCATCACATTCATCGCCAAACCTCTTCCTCCTGTGTTCATTGACTTTTCGCACTATTCCCACCGAGATGTTTTCCACTTCTCAACGAATCGCTTGACATCGCTCCCCGATTACCCTTAGGATTTCTCTCGGTGTTGCTAGGTATTGTTCCTTGTGGTCTATTATTCAATGCCAACGCAATTTGACCTATCTGATTCTCTATATTTTTGATAGCGATCGCTTGATTCTTCATAGCCAAATCATTGCTAGTCATGTGCCTTGCCCATATTTCTTCCCCATCGGATTTCCTGTCCTGCTGTTGAACCTGTTGTGGCTAACTATGAAAACCAGGGGGATATGATTGTTGTGGAGCTTGAGTTTGCTGATTATTGCTCCATGAAAGGTTTAGGTGGTTCTTATTCCCCTGTTATAGGTGTTTTGCTAAGTATTTTGCGGAATTCTATTGTAGTTGCCTATGAACCGAATCGGATGTCGGATTTATCAGACACCGATCCGCTTGATGATCACCCGCACACAATTCATACATACTACCATAACCTCATCGAACTTGTTGAACTTGAGCCCCACACATCGATTTACCCTCTCATTCATCGATCAAACTTCATGGATAAGTGCAAAAAGTCGTGGTTGTATAGTCAAGTATCCATCTAATTCCAAGATCCCAAATTACTTTGCTCGTCATTCTTGATGTGGGCCACATCGTAGTTATTTGTCGCCATTGTTTCTATCAAATTGATGCATCCTCGTAACTTTAGCCATGAATGCACCACCCGATGCCGCATCAATGCCGGTTCTCGACATTTCCATGTAGCCCGTTATAGTAGGTGTTCATTTGTAACCACTTGGGCAATCCATGATGTGGGCACTTTCTCGAGTAATTCAGATATCTCTCCCATGCCTCATATAGTGACTCCCCATTCTCACGCTTCAAACATTGTGATGTCATTCCTCATTTTCGCAGCCTTTCACCGGGGGGAAAAATTTTGGCAAGAAATTTTTGAGCCAAATCCTCCCAACGAGTGATCGAACCCGCCAGAAAGAATGTAACCAACTCTTCGCTTTGTCCCAGTAAGTGAATGGGAACAAGCAAAGTCTTATCGCCTCATCCGACACCCCATTGTACTTGAACGTGTCGCACATTTCCGTAAAACCGATTAAATGCTCATTCGGATCATCATTTGCCATTCCCCCAAAACCGATATGAGTTCTCATCATCATCCGAATGGTCCTGTGCTTTATTTCAAAAGTGTTCGCAGCTATTACAGCCTAGTAATGCTCGATCACGCAGATCACCACCCTAGGTGTGGCAAAACCCTCAACGCTTTCTCTCTCTTCTACCATCGCTCCTTCCTTATCGTAATTTTCAATTGCTCTCGCTTCCTCAATCCACTTACTCAACTTTTGGAATCGTCTTCATCAATGTCGCCCCTCAAAAGGAAGCAAGTCCGATGTTTAGATCGTGTTTGCATAAACCAATGTCAAAAACTCAAATAGAGAAAACAAAATAAAATGTTTAAGTAAAATCGACTAATTAAACCGATATCGTAAAAAAAAACATTAAAATCTCTACTAAATTGTCCCTTTAAATTACGCCCCAAAAACTTGTTGGGTAAAATCAATACGCTTAAAACATGCAAGTGTACATGGTCAACAAGTAATATAGAAGTGAATAAAGTATCATTCCCATGAAGACAAATTAGCAAGAATTCTAACTTCACAATTATCAATTTTTTATTAATCCTAATCTTATTAAACTAATCAATTCAATGGTTTTAAATTATAAAAACTAAGTTAATAAATAAATAAATAAATTATCACAAAAACAAATACCAATATCAAAATCCTAATTTCAAACAATTAATGGAGAATTAGACTTATGATTTCACCCTGAGCTTTACTCTGATTTTCAAACCTTTATTCCAACTCAATTTAATATCCCAATTTATTAATCAAGAACACGAACGTAGTAAGAGCCACCTCTCGATGCACTAATACCATATTAACATCAATCCACAATTAAGATAGAAATCATTAAACACCTAAATTAACCAACTCACTATATCTCTATGTGAACCGCAATTAAAGAAGGTTGAAGTTTAAGCTCTCTATACGATTACATGTGATGTCAAGCGATCTCTACCTTAACAATAATCAAAAATCATATCGACAAAATTCACGACACATGCTATATTAACTAGGTCTAGATTCAATCTCCTCTCTCGATTCCTTTCAAATCCACAAAGAACTGCTTGATCGTGCAATTCATAAATTCACACTCAAATTAACATAGATAAACCGAAAATATCTTATCAATTGGAAATCAAAGTTATAAATCATCGTTTCCCTAACGATCCATCAAAAGTCTAATAAGTAAATTAGTTTATAACAAATGAATTAAAAACTAAATAATTTGTTGAAAACATCCTTCCAATTACAAATAAGACTAAAGAGAAGAAGAATAAAGAAAACCCCTTCACGTAGCCTTGATTCGCAACCGTTGTGACAATCTCTAAAAATTACTCCTCCAACGTTTGCTCTTGAATCCCCTGGAAATCGCTCTTGAATTATGCTCCGCGTTGTTTGATATATCTCTATCGATTCTCCAAACTCAGCATAAAAAGATATCAAATCAGCTCCACACTTCTCCTAATCCAACTCTAACTCCCCAAGTAAGAAAAACAAGTGGAGTCCTCTAAACCTTTTCACACTCAACCACTCATCAATCAAAGACTCCCCTACACATACTCCTACTACTACCACAATACATAAAGAATATTAGTTCCCAACATAGCCCATCTTTTATCCAAATAACAAAATTCGCCTAAAGAATCTCGACGTGAATAAGCCTACAAGGCCATGTTATCACGCGACAAGCAAGCTGCCAAGCTCTCAACCCAGTAAATTTCTCGCCCAAGAATTTCCTCACCGCCATTCCATACAAAGACAGCTCTCCCCACGCCTATGTAGTCGTAAACATTCAAATTCCTTGAAATCTTCCTCCAATTGCCACATTTTGATTAAGCCCATGTATTATCCTGCAACAAGCAAACAACCTATCAAAAGTAACATGAAATTACCAAAGACTAACAATATATAAGCTAAATGAACATAAATCGTGGGTAAACCTACTCATCAATCAATCCAACATAAATCGAGGTTAAAAATGCCTATTTATCATGTCGGAGAATGACAAATACTTGGACCAGAGTTAGTAGAACAAACTGCAGACGTGGTGATAGTGAAAAGAGCCCGACTAGTAGCAGCTCAAGATCGCTAAATAAAGTACGCAGACTTGCATCGGCAGGACCGAGACTTTAAAGTTGGCAGTTTCGTATTCTTGAAGGTATCTCCATGGAAGGGAAAGATCTATTTTAACAAGAAAGGAAAAATGAGTCCAAGATTCATGGGACCGTTTGCGGTACTGAAGCGAGTGGGCGAGGTGGAGTACAAAGTTACATTACCACCCGAGTTGGAGCACATCCATAACGTGTTTCACATATCCGTGTTGCGTCCGTACAAGCCCGACTACAAGCATGTGATTTCTTATGAACTTATTCAAGTGGAAAAAAACTTAGCGTATGAAGAAATTCATGTCCAAATACTAGATAGGAAAGAGCAAACCTTGAGAAATAAAGTTATTTCCTCTGTAAAAGTGCTTTGGCGTAACAATGATGTTGAGGACGCAATGTGGGAGTTAGAAGATAGGATGATGAGGGATTATCCCCATCTATTTGTGTAACCTTGTAGCAATTCCGGGATGAAATTTTTATAAGGGGGGGGGGGGAGGATGTAATACCCGAGAATTTCCACATCTTATTAAATGAATATACTATTGGAAATGAATATTTATTTGAAAAATAAATATTGATGTGCTGTGAAATGAATAATTCAACTAAGTTGATTTGAATTTATGCGAATGTGGACTATGATGAGAATTGTGAAATGCCTTGTGTGGCATAATGTGAAATGAGGAAATTCACTATGTTAGTTAAAAGAGAATTAGGAAAATTAATCGTGTATGATCATGTGATTTCATATAAGGAATTAATACACTCTTAGATTACCAATATCACTCGTGTGGACATTAATTCATGTCGTGTAAAACTAGTATGGCAATGGAGGTTGATACTGACTTAAAGCTAAACCAGTTTGACACGGTCAGGGTACGGCGCATCTACGCCCTCCCAGCAGTACAAATTGGCACAGCTGCGCTAGTGGTTAGTTGGAGAAAATTAATTTTCTTCTGTAGCAATGAAATGGAACACTTATGTGATATGTGTGATATTAATAAAGCATACGATATGTGTACATTTTAATGACATGGAGTACCTAATACTACAATGAAATCCCATGTAGTTGTAATACAGAAATAATTAAATATCTGTGTATTCTAGAAACTGGGAAAAGAAATTAAATGTTTAAATAAACATTAATATTAAATAATGTTATAATGTGGTTATGTGAGTAGTAAAAATAAATATAGGGAATACCCGGACAATAATGCCTAACTGCGATATTTTATTATGTTTATTTAATGTACATAGATTACATGATGTGAGTATATACGTTTTCTTTAAATTCCTAATATGGTAACAATTGCACCTTAATATTACATTATGGGAATTAAAAGGACCAAACCAAGCCTTAGTTACTAAAGTTACCGAGATATTTTCTAATGTCCCAAATTAAGTGTCACAAAGTACAATTAATAGTGACTTGAAGCTAAAATACGTAACTTCCAAATGGCTAAGTGTAGGTGATGATGGCTAGGCCTTTGGGTGGTTGGCCAACTCTCAATTAACTAATATATTCTTCCATTACACCATGACCCCAACCTTAGTGTAATGCCAATGTCTAGTCCAAGCTTTCTCTATAAATACAAGCTTAAATTCAGATTTTGTGATTGCTAGAAGTTTTTTGATAGTCTCATTGGAGAGTATGAGTGGCTAAGCTACTATATAAGCATACTCAGAGTGTAGAAGGTCCAATTCAAGCTCAAGAAGGTATAAATTATAACTATGTTCTTGAAATTGGTCTAGTTTAGTTCTTGAATTCATATGTCAATTGATATGAATTAACATGTTATAATGTGTTTAAGAAGTTTACTAAAATGTATGAACTCTTTAATAATGGTTTAGTACATGATTGAATAATACTCTACAAAACAGAGTCTGCTTACTGCATCTGAACTCGACGTGGCTCAGTTGCGCCCTGTTTGTACTAGGGTGCAGCGCAACTACGCCGTACCTCAGAATTAGTTTCTGATTTCTGTTATGCTACATGTTGTCAAATTGGTACCCTGACTTATATATATATATACCTAAAAAGGGGTATAGAATGAGGTATAAGGTTCTCCTGTGTAGTATGAAGTTTCCAACATGATTTAGTAGAAGATCTTTAACAAGGACTTTAAGTTTTGAAAACAAACTTTGTCAAAGTTCATGTTCTGTAGATTTTGAGCTTAGTAGTCTACACACATGACTGATTTCACACATAAATGAGCATGATATATGATTCATAGTTCCTTTGTTCATGACCACCTTATTAGGCTTTGTGTTAGAGAAGTTTTTTAAGAAAAAGCTTAGTATAGTAAGTTAACATATCTGACTACTACATGATTTATTATCTGATCGTGCGAGCATGTTAACATGACTTGACTACATATGATTAGAGCCTTAAAATTATCTTGTATGTGTTAAATTGCAATGTTCAAGTTTAAAATGGTTTCAAAAGCAAACTTGAACATATTTTCAAAATCTAGTTGCATCACATGAATATCTAGATTCTAAAGGGTAAAGATGTCATGTTATGTCTATAATATCCCTATACAAGATCCATATGTATTGAACATGATGATAACTAAACCAAATATGAGTTTAAAGTATGATTCGAAGTGTTAGACATTGATAATTGTGAATAAGCAATACGAATACGATAAGCATGAGTATTAACAAAATGTATGACATCATTATGTATACTTATGGCCAAAGTTATAAAGTGTGGTGGTTTTATGACCTTTTAAGCTTTAAATTCATGGAAAATCATAAGTTAAAACTTGTAGAGAATGAACTCAAGAATGGTCATGTGCTATATGGAAGCTTCTAACGTGCACGTATGTTAAAGTATAAGTGTAGTGGTATGTTAGAGTGGGACTGAAAATTGAAAGTGCAAAGCTTAACCTTAGTTTGTCCAGGGGACAGCGCAGCTGCGCCGTCCTTAAGTGTAACGACCGAGAAATTTGAATTTATTGTAAAATAATTTTATTTAAATAAATAATGAATAAAAAAATTTATATGTTATTATTATGTGTTAGGAAGATGAATCTTGTTCTATAGCCTAGATATGTCGGAACGTCGTAGTATGTTGGCTACGTGAAGGAATTAAAGTGTTTAAATTTCCAAGATGAAAATAAAAGCTTTTCAATAAATTTTTCAAAAAACACTATTCACAGATTTTTGCTCGGGAATTATTTTTGAACTTCCGAGAAATATGTAATGATAGAATATCAAGGGAAGATGGATTATGTAGTAATAATCACTATAAGAAACAGGCCTATCTATGACCAATAATATCAGCGACCGCTATATCCGGTCGCTGAGAATAGTATTAGCGACCGCTATCTGTGACCGCCATGAATTCTAGTCTCAAGTTACTATCAGTGACCGCATGCGGTCGCTGATCGATCGCTGATCGATCGCTGATATGAATTTCCCTCCCAAAAATTGGTGCCAAAATTTTGCGCGACGACTAATCTATATTACCGACTGTAAGTGGTCGCTGATATGTCCACATCATTTAAATTAGCGACGGCACGCGGTTGCTGATTCTTATAAACTTAATCAGGTTTAGCAGTTCGCTCGATCAGTACTGAAGAGAAAAAATATAGGGAGAAATAGACGAGAGGGAGAAGAGGGAGTACGGGGAGAAGAGAAGAGGGAGGAAGACTGTTATTGCCGGCCGACGCCTTCACCACCAACATCGTCGGCCGACGCCTTCACCACCTAAATTAAACTATTTTTTCTGTTATTGTGTATTGAATGGCCATGATTTGTTTTTCTGAAGATGTGAATGTGTTGATGTTCTGCTTCTAGATGCCATTTGCTAGAATTTTTTCTAATGTTGTCTTGATTATTTATATAATTCAGTTTAATTTGGGTTTAATTTGGGTTTGACTGCATATCCAAATAGGTTTGACTGTTTATAACTTTGAAATGTGCTAAACAGTAGTATATATATTTAATTTATTCATTTATTGTTATTGAGCTTGCATTTTCACTCGTCTAGTGGTTAAAGTGAGACTAATAATAAGGCAGAAAATGGGCACTCCATTTTTTCTCAAGGCCATGAATCCCAAAAAAGAACTTCATACTGCGGGACTGACACTGATATCTATATTGACTATTGTGACGCCCCCAAAATTAGGTATACATCACCCATCTTGAGTCGCCAGATACATGGTACAGAATTTAAATACAACTTAATAATAAAATTGTCGTGTACAATACGATAAAACATAAACTGTGAGTTTGAATACAAATATTGTCTAATAGAGATTATACAAACTCAAAAGGAGTCCTCATTACAATTATTATCACACTATTTCACAGAATAGTGAAGACTACTAATGCACCATCTAGGACCATCACTCTGTTCCCCTAACTAGTCCCAAATACGCTCTCATTTCACAAAGAGAACAAAGAAAAGAAAGGGTGAGCTCAACTAGCCCAATAAAAAATATTATGACTAAGATAATGCAGAATAATTTATCGTTAGCCTTCAACAGTGTTAAACTGATAAAATATAACTATCAAGTTTAACTGCAGCGGAACAATCAATCCATTAGAAGAGTCAAGTAGGGAATAAAATCTACTATCTTCTATGATTTAAAAGGTTTTTCATCACTTTTATCGCTGGGACTCAGCTTAATAAATAATCCACATCATCAAATCACCCCTGCACTACGGCCAAGGATATTCTTTAGTATTACGACCACAAATTATCCATGCACTAGGGCCAAGGACATTCGTGTATTCATTAATGGTCATGATCATGCCAACAACTGTCCATCAATGCACTACGGGCCAATGAGGAATTTTATCACATCATTTGTAACATTACGGTCATGCTTACACCGAATAATCTCTGGTCATAATCATACCAAGTCCATCTATGCACTACAGGCCACAGATGACTTTCAACAAAATATAAACATGAAGATGATGACAATGATATAAGAATTCAATAAAACAAGTTCAAGAATTAATTTATCTAGGAACTGATAACGTCCAAATTGTCAACATGATACTGCTTTGTAGAGTAAAATTCAAGAATGCTCAAAAGAATATTTCCATGAAAAGATACTGGATGAAGCGCAAATATCAAACATATTCCACTAATTACATGGGTATAGAAGTCAAAGTTTTAACCAACTGAGTATAATAAAGAATGGAATAAAAAAAGAAATCACCATGCATGTGATAGATCGCATTGCATGACGAAAGTTATTCCAAATGTAATAATAAAGGATGGAACCAAGTCCCATGAAACGCATGCATGTGATATTCTGACGAGAATAATAAATAATGGAACCAGTCCGCATAAAACGCACGTATACATAATATTCCAAGAAATAATAAATAATGGAACCGGTCCCGGCAGAACGCATTGCATGTGGATATTCCGACGTAATAATAAAGAACGGAATATTGAAAGAATGTCACCATGTATAGGGTAGCTCACAGATATCTGAGTTATTCCAATGAATAATAATAAATAATGGAATAATGTAAGTTCTCTTCATGAATACAAAAGAAATAATACCCCTTACCGTAAAAGAAACTTAATATAAGAGTAGGGAAGTAGCAGAATACTTTTCTATAGGTTCTCTTATAATTCTCTCTCTAGAGTTTCAGTGAATTCGTAAGAAATAATGAAGGAACGAGCTTCTATTTATAGAAGAATGGACGGCATAGTAACTAACTTATGAACGGTCCAGATTGATTTACTTTTAAATGGACGATCCAGATTGGTTTACTATTAAAACTTAAAACAACGGTCCATACTGATTTACTATTAAAACTTTAAACCAATGATCCATATTGATTTACTATTATATCTTCCACCAGCGGTCCATATTGATTTACTATTATATCTTCAACCAACGGTTTAAAAAATTAGCACATCTCCTCATGGAATAATATTGTACCCAAAAATGATTTGGACCGAAAATAAATATATCTCGGGTGAATAGTACCCCATGAATAGTAACTCGTGAATAGTAACTCGTTAATAGTAACTCGTGAATAGTAACTCATGAATAGTACTCTGACACGAAAAGTGTCCCGAATACCCAATTGAACAATATATCCTCCAGACATCAATTATACTAACACAAATAAGTCCAACACAATGGAACTATAGAATTCATCTTTAATCAACACGAACATATTCATCATTAATATTATAATTCACAATATTTAACAACCAGGTCGTTCCCAGGAAAGAGGGGGCTTTCCGATAAGGATTTCTCCTTATTGGCGCTCAATTAGGTGACCAAACCTCTCCTTGACAGAACTTCTAGACATTGTCAATATTGCAAATAATAATATAAATAACTTTTTCGTCTCAATTATTTATTTAATAATATATCATATAATGCGTATGATATCAGAACAATAATTGAATCAATAATATGAGAAATATGATGCGTGAATTATCGTGTAGCAATAATTGAGTATAGCTTAGTGACTTCTCACGTAAGCATCAATAATCAATACCGTGTGCCATCGCATAACTACGCCGTATTATTGTACTTTTACTACCGTGTAGTTCAATGCTTTAACTTGAACACCTCCGGCCAAGTTATTTTTATAAAGTATTTTGTCGCTTTCTCAATCCGACAATAATTCCGTTGAGGGTCCACTAATGATTGTGCCGTTGTACGAATATTCCCTGTTAAAACAAATATTCCTCGACCAATCGAATATTATATAAAAACTTGCGTACTTTGCAAAATTTATAAATATTACCCACAACTATAACATTATATCAAATCAATACCATAATATTAAAAAATATAATTCGAAAAAATTATTCTTTATTCATAAAAGTTGGTGTCTTACAACCTCCCCTTCTTATGAAATTTTATCTTCGAAATTAGGGTAAATACCTGGTATGTCGAAGAGATGAGGATACCTTGATTTCATCTCAGATTCTAACTCCCAAGTCATTTCCTCCACATCGTGGTTTCTCCACAAAACTTTGACTTGAGGTATAACCTTGGAGCGTAGAACATTATCCTTCTTATCAAAGATTTTAACAGGTAACTCTTCATACGTTAAATCTTCCTCTATCTCATCTAGTTCTAACTCAATAATGTGGTTTGGGTCTTTCACATATTTACGTAACATAGATATGCAAAAAATATTATGAACACGAGACATACTTGGCGGTAAGGCGAGTCTATAGGCCACAGTTCCCACTCGCTCAAGAATTAAAAATGGGCCAATAAACCGAGGATTGAGCTTTCCTCTCTTTCCAAATCTCGTAACTCCTTTCCATGGAGCAATACGTAACAACAC
The DNA here is from genome assembly GCA_020205605.1 of Panax ginseng. Lineage (NCBI taxonomy): Eukaryota > Viridiplantae > Streptophyta > Magnoliopsida > Apiales > Araliaceae > Panax > Panax ginseng. The sequence goes on from CM035150.1 coordinate 64,420,580, forward strand.
ATGATCTCCAATATCGAAATCTACGTGCTTTCGATGAAGATCATCATAACTCTTTTGTCGATCTTGTGAAGTATTTATATGTTGTCGGATCGTTTAAATCTTTTCTGTAGTTATACGTACCAACTACGGTCCCAACAACGTTGCTTCACCCACCTCATCCCAGCATACTGGAGAATGACACTTTCTTCCACACAACGCCTCAAATGGAGCCATGCCAATACTTGTTTGATAATTGTTGTTGTAGGAAATATCCACCAATGGTAAGAACTTGTCCCAACTTCCCTTGAAGTCAAGGACACAGAGTCTTAATTGATCTTCAAGAGTTTGAATAGTCCTCTCCGACTGTCCGTCCGTCTGAGGATGATATGCCGAGCTAAATCGTAAGTCTGTGCCCATAGCTTTTTGCAAACTAACCCAAAATCGTGAAGTGAATCTTGGGTCTCGATCAGAAACTATGGATACCGGCATACCATGCAGTCTTACAATCTTGTTTATATACATACGAGCAGGACGTTTAAGTGTATAAGTTTCTCGTATCGGTAAGAACTGAGCAGACTTGGTCAATCTATCAATAATGACCCAAATCGCATCTATGCCTTGAGAAACCTTAGGAAGACCGGTAACAAAATCTATAGTAATGTGCTCCCACTTCCATTTTGGAATTTCAAGTGGTTGCAATGGACCTTTTGGTACTTGATGCTCCGCCTTGACTCGTTGACAAGTTAAACACCTTGAGATAAACTCCGCTATCTCTCTCTTCATATTGCTCCACCAAAATGTATGTCGAAGATCATGATATATTTTGGTACTCCCAGAATGGATTGAAAACAGTGTGTTGTGTGTCTCCATCATGATTTTATACTTTAAATCAGGGTCGTTAGGAACACAAAGTCTGGATTTGACTCGAAGTATTCCTTTTTCATCGATTTTAGCTTCCAACATAGCACCTTCTTGCACTTTCTTTCTCATACGCATCAGCACCGGGTCTGTAGTTTGAGCAGCTTTAACTTTATCAACTAAAGTCGATTCTACTCGTATATTCGCCATCATCACATGGGTCTCTGGAGTTTTTAACTCTATCTCCATCCTTTGTAAGTCACACAAAATGGGCCTTTGCGTTGACAATATCGCACTCGTACTTGCATATGATCTTCTACTCAATGCGCCGCCTACCACGCTTCGCTTTTTTCCAGATGGTATTGGATGGTATAATCATAATCTTTCAACAGTTCAAGTCAACGTCGTTGTCGCATGTTGAGTTCCTTTTGAGTGAAGAAATATTTGAGGCTTTTATGATCCGTAAAGATCTCCACTTTCTCCCCATACAAGTAATGCCTCCAAATTTTAAGTGCGAACACAACAGCTGCTAACTCTAGATCATGAGTAGGATAATTCCTCTCATATTCTTTGAGTTGTCTTGAGGCATAGGCTATGACTTTCCCATGTTGCATGAGAACACATCCCAACCCTTTGCCTGAATCATCACTGTAGATGACAAATCCCTCCGAGCCATATGGTATTGTCAGAACAGGTGCTGAAATTAGTCTCCTCTTAAGTTCTTGAAAACTCGTCTCAAATTCTTCGCTCCAACCGAACTTTGTATCTTTTCGAGTCAGCTGAGTTAATGGAGTAGCGATTCGAGAAAATCCTTCCACGAATCTCCGATAATAACCATCTAAACTGAGAAAGATACGTACTTCGGTCACTGATTTAGGTTGCTCCCAGCTTTGAATAGCTTCAATCTTTGTCGGGTCAACAGATATTCCATGACTTGATACTATGTGCCCAAGGAATGCTACTTCCTCAAGCCAGAACTCGCATTTCTTCAACTTGGCATAAAGCTTGTATTCATGAAGCTTTTGGAGTGTCAGCCTCAAGTGTTGCTCATGATCTTCACGACTTTTGGAATAAATAAGGATGTCATCCATAAAGACGACCACAAAGTGATCCAAATATTCCTTAAATACTCGGTTCATCATATCCATGAAGGCAGCATGAGCATTAGTCAATCCAAAGGACATGACTAGGAATTCATAATGCCCGTCATCGAGTTCCGGAAAAGCCGCCTTTGGAATGTCATCTGTTCTAATCTTCAATTGGTGATATCCGTAATCGAAGATCAATCTTTGAAAAGAATTTGGCTCCTTGCAATCGTCAAACAGGTCATCAATACGTGGCAATGGGTACCTATTTTTGATGGTGACATGATTCAACTCTCGATAATCAATACAAAGTCGCATACTCCCATCTTTCTTCTTCACGAATAGAACAGGAGCACCCCAAGGAGACGAACTAGGATGAATGAAACCAATGTCTAACAATTCCTGCAATTGGGTCTTTAACTCCTGAAGTTCAATAGGAGCCATTCGATATGGGACTTTGGAAATAGGTTTTGTACCAGGTTCAAGGTCGATACAAAATTCAATTTCACGCTCTGGGGGTAGGCCAGGAAGTTCTTCAGGGAATACGTCAGGAAATTTATTAACAATAGAAATATCGTTCAAAACTGACATATTTTTGTTTAAATCTGTGACATGAGCTAAGAAAGCTTGACATCCATTTTTCAATAAACGAATAGTTTTATGGGTTGAAATGACCGTGATTGATTTTAATGGTTTGGTCGCTTGAATTCGCATAATAGGTTGATTAGGAATATGAAAACTAACAACCTTACGAAAATAATAAATTTTTGCATGATGAGTATTTAACCAATCAATCCCTAGAATTACGTCAAACGCAAGTATTTTTAAAGAAATAAGATCGACATATGTAATACGCGTTACCGATTTAAACCAAACAACACTTATAAACAGTGGATGTAATGAAGGTTTCTCCCAACGGAGTTTTCACAGATAAGTCAAAGTCTAATTTCTCCGGAGTCAAATTTAATCGTTGAGCGCAAGTAGGAGAAATAAAAGAATGGGTAGAACCGGTATCAAATAAATTATAGACTTCGCTAGAGTTTATGATAAGCTTACCCGTGATGACCTCATTCGGGTTCCTTGCTTTCTGGGAGGTCACAACAAATGCTCTCCCTTGCACTACCGGCTTTGACTTTTCTGGGATGGCCTTTGGTGCCTCCATCCTAGCTGAACTTGTCTTCGGTGAACGACAAAATCGGGCTAAGTGACCTTCTCTTCCACAATTATAACATGCTTTGGAGGGCATCGCACAGTTTGGACTGATGTGTCCCTTCCCTCTACATTTGAAGCATATGATAGGTGGTCGTTCTCCTTCCTTAACAACGGGTGCTGGTGCTGACGTCCTTCAATCATTATTGAATCTCCTCTTCTTGAAATGTCCACTCTTATTGTTTTGGCCCTGATTACCACCGAAGTGGTTACCATTTCTGGCATATTGATTCCCTCCACGCTTGTTGTCACCGCTTCGATGACTGCTCTCCTTTGGTTGCGTTGACTCGTTATCGCGCTCCACTAACTGAGCCCTATTTACAACATCTGAATACAAACACAGTTTATGAGAAATATGACGTTGACGTATCTCCGGCTTCAAACCTCTTAAAAACATCCGCGTCATTCTCTCTTCATTATCCACCAAGTGGGACGCAAACCGGGACAACTCGGCAAACTTGGCTTCGTACTGCGACATGGTCATATTCTTTTGCTCTAACTTGATGAATTCTACCTCTTTTATATGACGAATACTTTTGGGAAAGTACTTGTCGTTGAATAGTTCTTGGAACTTTTCCCAAGACATCTTCAATGCGGCAGGTTGAGTACGCTTTACCGATTCCCACCAGTAATCTGCCTCTCCTCGCAACATAAAGGCGGCAAAGGAAACCTTTTGCTCCTCGGAGCATCCCAAGACATCAAATATCTTGGTGATCTACTTTATCCATGCTTCCACCTTAAGTGGTTTTGGCTCTACAATAAACTTCGGTGGTCCCAGCTCCTTGAACTATTTAGCGGTGACCGTTCGAGACTTTCTAGTGTTTCCACCTACATTTTGGACAGGAGTCGCTCTCGCCTGCTGTTTCATGAATTGCATAAAGCCTCTGAACATTCCATCATTCATTATTTAGTCAGTGTTGTTGTTTGCATTAGGATTATCGCCTTCCTGATGCACATTATCCTGATTATTGATATGTGGTGAATCAACGGTCGCCTGTGCTCCATTACTATTCTCAACATTCTCAGATGTCATTTTCAGATACTGCCACAAAACAAAAGGTTAATTGACATGTAACATATTATCCCTATATTCGACCGACCCAATTAAATACCAAAAAAACTTAGGTAGATCATACTAGCGAAGGAATTCAATCCTCTCCTCCTAGTTCTATTCTCACATCTTAGCTGTGGATCATATCCCTAAGCTTTGATACCAACCCACGCCCCCAAAATTAGGTATACATCACCCATCTTGAGTCGCCGATACATGGTACATAATTTAAATACAACTTAATAATACAAATCGTCAGGTACAATACGACAAAAACATAAACTGTGAGTTTGAATACAAATATTGTCTACTAGAGATTATACAAACTCAAAAGGAGTCCTCATTACAATTATTATCACACTATTTCACGTAATAGTGAGGACTACTAATGCACCATCTAGGACCATCACTGCTCCCCGACTAGTCTCAAATACGCTCTCATTTCCAAGAGAAGAATAGTGAAAGAAAGGGTGAGCTCAACTAGCCTAGTAAGAAATATTATGACTAAGATAATGCAGAATAATTTATCGTTAGCCTTCAGTAGTGTTAAACTGATAAAATATAATAACTATCAAGTTTAACTGCAGTGGAACAAGCAATCCATTAGAAGAGTTAAGTAGGGAATAAAATCTACTATCTTCTATGATTTAAAAGGTTTTTCATCACTTTTATCGTTGTGACTCAGCTTAATAAATAATCCACATCATCGAATCACCCCTGCACTACGACCAAGGATATTCTTTAGTATCACAACCACAAATTATCCATGCACTACGGGCCAAGTACATTCGTGTATTCATTAATGGTCATGATCATGCCAACAACTGTCCATCAATGCACTACGGGCCAATGAGGACTTTTATCACATCATTTGTAACATTACGGTCATGCTTACACCGAATAATCCCTGGTCATAATCATACAATTCTCTCTCTAGAGTTTCAGTGAATTCGTAAGAAATAATGAAGGAATGAGCTTCTATTAATAGAAGAATGGACTGCATAGTAACTAACTTATGAACGGTCCAGATTAATTTACTTTTAAACGGATGGTCCAGATTAGTTTACTATTAAAACTTAAAACAACGATCCATACTGATTTACTATTAAAACTTTAAACCAGCGATCCATTTTGATTTACTATTATATCTTCCACCAGCGGTCCATATTGATTTACTATTATATCTTCAACCAACGGTCTGAAAAATTAGCACATCTCCTCATGGAATAATATTGTACCCAAAAATGATTTGGACCGAAAATAAATAAATCTTACAGGTGAATAGTACCCCATGAATTGTAACTCATAAATAGTAACTCATAAATAGTAACTCGTGAATAGAAACTAATGAATAGTAACTCGTAAATAATAACTCATGAATAGTACTCAAACCACCTAAAAGTGTCCCGAATACCCAATCAACAATATATCCTCCGGACATCAATTATACTAACACAAATAAGTCCAACACAATGGAACTATAAAATTCATCTTTAATCAACACGAACTTATTCATCATTAATATTATAATTCACAATATTTAACAACCAAAGTCGCTCCTGTGAAAGAGGGGCTTTCCGATAAGGATTTCTCCTTATCATGCCGCAATTAGGTGACCAAACCTCTCCTCGATGTAACTTCTAGACATTGTCAATATTGCAAATAATAATATGAATAACTTTGTCGCCTCAATTATTGATTTAATAATATATCATATAATGCGATGATAATCGTAATAATAATTGAATCAATAATATGAGAAATATGGTGCAACAATTCATCAGATCAATAATTGAGTATAAATTGAATGACTTCTCACGTAAGCATCAATAATCAATACCGTGTAGCATCAGTAACCACGCCAGACATCGTATTCTTTTACTTTACTACCGGGTAGTTCAACAGTTTTAACGGTAACACCTTCGTCGTTATTTTCATAAAGTATTTTTGTCGTTTTAACAGTAACAGTTTTCCGTTGTGGGATCCACCAATGATTGTGTCGCTTGTATTTAATATTCCCCACCAATCGAATATTATTATATAACAACTTGCGTACTTTGCAAAATTTATAAATATTACCCACAACTATAACATTATATCAAATCAATACCATAATATTCAAAAATATAAGTCGAAAAAAATTATTCTTTATTCATAAAAGTTGGGGTCTTATAACTATTGCTGCCTATCGGATACCTGCTTATATTTGGACAAAATTATAAAATTAGGGCTAAAGAGCGCTTTACCAGTTGTGCAACAAAAACTAATTTACCTCAAGGAATTCCCATGCTTGAATTATCAATTTACTCTTAATATCAATTGATATATTCAACCTTCAATATTTCCATCAGGTTATGACAAGAGTAATTTGTAATAAATTCATTTTCCAGTTGCACCCCTTCATAAGACAGACAACAAACAATGTTAATATGAGACTTAAAACTCGTGCAAACAGAACAAAATACACTAAAGACTAATTTTAAAAAAGTATAACGTCACCCATACTTTGTAACCAAATCCTTCAAAAGCCTGATTATTTGCTCTCTAGAATCAGGAAATATTACTCGATAAGCATGAACAGCTTCCATAAATTCTCGAGTTGAAGCCTAAATTTAGAAAAATGGATACTCAGAACATTCATTCATTCAATTAACATCTGCTCCACAAAAAATGGATACTCAGAACATTCATTCATTCAATTAACAGCTTCCACAAGTTTATATAACACAATAATGGTAATATTCAAAAAATGAAATAGCAAACAAACAAAGCTATGACAAGCAACATAAGATAAATCTAGTAACATCTGCTCCACAATTGCACCTCTTGCACTGTTGCATTCGTATTCACAATGTAATGTTATGTTAATTGCTTATACATTCTTGTTACTCTTATATGCCTACAAATGGTCAAGTATGTAATGTTTTTTTACTATTTTGGGTATCAAATGACTTTATAGGACTAATAGTATGCATTCTTCTATAGTCTTGATATACGCAGCATTATAGTTTCTAGAACACATTGCAAAGTCCATTGGTTGTTCTTCAAACTTGACCATCAAGATATTTTCATCACCTAATGCCCTATCCTATGTAGAAGAATTTTTGTTGTGTTTAGATATGGACCCTGGAACATATAAAGGCAATGAGTATATGTGATGTTATGTTAATTGCTTATACATTTTTGTTGCTCTTATATGCGTAAAAATTGTCAAGTATGCATGCCCTCGTGCATGTGGATAGTCCATATTATAGGGGAGACTCTGCCGAATTTTTTTGTTGGTCGGGTAATTTAGACTTGTCCCAATGCATATGCAGACCATGCATGATGCAATGATTCATATTCTACTCCTAGGAATCTATTGGCTTTAGGTTGGTGTCAGTTAAAATATGTAGGATGACATAAGACTATACCTCATTCTAATATAAGATCCATAACAATATACCATGTCTTTGGGTAGTCGATCTCAAGCTATGTAAAATTTATTTTGGCATGTATCCTTGTTCAATTCCCGAATAATCATATATGATGGACACTCATGTTATATATGTACATATACATCTATATGTATTTATAAGCATCATAAATGGAATTGAGCTGAATTGTAAATCTCTAACAAGGGAATACAATAATTCATGTCAATATAGGTACCGTGGTATCATGGAACTCTATTCAGATCAGAGTTGGATGAGACGACGAAAGTCAAGTGCCCAAATAGGTGCTACAATGTAATTTAGAGTCAAGTTGCCAAATATTTCTAGATTATGCGATAGTCACCCTAATGTGTAATAATCGTGAGAACAAGATAAGATGTCGTTGTTTGAAGTGTAAGAATGTAAATTATATGGACAGAGACATAATAAACTATCATTTACTTATTTCTATGTTAATGAACAATTACAAAGAATGTTGGTGGGCACATGGGCAGAGAAGAGATAGTGGGATCGCACAAGTACACAATCAAGGCAGCAATACCCATCGTATGAATGACATGGTTCGTGATATTGCAGGGCCAGATTTTGATTGGGAACAAGACAGAGAGCAACCTATGAATTCTGATGCCAAAGCATTCTTTAAGTTGTTAGACGAGGGTAGCGAACTGTTGTGGCATGGTTGCACGAAGCACACTACATTGTCTGAAATGGCGACATTACTTAACATCAAGGCTGATCACAACATGAGCCATGAGTGTTTTGAGTCACTCTTGAGGGCCATTAAGAGTATGTTTCCTGACGGTGAGAAATTAACTGGTACCTATTACTTTTGTAAGAAAATAGTGAAGAAGTTGGGTCTTGCATACAAAAAGAATGATGCATGTCCCAACGATTGCATGTTGTTTTATAAGGAAAATGAACAGATGACAAGGTGCATGTTTTGCAGTCATGATCGATTCAGGCCTAATAAAGAGGGTGTGACTACAAAAAAATCAAGTATACCATTTAAGATTCTAAGGTATTTTCAAATAATGCATCGGCTAAAAAGATTGTACATATCTTCAAAAACAGTTGAACATATGAGTTGGCATGCGAAATCTCCAGCTATAGATGGAGAACTAAATCATCCCGCAGATATGCAGGCTTGGAAAGATTTCAACTTAGCACATCCTGGGTTTGTATTGGAACCTAGAAATGTGAGGCTTGGATTATCCACCGATGGTTTCAATTCATTTGGCCACTCAGTTATTCCGTACTCATGTTGGTCTATGATTGTTACTCCGTACAACTTGCCTCCTTGGATGTGTATGAAACAACCATACTTGTTTCTTTCACTCGTGGTTCCTGGTCTTAAGAGTCCTGGAAAGAACATAGATGTTTACTTAAGAACTCTTATTGACGAGTTGAAGGTATGGTGGGAGGATGGAGTACATACCTGGGATGTTGCAACGAAAACAAATTTCAATCTTATGGCAGCGGTTATTTGGACTATAAGTGACTTCCCAACTTATGGTATGTTAGCTGGATGGAGTACACACGAGAAGTTGTCTTGTCCGTATTGTATGGAGCATACAAAGTTTTTTAAACTATCAAAAGGTCGAAAGTCTTCTTTGGTTTGATCACATCGCTTGGTTTCTTGCCAGTAGATCACCCGTTTCGAAGAAATAGAGAACAGTTCAGGAAAGGGAAAGTATACAATGATATGCCTGCACCACGATTGTCGGGAACGGAGATGCGAGATCGTGTGATGAGATTTCCGGTCATCCCATTTGGTAAGATTGATGCCACAAACATAATCAATGGGTTTTGCAAATGTCATAACCGGGTTCGAGAAGCATCTTTTGGGAACCGCCATCGGGTCTACAAATTTGATTTGTCATAATCTAGATGTGATGCATATTGAGAAGAATATGTTCGACAATGTGTTTAACACCGTGATGAATGTTACGGAAGACAAAGGATAATGATAAGGCACATTTGGACATGAAAGATATTTGTAAGTGTCCTGGATTAGAACTTTATGAATCTCCTAATGGTAAGATTGTCAAACCGCATGCAAGGTACACATTGTCCAAAAAGCAAGTTGAAGATGTGTGTACATGGGTTAAGTCTCTGAAACTACCAGATGGATATGTGTCAAACATTACAAGGTGTGTTACGGGTGGGAAATTTCAAGGGATGAAGAGTCATGACTGTCATGTGTTCATGGAGATACTCATACCTATAGCATTTCGGGATCTGCTTGATAAACCAATAAGGGATGCTTTGACGGATCTTAGTCGTTTCTTCAAAGACTTATGTTCAAAAACATTAAATGAGAAGGACATGTCCAGATTTGAGAAGAACATCATAGAGATCACGTGTAAACCGGAAAAATATTCCCACCGTGTTTTTTTTGACTCCACGGAACATTTGCAAATCCATCTTCCCTATGAAGCTTGTTTTGGGGGGAAAGTTCAATATAGATGGATGTACCCTTTCGAGAGGGTGATGGGAAACCTTAAGATGAAGGTGAAGAATAGAGCTTATGTCAAGGGGTCGATATGTGAGGCATACAGCTTTGATGAGATATCTACGCTTGTCTCGCATTATTTTCCAAACGTAAATCTTGACAAAGGCCAATCGAGTATCGAGACATGATGATGGGGAAATGTTGAACAAAATTGCTTGGCTTCAGATTTGGTCTATCAGCCGCCGCTTATTGAAAATGGAAGCACATATTCTCTCTCGAGCAAGAATTACATGTCGTATATATTATTCTTACATTCTTCTCAATTGCAAGGAGATTGATGAATTTTTGAGGTACACATGTAAACTTGATAATTTATCTCTTAAATTGAAAATTTATTCCAATATATATGTTAATGTTTATAAAATTGTATAGATTGTACAATGACGAAGTTAAAAGCGAAGCGTCCCAAGATAATGATAAAGATATTTAAATCAATCATAATAAAAAATTGCACTTTGACTAAAGGACAAAGTAAGTTCAATTTCTTAAGACGATGTATATATATATATACTCCATATTAACCATGACTTTATTTAATAAGATGGAGTTGTTGTAGGCTTTAATTGAGGGATCAACGATTCTCGCTAATGTACAAGTCCTACCTATGGGACCGCATAGGACCAAGTCACCTACATTGGTTACAAAATAAATGGTTGTGAATTTCATACAAAGGCATATAAGGCGGTAAAAGAACAACAAACTCGGAGTGTGTGTCCAAGGATATTGTTACAATGAGCTTGGTCATGCCTTTTATGGGGAGTTAGAGGAAATCGTAGAGTTGTCGTGACAAGGCACGATGGGGGTCATATTAACTTGTTCAAGTGCCATTAGTTTGATTCGTAAAAGGGATACGTGTTGATGCATATGGAATCGCCGATATCGACCTCCATAGGTCTCACAGATCTCCAACGAACCGCTTGTTTTACCAACTCAAACAGTACAAGTATACTACACTCCTAGTTCTATTAGGAAAAGGGATAGACCACCTATAGATTGGCAAGTTGTAATTCATACTCCCGCGCGCAATCGTGTCCAAGTAATAGACGGGGATTTCTACCAAGAGGAGATACTTCATAGACCTCCTATAATAAATATAGAGGACAACAATGAATTAATCTAGTTAGATGAACCTGATGAATTGGATATCGAGGAAGAGTTATTAACTGACACTGACACAGAATCTGAAGAAGAAGATGGTTATGAATCTCTGATACTTGTACAAAATGATTCCAACTTAGATAACGATTTTCATTAAAATGTATGTTTAGTTTTAATTGTATTACAATGAATTACAATATGAATGTTCTCTATATCATTCACATGTTTATGTACCTTTCATTTATAGTTATCGTAGTTAACTATTTTGTCCTTTTCTATAAAATGTATGTTTAGTTTTAATTGTATTACACACAATTACATATATACATGTTCTTTATATCCTTCACATGTTTATGTACCTTTCGTTTATAACTCATACTAACATCCTAAATTTTTTATTTATAGATGTCTTCTGAACCAGCAGCACGAAAGCGCGGGTTGGGTCGAGGCCCTAATCATTTACTGAAGGCCCCGACTAATCCGTATGATCGCATTCTCATATAGATCCGTCCTCCTCCAGAAAGTACGTAAGTTAAACATCGTGTATATATAACATTTTAATATTTCCATTGTTATAAATATATTTTAATGTAAATTGTTGTATATTGTAGTGATTTCAAAGATAGTAAAATTTTGAAGTGCATTTACCATTATGCTTACAAAACTGGCATACGCCAATGATTACATGGGCGAGCACACCTCTCGCCCATAAGGATGCAAATAATAATTTAAAGTATATTTATTTATCACTCTAATAGATAATACATAGTTAATCAAATAATATTGTTTAGTAATGTTGGATTATGGTAATATAACAGTTTTAATATTATTATTATTGTTTTATTTGCGTATGGTATAGATGGGACGACGCCAGAGTCTTCAGCTTATTCGCACACTATTCGGTAGAAATGAGCCGTTCTAACTAAAGAGATAATCAACAAGGAACGACAAAAAAGCCTCGTGATAGTGCCGAGATTGACCATCCAGGACAAGGTGAGCAGTATATGCATGAGCATAGCCCCTGGTGGTGCGCACAACCCATATGGGTGCAGCTGTGTGACCAGTGGAGAGCTGAGGGTTGGGTCAAGAGGCGCAAGACTGCCACCTCGAACATATCCTCAGGTGTATCTAAAGGCGAAAAGGTAAAATGCACGTATCGGGGCGACAATATATCACAACTGCAACATATTGCTTCCAGGGTACATATGTTATGTTTACAGTCATGTTTTGTAGCTAAAATATCATATGTTTACATATTAATATGAGAAAATGAACTGTAGGAGTCTCGGTCTCAAGGTCAACCTATCAATTGGTTGGATATGTATGTGACCACCCGCGATGGTCTGCCTGAGGCTATTCAGATAACGATAATAAGTTAACTTTATACTAATATGTTGTTTATAAATTGTGACGACCTTTTATAGCATTTATTTATTTATTTTTAACTATATAATTGTTGACCTTCTGACATGACACTTATACCAATTTAATGAACGAGCGCTATCCAGAAGGCACCCCGCGTCCGTCGATTGATCAAGAATAGTGGGAGAGGGCGTCAGTCGTGAAGAAAAACTATGTTAAAGGCCAAGGACTAAAACGACGTCGGACCATCATTGGCACATGCAGCTCTCTACCCAGATTACATAGTCATCAGGTCATCCAGCCTATCATACTTCTGCTGACTGTGTGAGAGCGATTTGTCGGGAACGTGATCTTCTTCGTATACTGGGCGGGCATCTCCAGTCTCTGAGTCCTGATGAGTTGGCGAATGCGCAAAGCAGTAGTAAACAAATAATGCAAGATCGCCGAAGCAATGACAAGAGCAAAGAATGGCGAAGAATAAAGAACAACACATCATTAGGATGATGATGATGTATATATCGATATTGTTACTGTCACTATCTTACTTATATGTTTCACTACATTTTCTATTGTTTAGCTTTCCCTAAGTCATAGCAGTATCAACACATATATGTAACATGTTTTATTCTTTTGTTAATTATAGGGTCCTGATTTGGATGATCCATGAAGATTTAGACTTGTTTTTTAGATATTAGGGTAAATACCTGGTATGTCGAAGAGATGAGGATACCTTGATTTCATCTCAGATTCTAACTCCCAAGTCATTTCCTCCACATCGTGGTTTCTCCACAAAACTTTGACTTGAGGTATAACCTTGGAGCGTAGAACATTATCCTTCTTATCAAAGATTTTAACAGGAAACTCTTCATACGTTAAATCTTCCTCTATCTCATCTAGTTCTAACTCAATAATGTGGTTTGGGTCTTTCACATATTTACGTAACATAGATATGCAAAAAATATTATGAACACGAGACATACTTGGCGGTAAGGCGAGTCTATAGGCCACAGTTCCCACTCGCTCAAGAATTAAAAATGGGCCAATAAACCGAGGATTGAGCTTTCTCTCTTTCCAAATCTCGTAATCCCTTTCCATGGAGCAACACGTAATAACACATGATCTCCAATATCGAAATTCACGCCCTTTCGATGAAGATCATCATAACTCTTTATCGATCTTGTGAAGTATTTATATGTTGTCGGATCGCTTAAATCTTTTCTCAGAGTCATACGTACTAACTCCAAATCCCAACAACGTTGCTTCACCCACCTCATCCCAAAGATACCGAGAACGACACTTTCTTCCACACAACGCCTCAAATGGAGCCATGCCAATACTTGTTTGATAATTGTTGTTGTAGGAAATATCCACCAATGGTAAGAACTTGTCCCAACTTCCCTTGAAGTCAAGGACACGTAGTCTTAATTGATCTTCAAGAGTTTGAATAGTCCTTCCGACCGTCTGTCTGGCCCGAGGATGATATGCCGAGCTAAATCGTAAGTCTGCGCCCATAGCTTTTTGCAAACTAACCCAAAATCGTGAAGTGAATCTTGGGTCTCGATCGTAAACTATGGATACCGCATACCATGCGCCTTACAATCTTGTTTATATACATACGAAAGGACGCTTAAGTGTATAAGTTTCACAGATTTGGTAGAACCGAAAGCGCACTTGGTCAATCTATCAATAATGACCCAAATCGCATCTATGCCTTGAGAAACCTTAGGAAGACCTAAGAATTAAATCTATAGTAATGTGCTCCCACTTCCATTTTGGAATTTCAAGTGGTTGCAATGGACCTTTTGGTACTTGATGTCCGCCGACTCGCTGACAAGTTAAACACCTTGAGATAAACTCAGATTATCTCTCTCTTCATATTGCTCCACCAAAATGTATGTCAAGATCATGATATATTTTGGTACTCCTGCAATGGATTGAAAAATAAAGTGTGTTGTGTGTCTCCATCATGATTTTATACTTTAAATCGTAGTCGTTAGGAACACAAAGTCCGGATTTGACTCAAGTATTCCTTTTTCATCGATTTTAGCTTCCAACATAGCACCTTCTTGCACTTTCTTTCTCATATGACAAAGACCGGTCTCAGAGCTCGAGCAGCCTTTTAACTTTATCAATTAAAGTCGATTCTACTCGTGATATTTGCCATCATCACATGGGTCTCCGGAGTTTTTAACTCTATCTCCATCCTTTGTAAGTCACACAAAATGGGCCTTTTTATAGCTGACAATATCGCACTGCATTTTGCATATGATCTTCTACTCAATGCGCCACCTACCACGCTCGCTTTTCGTGATGGTATGGATGGTATAATCATAATCTTTTAATAGCTCAAGCCAACGTCGTTGTCGCATGTTGAGTTCCTTTTGAGTGAAGAAATATTTGAGGCTTTTATGATCCGTAAAGATCTCCACTTTCTCCCCATACAAGTAATGCCTCCAAATTTTAAGTGCGAACACAACAACAAGCTAACTCTAGATCATGAGTAGGATAATTCCTCTCATATTCTTTGAGTTGTCTTGAGGCATAGGCTATGACTTTCCCATGTTGCATGAGAACACATCCCAACCTCTTTGCTCAATCATCACCGTATGACAAATCCTCCGAGCCATATGGTATTGTCGTAATCTTTGAAATTAGTCTCCTCTTAAGTTCTTGAAAACTCGCCTCAAATTCTTTTGCTCCAACCGAACTTTGTATCTTTTTCGAGTCAAATGACCGTTAATGGAGTAGCGATTCGAGAAAATCCTTCCACGAATCTCCGATAATAACCATCTAAACCGAGAAAGCTACGATTTTGGTCATCGATTTAGGTTGCTCCCAACTTTGAATAGCTTCAATCTTTGTCGAGTCAATGATATTCCATGACTTGATACTACGTGCCCAAGGAATGCTACTTCCTTGCCGTAACTCGATTTCTTCAACTTGGCATAAAGCTTGTATTCACGGCTTTTGGAGTGTCACCTCAAGTGTTGCTTTCATGATCTTCACGACTTTTGGAATAAATAAGGATGTCATCAATAAAGACGACCACAAAGTGATCCAAATATTCCTTAAATACTCGGCTTCATCATATCCATGAAGGCAAGATGAGTATTAGTCAATCCAAAGGACATGACTAGGAATTCATAATGCCCGCATCGAGTTCTCGAAAAGCCAGCCTTGGAATGTCACTCTGGTCTAATCTTCAATTGGTGATATCCAGAATCGAAGATCAATCTTTGAAAAGAATTTGGCTCCTTGCAACCGGGTCAAACAGTCATCAATACGCGGCAATGGGTACCTATTTTGATGGTGACATGATTCAACTCTCGATAATCAATACAAAGTCGCATACTCCCATCTTTCTTCTTCACGAATAGAACAGAGCACCCCAAGGAGACGAACTAGGATGAATGAAACCAATGTCTAACAATTCCTGCAATTGGGTCTTTAACTCCTCAAGTTCAATAGAGCCATTCGATATGGGACTTTGGAAATAGGTTTTGTACCAGTTCAAGGTCGATACAAAATTCAATTTCACGCCCGGGGTAGGCCAGAAGTTCTTCGTGAATACGTCAGAAATTTATTAACAATAGAAATATCGTTCAAAACTGACATATTTTTGTTTAAATCTGTGACATGAGCTAAGAAAGCTTGACATCCATTTTTCAATAAACGAATAGTTTTATGGGTTGAAATGACCATGATTGATTTTAATGGTTTGGTCGCTTGAATTCGCATAATAGGTTGACTAGGAATATGAAAACTAACAACCTTACGAAAATAATCAATTTTTGCATGATGAGTATTTAACCAATCAATCCCTAGAATTACGTCAAACGCAAGTATTTTTAAAGAAATAAGATCGACATGTAATATGCGGTTACCGATTTAAACCAAACAACACTTATAAACAGTGGATGTAATGAAGGTTTCTCCCAACGGAGTTTTCACAGATAAGTCAAAGTCTAATTTCTCCGGAGTCAAATTTAATCGTTGAAGTAGGAGAAATAAAAGAATGGGTAGAACCGGTATCAAATAAATTATAGACTTCGCTAGAGTTTATGATAAGCTTACCCGTGATGACCTCATTCGGTTCCTTGCTTTCCGGGAGGTCACAACAAATGCTCTCCTTGCACTACCGGCCTTTTTTTTTCGGCATGGCCTTTGGTGCCTCCATCCTAGCTGAACTTGTCTTCTATGAACGACAAAAAATCGGGCTAAGTGACCTTCTTCCACAATTATAACATGCTTTGGACTAATCGCACGCTTTGACCGATGTGTCCTTCCTCACATTTGAAGCATATGATAGGTGGTCGCTTCTCCTTCCTTAACAACGGTGTCAGTCAGCCGACGCCCTTCAATCATTATTGAATCTCCTCTTCTTGAAATGTCCACTCTTATTGTTTTGGCCTCGATTACCACCAAGTGGTTACATTTCGCATATTGATTCCTCCACGCTTGTTGTCACCGCTCGATGATCGCTTTCTCCTTTGTTGCGTTGAGTCGCTATCGCGCTCCACTAATCGAGCCCTATTTACAACATCCGAATACAAACACGCTTTATGAGAAATATGACGCCGACGATTCCGCCTTCAAACCTCTTAAAACATCCGCGTATTCTTCTTCATTATCCACCAAGTGGGACGAACCGGACAACTCGACAAACTTGTCTTCGTGATCGCGACACTGGTAATATTATTTTGCTCTAACTTGATGAATTCTACCTCTTTTATATGACGAATACTTTTGGGAAAGTACTTGTCGTTGAATAGTTCTTGAACTTTTCCCAAGACATCTTCAAGGCAAGGCAGTTGAGTACGCTTTTACCGATTCCCCACCAAGAATCAGCCTCCTCGCAACATAAAGGCGGCAAAGGAAACCTTTTGCTCCTCGGAGCATCCCAAGACATCAAATATCTTGGTGATCTACTTTATCCATGCTTCCACCTTAAGTGGTTTTGGCTCTACAATAAACTTCGGTGGTCCCAGCTCCTTGAACTATTTAGCGGTGACCGTTCGAGACTTTCTAGTGTTTCCACCTACATTTTGGACAGGAGTCGCTCTCGCCTGCTGTTTCATGAATTGCATAAAGCCTCTGAACATTCCATCATTCATTATTTAGTCAGTGTTGTTGTTTGCATTAGGATTATCGCCTTCCTGATGCACATTATCCTGATTATGGATATGTGGTGAATCAACGGTCGCCTGTGCTCCATTACTATTCTCAACATTCTCAGATGTCATTTTCAGATACTGCCACAAAACAAAAGGTTAATTGACATGTAACATATTATCCCTATATTCTGACTGACCAATTAAATACCAAAAAAAACTTAGGTAGATCATACTAGCGAAGGAATTCACCGTCTCTCCCCTCCTAGTTCTATTCTCACATCTTAGCCAGGGATCATATCCCTAAGCTTTGATACCAACTGTGACGCCCCCAAAATTAGGTATACATCACCCATCTTGAGTCGCCAGATACATGGTACATAATTTAAATACAACTTAATAATACAACTGTCGTGTACAATACGACAAAACATAAACTGTGAGTTTGAATACAAATATTGTCTACTAGAGATTATACAAACTCAAAAGGAGTCCTCATTACAATTATTATCACACTATTTCACATAATAGTGAGGACTACTAATGCACCATCTAGGACCATCACTCTATTCCCCGACTAGTCTCAGCTACGTTCTCATTTCCTGAAGAGAATAGTGAAAGAAAGGGTGAGCTCAACTAGCCTAGTAAGAAATATTATGACTAAGATAATGCAGAATAATTTATCGTTAGTTTCAAAGAGTGTTAAACCGATAAAATATAATAACTATCAAGTTTAATCAAAGGAACAAGCAATCCATTAGAAGAGTTAAGTAGGGAATAAAATCTACTATCTTCTATGATTTAAAAGGTTTTTCATCACTTTTATCATTTGCGACTCACCTTTTAATAAATAATCCACATCATCGAATCACCCCGCACTACGCACTCAAGGATATTCTTTAGTATCACAACCACAAATTATCCATGCACTACGGGCCAATTACATTCGTGTATTCATTAATGGTCATGATCATGCCAACAATCGCCCATCAATGCACTACGGGCCAATGAGGACTTTTATCACATCATTTGTAACATTACGGTACCATGCTTACAATCGGAATAATCCTCGGTCATAATCATACAATTCTCTCTCTAGAGTTTCAAAGAATTGTAAGAAATAATGAAGGAATGAGCTTCTATTAATAGAAGAATGGACTGCATAGTAACTAACTTATGAACGGTCCAGATTGATTTACTTTTAAACGGATGGTCCAGATTAGTTTACTATTAAAACTTTAAACCAACGATCCATACTGATTTACTATTATATCTTCCACCAGCGGTCCATATTGATTTACTATTATATCTTCAACCAATGGTCTGAAAAATTAGCACATCTCCTCATGGAATAATATTGTACCCAAAAATGATTTGGACCGAAAATAAATAAATCTTACTGGTGAATAGTACCCCATGAATTGTAACTCGTAAATAGTAACTCATAAATAGTAACTCGTGAATAGAAACTAATGAATAGTAACTCGTAAATAATAACTCATGAATAGTACTCCGACACGAAAAGTGTCCCGATACCCAATTGAACAATATATCCTCCGTACATCAATTATACTAACACAAATAAGTCCAACACAATGGAACTATAAAATTCATCTTTAATCAACACGAACTTATTCATCATTAATATTATAATTCACAATATTTAACAACCAGTCGCTCCTCGTGAAAGAGGGGCTTCCGATAAGGACTTCTCCTTATCGGGCGCCGCAATTAGGTGACCAAACCTCTCCTCGATGTAACTTCTAGACATTGTCAATATTGCAAATAATAATATGAATAACTTTGTCGTCTCAATTATTGATTTAATAATATATCATATAATGCGGATGATACTGTAACAATAATTGAATCAATAATATGAGAAATATGATGCAACAATTACTGTATCAATAATTGAGTATAGCTGAATGACTTCTCACGTAAGCATCAATAATCAATACCGTGCATCGCGGCAACTACGCCAGACATCGCATTTTTTTACTACCGGGTAGTTCAACAGTTTTAACGGTAACACCTTCGTCGTTATTTTCATAAAGTATTTTTGTCATTTTAACAGTAACAGTTTTCCGTTGTGGGATCCACCAATGATTGTGCCGTTGTACGAATATTCCCCGACCAATCGAATATTATATAACAACTTGCGTACTTTGCAAAATTTATAAATATTACCCACAACTATAACATTATATCAAATCAATACCATAATATTCAAAAATATAAGTCGAAAAAAATTATTCTTTATTCATAAAAGTTGGGGTCTTATAACTATTGCTGCCTATCGGATACCTGCTTATATTTGGACAAAATTATAAAATTAGGGCTAAAGAGCGCTTTACCACCAAATGCAACAAAAACTAATTTACCTCAAGGAATTCCCATGCTTGAATTATCAATTTACTCTTAATATCAATTGATATATTCAACCTTCAATATTTCCATCAGGTTATGACAAGAGTAATTTGTAATAAATTCATTTTCCAGTTGCACCCCTTCATAAGACAGACAACAAACAATGTTAATATGAGACTTAAAACTCGTGCAAACAGAACAAAATACACTAAAGACTAATTTTAAAAAAGTATAACGTCACCCATACTTTGTAACCAAATCCTTCAAAAGCCTGATTATTTGCTCTCTAGAATCAGGAAATATTACTCGATAAGCATGAACAGCTTCCATAAATTCTCGAGTTGAAGCCTAAATTTAGAAAAATGGATACTCAGAACATTCATTCATTCAATTAACATCTGCTCCACAAAAAATGGATACTCAGAACATTCATTCATTCAATTAACAGCTTCCACAAGTTTATATAACACAATAATGGTAATATTCAAAAAATGAAATAGCAAACAAACAAAGCTATGACAAGCAACATAAGATAAATCTAGTAACATCTGCTCCACAATTGCACCTCTTGCACTGTTGCATTCGTATTCACAATAATGTTATGTTAATTGCTTATACATTCTTGTTACTCTTATATGCCTACAAATGGTCAAGTATGTAATGTTTTTTTACTATTTTGGGTATCAAATGACTTTATAGGACTAATAGTATGCATTCTTCTATAGTCTTGATATACGCAGCATTATAGTTTCTAGAACACATTGCAAAGTCCATTGGTTGTTCTTCAAACTTGACCATCAAGATATTTTCATCACCTAATGCCCTATCCTATGTAGAAGAATTTTTGTTGTGTTTAGATATGGACCCTGGAACATATAAAGGCAATGAGTATATGTGATGTTATGTTAATTGCTTATACATTTTTGTTGCTCTTATATGCGTAAAAATTATCAAGTATGCATGCCCTCGTGCATGTTGATAGTCCATATTATAGGGGAGACTCTGCCGAATTTTTTTTGTTGGTCGGGTAATTTAGACTTGTCCCAATGCATATGCAGACCATGCATGATGCAATGATTCATATTCTACTCCTAGGAATCTATTGGCTTTAGGTTGGTGTCAGTTAAAATATGTAGGATGACATAAGACTATACCTCATTCTAATATAAGATCCATAACAATATACCATGTCTTTGGGTAGTCGATCTCAAGCTATGTAAATTTATTTTGGCATGTATCGTTGTTCAATTCCCGAATAATCATATATGATGGACACTCATGTTATATATGTACATATACATCTATATGTATTTATAAGCATCATAAATGGAATTGAGCTGAATTGTAAATCTCTAACAAGGGAATACAATAATTCATGTCAATATAGGTACCGTGGTATCATGGAACTCTATTCAGATCGTAGTTGGATGAGACGACGAAAGTCAAGTGCCCAAATAGGTGCTACAACAGAATTTAGAGCTGGTTGCCAAATATTTCTAGATTATGCGTATAGTCACCCGGAATGTGTTAATCGTGAGAACAAGATAAGATGTCGTTGTTTGAAGTGTAAGAATGTAAATTATATGGACAGAGACATAATAAACTATCATTTACTTATTTCTATGTTAATGAACAATTACAAAGAATGTTGGTGGGCACATGGGCAGAGAAGAGATAGTGGGATCGCACAAGTACACAATCCAGGCAGCAGTACCCATCGTATGAATGACATGGTTCGTGATATTGCAGGGCCAGATTTTGATTGGGAACAAGGCAGAGAGCAACCTATGAATTCTGATGCCAAAGCATTCTTTAAGTTGTTAGACGAGGGTAAATGAATCGTCATGGGCATGGTTGCACGTAAGCACACTACATTGTCTGAAGTGGCGACATTACTTAACATCAAGGCTGATCACAACATGAGCCATGAGTGTTTTGAGTCACTCTTGAGGGCCATTAAGAGTATGTTTCCTGACGGTGAGAAATTAACTGGTACCTATTACTTTTGTAAGAAAATAGTGAAGAAGTTGGGTCTTGCATACAAAAAGATTGATGCATGTCCCAACGATTGCATGTTGTTTTATAAGGAAAATGAACAGATGACAAGGTGCATGTTTTGCAGTCATGATCGGTTCAGGCCTAATAAAGAGGGTGTGACTACAAAAAAATCAAGTATACCATTTAAGATTCTAAGGTATTCTCAAATAATGCATCGGCTAAAAAGATTGTACATATCTTCAAAAGCAGTTGAACATATGAGTTGGCATGCGAAATCTCCAGCTATAGATGGAGAACTAAATCATCCCGCAGATATGCAGGCTTGGAAAGATTTCAACTTAGCACATCCTGGGTTTGTATTGGAACCTAGAAATGTGAGGCTTGGATTATCCACCGATGGTTTCAATTCATTTGGCCACCCGCTTATTCCGTACTCATGTTGGTCTACATGATTGTTACATCCGCATAACTTGCCTCCTTAGATGTGTATGAAACAACCATACTTGTTTCTTTCACTCGTGGTTCCCCGGGTCTTAAGAGTCCCGGAAAGAACATAGATGTTTACTTAAGAACTCTTATTAGCGAGTTGAAGGTATGGTGGGAGGATGGAGTACATACCGGGATGTTGCAACTAAAAACAAATTTCAATCTTATGGCAGCGGTTATTTGGACTATAAGTGACTTCCCAGCTTATGGTATGTTAGCTGGATGGAGTACACACGAGAAGTTGTCTTGTCCGTATTGTATGGAGCATACAAAGTTTTTTAAACTATCAAAAGGTCGAAAGTCTTGCTGGTTTGACTGTCATCGTCGGTTCTTGCCAGTAGATCACCCGTTTCGAAGAAATAGAGAACAGTTCAGGAAAGGGAAAGTATACAATGATATGCCTGCACCACGATTGTCGGGAACGGAGATGCGAGATCGTGTGATGAGATTTCCGGTCATCCCATTTGGTAAGATTGATGCCACAAACATAATCAATGGGTTTTGCAAATGTCATAACTGGGTTCGGAGAAGCATCTTTTGGGAACTGCCTTACTGGTCTACAAATTTGATTTGTCATAATCTAGATGTGATGCATATTGAGAAGAATATGTTCGACAATGTGTTTAACACCGTGATGAATGTTACGGGGAAGACAAAGGATAATGATAAGGCACATTTGGACATGAAAGATATTTGTAAGTGTCCTGGATTAGAACTTTATGAATCTCCTAATGGTAAGATTGTCAAACCGCATGCAAGGTACACATTGTCCAAAAAGCAAGTTGAAGATGTGTGTACATGGGTTAAGTCTCTGAAACTACCAGATGGATATGTGTCAAACATTACAAGGTGTGTTACGGGTGGGAAATTTCAAGGGATGAAGAGTCATGACTGTCATGTGTTCATGGAGATACTCATACCTATAGCATTTCGGGATCTGCTTGATAAACCAATAAGGGATGCTTTGACGGATCTTAGTCGTTTCTTCAAAGACTTATGTTCAAAAACATTAAATGAGAAGGACATGTCTGTACTTGAGAAGAACATCATAGAGATCACGTGTAAACTGGAAAAAATATTCCCACCAGGTTTTTTTGACTCCATGGAACATTTGCAAATCCATCTTCCCTATGAAGCTTGTTTTGGGGGGAAAGTTCAATATAGATGGATGTACCCTTTCGAGAGGGTGATGGGAAACCTTAAGATGAAGGTGAAGAATAGAGCTTATGTCAAGGGGTCGATATGTGAGGCATACAGTTTCGATGAGATATCTACGTTTGTCTCAGACTATTTTCCAAACGAAGTCTTGACAAAGGCCAATCGAGTATCGAGACATGATGATGGGGGAAATGTTGAACAAAATGGTCGGCTTTCAGTATTTGGTCTATCGGGCCGCGCTTATGGAAAATGGAAGCACATATTCCTCTCTGAGCAAGAATTACATGCTGTACATATTCTTACATTCTTCTCAATTGCGAGGAGATTGATGAATATTTGTGGTACACATGTAAACTTGATAATTTATCTCTTAAATTGAAAATTTATTCCAATATATATGTTAATGTTTATAACATTGTATAGATTGTACAATGACGAGTTAAAAGCGAAGCGTCCCGGCATAACTGATAAAGATATTTAAATCAATCATAATAAAAAATTGCACTTTGACTAAAGGACAAAGTAAGTTCAATTTCTTAAGCACGATGTATATATATATACTCCATATTAACCATGACTTTATTTAATAAGATGGAGTTGTTGTAGGCTTTAATTGAGGGATCAACGATTCTGGCTAATGTACAAGTCCTACCTATGGGACCAGTCAGGGACCAAGTCAGCTACATTGGTTACAAAATAAATTGTTGTGAATTTCATACAAAGGCATATGGGCGCGGTAAAAGAACAACAAACTCTGGAGTGTGTGTCCAAGGATATTGTTACAATGAGCTTGGTCATGCCTTTTATGGGGAGTTAGAGGAAATCGTAGAGTTGTCGTACAAGGGCACGTATGGGGGTCATATTAACTTGTTCAAGTGCCATTAGTTTGATTCAGAAAAAGGGATACGTGTTGACAGACATGGAATCGTCGATATTGACCTCCATAGGTCTGCGTACTCCAACGAACCGTTTGTTTTACAAACTCAAACAGTACAAGTATACTACACTCCTAGTTCTATTAGGAAAAGGGATAGACCACCTATAGATTGGCAAGTTGTAATTCATACTCCCGCGCGCAATCGTGTCCAAGTAATAGACGGGGATTTCTACCAAGAGGAGATACTTCATAGACCTCCTATAATAAATATAGAGGACAACAATGAATTAATCTAGTTAGATGAACCTGATGAATTGGATATCGAGGAAGAGTTATTAACTGACACTGACACAGAATCTGAAGAAGAAGATGGTTATGAATCTCTGATACTTGTACAAAATGATTCCAACTCAGACAACGATTTTCATTAAAATGTATGTTTAGTTTTAATTGTATTACAATGAATTACAATAGGAATGTTCTCTATATCATTCACATGTTTATGTACCTTTCATTTATAGTTGTCGTAGTTAACTATTTTGTCCTTTTCTATAAAATGTATGTTTAGTTTTAATTGTATTACACACAATTACATATATACATGTTCTTTATATCCTTCACATGTTTATGTACCTTTCGTTTATAACTCATACTAACATCCTAAATTTTTTATTTATAGATGTCTTCTGAACCAGCAGCACGAAAGCGCGGGTTGGGTCGGGGCCCTAATCATTTACTGAAGGCCCCGACTAATCCGTATGATCGCATTCTCATATAGATCCGTCCTCCTCCAGAAAGTACGTAAGTTAAACATCGTGTATATATAACATTTTAATATTTCCATTGTTATAAATATATTTTAATGTAAATTGTTGTATATTGTAGTGATTTCAAAGATAGTAAAATTTTGAAGTGCATTTACCATTATGCTTATAAAATCAAGATACGCTTGATCGATTACATGGGCGAGCACACCTCTCACCCCATAAGGATGCAAATTGAATTGAATTTAAAGTATATTTATTTATCACTCTAATAGATAATACATAGTTAATCAAATAATATTGTTTAGTAATGTTGGATTATGGTAATATAACAGTTTTAATATTATTATTATTGTTTTATTTGCAGAAGTGGTATAGATGGGACGACGCGTAGTCTTCAGTTATTCAGACACTATTCTGGTAGAAATGCGCCGTCTGAACTAAAGATAATCTGAACAAGGAACGACAAAAAGCCCTGCATAGTGCTGAGATTGACCATCCAGGACAAGGTGAGCAGTATATGCATGAGCATAGCCCCTGGTGGTGCGCACAACCCATATGGGTGCAGCTGTGTGACCAGTGGAGAGCTGAGGGTTGGGTCAAGAGGCGCAAGACTGCCACCTCGAACATATCCTCAGGTGTATCTAAAGGCGAAAAGGCAAAAGGCACGTATCGGGGCGACAATATATCACAACTGCAACATATTGCTTCCAGGGTACATATGTTATGTTTACAGTCATGTTTTGTAGCTAAAATATCATATGTTTACATATTAATATGAGAAAATGAACTGTAGGAGTCTCGGTCTCAAGGTCAACCTATCAATTGGTTGGATATGTATGTACCACCCATGATGATACACCTCGAGGCTATTCGAGATAACGATAATAAGTTAACTTTATACTAATATGTTGTTTATAAATTGTGACGACCTTTTATAGCATTTATTTATTTATTTTTAACTATATAATTGTTGACCTTCTGACATGACACTTATACCAATTTAATGAACGAGCGCTATCCAGAAGGCACCCCGCGTCCGTCGATTGATCAAGAATAGTGGGAGAGGGCGTCAGTACAGTCGTGAAGAAAAACTATGTTAAAGGCCAAGGACTAAAACGACGTCGGACCATCATTGGCACACGCAGCTCTCTACCCAGATTACATAGTCATCAGGTCATCCAGCCTATCATACTTCTGCTGACTGTGTGAGAGCGATTTGTCGGGAACGTGATCTTCTTCGTATACTGGGCGGGCATCTCCAGTCTCTGAGTCCTGATGAGTTGGCGAATCACGGCAAAGCAGCAGGTATAGACAAAGACATCACGGAGCAAATGACAAGAGCGTTAGCGAAAGAATAAAGAACAACACATCATTAGGATGATGATGATGTATATATCGATATTGTTACTGTCACTATCTTACTTATATGTTTCACTACATTTTCAATTGTTTAGCTTTCCCTAAGTCATAGCAGTATCAACACATATATGTAATATGTTTTATTCTTTTGTTAATTATAGGGTCCTGATTTGGATGATCCATGAAGATTTAGACTTGTTTTTTAGATATTAGGGTAAATACCTGGTATGTCGAAGAGATGAGGATACCTTGATTTCATCTCAGATTCTAACTCCCAAGTCATTTCCTCCACATCGTGGTTTCTCAACAAAACTTTGACTTGAGGTATAACCTTGGAGCGTAGAACATTATCCTTCTTATCAAAGATTTTAACAGGTAACTCTTCATACGTTAAATCTTCCTCTATCTCGTCTAGTTCTAACTCAATAATGTGGTTTGGGTCTTTCACATATTTACGTAACATAGATATGCAAAAATTATTATGAACACGAGACATACTTGGCGGTAAGGCGAATCTATAGGCCACAGTTCCCACTCGCTCAAGAATTAAAAATGGGCCAATAAACCGAGGATTGAGCTTTCCTCTCTTTCCAAATCTCGTAACTCCTTTCCATGGAGCAACACGTAACAACACATGATCTCCAATATCGAAATCTACGTCCTTTCGATGAAGATCATCATAACTCTTTTGTCGATCTTGTGAAGTATTTATATGTTGTCGGATCGTTTAAATCTTTTCTGTAGTCATACGTACCAACTCCGGTCCCAACAACGTTGCTTCACCCACCTCATCCCAGCATACTGGAGAACGACACTTTCTTCCACACAACGCCTCAAATGGAGCCATGCCAATACTTGTTTGATAATTGTTGTTGTAGGAAATATCCACCAATGGTAAGAACTTGTCCCAACTTCCTTGAAGTCAAGGACACGAGTCTTAATTGATCTTCAAGAGTTTGAATAGTCCTCTCCGATTCGTCTCGTCTGTCTGAGGATGATATGCCGAGCTAAATCGTAAGTCTGTGCCCATAGCTTTTTGCAAACTAACCCAAAATCGTGAAGTGAATCTTGGGTCTCGATCAGAAACTATGGATACCGGCATACCATGCAGTCTTACAATCTTGTTTATATACATACTGAAGCAGGACGTTTAAGTGTATAAGTTTCTCAGACGCGGAAGAATCGAAAGCGCAGACTTGGTCAATCTATCAATAATGACCCAAATCGCATCTATGCCTTGAGAAACCTTAGGAAGACCGGTAACAAAATCTATAGTAATGTGCTCCCACTTCCATTTTGGAATTTCAAGTGGTTGCAATGGACCTTTTGGTACTTGATGTCTCGCCTTGACTCGTTGACAAGTTAAACACCTTGAGATAAACTCCGCTATCTCTCTCTCTTCATATTGCTCCACCAAATGTATGTCAAGATCATGATATATTTTGGTACTCCTAATGGATTGAAAATGCAGGTGTGTTGTGTGTCTCCATCATGATTTTATACTTTAAATCGTGGTCGTTAGAACACAAAGTCCGGATTTGACTCAAGTATTCCTTCTTCATCGATTTTAGCTTCCAACATAGCACCTTCTTGCACTTTCTCATCACGACAAAGACCGGTCCGTAGCTTTGAAAGCGCCTTTAACTTTATCAATTAAAGTCGATTCTACTCAGATATTCGCCATCATCACATGGGGGTCTCGGGTTTTTAACTCTATCTCCATCCTTTGTAAGTCACACAAAATGGGCCTTTGCGTTGACAATATCGCACTTTTCGTGACTTGCATATGATCTTCTACTCAATGCGCCACTACCACGCTCGCTTTTCGTGATGGTATTGGATGGTATAATCATAATCTTTCAACAGCTTCAAGCCAACGTCGTTGTCGCATGTTGAGTTCCTTTTGAGTGAAGAAATATTTGAGGCTTTTATGCGATCCGTAAGATCTCCACTTTCTCCCCATACAAGTAATGCCTCCAAATTTTAAGTGCGAACACAAACAACATGCTAACTCTAGATCATGAGTAGGATAATTCCTCTCATATTCTTTGAGTTGTCTTGAGGCATAGGCTATGACTTTCCCATGTTGCATGAGAACACATCCCAACCCTTTGCACGAATCATCACAGAGATGACAAATCCTCCGAGCCATATGGTATTGTCGAACAAAATAAATTAGTCTCCTCTTAAGTTCTTGAAAACTCGTCTCAAATTCTTCGCCCAATCAAACTTTGTAGATCTTTTCGAGTCACCGAAAGTTAATGGAGTAGCGATTCGAGAAAATCCTTCCACGAATCTCCGATAATAACCATCTAAACCGAGAAAGATACGATTTTGGCCATCGATTTAGGTTGCTCCCAGCTTTGAATAGCTTCAATCTTTGTCGGGTCAACAGATATTCCATGACTTGATACTATGTGCCCAAGGAATGCTACTTCCTCAAGCCAGAACTCGCATTTCTTCAACTTGGCATAAAGCTTGTATTCATGAAGCTTTTGGAGTGTCAGCCTCAAGTGTTGCTCATGATCTTCACGACTTTTGGAATAAATAAGGATGTCATCCATAAAGACGACCACAAAGTGATCCAAATATTCCTTAAATACTTTGGTTCATCATATCCATGAAGGCAAAGATGAGCATTAGTCAATCCAAAGGACATGACTAGGAATTCATAATGCCCGCATCGAGTTCTCAAAGCCGCCTTTGAATGTCACTCTGCTCTAATCTTCAATTGGTGATATCCGTAATCGAAGATCAATCTTTGAAAAGAATTTGGCTCCTTGCAATCGTCAAACAGTCATCAATACGTGGCAATGGGTACCTATTTTTGATGGTGACATGATTCAACTCTCGATAATCAATACAAAGTCGCATACTCCCATCTTTCTTCTTCACGAATAGAATGAGGAGCACCCCAAGGAGACGAACTAGGATGAATGAAACCAATGTCTAACAATTCCCGCAATTGGGTCTTTAACTCCTCAAGTTCAATAGAGCCATTCGATATGGGACTTTGGAAATAGGTTTTGTACCGTGTTCAAGGTCGATACAAAATTCAATTTCACGCCTGGGGTAGGCCAGAAGTTCTTCGAGAATACGTCAGAAATTTATTAACAATAGAAATATCGCTCAAAATCGATATATTTTTGTTTAAATCAGTGACATGAGCTAAGAAAGCTTGACATCCATTTTTCAATAAACGAATAGTTTTATGGGTTGAAATGACCGTGACTGATTTTAATGGTTTGGTCGCTTGAATTCGCATAATAGGTTGATTAGGAATATGAAAACTAACAACCTTACGAAAATAATCAATTTTTGCATGATGAGTATTTAACCAATCAATCCCTAGAATTACGTCAAACGCAAGTATTTTTAAAGAAATAAGATCGACATGTAATATGTGGTTACCGATTTAAACCAAACAACACTTATAAACAGTGGATGTAATGAAGGTTTCTCCCAACGGAATTTTCACAGATAAGTCAAAGTCTAATTTCTCCGGAGTCAAATTTAATCGTTGAACGCAAGTAGGAGAAATAAAAGAATGGGTAGAACCGGTATCAAATAAATTATAGACTTCGCTAGAGTTTATGATAAGCTTACCCGTGATGACCTCATTCGGGTTCCTTGCTTTCTGAGAGGTCACAACAAATGCTCTCCCTTGCACTACCGGCTTTGACTTTTCTGGGATGGCCTTTGGTGCCTCCATCCTAGCTGAACTTGTCTTCGGTGAACGACAAAATCGGGCTAAGTGACCTTCTCTTCCACAATTATAACATGCTTTGACTAAGATCGCATACGCTTGGACCGATGTGTCCTTCCTCTACATTTGAAGCATATGATAGGTGGTCGCTTCTCCTTCCTTAACAACGGGTCTTTGTCAGTCCGACGCCCTTCAATCATTATTGAATCTCCTCTTCTTGAAAAGTCCACTCTTATTATTTTGGCCCTGATTACCACCGAAGTGGTTACCATTTCGCATATTGATTCCCTCCACGCTTGTTGTCACCGCTTCGATGATCGCTTCCTTCTTTGGTTCGCGTTGACTTTATCGCGCTCCACTAACTAAGCCCTATTTACAACATCCGAATACAAACACGCTTTATGAGAAATATGACGCCGACGATTCTCCGCTTCAAACCTCTTAAAAACATCCGCGTCATTCTCTCTTCATTATCCACCAAGTGGGACGAAACCGGACAACTCGGCAAACTTGGCTTCGTCTCGCGACACGGCCATATTATTTTGCTCTAACTTGATGAATTCTACCTCTTTATATGATTTATACTTTTGGGAAAGTACTTGTCGTTGAATAGTTCTTGGAACTTTTCCCAAGACATCTTCAAGTCATGAAGGTTGAGTACGCTTTCTACCGATTCCCACCAAAGAATCGCCTCCTCCTCGCAACATAAAGGCGGCAAGGAAACCTTTTGCTCTCGGAGCATCCCAAGACATCAAATATCTTGGTGATCTACTTTATCCATGCTTCCACCTTAAGTGGTTTTGGCTCTACAATAAACTTCGGTGGTCCCAAATCTTGAATCTTTTAAGCGGTGACTGCTCGAGACTTTCTAGTGTTTCCACCTACATTTTGGGATGTGGATTCGCCTCTGCTTTCTTGCTTCATGAATTGCATAAAAGCCTCTGAACATTCCATCATTCATTATTTAGTCAGTGTTGTTGTTTGTATTAGGATTATCGCCTTCCTGATGTACATTATCCTGATTATTGATATGTGGTGAATCAACGGTCGCCTGTGCTCCATTACTATTCTCAACATTCTCAGATGTCATTTTCGAGATATCGCCACAAAACAAAAGGTTAATTGACATGTAACATATTATCCCTATATTCTCGATCGACCAATTAAATACCAAAAAAAACTTAGGTAGATCATACTAGCGAAGGAATTCACCGTCTCTCCCCTCCTAGTTCTATTCTCACATCTTAGCCAGGGATCATATCCCTAAGCTTTGATACCAACTGTGACGCCCCCAAAATTAGGTATACATCACCCATCTTGAGTCGCCAGATACATGGTACATAATTTAAATACAACTTAATAATACAATCGTAAGTATACAATACGACAAAACATAAACTGTGAGTTTGAATACAAATATTGTCTACTAGAGATTATACAAACTCAAAAGGAGTCCTCATTACAATTATTATCACACTATTTCACAGAATAGTGAGGACTACTAATTAACCATCTAGGACCATCACAATATTCCCCGACTAGTCTCAGCTACGTTCTCATTTCCTGAAGAGAATAGTGAAAGAAAGGGTGAGCTCAACTAGCCTAGTAAGAAATATTATGACTAAGATAATGCAGAATAATTTATCGTTAGCCTTCAGTAGTGTTAAACTGATAAAATATAATAACTATCAAGTTTAACTGCAGTGGAACAAGCAATCCATTAGAAGAGTTAAGTAGGGAATAAAATCTACTATCTTCTATGATTTAAAAGGTTTTTCATCACTTTTATCGTTGTGACTCAGCTTAATAAATAATCCACATCATCGAATCACCCCTGCACTACGACCAAGGATATTCTTTAGTATCACAACCACAAATTATCCATGCACTACGGGCCAAGTACATTCGTGTATTCATTAATGGTCATGATCATGCCAACAACTGTCCATCAATGCACTACGGGCCAATGAGGACTTTTATCACATCATTTGTAACATTACTACCATGCTTACAATCGAATAATCCTCGGTCATAATCATACAATTCTCTCTCTAGAGTTTCAAAGAATTCGTAAGAAGAAATAATGAAGGAATGAGCTTCTATTAATAGAAGAATGGACCGCATAGTAACTAACTTATGAAATCGGTCCATTAATTTACTTTTAAACGGATGGTCCAGATTAGTTTACTATTAAAACTTAAAACAACGATCCATACTGATTTACTATTAAAACTTTAAACCAGCGATCCATTTTGATTTACTATTATATCTTCCACCAGCGGTCCATATTGATTTACTATTATATCTTCAACCAACGGTCTGAAAAATTAGCACATCTCCTCATGGAATAATATTGTACCCAAAAATGATTTGGACCGAAAATAAATAAATCTTACAGGTGAATAGTACCCCATGAATTGTAACTCATAAATAGTAACTCATAAATAGTAACTCGTGAATAGAAACTAATGAATAGTAACTCGTAAATAATAACTCATGAATAGTACTCCGACACGAAAAGTGTCCCGAATACCCAATTGAACAATATATCCTCCAGACATCAATTATACTAACACAAATAAGTCCAACACAATGGAACTATAAAATTCATCTTTAATCAACACGAACTTATTCATCATTAATATTATAATTCACAATATTTAACAACCGTGTCGCTCCTGTGAAAGAGGGGCTTTCCGATAAGGATTTCTCCTTATTGCGCCGCAATTAGGTGACCAAACCTCTCCTCGATGTAACTTCTAGACATTGTCAATATTGCAAATAATAATATGAATAACTTTTGTCGTCTCAATTATTGATTTAATAATATATCATATAATGCGGATGATAATCATGTAATAATTGAATCAATAATATGAGAAATATGATGCAACAATTCATCAGATCAATAATTGAGTATATAATTTGAATGACTTCTCACGTAAGCATCAATAATCAATACCGTAGCTACTCTTGTACAACTACGCCAGACATCGTATTTCTTTTACTACTGGGTAGTTCAACAGGTTTTAACGGTAAATACCTTCGTCGTTATTTTCATAAAGTATTTTTGTCGCTTTAATAAATGAATAGCCTTGTAGGGGATCCACTAATGATTGTGCCGCTGTACGAATATTCCCCGACCAATCGAATATTATATAACAACTTGCATGATTTTGCAAAATTTATAAATATTACCCACAACTATAACATTATATCAAATCAATACCATAATATTCAAAAATATAAGTCGAAAAAAATTATTCTTTATTCATAAAAGTTGGGGTCTTATAACTATTGTTGCCTATCGAATACCTGCTTATATTTGGACAAAATTATAAAATTAGGGCTAAAGAGCGCTTTACCAGTTGTGCAACAAAAACTAATTTACCTCAAGGAATTCCCATGCTTGAATTATCAATTTACTCTTAATATCAATTGATATATTCAACCTTCAATATTTCCATCAGGTTATGACAAGAGTAATTTGTAATAAATTCATTTTCCAGTTGCACCCCTTCATAAGACAGACAACAAACAATGTTAATATGAGACTTAAAACTCGTGCAAACAGAACAAAATACACTAAAGACTAATTTTAAAAAAGTATAACGTCACCCATACTTTGTAACCAAATCCTTCAAAAGCCTCGATTATTTGCTCTCTAAATCGTGAAATATTACTCGATAAGCATGAACGACTTTCCATAAATTCTCGAGTTGAATCCTAAATTTAGAAAATGGATACTCGTAATATTCATTCATTCAATTAACATCCGCTTCCACAAAAAATGGATACTCAGAACATTCATTCATTCAATTAACAGCTTCCACAAGTTTATATAACACAATAATGGTAATATTCAAAAAATGAAATAGCAAACAAACAAAGCTATGACAAGCAACATAAGATAAATCTAGTAACATCTGCTCCACAATTGCACCTTGCAGCACTGCATGATTCAGATTCACAATAATGTTATGTTAATTGCTTATACATTCTTGTAACTCTTATATGCCTACAAATGGTCAAGTATGTAATGTTTTTTTACTATTTTGGGTATCAAATGACTTTATAGGACTAATAGTCCCATATTAAGGGACTAATAGTATGCATTCTTCTATAGTCTTGATATACGCAGCATTATAGTTTCTAGAACACATTGCAAAGTCCATTGGTTGTTCTTCAAACTTGACCATCAAGATATTTTCATCACCTAATGCCCTATCCTATGTAGAAGAATTTTTGTTGTGTTTAGATATGGACCCTGGAACATATAAAGGCAATGAGTATATGTGATGTTATGTTAATTGCTTATACATTTTTGTTGCTCTTATATGCGTAAAAATTGTCAAGTATGCATGCCCTCGTGCATGTGGATAGTCCATATTATAGGGGAGACTGCCGAATTTTTTTTGTTGGTCGGGTAATTTAGACTTGTCCCAATGCAAATGCAGACCATGCATGATGCAATGAATCATATTCTACTCCTAGGAATCTATTGGCTTTAGGTTGGTGTCAGTTAAAATATGTAGGATGACATAAGACTATACCTCATTCTAATATAAGATCCATAACAATATACCATGTCTTTGGGTAGTCGATCTCAAGCTATGTAAATTTATTTTGGCATGTATCCTTGTTCAATTCCCGAATAATCATATATGATGGACACTCATGTTATATATGTACATATACATCTATATGTATTTATAAGCATCATAAATGGAATTGAGCTGAATTGTAAATCTCTAACAAGGGAATACAATAATTCATGTCAATATAGGTACCGTGGTATCATGGAACTCTATTCAGATCGTAGTTGGATGAGACGACGAAAGTCAAGTGCCCAAATAGGTGCTACAACAGAATTTAGAGCTGGTTGCCAAATATTTCTAGATTATGCGTATAGTCACCCGGAATGTGTTAATCGTGAGAACAAGATAAGATGTCGTTGTTTGAAGTGTAAGAATGTAAATTATATGGACAGAGACATAATAAACTATCATTTACTTATTTCTATGTTAATGAACAATTACAAAGAATGTTGGTGGGCACATGGGCAGAGAAGAGATAGTGGGATCGCACAAGTACACAATCCAGGCAGCAGTACCCATCGTATGAATGACATGGTTCGTGATATTGCAGGGCCAGATTTTGATTGGGAACAAGGCAGAGAGCAACCTATGAATTCTGATGCCAAAGCATTCTTTAAGTTGTTAGACGAGGGTAGTGGAACCTGTTGTGGGTCAGCATCTGAAGCACACTACATTGTCTGGCGGGCGACATTACTTAACATCAAGGGTGATCACAACATGAGCCATGAGTGTTTTGAGTCACTCTTGAGGGCCATTAAGAGTATGTTTCCGGACGGTGAGAAATTAATCGGTACCTATTACTTTTGTAAGAAAATAGTGAAGAAGTTGGGTCTTGCATACAAAAAAGATTGATGCATGTCCCAACGATTGCATCGTTGTTTTATAAGGAAAATGAACAGATGACAAGGTGCATGTTTTGCAGTCATGATCGGTTCAGGCCTAATAAAGAGGGTGTGACTACAAAAAAATCAAGTATACCATTTAAGATTCTAAGGTATTTTCAAATAATGCATCGGCTAAAAAGATTGTACATATCTTCAAAAGCAGTTGAACATATGAGTTGGCATGCGAAATCTCCAGCTATAGATGGAGAACTAAATCATCCCGCAGATATGCAGGCTTGGAAAGATTTCAACTTAGCACATCCTGGGTTTGTATTGGAACCTAGAAATGTGAGGCTTGGATTATCCACCGATGGTTTCAATTCATTTGGCCACTCAGTTATTCCGTACTCATGTTGGTCTATGATTGTTACTCCGTACAACTTGCCTCCTTAGATGTGTATGAAACAACCATACTTGTTTTTTCACTGTGGTTCCCGGTCTTAAGAGTCCCGAAAGAACATAGATGTTTACTTAAGAACTCTTATTGACGAGTTGAAGGTATGGTGGGAGGATGGAGTACATACCTGGGATGTTGCAACAAAAACAAATTTCAATCTTATGGCAGCGGTTATTTGGACTATAAGTGACTTCCCAGCTTATGGTATGTTAGCTGGATGGAGTACACACGAGAAGTTGTCTTGTCCAGTATTGTATGGAGCATACAAAGTTTTTAAACTATCAAAAGGTCGAAAGTCTTCTTTGGTTTGATCTGTCATCGCTTGCTTCTTGCCCAGAGATCACCCGCTTCAAGAAATAGAGAATAGCTTCAGAAAGGGAAAGTATACAATGATATGCCCGCACTACCACGATTGTTGGGAACGGAGATGCGAGATCGTGTGATGAGATTTCTGGTCATCCCATTTGGTAAGATTGATGCCACAAACATAATCAATGGGTTTTGCAAATGTCATAACTGGGTTCGGAGAAGCATCTTTTGGGAACTGCCTTACTGGTCTACAAATTTGATTTGTCATAATCTAGATGTGATGCATATTGAGAAGAATATGTTCGACAATGTGTTTAACACCGTGATGAATGTTACGGGGAAGACAAAGGATAATGATAAGGCACATTTGGACATGAAAGATATTTGTAAGTGTCCTGGATTAGAACTTTATGAATCTCCTAATGGTAAGATTGTCAAACCGCATGCAAGGTACACATTGTCCAAAAAGCAAGTTGAAGATGTGTGTACATGGGTTAAGTCTCTGAAACTACCAGATGGATATGTGTCAAACATTACAAGGTGTGTTACGTGGGAAATTTCAAGGATGAAGAGTCATGACATCATGTGTTCATGGAGATACTCATACCTATAGCATTTCGTGATCTCGCTTGATAAACCAATAAGGGATGCTTTGACGGATCTTAGTCGCTTTCTTCAAAGACTTATGTTCAAAAACATTAAATGAGAAGGACATGTCTCATACTTGAGAAGAACATCATAGAGATCACGTGTAAACCGGAAAAATATTCCCACCGTGTTTTTTGACTCCATGGAACATTTGCAAATCCATCTTCCCTATGAAGCTTGTTTTGGGGGGAAAGTTCAATATAGATGGATGTACCCTTTCGAGAGGGTGATGGTAAACCTTAAGATGAAGGTGAAGAATAGAGCTTATGTCAAGGGGTCGATATGTGAGGCATACAGTTTCGATGAGATATCTACGTTTGTCTCAGACTATTTTCCAAACGAAATCTTGACAAAGGCCAATCGAGTATCGAGACATGATGATGGGGGAAATGTTGAACAAAATGGTCGGCTTTCTGTATTTGGTCTATCAGGCCGCGCTTATTGAAAATGGAAGCACATA
Organism: Panax ginseng; assembly: GCA_020205605.1. Classification (NCBI taxonomy): domain Eukaryota; kingdom Viridiplantae; phylum Streptophyta; class Magnoliopsida; order Apiales; family Araliaceae; genus Panax; species Panax ginseng. Next base: position 64,458,296 of record CM035150.1, read on the forward strand.
TTCCTCTCTGGGCAAGAATTACATGCTGTACATATTCTTACATTCTTCTCAATTGCAAGGAGATTGATGAATTTTTGAGGTACACATGTAAACTTGATAATTTATCTCTTAAATTGAAAATTTATTCCAATATATATGTTAATGTTTATAAAATTGTATAGATTGTACAATGACGAGTTAAAAGCGAAGCGTCCCGGCATAACTGATAAAGATATTTAAATCAATCATAATAAAAAATTGCACTTTGACTAAAGGACAAAGTAAGTTCAATTTCTTAAGCACGATGTATATATATATACTCCATATTAACCATGACTTTATTTAATAAGATGGAGTTGTTGTAGGCTTTAATTGAGGGATCAACGATTCTGGCTAATGTACAAGTCCTACCTATGGGACCAGACAGGGACCAAGTCAGCTACATTGGTTACAAAATAAATGGTTGTGAATTTCATACAAAGGCATATGGGCGCGGTAAAAAAACAACAAACTCTGGAGTGTGTGTCCAAGGATATTGTTACAATGAGCTTGGTCATGCTTTTATGGGGAGTTAGAGGAAATCGTAGAGTTGTCGTTGACAAGGCACACGTGTGGGGTCATATTAACTTGTTCAAGTGCCATTAGTTTGATTCGTAAAAAGGGATACGTGTTGATGCACATGGAATCGTCGATATTGACCTCCATAGGTCTGCGTACTCCAACGAACCGTTTGTTTTACCAACTCAAACAGTACAAGTATACTACACTCCTAGTTCTATTAGGAAAAGGGATAGACCACCTATAGATTGGCAAGTTGTAATTCATACTCCCGCGCGCAATCGCATTCTCATATAGATCCGTCCTCCTCCAGAAAGTACGTAAGTTAAACATCGTGAATATATAACATTTTAATATTTCCATTGTTATAAATATATTTTAATGTAAATTGTTGTATATTGTAGTGATTTCCAAGATAGTAAAATTTTGAAGTGCATTTACCATTATGCTTACAGAACTGGCATACGACAATGATTACATGGGCGAGCACACCTCTCACCCATAAGGATGCAGTTTGGGCTGAATTTAAAGTATATTTATTTATCACTCTAATAGATAATACATAGTTAATCAAATAATATTGTTTAGTAATGTTGGATTATTGTAATATAACAGTTTTAATATTATTATTATTATTTTATTTGCAGAAGTGGTATAGATGGGACGACGCGTAGTCTTCAGTTATTCAGACACTATTCTGGTAGAAATGCGCTTCAACTAAAAGATAATCAAACAAGGAACGACAAAAGCCCCAGATAGTCTTTAGATTGACCATCCAGACAAGGTGAGCAGATATATATGCATGAGCATAGCCCACAGGTGGATGCGCACAACCCATATGGGTGCGTATGTGTGACCAAAGGAGAGTGAGGTGTAATAACTCGAGATTTTCTATATAAAATAAATAAGAAATTTTATGTATAAATTTTTTTTTTTATTTAATGACTTAGACTAAGTGTCAAGTAAAGTGAACGATAAATGCGAATACATTTATTACTTGAAAAATTAGAAATAATTTTGGAATTATTAATTACCACAAATTATATGGTAATAAATTTACATAAGTAGAAATGTTTTTATTAATTATTTTCCATGAAAACATGATTGGAAATAATATATGAAGTGATAATTAGATTTATATAATAAATATTTTATTATATGAATTGTTCAGAATATTTAAGTTAATTATTTTAACTTGATTATTGATGTTGTGTACGAAGAATAAGTCAGACATGAGATCCAAACTCTGGATTGGGATTGTGATCAAGAGATGAGAATAATAATATTATATTATTTATATAATAATTTTACAGTACCATAATTATGTACTAGGTATGTGCGGACAGATAATATTGAGCAATGACGGTCAATTAGGTCATAGAATATTACCGTGTTGTGAAACCCTAATTATTAAACTCAGTTATGGGGTATTTCTGAGTAGTGACTGTGTATATGAAGTTATTGTGAATAAGAATATCTGTAATTAGAAGAAACCCTAATTATCATTATGACGTTGATAATTAGGACAAACCCTAATTATTATAACCTATAACCTATTGAAATTAGAAATCAGAACGAATCGTGTTAGTAACATACATGATAATTAAAGAACTACTAATGGTCAATTAGAAACCCTAATTGATGACGTTGAGAAACCCTAATTTTAATTACCGGTTTAATTTCGATGTTGTTATTGATAAGTGTTTTAATTTACCAAAGGATAGAAGTTAATTGGTAAATTATAAGAATTAAATCTAGTGATTAAATATTACATTTAATTGCCTTTGTACAAGATTGCCCATACACTCTTAAACAAAGCCCAACCATCACCCATAACAAATCGAAAGCAAGAATCAAGAATTTTTTGGCAAAAGGGTATAAGAACACTAAACCTAGAAATCCTTTGATTCGATGTTATTTGATGCAATTGATTGTTTAAAGTTGTGTAATAGAATGTTAATTGATGATATGGGTTGATAAATCAAAGACCCATAACATCAAAGTGCACGAATTTGAAGATTTAACCAAGTTGGAAAAATCAATTCGCATTATTTTTCACCAAATGTTAGAGGCCATAACTCTTTGCTCGATCATGAGTTTTGTTCTTCAAAAGTTGTTATGTGTAGCCCGATATGTGGTCTTTAATCTGCAAAAAAGAATCAAGTCCATATCATGTATAGATTAGAAGTTATAGATGGTCAAACATGGTTGATCGATCATGATAAACTATTTTTAGCGCAGTCAGTAATGGGGGCATTCTCGTCCACTTTTTGTGCTTTAAAAGGTCTGGAATTTTGATATAATCAGTAGTGCACTTGAGTTAGGAAGCCATAGGCTTTGGAATGACCTCATTCCGACCTTGGATGAGGGAATTACGGTGATTGGAAGGAAATGTGTCAAATTTCTCAAACCGAAAGTCAATAGCCGGGATGTGCTATTCGGGACACTGCTTTTGATCAGTTAATGTTTCCAAAACCTTTTGGGCTTTTGGTATGTTATATTACACCGAATAATCTTTCCATAGACTCCGAAACGGATTAAATCCAATATCGGAGGAGAGAGTTATGACATTTCAAAGTAGTAGTGTCAAAACTTCTCAACAAGTGCGGTGCAGTCTATTTGAACGGAATTTCTAGACTGATTTGTTCGGAATTTGGAAATGGTCAAAGAATAAAAGTTGTAGCCCCAGAAGTTAGCTTCGTGTGGGCTCAAGAATCGCTCAAAAATGTTTTAAAATGAAAGAGTTATGACTGTTTTAGTGAAAGAGGGTAAAGCTGAAACGAGATTGAAAATCTGTTATGAACGCCCACTTTTGACCTTGACCGTTTGGGCTACCTAATGAACCCGAATTGGGTAATTCGTATTTTTAAAAATAGTCTTATATACCATGTATAACATATCCAAAAATCAGATTAATCGAGTTATGAGCAATGCGTTAGAAAATCATAAAGTGAGCTATTGAAAAATTAGTATAAACCAAGTCCCACATCGACTAAATTGAGAACTTCACCATTTTCTAAACCTATAAATAGAAGGGCTTGGCCTTTATTTCATTCACCAACAATAAGGCCTCCAATTTTTGAGAAAGGCTTTGTTGTGGGAGAACTTTTATAAAGATCTCCTTAGTTAAATTTTGCGTGGAAGTGCGATTTCGGTCTGTGAAAATTCGCTTTTCCTGCATGTTTCTTATTTAATTTTTGTAATGTTATTATTTTTAATTGTTAGTTAAAGTTTGAATTTTTGAAGTTTAGTTAGTGTTGTTAATAAACTAGTTAGTTTACTATGTTTATTTTGGCTTGGAATTGATTATGTAAATGAGTTATTTGTGATGACTTTTAATATTTTGTGATGAATTTCATTAATTAATAATTATTAATGATATTAAAGTTATTTAATGATTATATTAAATAATTTAGTTTAAAAATGATTTTAATATTATAAAATCATTTTAAATGAAAATAAGGTATTTAAAAATATTTTAAGTTATAAAATATAACTTTTAATATTTAAATGATAGTTTCATTAATAATTAAATATTAATGATATTAAGATAATATTAATGATATTTAGTTTATTTAATGATTAATATTAAATAAATAGTTTAAAAATAGTTTTACTTATTTAAAACCATATAAAGAGGATATTAAGGATTTAAAAATATTTTAAGTTATAATTAATGACTTTTAATATTTGAATAAATAGTACATTAATATTTAAATATTAATGGTAATTATTTGGGTAATATAAATGTTTTAAAAAATAGTTTGAGTTATTATAAATAACTTTTATTTTTTTGTAATGGTTTCATTAATAGTTTAGTATTAATTAAACTATTAATGATGATGGAATTGTTTAATGTTTAAATCATTTAATTATGATTCTGATATTTGAAAGTTATAAATGCCCAAACTAGTGACTTGAGAACCGATTATGAAGTTCGAATTTGAAGAAGAACACCTATAAGTAACAATTATATCACTATAAGCCCTTTAGTGACAGATTTGAATTATTTTAAATTTTTCAATTTCGAAATTGCAAAAATGATTAAAAAATAAGATGTCCGATATTTACGAGATGTTGAGGTATAGATTAAGAGTCTTAGACTCAAGATTTATTTCCAGATAAAGTCAGTTTATGACGCCGACAAATGTCGAATTTTTATAAAAGAAAGAAAAGACTACCGTAAGAGCATGGATGAGATATTTGAAAATGTATAAAAATATTTCAAGTATAGAATAGGAACTAAAAGTATGATCACTTTGTGATTATGTGATTAGACTATATATCAATCGTAATGTATAAAGATTACTATGTGTTAAGATATATTGTTCTAATCGAACGAATGATCCGATTATTGATAGGTTGTGATAAAGAGATAAAACCTAAATTGAGATTGTAATCAGCGAATCAGGCAAGTATCTTACCTTTGCATTTCCTTTATGCAATGGACATGAGTAAGAAGTTTCAGAATTATTCTATCCCCGCATGCATTATGTACTCTTTGATTATCGACATGTTAGCTCAAATATATATTCTGTTCATTGATTTCTATAAATGGTTATACAAGTGTCCCCACTTGGATAATCATGGCATTTGTTCACATGTTGATACACTTTTTCAATTACCCGTATATATATATGTTGAATTACATATTATTGTTGAGCAAGATTAAAAACCTTCGGGTTTGGAACCGTGTATGTATGAACATCCCTATATGGGAAGATTTTTTTTCAAGGCGGATAGAGTGAGCGATGAATTTCGTTCAAGTTATGTAGTATTGATCAATCACAGGTACAATCTGGGTCGATCACCTCTCCGCGTCTGTGCAAGCTAAGCGGCGTTTCTTTGATGGATTTCTCGCCAAACCTTTTCGAAAATGAAAAGAATGTTCATAGTATGATTCTTAAACCCTATTCATGGGTAGAGCGAGAGCCAAATTTAAATAATTTGGAAGAGATTTGTTATGTGAATTTTTTTATCAAGATGCAGATTACTTCACAACTTTCGATTCGTTGTAGAAGTGTTATGTAAAGAGAATACTTATATTCTTTCAAATTTATATATATAATTGCTATTACTTGTCGGGCACTCAAATGCTCATCCTTGCTTAAATTAAATGTTTTCGATTATGTATGAGCAACTTTGAAGGCTCGAAACGAAACAAAAAGAAAAGGAAAGTTTGATTGAATAAGTGTGTATTATGAGTTAATGGTTATAGTTGTATTGGTATCTATTCAAGTATTGTAAGGAATGTATTTGAAGGTCACGTGCACTGGGAAGTAAACTTTTGATGTATGTAAATTAAGTTCGAATGTATTATTATTTAGTATTATTCAGCTTAAAGAAATGGTATCGTGGAGAACCGAGTTCGGGTTTCAAGTACCTGGATTTGGGGTCGTCACATGAGGGTTGGGTCAAGAGGCGCAAGACTGCCACCTCGAACATATCCTCAAGTGTATCTAAAGGCGAAAAGGCAAAAGGCACGTATCGGGGCGACAATATATCACAACTGCAACATATTGCTTCCAGGGTACATATGTTATGTTTACAGTCATGTTTTGTAGCTAAAATATCATATGTTTACATATTAATATGAGAAAATGAATTGTAGGAGTCTCGATCTCAAGGTCAACCTATCAATTGGTTGGATATGTATGTGGCCACCCGCGATGGTCTGCCTGAGGCTATTCAGACAACGATAATAAGTTAACTTTATACTAATATGTTGTTTATAAATTGTGACGACCTTTTATAGCATTTATTTATTTATTTTTAACTATATAATTGTTGACCTTCTGACATGACACTTATACCAATTTAATGAACGAGCGCTATCCAGAAGGCACCCCGCGTCCGTCGATTGATCAAGAATAGTGGGAGAGGGCGTCAGTCGTGAAGAAAAACTATGTTTAAGGCCAAGGACTAAAACGACGTCGGACCATCAGTGGCACATGCAGCTCTCTACCCAGATTACATAGTCATCGTGTCATCCAAATTTCTATCATACTTCACCGATCGTGTGAGAGCGATTTGTCGGGAACGTGATCTTCTTCGAGATATCAAGCGAGCATCTCCAGGTCCGAGTCCCGATGAGTTGGCGAATGCGAAGGCGTGAATGGTATAGCATCAAATGAAGCAATGACAAGATAGAAGAATGAAAGAATGTAAAGAACAACATATCATTAGGATGATGATGATGTATATATCGATATTGTTGCTGTCACTATCTTACTTATATGTTTCACTACATTTTCTATTGTTTAGCTTTCCCTAAGTCATAGCAGTATCAACACATATATGTAACATGTTTTATTCTTTTGTTAATTACAGGGTCCTAATTTGGATGATCCATGAAGATTTAGACTTGTTTTTTAGATATTTAAAGCCTTGTAATCTTTTATATTCATTCTTTGGACAATTGTATTGGTTTATGATTCTATTATATGGATGTTTACGATTGTATTGTGTTGTGTTGGTTTACGATTCTATCATATGGATGGATGTTTATATATACTATTATGGATCGATGTGTTGGGATATATATAAATCATGGATGGATTTTTATATGGATGATTATATATACTGCTGTGTTTTGGGATAGAAAGCAGGTACAAAGCAGGTTATTTTTGGGAAATCAACAAAACAGGAAAAATATTATAAAAAAACCAACATCAGCGACCGTATGCGGTCGCTAATACTCTAAGCGGTCGCTGATAGATACTTGAGAACTAGCGACCGCATAGATCGCTATTACCGGTCGCTGAAACATGTGCCACATCATCCCTGACAACTAACTCAGCATGAGTCAGAGTAGCGACAGAGTCGATCACTGTATGCGGTCTCTAATAAGTTGGTCGCTGTTATTGGTCGCTGATGTCCACTCAGCGACCAGATTACCTGCGACTAATATCAGCGACCGCATTCGGTCGCTAATACTCATCTGTGACTATCTACGGTTGCAGATATGCGATTGCTGATAAGCCTTTTTGTTGTAGTGAATTCAAGTATGGCAAACTCCATTTTTCGCCTGCAGACTTAATTAGAGAACGTTGGGAAAAGTGAAACGTTAATGAGTTAAAGGATGATCGTATGATACGTAAGTATTGTACAAAGTAATGAATACGAGTATGATACGAGGTATTATATGAGTATGTATGAGTAATGGTATGTCATATATGTTGAATGAGTATACGAGTTAGTATACAAGAATAAAATGTGTATAATACGTTATAAGGTATTAAGCCAAATATAATGGCCTTGTAGGATTGTGGAGGAAGTTGTAAAGTCCAATTGGGATTATGATAAATCCCAATGCTTATTAATGTTAAGGCCCAAATGTTTGTTAAATTCAATCCCAAAGCATAAATTAAAAGTTAGTTAACTTAAAGCCCAAATTAAGAATCGGATTTGTGGATCGATCTAATGGGTAAGAGTGACCCATGGGAAAACCCATGTGGACCCCATGATCACATGGCACCATCTTGATGACTAAGTAAAGTAGTTTTACTTGGTGACCAAGAGATGAATAGTAAGGAGGTGGCTAATGAGGTGGAATAAGGAAGTGGATGGCCTAAATGTTCAGTTTACCCTAATCTAGGATTTTCTATAAATAGAAGAAGTGCTAGTCATTTGTTATTTGTTAAAATTCATCCAACATTATAAATGATTATTTGTTAGAGAGAAAAAATTAGAAAAGCTAGACTTGTTATTTTAAGGAGCAAGAAGTAAGAACAAGGAAGAACCAAGTGATCTTCAAAAGTAATGATTCCTAAACCATGATTCTCCCTCTCTTCATTTGATAGAGAAGTGAGTAGTGGTAGAGCATGTTTGATAAGGAGTTATAAGGATGGTAATGAAAGGATAAAACCTTATAAGCCATGTATAAGTGAAATCATAAGTATAAAGCTATAAACCATTGAAAGTTATTGAAAATTTTATTATGTTGTTGATGGACAAGTTTAACACCATCATTTGAAGGTTTAGATTATACATGTTGTGACAATGGAATGAATCCATTTGGAACAGTGTAAAAATCTCAAATAACGAAGTTATGGCGGAATTTACGAGATTAGACGTTAATTGTCGAAATCGTGAAATTCTCATAATTGAAGTCAAATTTTGACATTGAACTCGGAAACGTTGGTTTTTGATGGAGAATAGTCCAAGATGGTATTCTAGAGTTGCGTACTCGAAAATGACCAAATTCTGACTTAGAACAAAGAAACGAGCGTTGAACGTTCACGAACGTTTATCGTTTTTGTTAAAAATGAAGTAAAAGGTGAATTTCGAGATAACGGATTCGAAAATGTAAAATTTTTGCATGAACACTTAGAGTATATGATTTGTGAGCTAAGGGATTTTGAACGAGTTCGGACTTAAGACGAGCAAATTTGGAGTCCTAGAAGTTCGCAAAGTAGAAAATTTGTCAAAGTTATCTGTGGCACAGGGCTGGCACCGCGGCGCGGCCAAATGCTTAAAGGATGGCGTCGCAGCGCCGAGGCCAGGGCTTGTGCACTACAAACCCGCGTCGTAGCGTGAGTTATATAAGGGAAGCTGGAGCCGCAGCTGTGACGCCCCCAAATCTATGTCCCTTCGAACCATGAATCCGGTCCATCACGATACTACTATCGTCAAACTATTTATATTTTACATTCATAACGTAATGAATAAACTTTACTTTTTACAAATTAAAATATAATTTCTTTCCAATTCTAGGATCTATGTAATGACCCCAAACTTTATAAGTTTTATAACTTGGTCATTTACTACTCCTGCATTACATCACATTCGATGTTATATAAATATGTGGAATAATTTAAACTTTTTCAATCTCCTTTGAAATAAATCTTTTATTGATGTCTTAACTTGAATCAATAACAAACCCCTGAATCAAATTATGCTATGATTCACTCTATTCAATTTCTGTATAAATCTTTACATCTCGATTCAAATTCCTCTATGTATCACATAATATAACTTAACATGTATTACTCATCGTAAACTACTATCATGTACATCTCCCAGAACCTAAACGTGGTTCAAGAACATATATTTAAATAAACCAATCAATCTCCTTCGATGCTATTGAACTTTATCAATCAAGTAGCACATAACTTTACCGTGAGTCCTTAACATGCAAAAGTGGTTATTTGCAAGGGTGAGTTCGACATCCCAGCAATTCTAATAGTTTTCATGCAGCACATAGCATATAATAGCATATTCAGTTCATGCCTTCATAATCAATTAGTATTTACTACGCATGTTACTTCTTATATACCAGGCATATAGGTTTATTTTACAAGCATATCATCCAAGATCAACTTTCACATTTCATACATATCTCATATGCATTTCATATATATCAACATTTGCATAGCATAATATAGCTCAACTAACAATTTATCAAATTTATATAACAAATAGGAACTGAAAGACTTGCCTGATTTGTAGTTTATCAATTACGACTTAACTGCTTAAAGCTTATCTGCACTGCGTGTATTCCTACACAGTTATATAATCATGGATTCATACCCATCAGTTATACATTTTATACATTCTCAATGTAATAAAATTTACATTGTTTCATTTCACTTCTTCAATATACGCTTAGGATAACAATGTTGTTAGCTCATTATACTCTCTTACTTTTTCTTTCGAAACAATCTTACTTCATCATGTACAGTCTTTAAAGTATATACATAGACATGCTCTAAATTCGAGACAGTTAACAAACTATTATACAGCACGGCACGACCGCGTTGAGTATAAGCTTAGGAGTGGCGCGACCGCGCTACTCCCTGCCAAAACCAGAACTGACATTTTCAAAATCTAGTTCTCTTGCTAACACCTAAATATTTTTTAACACAATATTAACACATAAAGATATGGTTTAAAGAAAATCTGGTTTCCCACACTTTGTTAACGTTGATGTTAACTTCTGAAACTTTTATCTTCTTTTGCATTCCTTTGCTCAACTAAGATTATTATGTTCAATAGGCTATCGACCAAATTGAACATCTTCTAATGTATCCAAAATAGAATTTGATATAAAACTCATACAACTTCTTTTTACAACTCTTCAATCAAGTCTAAATAGGTTTATTCAACAAAAGACTCGCTATGTTAACCATTAAGTCACATAATACTAAACAATCCTTAATACGCATGCCTTTGTGTATCAAACTCATTTACAGACAATTAGTATAGTCCTTTCCTTAAACATGCTTGAATAACTTCCATACTTAATCAATTGGATGCACATAGCAATCTTGCTTAAAGGCATAACAAGTATTATCATGCTTGTTCATAAGGTTACAATGCTCATCAAGATAGTTTCTAAAACTTTTAAATCTTCCCTTAAAACACATACTAAACCAAGATTGACAACCTTTTATATGAAATATATATTGGGATCACCTTCCTTACCCATTCATCACACAACTAGGCCACATTCACATGTTCCCAAAGTCAGAACTTAAAATACACAAAGTTCGTCAAGTTTCATTTCCAAAACTTCATGTTTTCTTTTATAAACTCATGTTAAACCCAATTATTATACAAGGTAACTTTGAATCATACCTTATACTCATTTGTACATTTAACTAAATCATATATGCATGCTCACATGTATACTACTCACTTACACAAAGGTTGAATAGTTTAACACTTGAAAACTTATAATAAACCATGCTTGAAAAGTCTATAATATGCTTAGCTAGATGGTGATCATATCCGTCATGTCTAGAAGCATAAAATACCCTAGCATACATGTTTGAAAAGTCAAAACTTAAAGGAAATAAGGTTTGTCATGATTTGCCTTTCAAAACTTCTAGGTTTCCATTTAAAAATCATTATAAACCAAGCCAATGCAACTCATCCTTGCAAAGAAACTTAAAATCAAATGTTAGGTCCCTTTACATACTTGTTTAAGTCAAACTAACATGCTCATAAAAATAGAACTTGGATTTCATGACAGACATATGGCAAGGCGGCAGCTGGGATTGTCATAAGGGAAGTAGTAGCCATATCTACTCTAAGACCTGAACCTAGACTTGGCCTCTACTTCTGCAGATTCTAGCCCAAACAACCAATACACTTTCATTAAGCATTCTCAGAACAATAAATTAATAGCATATCGAACATACAACTCTGATAATACCATTACATTCAATTTACCACTAACTATCAAGAAATTCATTCTAATTCTCAGGAATTCTTCAAACTCAAACTTTAGAACATGGTTTAAGAATTATATCTTTGTGAAGCTTAAATGACTAAACATTGACCCTTAGACTTCTGATTGCTCCTCAATTTCAGTAACCCAACTCAATTACAACATTACTCTCTCCATGTAATAACAACAATCTCAGAAATTTTGCAGCCTTGAGAATGAAGGGGAAGGCTTCCTTATATAGCCACACTATTGTCCAATTGAGAGTTTTGCCCAAGAAATTAAACCAACGGGAAGAAGGGGAAGCCATCAGTTAAGAGAGAGTTGGTGGAAAGTAATACCAACTCTCATCATCAGCCTTCTTGTTTTCAGCAGCAACACTAGGCCAAGCCAATGGCTTATTCACGTGATGATTGAGATGAGACTCGCAAAATGGGACAAAATTATATCTCAATAACCAGCTTAGTTTAGTTACTTTAATTTCCCAAAAATGTAATTCTATTGTACAATTATTACTATAATATGAACATTAGGGATCAAATATATTTCCATCTCATATAATCCATGTTCATTTGGGCTAGTTCAAATAATATTTTAATTGAGCTATGTATAATTCAGTTGGGTATTCCCAACCCATTATATCCTATCACCCTTAAATATCATAATGATCATCATTAATTATATTTTAATAATTTTAGTTAAACCTTCAGTCTAGTTTAACTTTAATACTCAGACCACACAAGGCTCATTTATCCCATTTATTGGAGTTACACATAACTCAAGCTCATTATTTCTATAATAAAAAATTAGGGGTCTAGGCCACGTTTGTTACACCCCCAAATCCGGGTTACCTGACCCCCGAGTTTGGTGCTCACGATTCACAATATAATAATATCTAACTACCCATTCATATAGAAATAGTAATACATAAGTTATTAACAGAAATTGTTAATACATTAGTCCTAGTTCATCTAACCTTAACATTTCAAACATACCCCTTAGATATACAAAAAGGGTTTACAAAATAACATAATAATAATAATGTTCATTAAACTATTCCAGCAACAGGCCTTTGCATTTGTTCTTCTCAAAGACCTCCAAATTTCGCTTGCCTTTAAGTCAAATATTTTATTTAGCAAGGGTGAACAACAAATTTGCCCTGCAAGTTAAGACATATAATAAATGTATAAGAATCAAGAATAACAGACTATCTAATTTGATAGAATAACATAAAAGTTCGGGGAACTTTGAAATAGATGAACAAATCTCAAATTACTAACAAGTCTTCTCGCAATCTATTTAACACAATAATTTGATAATGAAATAGTGCAACGCTTTCAAAGTTTTTACGATATTCTATTGAATAAACAAGAATAAATTTTACGCAATAACAAGGTGGAATGTTTTCTGATTTATGCTGAGCGATCCATTGGATCTAAAACTTCTCTTCTCGGGTATCTATCAAAGATTTACTTTGATATATACGCAGATGTAACAGATAACCATAAAGATTAAATCATACATCTCTGCAAGTATAACAAGTGACCAGCTTTATTATACCCTATATTATGTATAATACTTAAAAGAGCGCAATGGCCGAATATACGACCTAAAATATTTCCCTTATATAAAAGGTTGTTCTTCTCAGTCTTTGAATTAGAATTTGATTTAACAACGAAATACAATGATTTCAATATCTAATCACTTCTCTTCTCTTCTCAAACCTATCAAGTTTTCTTTTTTGATCTAGCCGAAACAACGGGCATTGATCTATCAATAATAATTGAGTTCTCTTCTCTTCTCTTCTCTTCTCGAACCTATCAAGTTCTAACAAATGTTCGTCTAGCCAAAACAATTAGCTAAGACATGTTTCAATACGATTAAATAATAGATAAAGTTTAACTGTACTATTTAAAATCAATAATAGCTTCTACGGATGTGAATATCCAACAACAGTTATTCTAAAGTATATTCTCAGAATCACTAATTCATTTTGAATTAATAAACATGCACTAACTGCGAATAATCAACAATAAATTCTTGGATGTGGTCTAATTAACAATAATTAACTAACATAATATTTAAACATATATAACTCAAGGTTGAGTTAGGAAACTTTCCTTCTACATGGATTACTGCTACACAATTTACCTATAATCACAATATCGATCTCACAATTAGCACAATCATTTATAACATGTATCACTGTAATTTACAGTCAATCTTTCTCCTAGGCACATTATCATATAGCTACATTAGTGTTTATAACCTATATAAACACTTATCAAGTCTAACTAGTTCGGTCTGGTTGGACTTCGGTCTGTTCTTGGTGTACTGCTCACCCTATTCGACAATTTACACTTTTATTGTCAATTAAACTTGGTCTCTAAGCTTCAATATTATTTTAGATAAGTCAAATATCGTTTATAATATTTTTCGGAAGCTTTTAATAATTTTCTAATAATTATTATAATTTAAAATAATTTTTTAAACATTGGAATCATTTTTAAATTATTTAAATACTAATTAATTCCATTATCATTAATATTAAATAATATTAAAATATTAATGACATACTTGTCAAAATATTAAAGTTATTATTAATAAGTAAAAATATTTAAATCATCAATATTCTACTTAAATGATTTTTAATATAATTAAAATCATTTTAAATAACTACCATTAATATTTAAATATTAATGAAATTATTATAAAATATTAAAAGTCCTTAATTATAACTTAAAATATTTTTAAATCATTCTTCTCATTTTTTAAATGATTTTTAAATCAATAAAATCATTTTTCTATCATTTATTTAATTTAATAATTAAATAAATCTAATATCATTAATATTAATTTATTAATGAGAATTCTCAAAAATATTGAAAATTATATTTTATAATTTAAAATATTTTTAAACACTTTATTCTTCTTTAAAATGAATTTTATAATATTAAAATTATTTTTAATTCATTTATTTAATATAATAATTAAATAAATCTAATATTATTAATATTAAATTATTAATGAAAAATCTCTAAAAATATTAAAAATTACATTTTATAATTTAAAATATTTTTAAACACTTTATTTTTATTTAAAATGATTTTTATAATATTAAAATCATTTTTCTCTAATTTATTTAATACACTAATTAAAAAAATTAAGTATCATTAATATTCAAATAAATATAAATTTTAATGAAAAATATCCCAAATAATTAAAAGTTATTTTTCAGAATTTAAAATAATTTTTAAAACCATCTTTGTAATTTTTAGAATTTATTTTCTATTTTTAATCAATTTTCGAAAAAAAAATCAGAAATTAAAATTAATAAAACCGTCGCTATAGGCTATAGCGACACAAAGCGTCGCTGTTGGTGTTCTTGAGCCTCAAGAACACTAACAGGCAGTGCTCAAGGGTCTTACTTTGACCACTTGTAATTCTCGGCTTAATCATGTTCTGGGTTTGTTTGAACACTCCTTTGGTAGTAGGTATGTAGTACTACCATAAACAATAATCATCTCGATCATACAACATCTTAGCTGCAAGATCCAGAGCTTCAAAGTAGCTGTCAGACATCATCTGGGTTTTTTGGGTTACCCAGAAACCGAGACAGCCTCGAGGTACTACTTTCAAGCTCCATTAATTTGGTGTTCTGGTCATCCACTAGGTATGTTATTGGTCCAAACATGTAGTACATATGTCAAGGAGAAATACCTCTCATGATTTCAGTTCCACAACATCAACATCACCAGATCTGTTTCGGTCAAAGGTCGTCGGAAAAACTTACTTTACGTTTTACGGAAATTCGTAAAATGTGAATCGATAACGGATGGTCTACTTTGACTGTCCACTAGATTCGATCACTTAATTGTTTAAGATATCTAAGGTCATGGATCTAGAGTCCATAATACAGACTACAACATGTATACAACAACATCCACACATCATATAAAACCTGACAGTTATTGTATTTGCAAAATCTTGTTAGACGCTGGAAACACTTTCTGGTTTACCCAGAATTCCTATGGTCATGCCCGGTCAACGGGTTTTGACCAACTATAACATGAAATCTAGACATCAAATGACTGTGATTTCACTTGCAGAACAAAGAACACATATCAAGCTATAGATCTAAAACATAAAACATCAAAAATCATAAACAGGCAGAGATCTATGGCCACTGACATTAGCTTGTCAGACGACTTTAGAGCTCACGAACAGTTTTTTCAAAAACACCATTTTAAGGCACTTTGATGCTATGGATCCATGATGGATCATCATAGATCAACTTAAAACACCTTCTAGCATAAATCTAAACACATAAACACAAACTTTACCTTAGCATACAAGATCAAAAGTAGGGTTTAGGTTTATACCTCTCTTATCCAAATTTTGATCTATGCTCTCCAATCTGATATTAGGTGATCTAAGGGGTGATCTAGTGACTGATTTACTTAAGAAATTCGGAGGTCTTGGAGAGAGAGAGAGAGTTGTTGAGTGTTGGAGAGCAAATGAGCAATTTTTTTGTAACTTTCTCTTTCTTAATCTATTATAATTTTAGATACAATGAATACAAGTTATGCTAGGTGTCCATTGGATCAGATTTGCTGAGATTTTGAGCCACACGGTCAATATAGTGGGTCACCAACTAAAGTAGTTGGTGAATTTTACAAGTTACCAATTAAAGAAAATGAAAAGGGCATTTTGGTCTTTTACAATATAATTTTAATGGCATACAAGACTTTTATCCAAGCCCTTAGGGTTTAACCCTAAGGTTCTAACCCTTAGGTTTTACAAACTCCAATTCTAGAATTTTTAAATTAGGGTTTTAAAATAGAAAATTAAGAATTTCAAAAATATAATTAGGGTTTTAAATAGAAATTAATATTTCTAAAGTATAATTTGGGTTTCCTAATTGTATTAACATTTACTAATCACTTTAGGGCTTACTAATTAGGATTAGGATTTCCTAATTAGGGTTTATGATTCCCGAATTTAAAATTAGGGTTTCCCGGCTTTCGATTAGGGTTTCTAACTGTACGTTAGGGTTTCTAATCCAAAGATTAGGGTTTCTAATCCCTTAGGTTTAGTAAATTTAAACTTATCTGACCAATCATTTATCAATAACTATATACAGTACAAACACGTACTCATTAATATAATTATTTTAATTATATTTTCTATCGAATCCCTATCCAGACTTAGGGTTAGGATTTCTATTATCCGTTAAGCACAACTCTACTCTTAATTTATTAGTCAGTACTCAAATTGACCCCTTCTCGAGACTCGTATCACAGATACTTGTCACAAGTATCTCGAGACTCGTATCACAGATATAATTAGAATGACATCCTTAAGGACGATATGGCCTTAAGATTACAACTAAAGGTTGATGCACGATCACATAAACGTAAAAACAATGTAAAACGATAAATCGTAACAAATGTTAACAAATCTAATGAACGATTGGATTGAGAAGAAGGGTAAGATACGTTAGGAACCATACATGTTTGATTATGACCTAATGTGGTATATTACATGATTATGTATTGTAGAGACCTTAAAGAATCAAAGAGAATTTGTATTGACTGTAGAAGACGCCAAAAGGCCAAAGGCAAGTATTCTGACCCTTGTCTAAATTCTTTGGACAAGCTTTGTAATTCATGTACCTTACGCATGGGTTGATGTATAATGAAGTCGAAGCCAATTCCTTCCGCTAGACTTAAGATGTTTATGGATTTCTTATAATCTATCGAACTATTGTCAATGTTGTTAAGTTTTGCCAAACTAGTTGTTGTGGTTTTCAAAAGAAGACTTAGTATGCATGAATAAAATTTTTGTCGTCAAACGATAGGCACGTGAGGTTGCCAAACATTAAATGTACATACGTTTAAAGAAAGTAGTATTGTACAACATAGATTACTATAGGCTGATCACCTAGACGTGCTCGTAAGATATGCCAGACTTACGGACTTGTTGTCGGGTTATCCCTAAAAAATGCATTAAATGTGATATGTGTTTTTATTATTCTACTGACGTGTACTAATTAAACTAAATTGTTTTGTTGTAGATGTCAGGAGAAAACAAAATGTATAGGGATATACATGTAGTAAATGAAGAGTCGGTGAATCAAATAGAGATCTTACCGAACCCTATACTAGAAGAGCTGGAAGTGGTGATAGTTGAGTCTAGAGACTCTGAAATCTTAGACCTCATGTCCATGTTCGATGACATGTCGGAGGAGAAGGTTGAGGTGGCATCTTTTAACCCTGTAACACCTGAAGAGGAGGTGGCTCCTAGGGAGGCAATTAAAACGATGTTCATGGCCTTATTGGATAGAAACATATAGCTGGGAAGGGAGGTTAGAAAATTGAAGGAAGAGGTCCAGGAAATCCTGGAAGATAAGAAAAGCATGGAGTCCATGTGGGAGGAAGAGCGTGATGAAAGAGTTTTAGTAAAGGACAAGGTCTACAAGCTGAAATAAGAAACCTTTGAGCTCAGGCAGGAGCTAAAAGTTAAGAAGCAAAAGATTGGGAGGATGTCCTATATTTATAGGAGTTCTCACGCGGATTTCCAGCAGCAGGTAGCTTGGTATCCGATAGAGGTAGGGCAGACGTCGTATACTATCAGCCGTGATATTATCATCAGTCTTGCCAACGAGGATTTTGGGAATGTCATATGGCAGATGTAACCTATTATTAGCTTGAGTAGAGTTAGATATGTAATATGATGTATCTAATAGTGACATAAAACCCTCTTTTGTATATCAAAGGGTAGTCTTTTATAAGTCCCAATTTTTAGAAAGTAATTACGGGATAGTGATGTAATCAGCTAAGGTTGTGTAATGACGAATGATGTAGTATTATACTACAAGAAGTAAATCAATCTAAGCCTTTTTATGGAACATATTGTTTAATGAGTTGAAGTTATTGTTTAAGTAATGAATAATAATTCCCTAACAAAAAGAAAGTAATGATGATGCATTGTTTATCTTAACAGCAAAATGCTGCCAAGAAGGAGACAAAGAAACCAAGATGCTAATGTTAATCAACCGGAGGGAGGTCCGGTTAAACCAATGCAAGAGTTCATTAATCTTTTAACGGCCGCTTTTAATAAGAACGGGGCCAATATACCCGTAAATCCTGTAGTAGTACAAGCTACTACTTTTAAGGATTTTAAGGTGCTGTTTGTTTACCTCTTAAGAGGTCTTAATAGACCACATCTTATTCGCTAAGAGAATAAATGTTGTTTGTTTATTTTTTTGTAACCTCTGAATGCCTCTAAATGGTTGAGACAGAAAATCAAATCTAAATTATTCAGACATGCCTCTTAATGACTTTGTTATTTTTTAGACACAAATACCCTTTTCAATTTTATCAATTTTCAATATTACCATACCACCACCACTAGACCAAATCTTCAATATTACCATACTACCATATCAGATCTGGGGAGGAGGGAGGGGAGGCTGGGGAGGAGGGAGGAGGAGGAGTTGGGTGGGGGCGAGGCGGGAGGAGGAGGTGGGGCGGGGCAAGGGAGGAGGGAGGAGGAGGAGGAGGTGGGTTGGGTGGGGTGGGTGAGAGGAGGGAGGAGGGAGGAGGGAGGAGGAGGAGGGAGGGGAGGGTGGGGGCGGGGATTGGGGAGAAGGTAGGAGGGGTGGGGGCGGGGAGAGGGAGGAGGCGAGGATGGCCCGGATGGAGAAGGAGGAGAAGAAGAAGCCAGAAGGAGAAAGTGAAAGAGAAGAAGGGTTAAAATAGTAAAAAATTGTTATTCAGTCATTTTGAAAAAATAATTATCAAACAATATTTTTTCATTCAGATACAATTCTATTCAGATACTTTATATTATTCAGATGTCTAAATTATTCATCTCTTAACAACTAATTTTATCAAACACAACCTAAGAGTGCCGATCCACCAAAGTTCAAAGGAACTACGGACCCCATAGAAGCCCATACTTGGGTGAAGGAAATAGAGAAGGCATTTGTTATTACAAATGTCGATGAAGGGCAAAAGGTTGTTTTTTCCACTTATATGATGAAGGGGGGACCAATTTCTGGTGGGAGGCAAACCAGGCTAGGCCCGTAATAAAGAATTTAACGTGGACGCAGTTCAAGGAGATTTTCTTCGAGAACTACTTTCCCACAAGTATGCAGGGGAGGATGGAGATGCGGTTTCTGGAGTTGAAACAAGAGGAAATGATAGTTCTCCAATATGCTGCCAAGTTCAATGAATTGGCACGGTTTATTCCACATCAGGTGGACACCGAGGTGGGGAAGGCTAGAAGGTTTGAGCAGGTCTTGAAACCCTGGCTCTATAGCCGTATTTCTGTGTTCCAAAGTAATTCTTTTGGAACCATACTAGAGAAGGCAATAATTGCCGAAGGTGGTAACGAGGCTTTAAGCCAATACCACAAAGACAAGAAGAAAAAGAATAAGGTGGATGGGGGAGTAAAGACCGAGGGAGCGAGCGGGAGTGGCGAAGGTCAGAATAGGAAGGGATTTAACTCTGGGAATACCGGAGTGAAGCAAGGGGATCCTAAGAGAAGGATAGAGGCGTGCAAGAACTGTGGAAAAACTTATTTAGGAGTCTGTCTCGAGGGGAAAGTCGTATGTTACAACTGTGGACAAGAGGGGCACATTTCGCCTAACTGTCCAAGTCCAAAGAAAAACCATGGATGTTTCATGTGTGGATCAACTGGCCACATGGTGAAGAACTGACTGAAGAAGGGGACGGACAGGAATAAGGGCGGTAATAGCGGTAAGTTAGCTATTGGTGGTCCAGCGCAGACGGGTAGGCGATGGCACACACCTTTAACATGACGGTCCAAGATGAAGTTGCATCAGTGGATGTAGTTACAGGTATTATCCCGATCAACGACATAAATGCTTACATGATATTTGACTTGGGTGCTACTTGTTCTTTCATAGCATGTAATTTTGCTAGACGATTAGGATTACTTCTCAAAAGATTGCATGTACCTTTGAATATCAAGGTAGCGAACGAAGAAATAATTCTTGTTGAAGATATCCATAGGAGTTGTTGTGTAGATATACGAGGTTGTAAATTATCGGTAGATTTGATACCGATAAAGTTTGGAGAATTCGATGTAATTCCATGAATGGATTGGTTGTTTAACCATGGTGCAATAATAGATTGCCAAAAGAAATGTGTAAAGATTAGAATATTGAGTCAGCCTCATATAGTGTTTTACGATAATAAATCACCGGGACGTTCATGTTGTCTTACCATGACACAAACTATGAAGTTGTTAAGGAAGGGTTATGTAGGTTACTTGTGACATGTTTTTGATACCCAGGGAGTAGGAGCAACGATGAAACAAATACCTATAGTGAAAGAATTCACGGATGTTTTTCCAAGTGAATTGTCGGTCTTCAACAGGATAGGGAGACCAAATTCGTAATAGACATTGTGCCAGGAGCGACACCAGTTTCCAGGGCACCGTACCGTATGGCACCAGTGGAGATGAAGGAGTTGATGGTGCAGTTACAAGAACTATTGGATAGGAAGTACATTCAACCAAGTGTGTCACCGTGGGGAGCACCGATACTGTTTGTCAAAAAGAAGGACGGATCGTTAAGACTTTGTATCGATTATCAAGAGTTGAACAAGTTAACGATAAAGAATAAATACTCATTGCCCAGGATCAATGATCTTTTT
Source organism: Panax ginseng (assembly GCA_020205605.1). Classification (NCBI taxonomy): domain Eukaryota; kingdom Viridiplantae; phylum Streptophyta; class Magnoliopsida; order Apiales; family Araliaceae; genus Panax; species Panax ginseng. The sequence continues at coordinate 64,479,689 of CM035150.1, forward strand.
GATTAGTTAAAAGGGGAAAAGTATTTTTCTAAGATAGATTTGCGGACAGGGTATCATTAGTTGAAGGTTAGAAGTGGGGATGTACCTAAGATGGCATTCAAGACTCGTTACGGCCATTACGAGTTTCTGGTGATGTCAATTGGGTTAACTTATGCACCAGCTGCATTTATGGATATGATGAACAAAGAGTTCAAACACTATTTGGACAAGTTCGTTGTTATATTTATCGATGATATTCTAGTCTATTCTATGACGCCAGAAGATCATGCTGAACATTTAAGAGTAGTGTTGGAGACATTAAGGAATGAGAAGTTGCACGCAAAATTCACTAAGTGTGAATTTTTGTTGGAAAGAGTACAGTGTTTGGGTCATGTTATCGACTGTGAGGGGATTTCAGTAGACCCAACAAAGGTGGAAGCAGTGATGAGTTGGGAACAGCCGAAAACACCAACTGAGTTGCGGAGTTTCCTAGGTTTAGTAGGATACTATAGAAGATTTATCCAAGATTTTTTGAAGATAGCTACTCTGTTGACTAACCTAACAAGGAAGACGGTGAAATACTTGTGGACAGAGAAATGTGAAGATAGATTTCAAGAACTGAAGAAAAGGCTGAGTGAAGCACATGTATTATCTTTACCCAACGATACATGGAATTTTGTAGTTTATAGCGATGCTTCGCATAGAGGACTTGGTTGCGTGCTCATAAAGCATGGCAAGGTCATTGCATATGCATCACGGTAGTTGAAGGATTATGAGAAAGTTTATTCTACTCATGATCTGGAACTGGCCGCAGTAGTGTTTGCCTTGAAGATATGGAGACATTATCTTTACGGAGAGAAATGTGAGATATATACGGACCATAAAAGTCTAAAATATATCTTCACACAAAAGGAGTTGAATATGAGACAATGGAGATTGCTAGAGTTGATAAACGATTACGACTGTGAAATCGTGTAACACCCTAGAAAAGCTAAGTAGTGGTTGATGCCTTGAGTAGGAAGGGTCGGGAAAAGTTGTCTATGTTAACGGCTCAAATTGAGTTAATAACAGAGATGGCTATGATGGAGTTGGAGGTGAAGTTACCGAGTGAATCGGGACATAGACTATTTACAACGGAGTTTCAAACTACCATAGTAGAGAGAGTCTAGAAGGTGCAACTCTGAACTGAGGAGTGTGACCAGATGAAGAAGAGGTTAACTGAAGAAAAAGATATTAAGTATAGTCTTGATAAAGAGGGGTTATTAAGATTTGTAGGAAGAATTTGGGTTCCAAATGAGACAGAATTAAAGGAGCAAGTGTTATAACAAGCTCATAGTTCGAGGTACTCGATTCATCCTGGTAGTACTAAGATGTTTCAAGACCTTTGACAAAGTTTTTGAGTAGGTGCTTGACTTGTCAAAAAGTTAAGGCCGAACATCAACGACCAAGTGGCTTGTTACAGTCATTGGAGATTCTAGAGTGGAAGTGAGAGCATATCACGATGGACTTTGTGGTGGGACTTCCAATTACTCAGAAGAGGTATGACGCGATTTGGGTAATAGTGGACTAGTTGACGAAGTCGGCTTACTTTTTGCCAATAAGGGTTAAGTATAACTTAGACCAATTAGCTAAACTTTATGTTAAGGAAGTCATTTCCAAACATGGAGTACCAGTTTTGATTGTGTCAGATCGTGATCCACGATTCACGTCGAGCTTTTGGAGGAGTCTGCAAGAACAGATGGGAACGCAACTGGAGTTGAGTATGGCTTATCATCCACAAACTGATGGGCAGAGCGAGAGGACATGTGAGACCCCAGATTTTATAAATAAAGATTTAAATTTCCCGAAATATTTTTTTTATATTATGGTGTGGATTTGAGATAATGTTATAGTTGTGGGTAATATTTATAAATTTTGCAAAGTATGCAAGTTGTCATATTATATTCGATTGGTCCGGGGAATATTCGTTTTAAATGTAAAATATTCGTACAACCAAGACAATCATTGGTGGAAGCCATAATGTAATTATTGTTATTGAGAAAACGACAAAAATATTTTATTGAAAATAACGGCCGAAAGTTTTACCGTTGATCTTGTTGAACTACTCGTAGTAAAAAAATAAAGATGTCTGGCGTTGTTGCATAGTAGCACATACACGGTATTGATTATTGATATTTATGTGAGAAGTCACTCCAGTTTTGTTCAATTATTGCTACAATAGTTGCTGCATAGTATCTCACATTATTTGATTCAATTATTGTTGATTTAGAGGTTTTGTTTTATTCACGTAATAAAATAGAAACATCTTTTATATAAAACATAATACTTTATTAAAGTTATTCTATAAATAGAATATATTATATTCTATTATGCATAGTGTTTTGCATAGCAAAATCTTTTTATATAAAACAGAATACATTATTAAAGTTATTCTATAAATAGAATATATTATATTTTATTATGCATAGTATTTTCATAGTGCCAGCATAGTATTTGCATAGTAAAAAAATTTTGTATAAATAGAATATATTATATTATATTTAAAAGATTTTTCTTTAAATATGGACCGTCAGATTAAAGTAAATCAATCTGGACCGTTCATGGTTTAGTTACTATGCATTCCATTTTCCTATAAATAAAAGCTCATTCCTTCATTATTTTCTTACGAATTCACTGAACTCTAGAGAGAGAAACTATAGAGAGAGACTATAGAGAGATAAAAGAAAAGTTTTCTGCTACTTCACTACTCTTATATCAAGTATTATTTTACGGTAAGGGATATTATTCTTTTGTATTCAAGAAGAGAACTTCTGTTATTCTATTTCTTTATTGTTCTGTTGGAATAACCTGTATACGCAGGATACCCTATACTTGGTGACATTCTTTTATTATTCTGTCTTTATTATTACGTAGAATATCCCATGCATGCTATACGCCGGACACGGTTCCATTTTTATTATTCCGTCTTTATTATTACGTCGAATATCACATGCATATATCGCCGGACTGGTCCCATCATTTATTATTCCACATTTATTATTACATTGGAACATCCTGTCCGATTGTGAATTTCACCGACACGGTTCCGTTATTATTATTCTGTTGAAATAACCGCCTGTCGCGGCATCTGCGTGCATGGTGATATCTTTTGTAATTCCATTTGGTATTATACTCAGTTGATTAAAATTTTGACATCTATACTCCATTAAATTAGTGGAATATCTTTGATATTTGCGCTTCATCCAAAGATATCTTTTAAATGGAAATATTCTTACGAGCATTCTTGAATTTTACTCTACAAAGCAGTATCATATTGACAATTTGGACGTTATTGGTTCCTGGACAAATTAATTCTTGAACTTGTTTTATTGAATTCTTATATCATTGTCATCATCCTCATGTTTATATTAAGTTGTAAGTCATTTGTGGCCTGTAGTGCATAGATGGACTTGGTATGATTATGACCAGGGATTATTCGGTATAATCATGACCGTAATGTTACAAATGATGTGAAAAAAATCCTAATTGGCCCGTAGTGCATTGATGGACAATTTTTGGTATGATTATGGCTATGGATTCTCTTGACGAAAGGTGCAAAAGATGAATTGTTTTATGGCATGATCGGGGACTGGTTGATGAAAACACGATTATCTTTGGCCCGTAGAGCATGGATAATTCGTGGTTGTGATACTAAAGAATATCATTGACCTGTAGTGCAGGGATGATTTCATGATGTGGATTATTTATTAAGTTGAGTCTCAGCGATAACAATGATGAAAAACCTTTTAAATCATAAAAGATAGTAGATTTTATTTTCTATTTGACTCTTTTAATGGATTGTTTGTTCCGCTGTAGTTAAACTTGATGTCTACTGTATTTTATCAGTTTAACATTGTTGGAGGCTAATGATAATTTATTCTGCATTATCTTAGTCATAATATTTCTTACTGGGCTAGTTGAGCTCACCCTTTCTTTCACTGTTCTCTTCAGGAAATGAGAATATAGCTGGACGAGTTGGGGAACGGAGTGATGGTCCAGATGATAGCATTAGTAGTCCTCACTATTTTGTGAAATAGTGTGATAATAATTGTAATGAGGACTCCTTTTGAGTTTGTATAATCTCTAGTAGATAATATTTGTATTCAAACTCACAGTTTATGTTTTGTCGTATTGTACACGACAGTGGTATTAGTAAGTTGTATTTGAATTCTGTACCATGTATCTGGCGACCCAAGATGGGTGATGTATACCTAATTTTGGGGACGTCACAGTTGGTATCAAAGCTTAGGGGTATGATTCCTTGATAAGATGTGAGATAAGAACTAGGAGGGGAGAGACGGGGAATTCCTTCGCTAGTATGACCTACCTAAGTTTATTTGGTATTTAATTGATCGGTCAAAGTATAGGGATAATATGTGATATGTTAATTAACCCTTGTTTTATGGCAGTGTTAGAAAATGGCATCCGAGAATGTTGAGATTATCAATAGAGCACAGGAGACCGTTGAGTCTCCACAGATCAATAATCAGGATAATGTGCAACCAGAGGACAATACTCTTCATGAAAATAATAACACCGATGAAATGGTGAATGATGGGATGGTCAGAGGTTTTATGCAATTCATGCAACAACAGGCGAAGGCAGCTCCTGTCCAAAATGGTGGTAGAAATACTGATAACTCGAACGGTCACCGCTAAATAGTTTAAGGAGCAATTCATGCAACAACGGACGAAGGCAGCTCCTGTTCATAATGTAGGAGGAAACAATGGCAACCCACGGTTGGTCACCGCTAAGCAATTCAAGGAGCTGGGACCACCGAAGTTTTTGGGAAAGCGAGAACCACTTAAAGGCGGAGACATGGATAAAGCAGATTACCAAGATATTTGATGTCTTGGAATGCTCGGAGGAGCAAAGGTTCCATTCGCCACCTTTATGTTGCGTGAAGAAGGAGATCATTGGTTGGAATCAGAAAAAGCGTACCCGACTGACGCACTTCAAGATGTCTTGGGAGAAGTTCCAAGAATTATTCAACGACAAGTACTTTCTCGAAAGTATTAAGTCCACATGAAGAAGGTAAAATTCATCAAGTCGAGTAAAACAATATAACCGTGTCGCATGATGACGAGGCTAAGTTTATGAGTTATCGCGGTTTGCATCCCATTTGGTCGATAATGAGGAGCGAATGACGTGAATGTTTTTGCGAGGTTTGAGACCCCGATATCGTCAATACCTCATTTCTCACAAACTTTGTTTATATTCAGATGTTGTGAATAGGGCTCGATTATTGGAAGCGCGATAATGAGTCAACCTGAACCAAAAAGCAACGACCAACAACAACACGATAATAATCATACCGATGTAGCAACGTCATCGAACAACGATAACCATCGTGGGGATATTATCATGCCAAGAATAGTAACCATTTTCGGTGGTAATCATGGCCAAGATAATAAGAATGGACATTTTAAGAAGAGAAGGTTCAATAATGACGTGAAGACATCCATGCACCAAAGACCGTTTCAAAGGAAGAAGAAGCGCCCATCGGTTACGTATGTTTCAAATGCGACAAGAGGGACACATTCGTCCAAACTCAGCATGCAAACAATCAAAGCGTGTTTTAATTGCGGAAGAAGGTCACCTAGCTCGATTTTGTCGTATGGTGAAGTCAAGTCCAACCGGGATAGTGATGCCAAAGGATGTCCCGCATAAGCCAAAGCCAATAGTTTAAAGAGAGCATTTTTTTTTCTCGTGACGAGGAACCTGAATAAAATTATCACGGGTAAGTTAATCATAAGCTCTGACGAAGTCAATACCGTGTTAGATGTGACAACCCGAAAAGTTTCTAAAATCTTGAATGATTAGAATAAAGGTTAAAGAATAAAACCTAGATGAGAATTTGAGAATTTATTTAAAATTTTCAAGAAAAACCTATATGGTTTGATATTCGAATGAGAATAGAAAAAATATGGGTTACAAAATTCTAAAACCCTAGAAATGAATTAATATGTACTTGAAGGAATATCAAGAATAAGGTATTACGATACCTGTAAATTCGATGTGAACTGAATAGTCTAAGAAATGTTATATAAGTACCTATGGAAATTTTATTATTGGAGATAAGATTTCACGAGGAAGAGATCTTATGTCTATATATATATATATATATATATATATATATATATATATATATATATATTTTTAGCAAGAGGAATGATGAATCAAGTTAATGATCAAGATAAAACTATGTTAGTAATTAACATAGCTTGAGTGTTGGCCTTGATTGGCAAATAAGAATTTAAATAAGTATAAAATCGTTAGTTAATACGATTAGCAATGAGAAGTGAAATATGTTATGATTATACTAATTATGTGTATGATTAAATAAATATACATTATATAATGTGAATACATTTATTTTGTATATAAAAGTGAAGTAAGAATTAAGTTATGTAACCTAATATATATATTAGGCGTGATAATTAAATAACCTAAATGGTTATCGTTATTTAGTGGTCCTAATATTTTATTTTTATATTAGTGACCTAATTTAAGAGAATTGTGGAACATGTCACAATTTATTAAATTATTTTGTTCGAATAGGTGAGTAAAGGAAAATGAAAAATTTAATAACTTAAGGGTTATGAGATGAGAGAATTATGGTATTTAGAATATATACCAATTATGAGAGATTTATTTTATACATCTCAGCTTAATTAATTTTATAGCCTAATTTTAGCAAGTCTAATTAGGTTAAGAAATTAAATGTACTTAAATAAGAATTTTATTTCACTTGAGTGCATGTAAACTCTAATTTAATGATAAGGGTAGAATGAAATAGAATTAGAAGTAATGGGCTATAATAATATCATAGCCCAATTAATTTATAGAGAGTCCAAGAGAAATATATTTAATGGACTAAGGAAGTTATATTATATAAGCAAGCCCAATTAATTAATTAAGTATGAGACTTGTAGATAATATGATTTAAGGCGATTAAATTAATAATCTAGACTAGCATATTATGTATGGGACAAGAATTATAAAGGCCCAATCTAATTTGTAGAGGAAGCCTAATTTTATTTTTTGTTAGTAAGTAATCAAGTAAAATGGCTAGCTCAATGGAATTAATTATTGAGAGCCCAAGCTAAGCCCACTTGTGGGAGAATAATAAATTATATTAAGTTAAGAGATATATTTTATTATCTCAAAGTTATTAATTTTATAACTTAATTAAAATAAGCTTAATTGGGTTATAGAATTTATTGTAGTAGAGTGATGATTTAAATTCTAATTATTTGGAATGATACCTAATTAAATATTTAGGGTGGGTAAAGATAGAAAGAATTGGTCTATGTATATTTTATAGCCTAAGTGTTGTGATGGAATTAGTTAGAAACCCAAGCAATACATTAAAGGAATGTCTCAATTTTTAGCCCAAGTGGGAGAGGAATTTATGGACAATTGTTAAATCAAATAAGCATTAAATCAAAGAGCCAAACTTGGTGCATTTTTAGGCCAAGTGGCTAGGACCTAGAGTGAGCAAAAGGAGGAGCAAAATAGCACATGATACATTTCATTAGTTCCATTTTATTTTTTTTTGGTCAATGGGTTGTTTACTGACCCACCTAAATAGCCTAGCCTTTTATAGCTTAGTACATATTTATTAACCAAGGCTAGCAAGCTAAGATATTGGGAGGCTTATATAAATTAAAATGTGGGGAAAGAGAGCCATATATTGGGATCATATGCAAGAAGAGAAGGAGAGTGAATATAGATTATGAGATAATCCACATATAATACAAAGTGTAGCTTATTTTTCTCTTTCATCTCTTATTTCCTACTTTTCAACTAAGAAAGAAAGAGAGAGAGAGAGAGAGAGAGAGAGAGCGGTCATGAGTGGAGGAGAGAAAGGAGAGTTTTGGTGAGGCATCCAAACTCCATGGAAGAGAAGAAGAAGAAGAAGGTAAAAAAAAAAAATTCTCTTTCTAAGTTTTATTCCTTTATTTTATGAAATTGATGAAAAGGGGGTTTTGATTTGGATGTTCAAACCCTTAAGATCTATGTGTTCTCTATGGATTTATGTATGGATTTACTCATTTTGATGTTGATTTGGGTGAATCAAAAGAATAAAGAAAATTTATTTTCTAGTTTTGAATCCGAAATTTCCTAGTACTTTGAAATTTCACCGTTTTAAATCTATGACTTCTTTTTGCGATCCTTCAAAAGGGATGTTAGATATATGTGTTTAGTTAACCCAAGTGGTAGTACTCAAAATGTTGAGTTTACATGGGGTAGTGGTGATTTGGTGAAAATAGCTTACATTTTTATAACCAAAAATGGGCAGATTCGGGGCAGTCAGTAGCGAGGGCAATTTCGTCCATTTTTTGTGCTTTAAAATTCTGGTCTTTTTGATATGTTGTAGTACACTGTTTTAGCTTTCCATAGACTCGGAACGGACTAATTCCGACTCCGGATGAGGTAGTTATGGCGTTCGGAAGGTGCGTAGTCGAAACTGTCCACAAATTCCGAACAGCCACCTTTGTGTAAATTTCTGGACTGATGTGTTATGATTTTGGAAAAATGTCGTGAGACTAAAGTTGTAGCCCTGGAAGTTATCTTCAAGTGGGCTCAAGAATCGCTCAAAAATGTTTTAAAAAACGCGAGAGTTATGGCTGTTTTAGTGAGGCTGGGTAAAATATTTCGAAAATCAAATTGTCCAAAAATAGGAAAATGCGATGTATGAAGTGAGACTCGTGAGCATGGCTTATGCAAGTTTGTAATGAAGCTTTGGGTCAAGGTTTAAAGTGTTGTAATGTTTATAGCATTTTAGAATGCTTAAGCAAGTTATTTATTAAAAAGGAAAACAATTGAAATAATTGTTTATTTATGTGATTAATGACTTAAGTTATTTTTATATGACTAATAATATTGTATTGAGATATTATTAGTAGTATTTGATTGGAATGAAATTAAAAGGTTAATAACCTTAGCGTAAAATATTATTACATAATTAATAATATTTGACAGGAGATTTAATAAGAGATTTATGATATTTTTCAATGTAATTGTTGAAATTGATATTCAATGAAGTATATTATGTGTTTGGGCATATGATAGAAAAATAATAAGTCATAATAATCTAATAAAGTCTTATGGTGCGAAATTTGACTATAAGTAATATTTTATGCCGAGAAACTTTCTTTCAGACATAAATAAAGCAATAAAAATATGTAATAAATATAAATTACATATTTAAGCGAAAAATATATATATATATATAGTTGCCTATAAAAATTATTTTGTGGTGGAACAAAGAATGTAAAACCTTTGAAATATTGTATTAATCATAAAAATGATATTTTGAGGTTTTCGGTGCTCAAAATGAAGTTTTTGAGCTGAGATTTACGTAACGAAGCAAAAATGAGAATAAGCGTAGAATGAAAATAATAAAGCGAATGTGCTAGTGAGATAAAATGTTTATATATGAGGCAATAGTCAGTGTTGACTCATGAACGGATAAACTGAAGTAAAATATTATTACATGATTAATAATATTAGAAGGTGATTACAATATTATTAAATGAGTAATAATATTAGTAAAGGATTTAAATATTATTAAGTTATTAATAATATTTGTGAGTGATAAATATTCTATTAACTGATTAAAAATATTAGACAAAAGTTTAAGATAATGGTTAAGTGATAGTAATATTATTAAGGGATAATAATATTACTAATGAGTTAAAGAATTATGCAATGTTTAATTATGTGGCTAAATGTTAGCTAATTTATTATTTGAGTAATAGTGTTGTGGGATAAAATGTATTATGCTAATTGGAGGATCGATCTTATTAATGATAGGTCTTTTATAAGAGATTAAATTGATTGTTTAGCGGTAATCAACAGACGAGTGCAAGTTCCTAAACTTGAACTTCTAATTATTGTGCAAGTTTTCTAACTCAACTTGAGTTGTTAATTCAAAGCATGTTAGTGGTTAATTATTGTTGATTATACCACGTCAATAAATTATTGATTCGCATATTGTACATGTTGTATATGTTCATCGGTATGAAAAAACATCACCTTCATTACCATATGTTTCAGTTAAACTTGTTCATGTTAATTGTTGACATCCATTATTATTGGTTCAGTCATTCAATCGTTGAAAAAAAAAATTGATTCATGTTATTTCACAATTATTATATTGTTGAAAACTTGAAAGCTTATCCATTCTTTTCAATCATGATATATCTCCTTTGTATGTAAAACTTGCTGGGCAAATTTGTTGCTCACCCTTGCTATATCATGATAAAATTTTCAGATTAAGATGAAGACTTGAATAAGGACAGAGGCAAAGACAAAGTGCAAAGTTTCTTTATATTGTAGTTAAATTTATTAAATTTTCTGATGAAAATAGTATTGTAAATCTTCTACGATATTGAAGGTATGTGTTAAGTTAAGGTTGTAGACCTTGGGAATGATGTGTAAAAGTTTAATGTATAAACAATTTATGTTTATATCTTCCGCAATATTTGTAGAAATAGCGTACCGGATCAGCGGCGATTCGGGGATGCTACATTAGATACCGGTTCTACTCACTCTTTTATTTCACCTAGTTGTGTTCAATGTTTGTACTTAACTCCGGAGAAGTTAAACTTTAATTTATCTATTGAAACTCCATTGGGAGAAACCTTCATTACCTCCATTTGCTTATAAATCTTGTTTGATTCAAATCGACACTTTCAATGCTACACGTCGATCTTATCTCTTTGAAAATGCTTGCCTTTGATGTGGTTTTTTTGAAATGATTGGTTAACTACTCATCATGTTTTTTAAGTAAGGTTGTTAGCTTTTATATTCCTAACCAACCTATTATGCGAATTCAAGAAACCAAACCACTAAATTCAATCATTGTCATATCAATCCATAAAGTAAAGAGCCCCGATCCTTTTGTTGATGACTTCCTCAGGTGGAATGCAATCGGCCGCCGAACTTTCAGAGGCGACGTCGTGAATGACGATGACAAGTTAATAGGTATCATTGTGAGGTGCTATCTAGGTTAAGGGATAGAAGTCACGAGTTGGTATCAATGTGACGACTTATCCAAGTCTTGGATGAGAGTAACAGTTTTGAATGATATTTCTATCATTAATAAATCTCTTGACGTATTCCTGAAGACTTCTTAGCCTACCTAGAGCGTGAAATTGAATTTTGTATTGACACCAGTACAAAACCCATTTCTTAAACCCTCAAAATATTTCTTCAACTAAAAAAAACGTAACATGCGCCAAAGACGTTGACTCGAGCTGTTGAAGATTATGATCGTACTATTCAATATCATCGTGGAAGAGCGAACGTGGTAGCTGATGTGTTGAGTAGAAGATCGTATGCATTTACAAGTGCGATGTTGTTAACACAAAGACTCATTTCGTATAACTTGCAAATGATGAAGATAGAGTTAAAGACTCTAGGGACCCACGTGAAGATAACGAATATACAAGTAAAATTGACTTTAATCGATAAAGTTAAAGATGCTCAAGCTACATACCCGAATCTGATGAATGTGAAGAAGAAGGTTCAAGAGCGCGTTATTCTAGAAGCAAGAGTTGCTGAAGAGAGGAAATCTCAACCCTCGATTTAATTGGCCAATTTGAAATCCTCGATTGAGTAGGAACTGTGGCTTATAGACTCGTTTTACCGCCAAGTATTCCGCGTGCTCATAACGTTTTTAACGTATCAATGTTACGTACATATGTGGATGACCCGAACCACATTATTAATTTAGAATCGGACGAGATAGCGGATGATTTAACGTATGGGATCTCATGTTAAAATCTTGGATAAGAAGAATCGTATCCAACACTCAAGGGTTATACCTTAAGAGTTAGAATTTGAGGTGAAGTCAAGGTATCCTCACCTGTTCGGCATACCAGGTACGTACGTAAATTTCGAGGGCGAAATTTCATAAGGAGGGGAGATTGTGAGACCCCAGATTTTATAAATAAAGATTTAAATTTCCCAAAATATTTTTTTTATATTATGGTGTGGATTTGAGATAATGTTATAGCTGTGGGTAATATTTATAAATTTTGCAAAGTATGCAAGTTGTCATATTATATTCGATTGGTCGGGGAATATTCATTTTAAACAGAAAATATTCGTACGATGGCACAATCATTGGTAGACCCCGCAAATGAATTATTGTCGGATTGAGAAAATGACAAAAATATTTTATTGAAAATAACGACGGAAGTTTTACTGGTTGATCATTGTTGAACTACTCGGTAGTAGTAAAAATACGAATACTGCGTTGTTGCATAGTAGCATTACCAGATTGATTATTGATATTTATGTGAGAAGTCACTCGCTTTTGTTCAATTATTGCTACAATAGTTGCTTTGATATAGTATCTCACATTATTTGATTCAATTATTGTTGATTTAGAGGTTTTGTTTTATTCACGTAATAAAATGAAACATCTTTTTATATAAAACATAATACTTTATTAAAGTTATTCTATAAATAGAATATATTATATTCTATTATGCATAGTGTTTTGCATAGTAAAATCTTTTATATAAAATGTAATACATTATTAAAGTTATTCTATAAATAGAATATATTATATTTTATTATGCATAGTATTTTTTTAGTGCAGTATTGCTTTATTTGCATAGTAAAAATCTTTTTATATAAATAGAATATATTATATTTTATTTAAAAGATTTTTCTTTAAATATGGTTCGTCAGATTAATGTAAATCAATCTAGACCGTTCATGGATTAGTTACTATGCATTCCATTTTCCTATAAATAGAAGCTCTTTCCTTCATTATTTTCTTACGAATTCACTAAACTCTAGAGAGAGAAACTATAGAGAGAGACTATAGAGAGATAGAAGAAAGTTTTCTGCTACTTCACTATTCTTATATCAAGTATTATTTTACTAAGAAGGGATATTATTCTTTTGTATTCAAGAAGAGAACTTACATTATTCCATTTCTTTATTGTTACGCTGGAATAACTTTGTATACGCCAACTACCCTATACTTGGTGACATTCTTCTATTATTCATGCTTTTATTATTCGCGTTGGAATATCCATCTGCATGCTATACTGGCGGACTGGTTCCATTTTTTATTATTCCGTCTTTATTATTCTTTTTATATCCTATCGTATATATACGCTGCCTTGACTGGTTCCATCATTTATTATTCCGCATTTATTATTCTCATTTGGAACATCCCGCTTTATTGAATTTCACCGACTCCGTTCCGTTATTATTATTCATTGAAATAACCGCCTATGCGAAGTACCGCATGCATGGTGATATCTTTTGTTATTCCATTCGGTATTATACTCAGTTGATTAAAATTTTAACTTCTATACTCCATGAAATTATTGGAATATCCTTGATATTTGCGCTTCATCCAATATCTTTTCATGGAAATATTCTTTTGAGCATTCTTGAATTTTACTCTACAAAGCAGTATCATGTTGACAATTTGGACGTTATTGGTTGCTAGACAAATTCATTCTTGAACTTGGTTAATTGAATTCTTATATCATTGTCATCATCCTCATGTTTATATTATGTTGAAAGTCATATGTGGCCTGTAGTGCATAGATGGTCTTGGTATGATTATGACCAGGGATTATTCGGTATAATCATGACCGTAATGTTACAAATGATGTGAAAAAAATCCTAATTGGCCCGTAGTGCATTGATGGACAGTTTTTGGTATGATTATGGCTACGATTCTCTTCGCCAAGGGTGCAAATGAATTGTTTTATGGCATGGTCGGGACTGGTTGATGAAAACACGATTATCTTTGGCCCGTAGAGCGCGTGGATAATTCGTGGTCGTGATACTAAAAGAATATCCTTGGCACAGTAGTGCGGGGATGATTTCATGATGTGGATTATTTATTGTCGAGTCTCAATGATAATAGTGATGAAAAACCTTTAAATCATAAAAGATAGTAGATTTTATTTTCTACTTGACTCTTTTAATGGATTGCTTGTTCACCGCAGATTAAACTTGATGTCTATTATATTTTATCAGTTTAACATTGTTGGAGGCTAATGATAATTTATTCTGCATTATCTTAGTCATAATATTTCTTACTTGGCTAGTTGAGCTCACCCTTTCTTTCACTATTTTCTTCGTGAAAATGAGAATATAAATGGGGACGAGTCGGGAACGGAGTGATGGTCCAGAGGATAGCATTAGTAGTCCTCACTATTCTCGTGAAATAGTGTGATAATAATTGTAATGAGGACTCCTTTTGAGTTTGTATAATTTCTAGTAGATAATATTTGTATTCAAACTCACGCTTTATGTTTTGTCGTATTGTTCACGCATAATTAGTATTAGTAAGTTGTATTTGAATTACATACCATGTATCTGGCACCCAAGATGGGTGATGTATACCTAATTTTGGGGCGTCATGGAATGATTCGTACGCTAGAAGATATGTTGAGATGATCATCTACCACTAGTAGTGTAAGACCCCAACTTTTTATAAATAAAATCGAATTTCCTCTAATTATTATTATGAATAATATAGTATTAATTTGATATAATAATTTGGTTATGGGTGAAATGTGCAAATTTTGCAAAATAAGCAAGTGGTAATAAAATATTCATTGTTGTTGGGGAATATACGTTTGGTCGTGGAATATTCTTGCTGTCGGGTAATATTCGTACGACGGCGCATCCATTTGTGGGCCCCATAACAGAAAACGGTCGGATGAAGAAAATGACAAGTTTGAGTTTTGATAAATAACGGCGTAGTTGTTACCGTTAACACTATTGGAATACCCGGTGGTTAAAATATAGTAATACGCGTGGTTGCACCGTAGCACACGGTATTGCACAGTATTTTTAAATTATTGATTCTTACGTAAGAATACACTACTCAATAATTATTACAGTAATTACTGTTTAATATTTTATTTTATTGATTCAATAATTGCTACGTTTATATTTTATATTATTATTGTTTCAATAATTGTCACTGCACAGTATTTCCCATTATCAGATCAATAATTCATAGTATTTAAATAATATTATTAGATAGCATTATTGACAATTTCTAAGGAAGTTCTGTCTAGGAAAGAGGTTTGGTCACCTAATTGCGCGCCAATAAGGAGAAATCCTTATCGGAAATCCCCCTCTTTCCTAAGAACGACCTTGTTGTCATAATTGTGATTCTGTAATATTATTTGTGAATAATTAATTATTGATTTATATGATAAGAAAATATTTATTTTATGTGGATATAAATGATGAATAGGGAAATACTTATTTTGTGTGGATATAAATGAAGAAATTAATGCTGAGGTGTTTTATCACTATTTTGTTAGAATAGAGGTATTAAAAATCATCTGTATATGGATTTCGGTCATTTTTCGTTTGGAATTTGGAAAAACTTAAATCTACAAACTTGTAGAGAATTTGATTTCCTATGGAATGGACATAAAATTCGTATTTTTTTGATAAAAGGGCTATTAATTATGAATTATTGAAGTTTCAAAAATAAATATTTTTATTTAAAACATGGGTGGACCCCACTTTTGGTTGGTGTGGAATTGGCTGATTTTGGTGGACCCCACTGTGGTGTGATAAAATATGATCAAAAGTGGCGTTTTAGAAAAATTTGGAAATTAATATTTTATTAATTTAGTCTCCTTTGGCGTTCTAGCATTTTCTTATAAATAGGGTGCTTAGTCAGAATTGAAAATCACACCAAAAATAAGTTTTTTTTCTCTCTCTCTCTCTCACTATATATTATCGAGCGTATTTTGTGAGTATTTAGATACTTTGATAGTTGCTATTCAGTGCAAGTTTCCTTCAGCATTACATCCGATATTTCAGTCATAAGTACTGTTCTTTTGAGGTAAGGGATGTTATTTTCTTGGTAAATGATACTATTTTCTTCAATATCATTATGCCGAAATATTGATATGAATTTTATTGTGGAATTTCTACTTTTTGAGTCGGGGTTACTGTAAGACCCCAACTTTTATAAATAAAGATGAATTTTCTATAAATATCATTTTTGAATATTATGGAATGAATTTGATATAAAGTTATAGTTGTGGGTAATATTTATAAATTTTGCAAAGTACGCAAGTTGTTATATATTATTCGATTGGTCAGGGAATATTCGTACAACGGCACAATCATTGGTGGACCCCACAATGGAATTATTGTTGAATTGAGAAAATGAAAAAAATATTTTATAAAAATAACTATGAAGTATTACTGTTAATCATGTTGAAACACCCTTTAGTGTTAAAAGTACGAAGAATAACGTGGTTGCACAAAGATGCATTACGGTATTGATTATTGATGCTTATGTGATAAGTCACCGGTTTTGTTTTATTGGTATTATTAATGTAATAAAAAGAAAAGTTTTTATATAAAATGAATACTTTTATAAAGTTATTCGCTTTATTAGGCTAATAGTAAAATCTTTTATATAAAATGTAATACTTTTATAAAGTTATCTATTTTATTAGACAATAATTAGAATATATTATATTTTATTATGCATAGTATTTGCATAGTGCACAGATAGTGTTTGCATAGTAAAATCTTTTATAAAGTTATTCATTTTATTAGATTATAAATAGAATATATTATATTTTATTTAAAAGATTTTTCTTTAAATATGGACCATCGATTAAAGTAAATCAATCTTGACCGCTCATGAGTTAGAGTTACTTATATGCGGTCCATTTTTCTATAAATAGAAGCTCAATCCTTCATTATTTCTTATGAATTTACTTGAAACTCCGAGAGAGAGAAATTATAGAGAAGCTATAGAAAGTATATTACCCTTCCCTACTCTTATATTCAGCTTCTTTTTACTGAAGAGGATATTATTTGTTGTACTCGTAAGGGGTATTATTTCTTTTGTATTCATGAAGAAAACTTCTGTTATTCCATTCTTTATTATTCTGCTGGAATAACTAGTTTACGTGGACTACCCTATACTTGGTGAAATTCTTCTGTTATTCCATTATTTATTATTCTGTTGGAACATCATGTTTGTGCGTTTACACCGGACCTGGTTCCGTCTTTATTATTATTCTATTGGAATATCATGTCTGTGCATTTACGCCGAACCTGGTTCCATCTTTATTATTCTCATTGGAACATCCATGGGGTGCGAATTTTGCCTCGACTGGTCCCACATTATTATTCTTACATTGAATAACTGCCTGCTAAGTCCGCATGCATGGTGATTTCTTTTGTTATTCCATTTGTTATTATACTCAGGTTGGTTAAAGTTTTGACTTCTATACTCCATGAAATTAGTGGAATATCCTTGATATTTGCGCTTCATCCAAATCTTTCATGGAAATATTCTTCCGAGCATTCTTGAATTTTACTCTACAAAGCGATATCATGTTAACAATTTGGACATTATTAGTTCCCCGGATAAATTAATTCTTGAACTTGTTTTATTGAATTCTTATATCATTGTCATCATCCTCATGTTTATATTTTTTTTTAAAGTCATGTATGGCACAGTAGTGTATAGATGGACGTGGTATGATTATGACCGAGGATTATTCAAAGAGAATCATAAATCGTAATAATGTTATAAATGATGTGGAAAAAGTCCTCATTGGCCCGTAGTGCATTGATGGACAGTTTTTGGTATGATTATGGCTATGGATTCTCTTTGGTCGTAGTGCAAAGATGAATTGTTTTATGGCATGATCATGACCATTAATGAATACACAAATATCCTTGGTCCGTAGTGCATGGATAATTTGTGGTCGTGATACTAAAGAATATCCTTGGCCGTAGTGCAGGGGTGATTCGATGATGTGGATTAGTTATTAAGCTGAGTCCCAACGATAAAAGTCATGAAAAACCTTTTAAATCATAGAAGATAGTAGATTTTATTCTCTACATGACTCTTCTAATGGATTGCTTGTTCCGCTGCAGTTAAACTTGGTGTTTGTTAAATTTTATCAGTTTAACACTATTGAAGGCTAATGATAATTTATTTTGTATTATCTTTGTCATAATATTTCTTACTGGGCTAGTTGAGCTCACCCTTTCTTTCACTGTTCTCTTCAAGAAATGAGAACGTAGCAGGGACTAGTCAGGGAACGGAGTGACGGTCCAGAGGATAGCATTAGTAGTCCTCACTATTCTGTGAAATAGTGTGTTAATAAATGTATTAAGGACTTATTTTTGAGTTTTAATGCTGTCTGGAAGAAAATGTTTGTATTAAAACTCACAGCTCATGTTGTATATTTAAGATTGTATTTGAATTTTGTACCATGTATTTGACGACTCAAGATGGGTGATGTATACCTATGTTGGGGGTGTCACAGTTGGTATCAAAGCTTAGGGATATGATCCCTGGCTGAGATGTAAGACAAGAACTAGGAGGGGAGAGATGGGGAATTCCTTCGTTAGTATGACCTACCTAAATTTATTTGGTGTTTAATTGGCCGGTCATAGTATAGGGATAATATGTGATATGTTAATTAACCCTTGTTTTGTGGTAGTATTTGCAAATGGCATCAGAAAATGTTGAGATAAGCAATGAAGCACATGAGACCGTTGAGACACCTTTAATCACTAACCAGGTTAATGTGATGTCAGACGAAGAAGAAATTAGAGATATCTACGTGGTGCGTGAAGAACTAATAGTTGCACCCGAGCTAGTTGCAGAGGTAGTAGCTGAGAGTGAGGAAGAAGAGGAAGAAGAGGAACCTGAGGAGAATTTATTAGAAGAATTTTATGATCAAAATTTAGCATTACAAAATTGTATTCATGAGTTAGAAGAGCAGGCTGAAGAACGACAGGCGGTTGTGGAGCAAAGAGATGCAACCATTCAAAATTGTGATACCCGATGTGCGATGCTTGAACAGAAGCACTCTTTGGCAGTGTATAAGATATTAGAGCTAGAATCTGAGAATGCTATGATCAAAGTTCTGATGAAAGAAGAAACAAATGAACGAAGGAGAATAGATGACGCGTGGGTAAAAGCCGCACGACGTGTAGATATTGTAGAAAAAGATGTCCGATCCAATAAAGCCAAAATAGATTAAATGGATTTTTCTTTTTGGACAACAATTGGTAGAATCCAACATCGAATTCGGAATTAACCTGTGCATAGCGGTTAACCCCAATTCCATATGGATCGGAGAATAATGATTCAAATCATGGATCAGGAATGGGATGAAGCACTTAAGGGTGGAATGTACCCTATAGCAAAGTCAAATCCAGTAGTTTAAGTGAGAGCATTTGTCGAGGAACCCGAACGAAGTTATTACGGGTAAGTTAATGATAAACTCTTGCGAAGTTTATACCTTATTAGATACCAGTTCTATCCACTCTTTTATTTCACCTAGTTGTGTTCAATGTTTGAATTTAACTCTGGAGAAGTTAGATTTTTATTTATCTGTTGAAACTCAGTTGGGAGAAACCTTCGTTACATCCACTATTTATAAATCTTGTTTAATTCAAATTGTCAATTTCACGTTACCTGTCAATCTTATCTCTTTGAAAATACTTCCCTTTGATGCAATTTTAGGAATCGATTGGTTAACTACTCATCATGCTTTTCGTAAGGTTGTTAGTTTTCATATTCCTAACCAACCTGTTATGCGAATTCAAGCAACCAAACCACTAAAGTCAATCATTGTCATATCAAGCCATAAGTAAAGAGCCCCGGTCCTTTCGTTGTTGACTTCCTTGAATGAAATGCACCGAAGCCAGACTTTCTGTAGGCTACGTCGTGAATGAGGATGGCAAGTTGATAGGTATCAATGTGACGTACTATCCAAGTCTTTGATGAGGGTTACAACTTTGAATGATATTTCTATTGTTAATAAATTTCCTGACGTATTCTTGAACTCTTCTTAGCCTACCCCTAGAGCGTGAAATTGAATTTTGTATTGACCCCAGTACAAAACCCATTTCTAAAACCATCAAATATTTCTTCAACTAAAACGAACGTATAACGTGCCAAAGACATTGACTCGAGATGTTGAAGATTACGATCGTACCATTCAATACCATCGTGGGAAAGCGAATGTGGTAGCTAACTTGTTGAGTAGAAGATCGGATGCGTTTACGAGTGCGATGTTGTTAACACAAAGACTCATTTCGTATAACTTACAGTGATGAAGATAGAGTTAAAGACTCTAGGGACCCACGTGAAGATAACGAATTTACGAGTAGAATCGACTTTAATCGATAAAGTTAAAGTCGCTCAAGCTACACACCCAGAGCTGATGAATGTGAAGAAGAAGGTTCAAGAGGGTGTTATTCTAGAAGCAAGAATCGACGAAGAGAGGAAATCTCAACCCTCGATTTAATTGGTCCATTTGAAATCCTCGATAAAGGAGGAACTATGACCTATAGACTCGTTTTACCGCCAAGTATGTTGCGTGTTCAGAACGTTTTATTTACGTATCGAGGTTACGTAAATATGTGGACGACCCGAACCACATTATTAATTAAAAACCGGACGAGATAGCAGAAGATTTAACGTATGAGGAGATACGTGTTAACATTTTGGATAAGAAGGAATATTCTACGCTCCAAGGTTATACCTCAAGTCAAAGTTTTGTGGAGAAACCACGATGTTGATGAAATGACTTGGGAGTTAGAATCTGAAATGAAATTAAGGTATCCTTACCTCTTCGACATACCAGGTACGTACCCTAATTTCGAGAGCGAAATTTCATAAGATGGGGAGGTTGTAAGACCCCAACTTTTATAAATAAAGATGAATTTTCTATAAATATCATTTTTGAATATTATGGAATGAATTTGATATAAAGTTATAGTTGTGGGTAATATTTATAAATTTTGCAAAGTACGCAAGTTGTTATATAATATTAGATTGGTTCGAGAATATTCGCTTTTAACAGGAATATTCAGATACAACGGCATAATCATTGGTGGACCACACAACGGAATTATTGCCGGATTGAAAAAACGATGTAAATACTTTTTTATGAAAATAATAATGAGAATTTTTACCGTTAACCGTTAAACACCCGGTGTTAAAAGTACAAGAATACGCTAGAGTTGCACAATTTAAAGACACTGCAGTATTGATTGTTGATGCTTATGTGATAAGTCACTCGCTTTTATTTTATTGGTATTATTAATGTAATAAAACAAAACTTTTTATATAAAACAGAATACTTTTATAAAGTTATTCATTTTATTAGGCTAATAGTAAAATCTTTTTATATAAAACAGAATACTTTTATAAAGTTATCTATTTTATTAGACAATAATTAGAATATATTGGCCTACATCAATGTACTTGCCTTTGATGATGCCCCATAAAATAATAGCACGCTCAGTGGTTATTGCATTGTGGTGAGCTGACGGAACTAGCTTGGCACAGATAAACAGGTTCCATGCTTAGGCATATCGATTCAAGGCGGACGATGGAAAATATTTTGGCTCAGTTGTCCCTGCCTTATACTTCCATTTAGTGCCCGGAATACATAATTCAGTAATCACTACTGCTAGATCTATTTCTAAATGTGCACCGCCTCATCCAATTAAGCGGAGACCGGTGGGTGGTGCGTCATATATGTTAAAAATCGCCTCGATCATTTGAGTTAAAAATCCACCGCTTCTTCTCGAACCAAATATTATTCCTGCTATATATCATCTCCTTAGCATTCGCATAAAATTCTCAAACAATCCCCATGGGATAGGCATAGAGATGTAGTCAAGCCAACCCAGCCTCTTTCTCGTATCATATACCAGAGTTGGCCATCCTGCTTCTCAGGTAGAAGTCCCCGTTCCTTCACAAAAGATTTGGCCACATTCCGATAATAGTCCTGATGGGCCTCCAAACTGATAAATTTACTCTCATCCAGGACATCCTCTTCTTGGTTATCGAAAGAAGATGCTGATGAAGAAGAGATGGAGATTAAGCGTGCTCTTTTTGGACCCATGTACGGATGATAGAGAGAATGCAGATGAATTAGTTGATGAGCGTACCCCCAAACTGACTACTACACAACCCAAACAGAACCCCAGATTTATGCTAGGGGAGAGATTTGTGGGTATGAACTTTTATGAGAGCTGAGGAGTCTTATTATTATAGGAGAACAGAAGAATAAGCTTCAATTATATCAGCTGAGAGACCCAATTAAACCACGACTCAGTTTTTAAACTTTTTTTAAAAAAATTCTACTTACATTGTCATGCGGCCAAGCCTTACTTATGGTTTTCAGTAAGCGCCAGACGAGTGGCATTATCGGTCCGAGATGTGTGTAAGGGTAGATCTTGGTATTCAATCAATGCGCCGCACACCACCTTTCTGCCTTCATTGAAGTTTACTCCTAAACTGATTACACAGCGAGATTTCACTTGATGATTCCTGCAGCACACAATTTACCCGTATCAATGTGTGAATTCTGGAATAAGCATAACTGAACAAGTAGATTCTATACAATACTAAAACACTGTCCAATGCAGACTCTATTACAGACTCACTTATGCTCACATAGCCCTCTATTATGAATGAAATAAAGATGAACTAGCTAAATACACTACTAAATAAATAAAAAGAAAATAGAGATAGAGTTAATGTGTTGTCTCCCATTAAGCGCTAAGTTATAGTCAATTAGCTTGACTGTCTCTGATGCTTATGTCGAGGAAAGAATTGAGGCGACTTTCTGTCTGTCTACCTCACCACCAAAGTAATGCTTCAAGCGATGTCCATTCACCTTAAAAGGCTTGTCTGGCAACGTATCGAATACTTCAATTGCAACATGCGGAAAAATAGTTTTCACTGTAAATGGTCCTGACCACCTCGATTTCAGCTTCCCAGGAAAAAGTTTAAGTCTGGAGTTATAAAGCATAACCCTTTGTCCCGGTTCAAATGCTCTCTCAATGATTTTTCGGTCATGCCATTTCTTCACTTTCTCCTTATACAGCTTCGAATTCTCGTATGCCTGTAATCTGAATTCATCCAACTCATTGAGTTGGTGTAGGCATTTCTCCCCGACAGCTTTCAAATCAAAATTTAGCTTTCGAATTGCCCAATATGCTTTATGTTCTAGCTCCATAGGAAGGTGGCAGGCTTTTCCATACACGAGCTAAAAAGGTGACATACCCAACGACGTCTTATATGTCGTCCTATAAGCCCATACTGCATCATCCAACTTCAATGACCAGTCCTTCCTTGTAGGATTCACAACTTTCTCCAGAATTCTCTTAACTTCTCGATTTGACACTTCAGCTTGGCCATTCGTTTGTGGGTGATACGCTGTAGCAATGCGATGGTTTACCCCATATTTAGCCAATAAAGCTGTAAACTCCCTGTTGCAAAAATGACTACCTTCGTCATTGATGATAGCCCTTGGAGTCCCAAACCTCGTGAAGATACTTTTGTTGAAAAATACGAGGACGACCTTGGCATCATTTGTCGGAAGAGCTGCCACTTCTACCCATTTCGAGACATAATCTACAGCGAGCAGGATGTAGAGATTTCCACAGGAAGAAACGAAAGGCCCCATGAAATCAATTCCCCATACATCAAAAATTCTACTTCCAAGATTGTATTCAATAGCATTTCATTCCTTTTAGAGATGTTCCCCACTCGCTGACATCTATCACACCACTGGACAAAACTGTATGCATCCTTGAAAATTGTCGGCCAGTAGAATCATGCTTGTAGTATTCTAGCCGATGTTCTTTCACCACCATAGTGACTTCCATACACAGTAGAGTGACAATCCTACAGAATCCCCTCGGTCTCGCTATACGGAATACACCTTCTTATCACTTGATCAGAACACTATTTAAACAAATAAGGCTCATCCCATATATACCATTTGACATTATGTAGAAATTTCTTCTTTTGATAACCCACCAAATCAGAAGGTAACATCTTACTCACCAAATAGTTTGCGTAGTCTACAAACCATAGCACTTCCCCTTTCACCACAAACAACTGCTCATCTAGAAAGGATTCATTAATTAAAACCTTGTCATCTGCCTCCCTTTCCGGATTCTCAAGTCGAGATAAGTGGTCTGCCACTTGGTTTTTAGTGCCCTTCCTGTCCTTGATTTCCAAATCAAATTCCTGCAGTAATAAAATCCATCTGATCAACCAAGGCTTTGCATCCTTCTTTTCCACTAAATATCGAATTGCTGCGTGATCCGTATACACTATCACCTTTGTGCCGATCAAATATGCTCGAAATTTATCAAAGGTGTACACCAATGCCAATAACTCTGTGGTGGTGTAGTTCAACTGTGCATCTGTAAGGGTCTTGCTGGCATAATAAATAACATGAAACATCTTCTCTTTCCTCTGCCCCAAAGCAGCCCCTACAACGTAATCACTGGCATCACACATCAGCTCAAATGGCAAATCCCAATCTGGTGCAGTAATAATTGGTGCTGATGTTAATTTCCCTTTTAGGTGCTCAAATGCCGACATGCAAGCCTCATTAAAGTTGAATTGTGCATCCTTCTCCAATAAACTGGATAGTGGTTTAGTTATCTTGGAGAAGTCCTTGATGAATCTATGGTAGAAACCTGCATGTCCCAGAAAGCTGCGGACACCTTTTATCGAAGTAGGTGGTGGCAATTTCTCTATAGTTTCCAGCTTTGCCCTATCTACCTCGAGTCCCTTCTTCGACACTTTGTGTCCCAGTATGATTCCTTCTTGTACCATAAAATGGCATTTTTCCAATTTAGTGCTAGATTTGTTTCAACACACCGCTTCAAAACCATCACCAAATTCTCAAAGCATAGATCAAACGAGTCCCCGAAGACTGAGAAGTCATCCATAAATACTTCTACATTCTGTTCCACCATATCTGAAAATATAGCCATCATGCATCTCTGAAAGGTGGGTGGAGCATTGCACAACCCGAAGGACATCCTTCTGAAGGCGAATGTGGCGTAACGGCATGTGAAAGTTATCTTTTCCTGGTCTTCTGGAGCTATCATAATTTAAATATAACCCAAATATCCATCCAGTAAGCAATAGTACTCATGACCTTCTAATCTGTCCAACATCTGATCAATGAATGGGAGTGGAAAATGATCTTTCCTTGTAGCTTTATTGAGCCTACGGTAGTCCATGCATACTCTCCACCCTGTCACTGTTCGTGTTGGAATCAACTCATTATTCTCATTAGTCACTACTACGCCCACCCTTTTTTGATTTAGACACACTGCACTGGGCTCACCCATGAGTTGTCTAAGATCGGATAGATTATGCCCGCATCCAGCCATTTTAGTACCTCTTTCTTAACCACTTCTTTCATTATCGGATTAAGTCTCCTTTGTTGCTCAACTAACGAGTTACTTTCATCTTCCATCAGGATTTTATGCATGTAAAACGAAGGGCTGATCCCTTTGATATCTACTATGGTCCAGCCAATAGCTGATTTGAACTCTCGAAGCACTCATAGCAGTTTTTCTTCCTGAAAAGATGTTAATGCAAAAGAAATAATCACAGGTAGCTTTGAATCTTTATTTAAAAATGTGTACCTGAGATGTTCTGGAAGTGCTTTTAATTCAAGTTCTGGAGGTGTCTCAAGAGATCGCTTTAATTTTACTGAGGATTCTCTAGCTTTTGTCAATGGCTCAACAGATGTTCTGAATTTTCTGTCTTGTAGAGTGGTATCCAGATATTGCACAAGTTCGTCAAGTTCCTCGTCTTCCAAATCTGAATTTTCAGCAATTACACTCCTCAAAGGTTCATCATCCACTAGACTCTGTACTTCATCATTTACGACCTGATCCACCAAATCAACCAGGAAACATTCCTCTTTGTAAAACCCCAACTTTTTGCATAAAGATGAATTTTCTATAAATATTATTTTTGAATATTATGGAGTGAAATTGATATAATGTTATAGTTGTGGGTAATATTTATAAATTTTGCAAAAGTACTGCGAAGTTGTTATATAATATTCGATTGGTGGGAATATTCGTTTTAACAGGGAATATTCATACAACCAAGACAATCATTGGTGGACCCCACAACGGAATTATTATTTGATTGAGAAAGCAAAAAAATACTTTATGAAAATAACGGCGGAGTTTTCTAGTTAATCGTTGAAACACCTTGTTAAAAGTACGATGTCTGGCGTCGTTGCATAGTAGTAATACGATATTAATTATTGATGCTTACGTGATAAGTCACTCGGTTTTGTTGGTATTATTAATGTAATAATACGTAAAATCTTTTATATAAAATGTAATACTTTTATAAAGTTTTTCTATAAATGGAATATATTATATTATTATTATGCATAGTGTTGCATAGTGTTTTGCATAGTAAAATCTTTTTATATAAAAATGTAATACTTTTATAAAGTTATCTATTTTATTAGACAATAATTAGAATATATTATATTTTATTATGTATAGTGTTTGCATAGTGCCTGCAGAGTGTTTGCATAGTAAAATCTTTTATAAAGTTATTCATTTTATTTGATTATAAATAGAATATATTATATTTTATTTAAAAGATTTTGCTTTAAATATGGACCGCCATATTAAAGTAAATCAATCTGGATCGTTCATGAGTTAGTTACTATGCAGTCCATTTTTCTATAAATAGAAGCTCATTCCTTCATTATTTTCTTACGAAATCACTGAAACTCTGTAGAGATAAACTATAGAGAAAGAAGAAAGTATTCTGCTACTTCACTACTTATATATATCAAAGATTCTTCTTCTTAAGGTAGGGAATATTATTTATTGTACTCGTAAGGGGTGTTATTCTTTTGTATTCATGAAGAGAACTTATGTTATTCCATTCTTTATTATTTTGTTGAAATAACTTTTGATACGCTGCCTACCCTATACTTGGTGACATTCTTCTATTATTCCGCCTTTTATTATTACATTGGAATATCCTCGTCAGTGTTTTACGCCGGACCGGTTCCGCCTCTTTATTATTATTCTCATTGAAATATCCTCATCCGTGCGTTTTCTGGCCTGGACCGATTCCGTCCCATATTAGTATTATGTTGGAATAACCTTGCCTATGCCAATCACCGTATGCATTGTGATTTCGTTGTTATTCCATTCTTTATTATTCTGTTGGAACATCCTGCTTGGTCATAATTTCACCGACCGGTTCCGTTATTTAGTATACATTGAATAACTTTGCCTGTGCTGCAGTACCGCATGCATGGTGATTTTTTTGTTATTCCATTCTTTATTATACTCATTTGGTTAAAGTTTTGACTTCTATACTCCATGAAATTAGTGGAATATCCTTTATAATCAAGCGCTTCATCCAAAGATCTTTTCATGGAAATATTCTTCCGAGCATTCTTGAATTTTACTCTACAAAGCAAAGATCATGTTGACAATTTGGACATTATTAGTTCTGGATAAATTACTTCTTGAACTTGTTTTATTGAATTCTTATATCATTGTCATCATCCTCATGTTTATATTTTTTTTGAAAGTCATATGTGGCCTGTAGTGCATAGATGGACTTGGTATGATTATGACCGGGGATTATTCGGTGTAATCATGACCGTAATGTTACAAATGATGTGGTAAAAGTCCTCATGGGCCCGTAGTGCATTGATGGATAGTTGTTGGCATGATCATGACCATTAATGAATACACAAATATTCTTGGCCCGTAGTGCATGGATAATTGTGGTCGTGATACTAAAGAATATCCTTGGCCATAGTGCAGGGGTGATTCGATGATGTGGATTATTTATTAAGCTGAGTCTCAACGATAAAAGTTATGAAAAAACTTTTAAATCATAGAAGATAGTAGATTTTATTCTCTACTTGACTCTTCTAATGGATTGCTTGTTCTACTGCAGTTAAACTTGATGTTTGTTATATTTTCTCAGTTTAACACTTTGTTGAAGGCTAATGATAATTTATTCGCATTATCTTAGTCATAATATTTCTTCTCGGGCTAGTTGAGCTCACCTTTTCTTTCACCGTTCTCTTGTGAAATGAGAACGTAGTTTGGGATGAGTTGGGGAACGGGAGTGATGGTCCGGATGATAGTATTAGCTAGTAGTCCTCACTATTCTATTAAATAGTGTGACAATAAATGTAATGAGGACTCATTTTGAGAGTGAATATTGTCTAGAAGACAGTATTTGTATTTAAACTCACAGCTCTCTTGTTGTATAATTAAGATTGTATTTATATTCTGTACCATGTATGACTCAGAATAGGTGATGTATACCTATTTTGGGGGCGTCACGGTATCAAAGCTTAGGGATATGATCCCTGGCTAAGATGTGAGACTAGAACTAGGAGGGGAAAGACGGGGAATTCCTTCGCTAGTATGACCTACTTAAATTTATTTTGTATTTAAAATTGGTTGGTCAGAGTTTAGAGATAATATGTTACATGTCAACTAACCCTTGTTTTATGGCATGATCATGACTATTAATGAATACACAAATATCTTTGGTCCGTAGTGCATGGATAATTTGTGGTCGTGATACTAAAGAATATCCTTGGCCGTAGTGCAGGGGTGATTCAATGATGTGGATTAGTTATTAAGCTGAGTCCCAGCGATAAAAGTCATGAAAACCTTTTAAATCATAGAAGATAGTAGATTTTATTCTCTACTTGACTCTTCTAATGGATTGCTTGTTCAACGCAGCTTAAACTTGATGTTTGTTATATTTTATCGGTTTAACAATCGTGAAGGCTAATGATAATTTTTTCTCGCATTATCTTAGTCATAATATTTCTTCTTTGGGCTAGTTGAGCTCACCATTTCTTTCACCGTTTCTTCTTGAAAATGAGAACGTGGTAGGCGGGACGAGCCTGGGAACCCGAGTGATGGTCGGGATGATAGTATTAGCTAGAGTCCTCACTATTCTGTTAAATAGTGTGACAATAAATGTAATGAGGACTTATTCTGAGAGTGGATATTATCTAGAAGACAGTATTTGTATTAAAACTCATAGCTCTCTTGTTGTATATTAAATATTGTATTTGTATTCTGTACCATGTATCTGGCGACTCAGAATAGGTAATGTATACCTAATTTTGGGGGCGTCACACTCTTCATCTGCTGGAAACTTCATATCTTTGAAGACATTAAAGGTGACCTCTTGATCATGAACACGCATAGTGAGTTCCCCCTTCTGCACATCTATCAGAGTCTTTCCTGTGGCTAAGAATGGTCTTCCTAGTATGATTGGTATATTTTTATCTTCCTCGTAATCCAAAATGATGAAGTCAGCCGGAAAGATAAATCTGATCACCTTCACTAATACATCTTCAACAATTCTCCGTGGATACGTGATGGATCTGTCAGCTAGCTATAAAGAAATGTTTGTTGGCCTTGGCTCTGGTAATCCCAACTGATTGAATACTGACAAGAGCATCAAATTTATGCTTGCCCCCAGATCATATAAACACTTTTCAAACTTCATCTTCCCAATTGTGAAACTGCCCGGATCTTTCAGCTTCGGAGGTAACTTCTACTGAAGTACTTCACTGGATTCTTTTGTCAAGGCTACTGTCTCAAATTCTTCTAATCTCCTATTCCTTGACAGTATACCTTTCATGAACTTTGCATAGCTTTGCATTTGTTCCAATGCCTCGGCGAAAGGTATATTGATTTGTAGCTTTTTAAAATCTCCAGAAACATGCTGAATTGCTTATCTTCCCTTTGCTTATTTAATCTTTGCAGATAAAGAACTTGAGGGTGAATTGGTGATACTAAACTCTTAAGCTTCTGTTCTGAACTTGCTTTATCTTTCTCTTCCTGCTGAACCTCAGACTTTTCCAGATTTTCTTCCTCAACAGTCACCTGCTCTGCCTTGTGCGACCGCGCGGCCTCCTCAGTGCAATTGATGTGTCTACAGTATTTTTCCCAGATCTCAATGTGATAGCTTGACACTGTTCCTTCCCGTCTCTTCGTGGATTTATTTCTGTATTACTCGGCAAAGAACCCTGGGGTCTGTTTATAAGCATGTTTGCCATCTACCCCATCTGAGTTTCTAGATTCTTAATAGCCACTGCTTGGCTTTTGATCATAACTTTTATATTTGCCATGTATTTCATCATCATCTCCTCCATTTCTGAATTCTTTTCTTTCCGAGGTGCAGCTGGAGTGTGATGTTGATGTTGTTGAGAAAATCCCGACGGAAGTGGTGGTCTAGGATTAAACTTTGGCTGCATTGGTTGTGTCTGAAACTGATTATTTGATTGAAACTGATTCTGCTGATTCCCTTGGTTATTTGACCAACTAAAGTTTGGATGATTTCGGTTGTTGGGGTGGTATGTGTTCAAAAACTGACCTTGGTCTTTTCTGTAATTGCTCACATATTGTACCGACTCCGAGCTGATAGCACATTGCTCTGTCGAGTGTGACCCCGCACAAATCTCACATACAAAGGCAACCGTCTTCATTTTACCTTCTTAATGTATCTATTTTCTTCGCCATGGTCGCCATCTCATGTTGACAATCACAGATAAAGATCTACTTCCAACACACCTGCGACCTTGGGTTGTGACATCCGAGATGTAGGATTCTGAAAATCATTTGATGCCATTGTCTAGATAAGGTTATAGGTTTCCTCATAGCTTTTAGACCATAATGCCCCTCCTGCAGCTGCATCTACAATCGGTCTCGACTTCCATCCCAATCCATTATAAAATGTGTTGATCACCATCCAGTCTGGCATTCTGTGGTGTGGACACTTCCTTAGCATCTCTTTATATCTTTCCCATGCTTCATCTAAGGACTCGCCCTGTTGTTGCTCAAACTGAGAGATAGATGTCCTCATCTTTGCAGTCTTAGCCATTGGGAAGAACTTGGCTAAGAATTTCTAAGTCCTCCCATGTAGTTATAGATCTTGCTGGTAAAGAATGAAGCCAACTTCTTGCTTTATCCCTCAATGAGAATGGGAATAGCCTAAGTCTGATAGCATCCTCCATCACACCGTTGTATCTAAATGTATAACAAATTTTGATGAAACTTAACAGGTGTTCATTCGTATCGTCTGTAGCGGCACCCCCAGACTGTACTGAATTCTGTACCATCTGAATAGTGCCCATTTTTATCTCGAATGTATTGGCTGCTATCGCTGGTCTGACGATGCTAGACTATAGTCCATTAATATTGGGCATCGAATATTCCTTCGAGCCCCTATGCTCTCTCTCTTCTTCTCCTCCTTACCTCTACCGCCATATTAGCCGTGGTACTTTCTAATCTGTGGTTTAAAATTTCTCTTAACACTCGCTTTCCAACCTCTCCGCTTATGTTGTCCCGAATAGGTGTTAAGTTTGGGTGGATGACCGTCAAGTATAAAAATTTATACAAGTTCCTGAAACAAAAATAAAACAAAAATGGAAAATGAGATAAGAATGGATTTGTCTAAGTCATACAATATAGCTTAAAACTAATGATGATAATTTAAATTTAAACGCCTTTCCCCGGCAACGATGCCAAAAACTTGTTGCCTCTTTTTTTAGTTCAAACAAATGAGCTCTAACTCATGCAAGCATACATGCGTCAACAAGTAATATAGAGCAAGTTAAGTATCGATCCCACAGGGAAAGTTGTTTAATTAAAATTTCTATGCATCAACTAAATCACTATATTTATATGCTCAAACTAATGAATATGATTGGTTTGTTTCTCTAATCGCAAATAACAACTAAAACAATAAATAAGATGTAATAAATCAAATCTGAAAGTAATGGGATCCTAACTTCATTTAATACTTCATTTAATCACCAGTATCATGCAAGACTTGTTCACATATCATTCGAAAGTAGCCAAGAGCACAAAAAGAGTCATAGCCATTTTTCAATGCACTATGACCTACTGACACAACATCCCCAAACGATAGACTCTATGTAATCATCAATATAACCAAAATCACTATATGTCTATGTGAAATTGCAACCATATTGAATTTAAGTACAAGCCCTTATTCTAACTCATACGGTGAAACAGTATATGTCTATCTTATTCACGAAATACACAAGCCATATAAAACTGCCCCATATACGCATGCTATCATGATTACAATCCATACTTGCATGTTCATTGTCAATTCCATACAAGTACTAAAACGAATGGTGATCAAGCATTCATACATGCAAAACAATCATGATAGAAATCCCAAATGATATATAAATCAATCCAGCATTCAAGCATGCAAACAAACTACATATTAAAATCCGTTAGAATCCCGTAATGGAGTTTAGTTTATGACTAAACCAAAAGCCATTATGGGATCAAAGCTAAACATGGCTAATAAGCAAGCAATTGAAAGATGAAAGATAGAAACAATCAAACCCAATTGCTGAATATCATCCACTATTAACGTTCAACTCCTCATATAAATCCAACAAAAATACTAATAAAATATCCACACTTGTAGAAAAATCCAAAGAAGGAGTAGAAGAGAAGAGTTTAGGCCTCCTTCTACGTTAGAATCTCTCTCCCAGTGTAAACCCTAATTTCAAGATGAAAATACGTAAAAATTGAATAATTCTGAATAATCCTCTTCTGACACCAGTCAGATCTCGTTTAAAAAAATTACAACCCTTTTAATTAAAAATTAAAATAAAACAAATCAGCATCGCGCGTGGCCGCGCTCTCCCCCAGTGTACTTCTCATGGCATGCGCAAGAACTTGCCGATGTGTCATGATCTCCGGTCGGGTTCTCGCTGGCGGTAAGGCGTTCCATGCTTGTCTGTCTGCCACAAGGCTTCTACACTTTTGGGTTCTTGTTCACGTCAGACTGATCTGTTCACCGCATTGCCCTTCATCCATCCATCCGACAGTCTTCTACTTCTTGACCCTCATGCCACGCATATCACAGCTTGTGCCTCGCTCATGCATCCATTCGCCTCATGCCTTCTAATTCCACAAAATTAGGTCATGCGTTTCGTGACTTTTTCACCAAAACGAAGTTTTAAGTATATGCAATGCAAACTAACATGAAATGCAACTAAAACACACTAAAATGTACTTGAGATAGGCATAGTTCAAGCGTGAATTGGTACTCAATAAGTAGGTATAAAACCCACTTATCAACTATCATTGACTAGCTTACGGTCAATGGAGCCTACTGCGAGAACTTTCAATATGGCCGCAGCGGGATGCGGTTCGATCCCAAGGATGTGGTGTCGTATCATTCCATTAATGGTATTAATGCTTATGTATTATTTGATTCGGGTGCTACTTGCTCATTTATATCAGATGAATTTGCTCAGAACTTAGATTTTCCTCAGGAAGAATTAGAATTTCCCTTAAGCATAGAAATTGCAAATAAGGAAGTGATTCCTATTAGATTCGTATATAAGAATTGTAAAGTTGTTATAAAGGATCAAGAGATGAGGGTAAACTTAATACCAATTAGACTGGGGGAGTTTGATGTTATACTGGGAATGGATTGGTTATTCAATCATGGAGCAGTGATTAATTGCCAAAGAAAGTGTGTTAACCTTATGACTCCGTCAAAGGTTGTGTTATGTGGTAGCAAATCACCTCGACAAGCAAGTTGTCTGACGGTGATGCAAGCCAAGAAGTTGTTAAGACAAGGATGTGTAGGATACTTAGCCTATATAGTTGATACATAGAAGAAAAGTGCGAAGTTAGAATAGATACCGATCATAAGAGATTTTGCAGACGTATTTCCAGACGATTTGTCGGGTCTTCTGCCAGATCGACAAATTGAGTTCGTAATTTATTTAGTACCAGGAATAGGCCCGATATCTAAGGCACCATACAGAATGGCCCCGGTAGAGATGAAAGAGTTGATGGTGCAATTACAAGAATTGCTCGACAAAAAGTATATCCGGCCGACTGTATCGCCATGGGGAGCGCCAGTGTTATTTGTTAAGAAGAAAGATGGATCGATGCGGCTCTACATTGATTACAGAGAATTGAATAAGGTCACGATTAAAAATAAGTATCTGTTACCAAGAATCGACGACCTGTTTGATCAACTGAAGGGTGCGAGGTATTTTTTGAAGATAAACTTGAGGAGTGGTTATGATCAATTGAAGGTGACGCCAGAAGACGTACCAAAGACGTCATTCAGAACTCGGTATGGTCATTACCAGTTTCTGGTTATGTCATTTGGTTTAACCAACGCACCTGCAGTGTTCATGGACTTGTGAACAGGGTGTTTAAACCATTCTTAGACAAATTTGTGGTGGTATTTATTGGTGATATCATGGTGTATTCTAAGACCAAGGAAAAACATGTGGAACACTTAAGATTAACGTTGGAGACATTGCGGAAAGAGAAGTTGTACGCAAAATTTTCAAAATGTGAGTTTTTGTTGGAACGTGTATAGTTTCTCGGGCATGTTATTGATAAAGACGGAATTTCAGTAGATCCATCAAAAGTCGAAGTTGTAGTAAACTGGGATCAGCCGAAGACACCGTCAGAGATAAGGAGTTTCTTAGGGTTGGCAGGTTACTATAGGTGTTTTATTCAGGACTTTTCCAAGATCGCGACCCTGTTGACGAATTTAATCAGGAAAGCAGTTAAGTTTGTTTGGACGGAGAAGTGTGAGGAAAGTTTTCACGAATTGAAGAAGAGGTTAAGTACATCACCTGTGTTATCATTGCCTGATGATACAGGGAATTTTGTAGTGTATAGTGACGCATCGCATAAAGGACTAGGGTGTGTGCTTATGCAGAACGGTAGAGTTATTGCATATGCGTCACGTCAATTAAAAGATTATGAGAAGGGGTACCCGACTCATGACTTAGAGTTGGTAGCAGTAGTGTTTGCCCTAAAGATTTGGAGACATTATCTTTACGGAGAGAGGTGTGAGATATATATTGACCATAAAAGTCTGAAGTATATCTTTACAGAAAAAGACTTAAACATGCGACAAAGAAGATGGTTGGAACTAATCAAAGACTATGACTGCGAGATTTTCTATCATCCCGGAAAAGCAAATGTTGTTACTGATGCCTTAAGTAGGAAGGGACGGGAGAAGTTAATGATGTTAACTGCTCAAGAGAAACTAGTGTTGGAAATGGCTAAGATGGAGTTGGAAATTAAATATCCGACATAATCCAATGAAAAGTTGTTCCAGATAGGAAATAATTCAACATTGGTAGATAAAGTAAAGAATGCACAACTTCAGGATGAGGAATGCGAAAAGATAAAACAGAAGATATCTGAAGGTGAGGAAAACAAATTCAAAATCGATTCAGAAGGGTTACTTCGATTCGAAGGGAGAATTTGGGTTCCGCCAGTACTAGAAATTAAAGAGGAAATTTTGGGTGAAGCTCACAACTCACGATATTCGATTCACCCTGGAAGTACGAAAATGTACCAGGATCATAGACATCATTTTTGGTGGCCGAATATAAAGAGGGATGTGGCTGAGTGTGTGGCGAAATGCTTAACGTGTCAGAAAGTTAAAGCTGAGCATCAAAGGCCAAGTGGATTGTTACAACCGTTGGAGATACCAGAATGGAAATGGGAGCATATCACAATGGACTTTGTTGTAGGTCTTCCAACGACCCAACAAGGTTACGATGCTATTTGGGTGATTGTGGATCGATTGATGAAGTCGGCACACTTTTTACCAATCAAGATTAAATTTACCCTAGATCGGCTAGCAAAACTGTATGTGAAGGAAATTGTGTCAAGACACGGGGTACCTGTGTCCATTGTATCAGACAGAGATCCACGTTTCACATCTAATTTCTGGAAACGACTACAAGAATGTTTGGGAACACAGCTGAAAATGAGCACAGCGTACCATCCTCAAATCGACGGACAAAGTGAGAGAACCATCCAAACATTAGAAGATATGCTCAGAGCATATATCATGGATTTCAAGGGAAATTGGGATGACCATCTGCCATTGGTGGAATTTGCCTATAATAATAGTTATCACGCGAGTATTGGCATGCCGCCTTACGAGGCGTTATATTGACGACGAAAATACTGAACTTCCGCTATCTTTGGGATGAGGTAGGTGAACGCCAATTTATTGGGTCCAGAAGTTCTTTCACAATAAACCGTCGAAATCATCAAGGTGATTCGAGCAAAATTGATAGCTGCACGTGATAGATAGAAGAAATATGCCGATCAACACCGACAAAATCGGGAATTCGATGTTGGTAGTTATGTTATCTTGAAAGTATCTCCCTGGAAGGGGAAAATTCGATTTGGCAAGAAAGGGAAATTAAGCCCTAGGTTTATAGGTCCTTTCGAAGT
Organism: Panax ginseng; assembly: GCA_020205605.1. Lineage (NCBI taxonomy): Eukaryota > Viridiplantae > Streptophyta > Magnoliopsida > Apiales > Araliaceae > Panax > Panax ginseng. The sequence continues at coordinate 64,515,866 of CM035150.1, forward strand.
TCTTCGACGAGTTGGCGAAGTAGCATATGAGGTAGCTTTACCTCCAGAATTGCTGCATATCTATAATGTTTTCCACATCTCGGTGTTGAGACCATATAAGCCTGACGATAAACATGTTATAGAATATGAGCCCTTACAGTTTGAGAAAGACTTAACATATGAAGAAGTCCATGTTCAAATTGTTGATAGAAAAGAGCAAGTACTGAGGAATAAGGTGATACCTTATGTTAAGGTAATCTGGAGAAACCACAATGCTGAGGAAGCTACGTGGGAACTTGAAAGTGTTACGATGAAGAATTATCCTCAATTGTTTGCTTGATTTTGTATAGCGATTCTGGGGACAGAATCTTGTTAAGGAGGGAAGAATGTAATGAATGAATTTTTCGAGTTGTGATTCTGGGAACAGAATCCTTTTAAGGAGGGAAGGATATAACGATTGAGAAATTTGTAATTTAATTTAAATTTTTATTGAGTTAAATAAATATTTTAAAAATAAATAATTAATGAATTGTGGTGAGTTAATAACTAAATTGATTAATGTTAATTAAATTTAGTATTTATAATTTATCTGAAGGATTTAATTTAATGAAATAATTAAATTAAATTAATTTCTTAATATTTAAGAAAATAATTAAATTAAATGAATTATTTAATTTAAAGGAAATAAATAAATTAAATAAAGTGATATTTCTAATTTATTAATTAAATTAGATATATATAATTATTTATTATTTATAAGTATAATGATAATAAGGTTTTTATTATTATTATAACATTTTTAAATTAACTAACTAAATTATTTAAATTAATCAACTAAGGGTGTGACATGAAACTATATAATATAATAATATTAAAATAAATTAGTTTGGGAAATAGGTGTTTAGCCAAACAAGGCCTTGTGGCCTTTGGTTTTTTCCAACTGACGTCTTTTTATTTTTTTTAACTGAAAGAGAACGTGGGAATTTAAGCCATATCAGTTTATTTTATTAGTTTGCGTCTTATATTCTTTTAAGGCTAGATAACAGAAATACAGAGAAAAGCTAAGAGAGAAGGGAGAGAATTCTTGAGTTTTCCAAAGAAAATTCAGTGGTGATAACAAGGGTTTCAAGCAAATTGGAGGTATATTATCGAAACCTTAGTATTATGTATATATATTTATATACATGTATGAGTTTACGACATAATTTATATGTTCTATGAATTCGATTTTGTTGAATTGTTGCTAGACATTTGAATTTTGATGATTATATGTGTTGGTTATGTTTGAGTTTGTATGTAAGCAAGATTTCATATGCTAATTACAGTTTAAAAAGAAGAAAAGTATGACAGTGTATATTTTTCCATATGGCTTGTGAATAATACAAATTTTAGTGGCCAATTCGTATGCTAAACTGTAAATTGAGTCTTGTTTATGCTAGCTTATTAAGAATCGAGCATAACTGTGACGCCCCCAAAATAGGTATACATCACCCATCTTGAGTCGCCAAATACATGGTACACAATACAAATAAAAACTTAATTATACAACATGAGCTGTGAGTTTTAATACAAATATTGTCTTCTAGACAGTATACAAACTCAATGGGGTCCTCATTACATTTATTATCACACTATTACATAGAATAGTGAAGACTATTAATGCTATTATCTGGACCGTTACTACGTTCCCCGACTAGTCCCTGCTACGTTCTCATTTCCTAAAGAGAACAATGAAAGCAAAAGGGGTGACCTCAAATAGCCCAGTAAGAAATATTATGACTAAGATAATGCAAAATAAATTATCATTAGCCTTCAACAGTGTTAAACTGATAAAATATAACAAACATCAAGTTTAACTGCAGCGGAACAAGCAATCCATTAGAAGAGTCAAGTAGAGAATAAAATCTACTATCTTCTATGATTTAAAAGGTTTTTCATTACTTTTATCATTTGAGACTCGACAATAATAAATAATCCACATCATCCCTGTACTACGGCCAAGGATATTCGTGTATTCATCAATGGTCATGATTATGCCAACAACTGTACATCAATGCACTACGGCCAATGAGGACTTTTACCACATCATTTGTAACATTACGGTCATGATTATACCGAATAATCCATGGTTATAATCATACCAAGTCCATCTATGCACCACAGAATACGATGACTTTCAACATAAAATAAACATGAGGATGATGACAATGATATAAGAATTCAATAAAACAAGTTCAAGAATTAATTTATCCAGGAACCAATAACGTCCAAATTGTCAACGTGATACTTTTTTATGGAGTAAAATTTAAGAATGCTAAGAAGAATATTTCCATGAAAAGATACTGGATGAAACGCAAATGTCAAGGATATTCCACTAATTTCATGGAGTATAGAAGTTAAAACTTTAACCAACTGAGTATAATAAAGAATAGAATAACAAAAGAAATCACCAGACATGCTATAGACCGCACAGATAGGTTATTCCAACAGAATAATAAATACTGGAACCAGGTCATGCGTAAACGCACAGACAGGATATTCCAACAGAATAATAAATAATGGAACCAGGTCATGCGTAGACGCACAGACATGATATTCAAACAGAATAATAAACAACGGAACCAGGTCATGCGTAAACGCACAGATAAGATGTTCCAACAGAATAATAAAGAATGGAATAACAAAAGAATTTCACCAAGTATAGGGTATCCTGCATATACAGGGTATCCCAACAGAATAATAAAGAATGGAATAACAGAAGTTCTCTTCACGAATAAGAAAGAAAGAATACCCTTTACGAGTACAACAAATAATATCCCTTACCGTAAAAGAAGAGTATTCCGACTGGTAGGGCGGTGATATTCTTTAAGAAAACTTGCACTATGCTAAAAACTTCTTAAAACTCTAAAGAAATACGCTCAAGATTATAGAAGAATTCTCTTAACTTCTGGTGTGGTTTTCAATTCTAACTAAGCAACCTATTTATAGGAAAATAGAGAGGATACTATTCTGCACTATGCAATAAAATATAATATATTCTAAATATATATATATATATACATATATATATATATATTATTTAAAATCTAATAAAATAAATAACTTTATAAAAGTATTCTATTTTATATAAAAAGATTTTACTATGCAAAATACTATGCAACACTATGCATAATAAAATATAATATATTCTAATTATTGTCTAATAAAATAAATAACTTTATAAAAGTATTCTATTTTATATGAAAAGATTTTACTATGCAAAACACTATGCATAATAGAATATTATATATTCTATTTATAGTCTAATAAAACGAATAACTTTATAAAAGTATTCTGTTTTATATAAAAAGTTTTTCTATTTTATTACATTAATAATACTAATAAAACAAACTTTATCACCATTATTATAATTCACAATATTAATCGACACAGTGCGTTCCCAGTGAAAGAGGGGCTTTCCAATAAGGATTTCTCCTATCATGCTGCAATTAGGTGACCAAACCTCTCCTTGATGTAACTTCTGACATCGTTAATATTGCAAATAATAATATTAATAACCTTGTCGTCTAAATTATTGATTTAATAATATATAAAATATTGACAATAATTGAATCAAATAACGTGAGATACTTATGCGTAGAATTATTGTAGCAATAATTGAACAAAAGCGAGTGACTTCTCACGTAAGCATCAATAATCAATACTGTATGCTACTATGAAACCACGCCAGACATTCAGACTTTTTTAACATTGGGTGTTTCAACCATTAACAAATAAAACTTCCGCCGGTATTTTCATAAAGTATTTTTGTAATTTTCTCAATCCGACAATAATTCCGTTGTGGGGTCCACCAATGATTGTGCCGTTGTACGAATATTCCCTGTTAAAACGAATATTCCCCGACCAATCAAATATTATATATCAAATTTACTCCATAATATTCAAAAATGATATTTATAGAAAATTCATCTTTATTTATAAAAGTTGGAGTCTTACAACCTCCCCTTCTTATGAAATTTCGCCCTCGAAATTAGGGTACGTACCTGGTATGTCGAAAAGGTAAGGATACCTTGATTTTATTTCAGATTCTAACTCCCAAGTCATTTCCTCAACATCGTGGTTTCTCCACAAAACTTTGACTTGAGGTATAACCTTAGAACGTAGAATATGTTCCTTCTTATCCAAGATTTGAACAGGAACCTCTTCATACGTCAAATCTTCCGCTATTTCATCCGGTTCTAACTCAATAATGTGGTTCGGGTCTTCCACATATTTACGTAACATGGATATATGAAAAATACAAGAGACATACTTGGCGGTAAAGCGAGTCTATAGGCCACCGTTCCTACTCGATCGAGGATTAAAAATGGGTCGATGAATCGAGGATTGAGCTTTCCTCTCTTTCCAAATCTCGTAACTCCTTTTCATGGAGCAACACGCAACAACACATGATCTCCTATATCAAATTCCACGTCCTTTCGATGAAGATCAGCATAACTCTTTTGTCGATCTTGTGAGATTTTTATACGTTGTCGGATCGTTTGAATCTTTTCTGTAGTCATATGTACCAACTTAGGTCCCAACAACGTTGCTTCACCCACCTCATCCCAGCGTACTGGAGAACGACACTTTCTTCTATACAACGCCTCAAATGGAGCCATGACAATACTTGCTTGATAACTGTTGTTGTAGGAAAACTCCACCAATGGTAAGAACTTGTCCCAACTTCCCTTGAAGTCAAGAACACAGAGTCTTAATAAATCTTCTAGAGTTTGAATAGTCATCTCTGATTGTCCCCATCTGAGGATGATATGCCGAACTAAATCGTAAGTCCGTGCCCATAGCTTTTTGCAAACTAACCCAAAATCCTAAAGTGAATCTTGGGTCTCGATCAGAAACTATGGATATTGGCATACCATGCAATCTTATAACCTCGTTTATGTACATACGAGCAAGACGTTCAAGTGTATAAGTTTCTCGTATAGGTAAGAAGTGAGCAGACTTGGTCAATCTATCAACAATGACCCAAATTGCATCTATGCCTTGAGAAACCTTGGGAAGACCAGTAACGAAATCCATGGTAATGTGATCCCACTTCCATTCTGGAATTTCAAGTGGTTGCAATGGACCTTTTAGTACTTGATGCTCTGCCTTGACTCGTTGACACGTTAGACACCTTGAGATAAACAGTGCTATCTCTCTCTTTATATTGCCCCACCAAAATGTATGTGTCAAGATCATGATACATTTTGGTACTCCTAGATGGATTACAAATGGTGTGTTGTGCGCCTCCATCATGATTTTATACTTTAAATCGTGGTCGTTAGGAACACAATTTCTGGAGTTGACTCAAGTATTCCTTCTTCATCGATTCTTGCTTCCCATATAGCACCTTCTTGCACTTTCTTCCTCATACGCATCGACTTCAAGTCCGTAGCTTGAGCAGACTTTAACTTTATCAATTAAAGTCGGTTCTACTCGTATATTCGCCATCATCACATGGGTCCCTGGAGTCTTTAACTCTATCTCCATCCTTTGCAAGTCACACAAAATGGGCCTTTGCGTTGACAATATCGCACTCGTACTTGCATATGATCTTCTACTCAATGCGTCAGCTACCACGTTCGTTTTTCCAAGATGGTATTGGATGGTATGATCATAATCTTTCAATAGTTCAAGCCAACGTCGTTGTCGCATGTTGAGTTCCTTTTGAGTGAAGAAATATTTGAGGCTTTTATGATCCGTAAAGATCTTCACTTTCTCCCCATACAAGTAATGTCTCCATATTTTAAGTGCGAAGACAACAGCTGCCAACTCTAGATCATGAGTAGGATAATTCCTATCATATTCTTTGAGTTATCTTGAGGCATAGACTATGACTTTCCCATGTTGCATGAGAACACATCCCAATCCTTTGTCCGAAGCATCACTGTAGATGACAAATCCCCCCGAGCCAGATGGTATTGTCAGAACAGGTGCTAAAATGAGTCTCCTCTTGAGTTCCCTAGAACTCTTTTCACATTCTTCGCTCCAACCGAACTTTGTATCTTTCCGAGTCAGCTGAGTTAATGGAGTAGCGATTCGAGAAAACCCTTCTACGAATCTCTGATAATAATCAGCTAATTTGAGAAAGCTACGTACTTCGATCACTGATTTAGGTTGCTCCCAGCTTTGAATAGCTTCAATCTTTGACGGGTCAACAGATATTCCATGACTTGATATTACGTGCCCAAGAAATGCTACTTCCTCAAGCCAGAACTCGCATTTCTTCAACTTGGCCCCAATTATAATGTTTTGATTTGGTTAAATTAATTCAATTCACATGCTTTAACTTTGTTTGCTGTTTGTGGTTTGGTAGTTCAATTTGAAGGTTTGTTTCAAACCATTTTTCACATTCTGTTATAGCAAACAAGTGCTAGTATGCTTCAATAGCGTCTGAAGCTTTATTTATACAATTACGTTTATACTTGTAGAATACAATAAATTTAATATGATATTAAAATAAATACATAAAAAATACAAAAAATGAAAATACATTAAAATAAAATACAATTAAAAAATAAAATAAAATAAATAAAAATAGAATAAATATTATAAAATAAATGTTCAATACAATTTAATATGTCTCAATAAATATTTATAAATAATTAACTATATAATATGTTAGAAATATACAAATAAAATAAATTAAATAAAAAATACAATAAAGATAATATGCTATATACAATAAAATTAAAATACAATGAATATAACATGCTTTAATATATATTTATTTAATTTAATATATATTTATAACTATATAACATCATGGTAAAATAGAATAAATACATCAAAAAATACAATAAAATAAAAATACAATATAAATTAGTAATAAATACTATATACTCTTATATATTTATTAATTAAAATATATGTTAAAATATACAAAATAATAAAATACAAAAAAGGATCATAAAATAAATGCTATATACACTTGTATAGTTACTAATATGTACACTTGTAGTTAGTAATAAAAATACAATACAATAAACAAAATAAAATACAAGAAATAATTAATTATATTATTACAATATGTACAAAATATAATAAATACAATAACTGTTAGTAACAACTATAATATATAATATAAAGGTAAAAATAGAGGTACATAATCATGTAACTTTTAAAGTTACACGGTCTATGATCGTAGAGTGATTTCACTCTACGATCGTAGAGTAGTCCACAGATAGTAGTGTGAATTCACTCTACTATCGTAGAGTAGTTTACGATAGTAGAGTGAATTCACAAATTGTGAAGTGACTACTCTACGATCGTAGAGTGAAATCACTCTACGATCGTAGACCGCGTAATTTTAAAAGTTACATGTCTGCGTACCTCCATATTCCCTTAATATAAAATGGTAGTTGTAATATATTTGGTGGGTTTCTAAAAAGCTGAGTTGAGTTGATTTTGAAGCTAAGTATACTCTCATTGTTGTATTGTTCTGTTTTCAACCTTAAGAATGCATATATGGTGCATGTGTGTGAAAAAAAAGTAACATTTGGGTTGAATGATTTATAGGTATTGTTTTGTTTTCTTTTGTTTTGAAGATGTTTAGGATTGAAACTCAATTTCTTGGACTATGTCTGTAACTTAGATTCTTCATGAATTATGTGTTTTCCTTTAATTATCTTATACATGTAATTTATGTGCCATTTCTTTATTTAGTTAGTGGCAACAAAAACTTAGGATGTCTTTTTATTGTATACTCTCGAATTATGTTACCTTTATTAGATGGAAGTAAAAACTTGTGCTTGTTTATGTGTAGCTTACTTGATCCATTTTGGGGATCGCTTTTTAAAGTTGTCGTCTACTGCAATATTGCTATCTGATACGATTATTTCCTATTTTGAGATGAAAGTGTTGTATTTGTGGTCATTTGGTTGGAGGAACTGAAAACATGGATTTGGAAAGGACGAATAGAGATCTCCCTGGGAAAGGAAGCTGATTTTGCTTCCTTGGGTTTAGATGGCCAAAATGGAATCAAGGAAGGAGGTAAGAGGGTTAAAGGTGATTTATTAGATACTGAAGATTATGATGTGAAGGGTTAAATGTAAGAAAGAAGCAGTCCCCAATTAATCCCACTTTTGTGAGGAAAGAAAATGATGGACATCTAGATATAGGACCATCCCATTTCCCCACTTCCTTTTTCCTTCCCCTCTTACCAAAGGGAAAATTTTCAATGCCACAATTGCTATTCCTTTGTTACCTTGTGTCCTCCCTGTTTTCCCCTAAATGGAGCCAATTAATATACAAGAGTTGTATTACTAGCTATGAGCTGTACATTCAGATGTTTTAAAAAGTTATTATGTTAATCAACATGAAACAAAATTATTGGCAGGTCAAGGTTTATTAATTTAACATAGCAGTTAGGTACTTAGGTTATTTATTTTACAGAGCAGTCAGAGTAGTTGAAGACTAATAAAATAATAGTTTAAGTTCATGTATGTCCAATGCAAAATTTGGGCCAATTATTTTGACAGGACCTTTTGTTTTCTTGCTTTTTAGTATACTCTGTGTACATGGCATCACTTCCTTTTTGGTGCTTTCTTGTCACCGAGGAAATCAAAAAGTAGTTACCAACACTTAATTGCATAATATGCTTGGTGTCCTTCATTTGTAGATTCGTCACCGTGAAATTAGCAGAACATAAAATTAGCCGGTTGGTATTGTCCACTATTTTTGTTTGTATTTCCTTTTTCCTGAGTAGTGACTGGCTAGTGATAGTGGATTTGGTAAATGCCTATGGAAGTTGAATTTAATTTTCAGGTAGTTTTGAATAGCAACTATGGTGAATATTATATCAATCTCAATTACTAGTTACATATTTGACTTCATATTAGGAAATATAAGAAAATTTGAGACCAAGATGGAAAGCATGGTTGATTGTATGTCCATTGGGGAGAGTTTTGTCTAGAGGTCTTGAATGATTGGGTCTGAGTTTTGATTTGCAATAACGTGGACATTATGAAAATTGGGTAGTAGTGATAGTTGGGAACTTCGAATATGAGAAATAGTATCATTCAAAAAAACAAAAAACGTAAAAGAAAAAAAGAAAGAAGGAAAATTGAGAATCAAGGCCAGTACTGAGAATTAATTCTCAACTTGGTTTATGGGGACACATTTGCGCCAAGTGTTGTTGTAACACTCCCTTTTCGAAATAAAAAGAGAGATTACTCAAACACAACAAAATTGAAAGGAAAACTTTATGTCATAAAAGAATGGTCTCATAATAATTAAATATCACAAGACAAACTATAATAAATAGATTTGGCAAACGGGTGGGTCGGGTTGAAATGAGGTCGAATGAATTCGGTCGGGTTAATGAGAAACGGGTCAGGTGAAATTCAAAAATGTGTTTTGATGGGCTCAAAATGTATGACCAATGGTACTGCACCAGGCCCCTACCTCGCTGGACTTTTTTTTTCTTCTTCTTCTTCCTTCTTTTTTTTTTTTACAAAATTTTAATTAATTTTTAAAATTAATTAAAAATTATATATTATAACTTTTTATAATTAATGTTTCTTTTTCTTTTATAATTAATTTTATAATAATAGACGTTGAAATGAAAATAATTTTCATAGTAGTATAAAAATTATATATTATAACTTTTTCAAATACATATGAAAGTGGTTATGCAGTTAATACTCCCTCCTAAATCAAAATCTGCAAGTATACCATTTGAGACCGATTAGAACTACAGAGTACGTTAGGTGTTGAGATTAGATCTAAAATTTCGTGGATCAAAAAATTTAAATCCATAACAGTTTGATAACGAGCTTGTAGCATTCAAATTAAAATGAACATGACAATAAAGTAGCACTCTGCCATGGTAGGAGTCCGAAAACAGTGCTCCAAGATTGGCCATAGTAACAATCTATTGTAGTGTTGTTGTATTAAATCCGGTAGGACAATTACATGAAAAAGAATTGTCAGGTCCATTTTATAATTATTTTCTTTTATAATTAATTTTATAATAATTATATATTATAAATTTTAATTATTTTCATTTCAACGTCTCAAATGGTATACTTGTGATTACAAATTTTGTGTTCAAGTTTCATAATCCACAAGTAGCAACATTGTGATTTTTTAAAATAAAAAAAAAAAAAAAATTACGGGTCACCATGGCTAAAATAAAAAATGGTCAGCCAAAAGCAAATTACATATTTTTTGGGCTAAAAATTACGACTATATATTTGACCCTTGGCGGCGGCTTTCTCGGCCACCGGCTTGTAGCCATGTTTTGCTGTGTTTAATAATAAATATCACACTGGCTCAAATCATAATCGAAAGTAATTATTACAATTTCAAATAAATCGACATATCAATCTTAAACAAATAACTCTAAACCATTGGAATGAAGGAAGTTCTCATTACACTTGCCCTTGATCCCCCTGATTACATGCCGGAAGAAAAACACAGCATGAGCCAAATGCCCAATACGGATATAGAATACAAATAATGAAACGAAATAATTAATTCAATTAAATGAACTGAAACGAAACGAACAAAGCTAACACAACGAAATAATAGGCTGAATCAAATGGTTGGGTGTTATTTCATACCGAGCACAGAACAAAACAGAAATATACCTTGCCACACAGGCAAGTCAAATAATGTCACACAGGCAAATCACACACGTTGGACCGCGAATCCAACACATGTAAAATTAGAAGGCGTGTTTGGCACAAACATCACCAAACCGCAAAGTAGAACAGAACAGAAAACTAGGGTCGATCCATACGCCTCCCACAACAAAACACTAAATGGCCAACTCCCACCGGAGCACAAAACGGAGACGTCGTAGACTGATCACACCGCCACGGAAGGTGTCATGTCTTGGTGTCAAGAGGACATGCATGTGGTACCCCCACAGGTGGTTATAGCTCAGGTTTACCTTATGGTACTTTCTAACAACAATACCATGTCACAACACATGCGACATAATATTAACACAAATGGTCATGTTAAACTGAAACGAATCATCAACACAAAATTCTCCAAAATATATATTAACATGTACATCACTACAAATATCAAAATAAAATTTAGACATGATACAGTAGTTTAAAGAGTACAAATATAAGTTCTAATACAATGCCCAAACAAATATATCACAATAAATTAACAAAGAATAATTATGAGAAGCAATATTAAATTTTAAAACGAATAACGAAACGAACTACTTAAAAATAAAAGAGTCCCTGAAAGAGTACGGAATTCGTACCTGGATTAAGCAATGTAATATTCAAAGTATATTCCAAATATGATTCGTTACACCCCTTTTCGTTCGAACTAATTAAACAAAATAATAATAAATATAAGTACACTTATAAAAATATTCTTTCATCTTTAACCCATTGATAAATTCATTTTATTATTATTATTATTATTATTATTATTATTATTATTATTATTATTATTATTATTATTATTATTATTTCTATAATTTCAAAATATTTTATTTATCCATTTAAATTTGTATAACATAATATTTTGCAATACTATAAACGTAAATTTTTTTTTTTAAAATAAAAAATGAAAATTCGTACCATTAAGATCATGTGATTAGAGATTACAAATTAATATATATGTATCTATATAATAAGCATGCACTATTGTGCACTCTTATAATTTCCAAAAGAAGTTTAAATATTCATAAATCTAATAAAACAATTACTATTCATGACATATTTTATTGATAAGGCGTTTATTTTAAAAGGCACAGTGATGTCATTCAATTCACATGCTACCCAGATGCAATCAAATTACTATTATTATCAACCTTAGATAAAACAATTTTTTGAAGTAAGCATATAATTCAAGTTGCAGACTAACCTTGGTTATGCTTTCTTTACTCCCAAAGATTGCTTTCACTTTTGCTCAGTTCATATAATGAAAGGAAAGCAACCGCAACTATTTTTTTTTTAAGTAGTTCGTATCAGATAAAAGAAGTAGTTAGGGTTTACTTATTTATTAATTATATATTATATTAATCCTCTTAATTAATTGAATTTAAAAAATTACATAAATATAAATTAACCCAATTAATATAAAGGCCAAATTTTACTAATTAGTTTGACCCAAACAAAATAATAGCCCAAATAAAAACAAAGTCCAATTAATATGGTTTAAAATTAAATATTTTTTTATTGTTTAATATTTATTTTTATTTTTATTTTTCTCGGGTATTACATCACCTATCCCTTAAAAAGGATTCCGTCCCCGGAATCAAAAGAGTGGAACAAACCTAATTTTTAAAGAGATGCAGATACTCCGCTCGAATAGATTCCTCCATTTCCCAAGTGGCTTCCCGCTTCGAATGATTCCTCCACAAAACCTTGACAAGCGGAATAGTCTTCCTTCTCATAATCCTTTCTTGACGATCCAAAATCACCTCAGCTTGCTCCTCACAAGTAAGATCCTCCCGAATCTTATCGAACAGATATTGCACCACATGTAATGGATGATAATGATAACTCCTCAACACTGACACATGGAACACATTGTGCACGTGAGCTAGCTGCGGAGGCAAAGCTAACCGTTATGCAACCTCACCAATTCTCTCCAGAATCTCAAATGGTCCAATATAACACAGACTAAGTTTCCCCTTCAACCCAAATCGCCGAATGTTCTTCCAAGGAGAAACTTTTAGAAACACATGCTCACCAGGTTCAAATTCTAAAGTCCTCCTATGCTTATCAGCATAACACTTCTGTCGTGATCGAGTTGACTTCAATTTCTCCTTAGCCACCGCTACCTTCTCCGTAGTGATTTGTACTAACTCAGGCCCTTCTATGGCCTTTTCGCCAACCTCATCCCAACAAGTTGGCGCTTGACACTTCCTACTATACAATGCCTCAAACGGAGTCATCCCAATACTTGTATGCCAACTGCTGTTATAAGCAAACTCAACTAAGCTCAAGTAATCATCCCAATTACCCGACCATTCAAAGAGCACAAGACCTCAACATGTCCTCTAATGTCTGAATAGTCCATTCGGATTGCCCATCAGTTTGCGGATGAAAAGAAGTACTAAAATTGAGTCGAGTACTCCAAGCTCGTTGAAACCCTTTCCAAAACCGTGAAGTGAACCGTGGGTCCCGATTTGAAACAATTGACACCGGAGTACCATGAAGTATAACAATCTCCTGTTGAAAGATATGTGTCAATCTATCCACCGAGTAACCCTCATGGATAGCCAAAAAGTGTGTCGACTTAGTCAGCCGGTCCACTACTACCCAAATGGCATCATTCTTCTTAAAAGTCTTTGGCAAACCAGTCACAAAATCCGTCGCAATATCTTCCCACTTCCACACTGGAATGTCTAAGTGTTGCAGCAAACCATTAGCTCGTTGATGTTCTGTCTTCACTTGTTGACAAGTGAGGCACTTTTCAACATATTCAGTCACGTCTCGTTTCATTCCATTCCACCAAAAATTCTTTTTCAAATCCCTATACATCTTCGTAGAATCTGGATGAATAGAAAATGGCGAACTATGAGCTTCAGCCAACACAGCCTCCCGAATAATTGGATCCGACGGTACACACAATTGTTCACCCAACCAAATTACACCATGGTCATCAATATGAAACTCGGGCTGCTTGCCCTCCTCTAGATTCTGCGTCATACTCCACAACTCTCCATCTTCTTTTTGAGCTTCTTTGACCCGCGAGATAAGAGGGCTCCACTCTCATACCCGTCAAATGTCCATCTGAACCTCGTACATATAACTCCAATTCGAGCCGCTCCATTTCCGAAATAAGCTGAGGTTGTGTAATAAGGGCTACTACACTCCCTGAACTCTTTCGGCTAAGAGCATCTGCAATCACATTTGCCTTCCCTGGGTGATACTGAATTCTAGCATTATAATCTTTTAGAAGCTCCAACTAACGCCTCTGCCTCATGTTAAGCTCTTTTTGAGTGAAGATGTATTTAAGACTTTTGTGATCGGTGAAAATATCACAAGTCTCTCCATACAAATAATGCTTCCAAATCTTTTATTATTATTGTTATTATTATTATTATAATTACTATTATTTTTACTATTATTATTATTACTATTTTTATTATAATTATCACTATTATTATTACTAAATAATAATAATAATAATAATAATTAGTACTATTTTATAATAATAATAATAATAATAATAATTAGTACTATTTATAATAATAATAATTAGTATTATTATAATTATTACTATTATTACTATTATTATTACAATTATTACCATTATTATAACAATAATTATTTTTTTATTATTATAATAGTAGTAATTATTACTATTATAATTATAATTATTATTATTGTTATTATTATTTTTATTATTACTATTATTATAATTATTATTATCATTATTGTTATTTGATTTGAGAGGGAATTTTTAGAGGTGAATTTGATTTGGGTGAAAATTTTTAATGTGAGATGAAATGCAAGCTTTTAAATTAACTTGGAAGAATTGAGATGAAATTTGAATCGTTATTGTGCTTTGTATATAGATCTCTGTTGGATCTAGCTAGTGTGTGTATATGTGTATATATATATTAATGGTTAAGAATTCATATCACCCTATTGCTGCAACTACCTGATTTCAAAATTCACACTAGTGACGATCTGGGTTTAAAAACTCAAAATCAATCGGATAATTATATTTGGTTTCAAAAATTCAGTATCTAACTATATTTTACTATAATTTGAAGAAAGAAAAAGATGGGAAACAAAAGGAAAGAATAAGTTTCAATTTATTCAGATTTATAAGCTTTATTGAAAATACAGAAACTTTTTCTTCGGGTGAACCTCTTCTTTATTGAAGTTTCTATATGATTTTATCTTCTTTTGTTAAAGTAATTGCAAGTTTTATGTAGGTCAAGTGGTTTGATGACCAAAACTTCAAAATTGAGATTTTGAGTTCGATTCTTGGGAAAATCGAGTTTTTTAACAATTAATTGAAAAATGCACATGTAAGCGGTTCCACATGGCAAAAATGTCTACATCATCGGTGCCACGTTGACAAGTCAACGCACATGTGGCGTCTGAGAATCAATATCCAAATTTTTGAACAGAAAGGGGCTCGATTTGCGTTGACAAAAAAAAAGGTTCAATACCCAAAAACACCTAAATTTTAGTGGTCACATTTGTATTTTACCCTTATGATTTATGTTGTCAGCATTAATTTTATTGAATTATTGAAATGCAATACTATTTTTTACTCTTTTTAATTTCAGTTTGCTTTCATATATTTTGTATTTTCCCATGTCAAATCACTGACAAGTTAAAATTACTAATAAAGACACTAAAGAGGTGGAACCTGTGAGAGAGAAACTCTTGAGCAGAGATGAAGCCGCCACCGTTGAGATCCAACTGACAAACCCCATTTAAATTCCGTGACATATATCAATAAAAAACAGAGAGCAAAACATAAGAAACATATACAAAACTAAAATGATTAAACACAATACATGAAAAAATTATGGCCCCTTCCAATGAAGTTGCATGAACTAGAACTAAAACTATAAGAAAAACTATGCCCCTTCCAAAACTAAAACTACAAGAAAAACTATGCCCCTTCCAAAACCATGCTTTCCATCTTGGCCTCAAATTTTCTTATATTTCCTAATACGAAGTCAAATATGTCAAATAGTAATTGAGATTGATATAATATTCACCATAGTTGCTATTCAAAACTACCTGAAAATTAAATTTAACTAACATTTTGATTTCCTCGGTGACAAGAAAGCACCAAAAAGGAGGTGGTGTCATGTACACAGAGTATACTGAAAAGCAAGAAAACAAAAAGTCCTGCCAAAATAACTTGCCCAAATTTTGCACTAGACATACATAAACTTCAACTACTATTTTATTAATAATATGCAAGACATTTGAACCCCAATCAATTTTATTTTGATAATGAAAAATAAAACCTTTTAAACACACAAACAGATGAGAGAGAGAGAGAGAGAGAGAGAGAGAGAGAGAGAGAGAGAGAGAGAGAGAGAGAGAGAGAGAGAGAACCTTGATAGGCATAGTTAATGTGAGAATTCACATAGTTAATGCCTTGTGTGAAAGAACCTTGATAGGCATGCTGCGAGATATTTATACAACACCAAACAAAATAACAATAAAAGAGTTAACTATTTGTAGTTAATAACAACAAAAGAGTTAACTATTTGTAGTTAGTTCATTCCAACATATCAAATATACTAAATATAGATATTAGAACCAAAAGAAACATTCAAAGATTAACTCTCTGCTACCATACCTGTGGATTCGTAAGCTGAGCTCCAACTAACTCCTTTTTGGTAGATACATCTCCACCACTAGCAGATCCCTTAGTATCACCCTGACACAAGTATATCAACATGTCAGAGGTGATCCCTAGCCACACTAAAATCACCTAGAATAAATAAATGAAACAAAAACAGAAAATAATAATAATAAAAAGCACTGAGAATGTTATTACATACCTCTAACTGTAGCATCATGTGGGTTTCCCACAAATATCAGTGAAACATAGGATGGAAAAAATTGGTGTTAGTTTGATCTACAAAAAAACATGCGCACAAAGATAGAATTCACACTAACGCATTGTCATTTGAAAAAAATATAGACAAAAGAAAAGTAATGCTCTACGGCTGTACCCAAATCCAAAAATAATAGAAAATCAATTTCTATAGATAATGTATATTAGGAGAAAAACAAACCTATATGAGAGGCGGAAACCTACAAAAATATCAAATTAACCCAACCCCAAACTCCTCATCCCTGCTCCGTCTCCCTCCGATGATCGGCCATCATCACCAACAAAGAAAGAGGCACCATCATTTTACAAAATATCTAAAGCCAGGAGCTTTAGCCCAAATTAGAGAGTGGAACAGATACAACAATGGCTCGTAAATTCCTACTTCGATTTTGATCACATACCGGGTCAAGCTATTGTTTGGGGCCATATCAACTGCCTCGCTGATCATCGTGTAATTTTCACGGCCATTTGTGGCTTGTCCAAGCATGTAAATCATCAATGGCTTGTCCAAGTTCATAAAGGGTTTGATCTAGTATTTCCAACCAATCATTTAGAGCATTCTTTTCCTGCAGAATCAAATCTTGGTTGATGAAATTATTCAAGATATCCGATCGGGTTTTTGCAACGTGCTTTGCGCCGCCTGCTTTTTCTGCTATCCACTCTTAAAATAGTTTAAAGTAAGAATTTTGTGAGAGGGGTTCCTGTTTCTCATCTTGTGTTTTTGTTGCAACTCTTTGTTTATTAAATATCTTCATATTGATACAGACTCAAATTTATAGAAAGACGTGAAATGAAAAAACATACTTACGATTCATTTTATGAGTTGGCGAGAGACTTTCGCAGAAAATGATTTTGTGGCAGAGGCGTGATTTATTTTTTATGAATATTTAGTTACCCACAAAAATTAAAATTGTTACCTTTGTACGAAGGTTTGGTTACCAATTGCATCATATTCATAATAATTTTATTTTTAAAATGTTATTTATAAGTTGATAGCCAAACCTTCATAAAAAGGTAATCAATTCAATTTTATTGGGTTACCAATTAATTATAAAAAAAAATTAAGAACAGTTTCCAAATGTTACGTGCAGATGGTATCCGAAATGTCATGTCTAAGTTTTCATTTATGTAGCTGTTAGTTACTTATAAATAACTTTTTAAAAATAAATTAATTTGAATATGGTGCAGTTGGTAGCTAAACTTTCATACAAAGGTAACCATTTTAGTTTTTGTGGATAACCAAATATTCATAAAAAAAAATTTGTTCGTGATTTCTTCTTTGTTCGGCTAATTCGAATTCGTTTTGGATCTGTTCTTGCTGGTTTGGTATCTCCGACTTTTTCTTCTTCTTCTTTAATTTGTTTTGTTTTGGTTGTTCGTGATTTCCTCTTTGTTCGGCTACTCCAAATTTATTTTGGATCTGTTCTTCCTGGTTTGGTAACTCTGACTTTTTCTTTTTCGATTTGTTTTGGTTGTTCGTGATTTTCTCTTTGTTTTGTTTTCGATTTGTTTGGTAACTTTGTTCTTGCTGGGAATTAATATGTAATTATTTTTGAATTTGAATTTGTTTTTGTTGTTAGATCCAAAATATTTGAATTTAAATTATTAATTTTGACAGTTATTTCTCCTTGATTTTAAGTTTCTTTATTATTATGAATTTAATCTTATACTAATTCCCTAAATTAAGAAATTCTAATTACACTAATATTGTAAATAAATATTGAAAAGTGTATTATTTTTTGTAATTATTTTTTGATGCATTAATGGTGTAATTACTTTTTAATTGTTGTATATTTTTGTAAAGAACCAAAAAAAAAATCATGGAAACACAGCCAAAGCCCAAACCAAAGGGAAAAATAAAAATGAGCCAAACTATTAATTAGAGCTTCTATACAGGCAAGAAATAATAATATTATCGCCTGGGGCCCACAGTTGAGGGGGACCCAAATTTTTTTATAAGTTTATATATTTATGTGTATAAAAAAAAAAAAAATATTAACGATATTATGCATTGAAAATGATATGTTAAAAAATATTAAATATGGTAGTATAATTGATGATTTTGCATTTAAAAGTGCAACAAGAAGATATTTTAAATGATGTTTTGTTGTTTAGATTTCATTAGGCAAAACTAAAGAAATATCTAATGTAGTTGGTAGGTTTTACTGATTACACCATTGAATTTTTAATTTTTTAAATTACACCACTGAACTAATTATTATTATTTTAAAATTGGGTGATTCCGTTAAAAAAAATAAACGGACGTTAATTTTTTATCTACAAAACTAATGAATTATCCACTGTAGTTGGCACATTTACTGATTACACCATCGAATTTTTAATTTTTTAAATTACCCCATAAAACTAATTAAAAATATTTATTTTAAATGTTTTTAAAAATAATTATTATTTAAGTAAAAAAATATTAGAAACTTTTTTTTTCATAAAATGTGTAGAGTTTCATAAAATATAGATTCAAAAAAATTAAAGTGATTTTAAATTAAATTAATGTCTACTTAATTTTTAATAGAATGACCCATTCTTAATATTAGATTTTTTTAAAAAAAACTAAAAATAGAAATTAAAATAAAAAATAGTAAAAGATAAATAAAAATATTGATTAAATTTTTTCAAAAAGAAATTAATTATTTTTATAAATAAATATTATTTTCAAGAAAAAATTGGAAAATTCTTTATATTTTAAAAAATGAGTAAAATTTTATAGACTAAAAGACAATTTGCACCCCAAATTATATATCGGTGTTGACTTTTGCACCCCAAAACCGAAAAAGGTGTCTAAGTACACTCTAAACTTTATTATACGTAACAAAACGCACATTTTCTCCACTTAACCGGTCAAAAGTGATTGGCTAAGGCTGTAACACAAGTTTGGGGTGCAAATTGCCTTTTAGTCTTAAAATTGGCAAAATAATTAATTTTAAATAAAATAAAATAATTAATTTTAAATAAAATAATTAAAATAATAAAATTAAAATAAATATTTAGAATTAATGATTAATAATTAATCATTAACTTGTAAAATGATTATTTTATTTTTATTTTTAAAATTAATTATTAATCATTTCGGTTAAAAAAATCATTCACATGTAAAAAAATCATTTTTGCCACAATTTTTTTTTTTGTTTTTTTTAAAACAAAATTTTGTAAAAAAAATTTTTTTAAAAATATAATTTTTCAAAAAACAGAATTTTGTAAAAATAAATTTTTTTTAAAACAAAATTTTTTAAAAACATAATTTTGATGAAATTGTCTTCTGATGAAATTGTTTTCATTGAAAATGACTTGTTTTCCATTTAAAAATGAGATGAAAAGGATCTATTATCTTCTCTACTTGAATTAATTAATGTTTTTAGTGTACTTTATCTTCTTCTTTTTTCCCTTCAATATATGCCATATTATAATAAATTAATATTGCTACATTTATAATTTCTTCTGAATAGAAAAAAAATAGACGAAATAGGAGAGGGAGAGAAATATTACCAAATTTGAGAGCTTAAAGACGTATAAGAGCTATATGTGAAAAAAATAAGTGAATTAATTGAGTAAAAATGAATTAATTTGCTAAAGACTGAAAAAAATAAATAAAGAGAATAAAAAATAAAACTTATTGTTAGAGGATAGAGTTGGATATTCCGTTGACGTAACAATTTTTGAAAAGAAAGGAGTATATTCCCTTTGACAAGAAATGATGTATCACAATTTTAGGAAAATGATGGATTTTCATTTTATCACATTTTCTTTTTATTGAGTTTTTTAGTTAAAAAAAGAAGAAAAATAGATTTAAAAATTTTCAAACACTTTTCTTCATTGAAAAATTTTGTTCATTTTTGGACATATCTGAAAAAAGCGAATAACATAAAAAATATATTTTATGATCCTTATTATCCTTATACAAAGAATAAACAAACAAAATTAATAATGATTTTTTTTTTGAAAATTCATTTTAAAACAAAAAAGCGAAATTTTTTATGTGGCAAAAATGATTTTTTACAAGTTAATGATTTTTTAACCTAATGATTAATAATTAATTTAAAATAAAAATAAAATAATTATTTTACAACTTAATGATTAATTATTAATCATTAATTCTAAATATTTATTTTAATTTTTTATTTTAATTATTTTATTTTAAATTAATTATTTTATTTTTATTTTTAAAACTAATTATTTTATTTAAAATTAATTATTTTATTTTATTTAAAATTAATTATTTTATTTTATTTAAAATTAATTAGTTTTGTCAATTTTTAAGACTAAAAGATAATTTGCACCCCAAATTTGTGTTATATGAATTTAATTACCATTACTTTAATTTGCTAAGTGAAGAAAGTGTGCGTTTTGTTACGTATAATAAAGTTTGGGGTGTATTTAGACATCTTTTTCAGTTTGGGGTGTAAAAGTCAACATCGGTGTAAACTTTGGGGTTCAAATTGTCTTTTAGTCAATTTTATAAAATATAGTTTCAAAAAAATAAACTTTATTTACAAAAGAAAATCTGTCGCCCCCAAAATAGGTATACAAGACCCATTTTGAGTCGCCAAATACATGGTACAGAAAGAAAACTATAACTTCATTATTATAATTGTCGTGCAAAATACGACAACAGATACTGTGAGTTTAAATACAAATATTATCTTCTAGACAATATGTACACTCAATTAAGTTCTCATTACAATTATTCACATTATGATAATATGCAATAATTTATCATTATTCTTCAATAGGGAAAAATATGATAGAATATAATAGACAACAAGTTTTAGATCAACAAATGCAGCGGAAACAACAATCCATTAGAAAAGTCATGTAAAAAATGAGTTTTACTATCTTTTAAGATTTAAAAATTCATCATCAATATTTTATATATGACCCCAACTTTTTGAATAAAGATGAATTTTTTATAAATATTATTTTTGAATATTATAGAGTGAAATTGATATAATGTTATAGTTGTGGGTAATATTTATAAATTTTGCAAAGTACGCAAGTTGTTATATAATATTCGATTGGTCGGAGACTATTCGTTTTAACTGGGAATATTCGTACGACAACACAGTCATTGGTGGACCCCATAATAGAATTATTGTCAGATTGAGAAAATAATAAAAATATTTTATTGAAAATAACGAAAATAACGGCGGAAGTTTTACCATTATCTTGTTGAACTACTACATAGTAGTAGAAATACGATGTCTGGCGTGTTGTAGTAGTACACAATATTGATTATTGATGCTTACGTGATAAGTCACTTCGAGTTTTTGTTTTATTAGTATTATTAATGTAATAAAAGCGATTTTTTTATATAAAATGTAATGCTTTTTATAAAGTTATTCATTTTATTAGGCTAATAGTAAAATCTTTTTATATAAAACAAATACTTTTTATAAAATTATACATTTTATTAGACAATAATTAGAATATATTATATTTTATTATGCATAGTATTTGTATAGTGCCTACATAGTGTTTGTATAGTAAAATCTTTTATAAAGTTATTAGTTTTATTAGATTATAAATAGAATATATTATATTTTATTTAAAAGATTTTGTTTTAAATATGGATGGTCAGATTAAAGTAAATCAATCTAGACTATTCTTGAGTTAGTTACTATGGGTCCATTTTTCATAAATAAAGCTCATTCCTTCATTATTTTTCTTACAATTCATTGAAACTCTAGAGATAGAAATTATAGAGAGAGAAAAAAGTATTACGCTTTTACTACTCGATATCAAGTTTTTTATGGTATTATTATTTCTTTTGTATTCATGAAGAGAACTCGATGTTATTCCATTCGTTATTATTCTGCTGAACATCCTGCTGGTGCTTAATTTCACTTTGATCCGTTCCGTTATTATTATTCTGTTGGAATAACTCGCTATGCGAAGTAATCGCATGTATGTTGATTTTTTTGTTATTCCATTCTTTATTATACTCAACTTGGTCAAAATTTTGACTTCTATATTCCATGAAGAATGGAATAACAAAAGAAATCACCACGCATGCGGTGATTGTGCATGTATAAAAGTTATTCCAATGTAATAATAATAACGAACTATGTCAGCGTAAATTGCACCGGCGTAATGTTCCAATGTAATAATAACGAATAATAAAAAAAATGCCTTCTTCATGAATACAAAAGAAATAATATCTCTTACCGTAAAAGAAACTTGATATCGGAGTAGTGAAGTAGCAAAATATTTTTCTTCTCTCTATAATTTCTCTCTCTAGAGTTTCAGTGAATTCGTAAGAAAATAATGTAGGAATGAGATTCTATTTATAGAAAAATGGATCAAGATAAGAATTAACTCATGAACTCCGCCTAGATTGATTTACTTTTAATCTCGATTTGCGCTCATATTTAAAACAAAATCTTTTAAATAAAATATAATATATTCTATTTATAATCTAATAAAACGTAATAACTTTATAAAAGATTTTACTATGCAAATACTATGCAGGCACTATGCAAACACACTGCATAATAAAATATAATATATTCTAATTATTGTCTAATAAAATGATAACTTTATAAAGTATTCTGCTTATAAAGTTATAACTTTATAAAAGTATTCTGCTTATATAAAAAGATTTTACTATTAGTATAATAAAACGAATAACTTTATAAAAGTATTCTGTTTTATATAAAAAACTTTTCTATTTTATTACATTAATAATACCAATAAAACAAAATTGAGTGACTTATCATGTAAGCATCAATAATCAAAACCGTGTGCTACTATGCAACCACGCGTATTACTGTACTTTTACTACCGAGTAGTTCAACAATATTAATGGTAAAATTTTCGCCGTTATTTTCAATAAAATATTTTTGTCGTTTTCTCAATCTGACAATAATTCTCATTGCCAGTGGGGTCCACTAATGATCAGGTCGTCGCATTTAATATTCCTTCCTCATTAAAACAAATATTCCCTGACCAATCGAATATTATATAACAACTTGCGTACTTTGTAAAATTGATAAATATTATCCACAACTATAACATTATATCAATTTCAGTCCATAATATTCAAAAATAATATTTATAGAAAAATCATCTTTATTCAAAAAGTTGGGGTCTTACAACCTCCCCTTCATATGAAATTTCTCCCTCGAAATTAGGGTACGTACCTAGTATATCGAATAGGTAAGGATACCTTGACTTCATTTCAGATTCTAACTCTCAGATCATTTCCTCAACATCGTGGTTTCTCCACAAAACGTTAACTTGAGGTATAACCTTGGAGCATAGAATATGTTCCTTCTTATCCAAGATTTGAACAGGAACCTCTTTATACGTTAAATCTTCCGCTATTTCATCAAGTTCTAACTCAATAATGCAGTTCGGGTCTTCCACATATTTACGTAACATGGATATGTGAAAAACGTTATGAACACGAGACATACTTGGCGGTAAAGTGAGTCTATAGGCCACAGTTCCTACTCGATCGAGGATTAAAAATGGGTCAATGAATCGAGGATTGAGCTTTCCTCTCTTTCCAAATCTCGTAACTACTTTTCGCGGAGCAACTCGTAACAACACATGATCTCCTATATCAAATTTCACATCCTTTCGATGAAGATCATCATAACTGTTTTGTCGATCTTGTGAGATTTTTATACGTTGTCGGATCGTTTGAATCTTTTCCGTAGTCATACGTACCAACTCCGGTCCCAATAACATTGCTTCACCCACCTCATCCCAGCATACTGGAGAACGACACTTTTTTCCATACAACGCCTCGAGTGGAGCCATGCCAATACTTGCTTGATAACTGTTGTTGAAGGAAAACTCCACCAATGGTAAGAACTTATCCCAACTTCCCTTGAAGTCAAGGACATAGAGTCTTAATAAATCTTCAAGAGTTTGAATAGTCCTCTCTGATTGTCCGTCCGTCTGGGGATGATATGTTGAACTAAATCGTAAATCCGTGCCCATAGCTTTTTGCAAACTAACCCAAAATCGTGCAGTGAATCTTGGGTCTCGATTAGAAACTATGGATACTGGCATACCATGCAGTCTTACAATCTCGTTTATGTACATACGAGCAAGATGTTCAAGTGGATAAGTTTCTCGTATTGGTAAGAAATGAGCAGACTTGATCAATCTATCAACAATGACCCAAATTGCATCAAAACCTTGGGAAGACCAGTAACGAAATCCCATGGTAATGTGCTCCCACTTCCATTCTGGAATTTCAAGTGGTTGCAATGGACCTTTTTGTACTTGATGCTCCTCCTTGACTCGTTGACAAGTTAGACACCTTGAGATAAACAGCGCTATCTCTCTATTCATATTGCTCCACCAAAATGTATTACGAAGATCACGATACATTTTGGTACTCCCAGGATGGATTACAAACGGTGTGTTGTGCGCCTCCATCATGATTTTATATTTTAAATCAGGGTCGTTAGGAACACAAAGTCTGGAGTTGACTCGAAGTATTCCTTCTTCATCGATTCTTGCTTCCTAAGATAGCACCTTCTCAGCACTTTCTTCCTCATACGCATCAACTCCAGTGTCCAGTAGCTTGAGCAGCGACTTTAACTTTATCAATTAAAGTCGGTTCTACTCAGATATTTGCCATCATCACATGGGTCCCTGGAGTCTTTAACTCTATCTCCATCGTTTGCAAGTCGCACAAAATGGGCCTTTGCGTTGATAATATTGCACTCGCATTCGCATATGATCTTCTACTCAATGCGCCGCCTACCACGTTAAACTTTTTCCAGATGGTATTGGATGGTATGATCATAATCTTTCAACGCCTTCAAGCCAACGTCGTTGTCGCATGTTGAGTTCCTTTTGAGTGAAGAAATATTTGAGGCTTTTATGATCCGTAAAGATCTCCACTTTCTCCCCATATAAGTAATGCCTCCAAATTTTAAGTGCGAAGACAACAGCTGCCAACTCTAGATAATGAGTAGGATAATTCCTCTCATATTCTTTTGAGTTCTTAGAGGCATAGGCTATGACTTTCCCATGTTGCATGAGAACACATCCTAACCCTTTGCCCAAACATCATCAGAGATTACAAATCCCTCCAATCCGGATGGTATTGTCGTAACAAAATAAATGAGTCTCCTCTTGAGTTCTTGAAAACTCTTCTCACATTCCTCGCTCCAACCGAATTTTGTATCTTCCGAGTCAAATTTGAGTTAGTGGAGTAGCGATTCGAGAAAATCCTTCTACGAATCTCCGATAATAACCAAATAAGCCGATAAAAGCTACGTATTTGATCATTATTTATTTAGGTTACTCCCAACTTTGAATAGCTTCAATCTTTCTTCGGTCAATGATATTCCATGACTTGATACTACGTGCCCAAAGAATGCTACTTCCTCAAGCCGAACTCGCATTTCTTCAACTTGGCATAAAGCTTATATTCACGGCTTTTGGAGTATCGAATTTCAAGTGTTGCTCATGATCTTCACTAGCTTTTGGAATAAATAAGGATGTCATCAATAAACACGACCACAAAGTGATCCAAATATTCCTTGAATACTTGGTTCATCATATCCATGAAAGTAGCAGGAGCATTAGTCAATCCAAAGGACATGACTAGGAATTCATAATGCCCGTACCGAGTTCTGAAAGCCGTCTTTGGAATGTCATCGGTTCTAATATTCAATTGGTGATATCTTGAACGAAGATCAATTTTTGAAAAGAATTTGGCTCCTTGCAACTGGTCAAACATGTCATCAATACGTGGCAATGGGTACCTATTTTTGATAGTGACATGATTCAACTCCCGATAATCAATACAAAGTCGCATACTCTCATCTTTCTTCTTCACGAATAGAATAGGAACACCCCAAGGAGAAGTACTAGGACGAATAAAGCCAATGTCTATCAATTCCTGCAGTTGGGTCTTTAACTCCTAAAGTTCTATAGGAGCCATTCGATATGGGGTTTTGGAAATGGGTTTTGTACCGGGTTCAAGGTCGATATAAAATTAAATTGCACGCTCTAGGGTTAGGCTAAGAAGTTCTTCAGGGAATACATCAGGAAATTCATTAACAATAGAAATATCATTCAAAACTGACGTATTTTTGTTTAGATCCGTGACATGAGCTAAGAATGCTTGACATCAATTTTTCAATAAACGAATAGCTTTATGGCTTAAGATGACAGTGATTGATTTTAATGGTTTGGTTGCTTGAATTCGCATAATAGGTTGATTAGGAATATGAAAGCTAACAACCTTACGAAAACAATCAATTTTTGCATGATGAGTAGTTAACCAATCAATCCCTAGAATTACATCAAATGCAAGTACTTTCAATGAAATAAGATCGACAGGTAATGTGAGGGTACCGATTTGAACCAAACAAGACTTATAAACCGTGGATGTAATGAAGGTTTCTCCCAATGGAGTTTCAACAGATAAGTCAAAATCCAATTTCTCCGGAGTCAAATTTAAACGTTGAGCGCAAGTAGGAGAAATAAAAGAATGGGTAGAACCGGTATCAAATAAGGTATAGACTTCGCTAGAGTTTATGATAAGCTTACCCGTGATGACCTCGTTCGGGTTCCTTGCTTTCTGGGAGGTCACAACAAACGCTCTCCCTTGCATTACCAGTTTTGACTTTTCTGGGACGTCCTTTGGTGCCTCCATCCTTGCTGAACTTGTCTTCGGTGAACGAAAAAATCAGGCTAGGTGACCTTCTCTTCCACAATTATAACATGCTTTGGACGACATCGCGCAGTTTGGACTGATGTGTCATTCCCCTTCGCATTTGAAGCATATGATAGGTGGTTGTTCTCATTCTTTAACCACGGGTGCTGGTGCTGACGTCTTTCTATCATTGTTGAATCTCTTCTTCTTGAAATGTCCATTCTTATTGTTTTGACCATGATTACCACCGAAATGGTTACCATTTCTGGCCTGCTGATTCCCTCCACGCTTGTTGTCACCGCTTCGATGAATGCTCTCACTGGTATTATCATTTTGCCGGCTGCTCTCTTTTGGTTGGGTTGACTCATTATCGCGTTCCAATAACTGAGCCCTATTAACAACATCTGAATACAAACACAGTTTATGAGAGATAAGATATTGACGTATCTCAGGTTTCAAACCTCTTAGAAACATTTGCGTTATTCTCTCCTCATTATCAACTAAATGGGATGCAAACCGGGACAACTCGATAAACTTGGCTTCGTACTGCGACACGGTCATGTTGTTTTGCTCCAGCTTGATGAACTCTACTTCTTTCATGTGACGAATACTTTCGGGAAAGTACTTGTCGTTGAATAGTTCCTGGAACTTCTCCCAAGACATCTTCAATCTGGCAAAGTTTGAGTACGCTTTATAGATTCCCACCAAAGAATCTGCCTCGCGCCATAACATGAAGGTGGCAAGGGAACCTTTTGCTCCTCGAGAGCATCCCAAGACATTAAATATCTTGTTGATCTGCTTTAATCCACGCCTCTCGCCTTTAAGTGGTTTTGGCTCTCCAAAAACTCCTGTGGTCCCAATTCCTTAAACCGCCTTGGCGTTGACCGCTCGAGAGTTGTCGATTTTCACCATTTTGGACAGGAGCCGTTCTTGCCTGATGTTGCATGAATTGCATAAAGCCTCTGAACATTCCATCGTTCATCATTTGGTTAGTGTTGTTGTTTGCCTGAGGAATGTCGCCTTCCTGATGCACATTATCCTGATTATTGATCTGTGGAGACTCAACGGACTCCTGTGCTCCATTGATATTCTTAACATTCTCGGATGTCATTTTCAAATACTGCCACAAAAAAAGGGTTAAATAACATATCATATATTATCTCTATACTCTGACCGACCAATTAAATACCAAATAAATTATTCTGAGTCGCCAGATACGTGGTACAGAATACAATTACCATCTTTAATATACAACAAGAGAGCTGTGAGTTTTAATACAAATACTGTCTTCTAGACAATATCCACTCTCAGAATAAGTCCTCATTACATTTATTGTTACACTATTTAATAGAATAGTGAGGACTACTAAAAACTATCATCCGGTCCATCACTCTCGCTCCCGACTCGTCCCAGCTTATATTCTCATTTCAAGAGAACGGTGGAAAGAAAGGGTGAGCTCAACTAGCCCAAGAAGAAATATTATGACTAAGATAATGCGTAATAAATTATCATTAGTCTTCAACAATGTTAAACCGATAAAATATAATAGACATCAAGTTTAACTGCAATGAACAAGCAATCCATTAAAAGAGTCAAGTAGAAAATAAAATCTACTATCTTTTATGATTAAAAAGGTTTTTCATCACTGTTATCGCTGAGACTCAGCTTAATAAATATTCCACATCATCGAATCACCCCTGCACTACGGCCAAGGATATTCTTTAGTATCACGATCACAATTATATATCCATGCACTATGGGCCAATAATATTTGTGTATTCATTAATGGTCATGATCATTCCAACAACTGTCCATCAATGCACTATGGGCCAATAATGACTTTTACCACATCATTTGTAACATTACGGTCATGATTACACCAAATAATCTCTGGTCATAATCATACCAAGTTCATCTATGCACTACAGGCCACAGATGACTTTCAAAAAACATAAATATGAGGATGATGACAATGATATAAGAATTCAATAAAACAAGTTCAAAAATTAATTTATCCAGGAACTAATAACGTTCAAATTGTCAACATGATACTTCTTTGTAGAGTAAAATTCAAGAATGCTCAGAAGAATATTTCCATGAAAAGATACTGGATGAAGCGCAAATATCAAGGATATTCCACTAATTTCATGGAGTATAGAAGTCAAAACATTAACCAACGGAGTATAATAAAGAATGGAATAACAAAAGAAATCACCATGCATGCGGTATTTCGATGACAGACAAAGTTATTCCAATAGAATAATAATAACGGAACCAGTCGCAAAATTAAGACCACATGATGTTCCAACAAAATAATAAAGAATGTAATAACAACAAATCACCATGCATGCGGTACTTCAGATAGACAAAGTTATTCCAACGTAATACTAAATAACAGAGAACCGTGTCAAAGCGTAAATTCAAGACCGGCAGATGTTCCAAC
This sequence comes from Panax ginseng, assembly GCA_020205605.1. Lineage (NCBI taxonomy): Eukaryota > Viridiplantae > Streptophyta > Magnoliopsida > Apiales > Araliaceae > Panax > Panax ginseng. The sequence goes on from CM035150.1 coordinate 64,545,493, forward strand.
AGAATAATAAAGACTTTAACCAGTCCAAATAAAACACACAGTACATGATATTCCAACGAGAATAATAAAGACGGAACCAGTGCCAAGTAAAACGATATAGACAGGATATTCCAATGTAATAATAAAGACTAGAATAATAGAAGAATCTCATCAAGTATAGGGTAGCTCACGTAGATACAAAAGTTATTCCAACAGAATAATAAAGAATGGAATAACATAAGTTTTCTTCATGAGTACAAAAGAAATAATATCCCTTACCGTAAAAGAAACTTGATATCAGAGTAGTGAAGTAGCAGAATACTTTTCTTCTCTCTCTCTATAATTTCTCTCTCTAGAGTTTCAGTGAATTCGTAAGAAAATAATGAAAGAATGAGCTTCTATTTATAGAAAAATGGACTGCATAGTAACTAACTCATGAATGGTTTAGATTGATTTACTTTAATCTGACGGTCCATATTTAAAGTAAAATCTTTTAAATAAAATATAATATATTCTATTTATAATCCAATAAAACGAATAACTTTATAAAAGATTTTACTATACAAACAATATGCAGGCACTATACAAACACTATGCATAAAAAATATAATATATTCTAATTATTGTCTAATAAAACAGATAACTTTATAAAAATATTCTGTTTTATATAAAAAGATTTTACTATTAGCCTAATAAAACGAATAACTTTATAAAAGTATTCTGTTTTATATAAATTTTTTTTTGTTTTATTACATTAATAATACCAATAAAACAAAACTGAGTGACTTATCACGTAAGCATCAATAATCAATACTTTGTGCTATTATGCAACCACGCGTATTACTGTACTTTTACTACCGAGTAGTTCAACAATATTAATGGTAAAATTTTCATGAGTTATTTTCAATAAAATATTTTTGTCGCTTTTTCAATTCGATAATAATTTCGCTAGGGGGTCCACTAATAATTGTGTCGTCGTCATTTAATATTCCTGTTAAAACGAATATTCCCGACCAATCGAATATTATATAACAACTTGCATGTACTTTGCAAAAATTTATAAATATTACCTACAACTATAACATTATATCAATTTCACTCCATAATATTCAAAAATAATATTTATAGAAAATTCATCTTTATTCAAAAGTTGGGGTCAAAACTTTAACCAACTGAGTATAATAAAGAATGGAATAACAAAAGAAATCACTATGCATGCGGTACTTTTGTATAGATAAAAGTTATTCCAATGTAATACTAAATAATAGAACCAGTCAAAGTAAATTACATCGCATACATGATGTTCCAACATGTAATTATAAAGACGGAACCGGTGTTCTACAGAAAAACGCATGTACATGATATTCAGCGGAATGTAATAATAAAGATTTTAACCAGTCCCACAGTAAAAACGCATGCATACATGATATTCCAAATGTAATAATAAAGACCGGAATAATAGAAGAATCTCATCAAGTATAGGGTAGCTCACAGCGTATCTGAGTTATTCTAATGTAATAATAAAGAATGGAATAACAGAAGAATTTCATCAAGTATAGGGTAGCCCTCGTATACAGGTTATTCCAACAGAATAATAAAGAATGGAATAACATAAGTTTTCTTCATGAGTACAAAAGAAATAATATCCCTTACCGTAAAAGAAACTTGATATCAGAGTAGTGAAGTAGCAGAATACTTTTCTTCTCTCTCTCTATAATATCTCTCTCTCTATAATTTCTCTTTCTAGAGTTTCAGTGAATTCGTAAGAAAATAATGAAAGAATGAGCTTCTATTTATAGAAAAATGGACTGCATAGTAACTAACTCATGAACGGTTTAGATTGATTTACTTTAATCTGACGGTCCATATTTAAAGTAAAATCTTTTAAATAAAATATAATATATTCTATTTATAATCTAATAAAACGAATAACTTTATAAAAGATTTTACTATACAAACACTATGCAGGCACTATACAAACACTATGCATAAAAAATATAATATATTCTAATTATTGTCTAATAAAACAGATAACTTTATAAAAATATTCCGTTTTATATAAAAAGATTTTACTATTAGCTAATAAAACGAATAACTTTATAAAAGTATTCATTTTATATAAAAAATTCATTTTATTACATTAATAATACTAATAAAACAAAACTGAGTGACTTATCACGTAAGCATCAATAATCAATACTTTGTGCTATTATGCAACCACGCGTATTACTGTACTTTTACTACCGAGTAGTTCAACAGTATTAATGGTAAAATTTTCGCCGTTATTTTCAATAAAATATTTTTGTCGTTTTTTCAATTCGACAATAATTACATTAATAGGGGTCCACCAATAATTGTGTAAATATGCATTTAATATTCCCTGTTAAAACGAATATTCCCAACCAATCGAATATTATATAACAACTTCATGTACTTTTGCAAAATTTATAAATATTACCCACAACTATAACATTATATCAATTTCACTCCATAATATTCAAAAATAATATTTATAGAAAATTCATCTTTATTCAAAAAGTTGGGGTCAAAACTTTAACCAACGGAGTATAATAAAGAATGGAATAACAAAAGAAATCACTATGCATGAGGTACTTTGTATAGACAGGTTATTCCAACAGAATACTAAATAATAGAACTGTGTCAAAGTAAATTCGCACCGGCTGTGGGATGTTTCAACGAGTAATAATAAAGATTTTAAACCGTGTTCGGCGTAAAACGCATGCATATATATATATTCCAACAGAATATTAAAGATTTTAACCAGTCCCAAGTAAAACGCATGCATACGATATTCCAAATGTAATAATAAAGACCGGAATAATAGAAGAATCTCATCAAGTATAAGGTAGCTCGCGTATACAGGTTATTCTAACAGAATAATAAAGAATGGAATAACAGAAGAATTTCATCAAGTATAGGGTAGCCCGCGTATACAGGTTATTTCAACAGAATAATAAAGAATGGAATAACAGAAGTTTTCTTCATGAGTACAAAAGAAATAATATCCCTTACCGTAAAAGAAACTTGATATCAGAGTAGTGAAGTAGCAAAATACTTTTCTTCTCTCTCTCTATAATTTCTCTCTCTAGAGTTTCAGTGAATTCGTAAGAAAATAATGAAGGAATGAGCTTCTATTTATAGAAAAATGAACTGCATAGTAACTAACTCATGAACGGTCTAGATTGATTTCCTTTAATCTGACGGTCCATATTTAAAGTAAAATCTTTTAAATAAAATAAAATATATTCTATTTATAATATAATAAAATGAATAACTTTATAAAAGATTTTACTATGCAAACATTATGCAGGCACTATGCAAATACTATGCATAATAAAATATAATATATTCTAATTATTGTCTAATAAAATAGATAACTTTATAAAAGTATTCTACTTTTATATAAATTTTTTACTATTAGCCTAATAAAACGAATAACTTTATAAAAGTATTCATTTTTTATATAAAAGCTTTTCCGCTTTATTACATTAACAATACCAATAAAACAAAAACCGGTGTGACTTATCACGTAAGCATCAATAATTAATACCGTGTGCTACTATGCAACCACGCGTATTACTGTACTTTTACTACCGAGTAGTTCAACAATATTAATGGTAAAACTTTCGCCGTTATTTTCAATAAAATATTTTTGTCGTTTTTTTAATCCGACAATAATTCTGTTGTGGGGTCCACCAATGATTGTGTCGTCGTACGAATATTCCCTGTTAAAACGAATATTCCTTGACCAATCGAATATTATATAACAACTTGCGTACTTTGCAAAATTTATAAATATTACCCATAACTATAACATTATATCAATTTCAGTCCATAATATTCAAAAATAATATTTATAGAAAATTCATCTTTATTCAAAAAGTTGGGGTCTTATACGTTACCTCAAAATAATAGTATTTCTGATCAGAATATCGGATATAAAGCCGAAGGAAACTTGCACTGAATAACAACTTTCAAAGTATCTAAATACTCACAAAAATACGCTCGATAATATAGAGAGAGAAAACTTATGTTTCTGGTGTGATTTTCAATTCTAACCTAAGCATCTATTTATAGAAAAATGATAGAACGCCAAAGGAGATTAAATTAATAAAATAATAATATTTTAAAAAAATTTCTACGCACACTTCTTGGACCAAAATTCAGCCACCACAAGTGTGACCCACCAAAATTTACATTTTCCACACAAACCAAAAGTGGGGCCCACCCATGTTTTTAATAAAAAAATATTTATTTTTAAAACTTCAATAATTCATATAAAATAACCCTTTTATCAGAAAAATACGAATTTTATGTCCATTCCATAGGAAATCGAATTTTCTATAACTTTGCAGAAGAAAGTTTTTTCAAATTTCAAATAGAAAATGTCCGAAATCAATATACGGATTATTTTTAATACCTCAATTCCGATAAAATACTGATAAAATACTTCAATATTAATTCCTTAATTTATAACCACATAAAATAAATATATCCATCATTTATATCCACATAAATTTTCCTTATCATATGAATTAACTAGTTATTGCCCATGCCTAAAGGCATGACGTAACGAAAAATTAGATTAAAATTCGAAAAATACTACATTACGTAAAGACTTTTTGCAACCTAAAATAACTTACAATCAGACATAACAATTATCATAATTCACCAAACCTCCACAATAATTAATTTTTCTTTAAAAATAGATATCCAAAAAAATCTAAACCTGTTTACAAAATTTAAAAATCATCAATAACAATTTTCATAATTATCATTATTATAACAATTATTATTATCATTATTATTATTATAATTATTATCATTATTGTTATTATTATTGTTATTTGATTTGGGCAAGAATTTTTAGGGTGAGATGAAATGTGAGCCTTTAGATTAAGTTGAAAGAATTGAGATGAAATCTGAACCGTTCTTGTGGTTTGTCAAATGAAAGATTCAAAATGGATTTTGTTTTATTATATAGATATCTAGTGGGAGCGTTTTATTATATAAATGCGTTTTATTTTAATTGGTCAATTTGACCAAAATTAAGCTCATAATAACCATTTCAATGAGAGTACATATATATTTTATTTAATTATATAAAAGCGACATAATTTTGTATAATAATTCACTTAATCATATGCGCTTTTCTATTTATGCCTACTAATTTACATAAAATACACAATTTAATTTTGAAATGTTATACTCTTTTTGTTCTAAATTTAATTTAATCATATGCGTTAGTTTCTATTTATGCCTACTAATTTTGAAAATTAATTTAAGATATTATATAAAATTAAGATAATTTATTAAAATTATGAAAGAATAAATATTATAATGAATTATATTTTAGATAGTTTATAATTTAAAAATATCTTGAATAATTTTTAAAAATTAATATTAATTTTATATAATGGAGCCAGGAGAGCATAATTTAAATATTTAAGTTAGTTCTACTATTTTTGGGGTGAGATGAAATGTGAGCCCTTTAGATTAAGTTGGAAGAATTGAGATGAAATCTGAACCGTTCTTGTGGTTTGTCAAATGAAAGATTCAAAATGAGTTTTGTTTTATTATATAAATATCTAGTGGGAGCGTTTTATTATATAAATGCGTTTTATTTTAATTGGTCAATTTGACCAAAATTAAGCTCATAATAACCATTTCAATGAGAGTACATATATATTTTATTTAATTATATAAAACGACATAATTTTGGTATAATAATTCACTTAATCATATGCAGTTTTCTATTTATGCCTACTAATTTACATAAAATACACAATTTAATTTTGAAATGTTATACTCTTTTTTGTTCTAAATTTAATTTAATCATATGCAGTGTTCTATTTATGCCTACTAATTTTGAAAATTAATTTAAGATATTATATAAAATTAAGATAATTTATTAAAATTATGAAAGAATAAATATTATAATGAATTATATTTTAGATAGTTTATAATTTAAAAATATCTTGAATAATTTTTAAAAATTAATATTAATTTTATATAATGGAGCCAGGAGAGCATAATTTAAATATTTAAGTTAGTTTGCTATTTTTAACCAGCATCTGCGTAGCTTCTTTTGCCGTAAGATTTTTCCAAACAATTAGTTTGAGCAAATGAGAGAGTGACACGTAGGATGCTTGCAGACTGGTGTACTTGGGTAGCGTATAAGGGGGGTTGATTTGGGCAGGATTCTTTGGAAGTGAGATGAGATGGGAGCCCTTGGATTAAGTTGGAAGAGTTGAGATTGAATCTGAGCCGCTATTGTGGTTTCTCAAATTTTAAAGTGTAATGGATTCAAATTAGGTCCTGTTTTATTATATAGATAATTAATTATTCACAAATAATATTATAGAATCACAATAATGGCAACCATACAGTTCCCAGGAAAGAGGGGGCTTTTTAATAAGGATTTCTCCTTACTGGCGCGCAATTAGGTGACCACACTTCTCATTGACAGAATTTTCTAGACATTTCCAATAATGTTATCTAATAATATTATTCAAATAATATAAACTATTGATATGATAATGGGAAATACTGTGCCGTGACAATTATTGAAATAACAATAATATAAAATATCAACGCAGTAATTATTGAACCAATAAAATAAAATATTGAACAGTAATTACTGTAACAATTATTGAGTAAAGCCTTCTTACGTAAGAATCAATAATTCAGAAATACTGTGCAAAATCGTGTGCTATTGTTCAACCACGCGTATTACTGTATTTTAACCACTAAGTATTTTAATAGTGTTAACGGTAACAATTATGCCGTTATTTATAAATATTCATATTTGTCGTTTTCTTCATCCGTCCGTTTTTCGTTATGGGGCCCACAAATGGTTGCGCTGTCGTACAAATATTCCCTGACAACAAGAATATTTCACGACCAAATGAATATTTCCCGACAACAATGAATATTTTATAAGCATTTACTTATTTTGAAAATTTTGCACATTTCACTCATAATTAAAACATTATATCAAATTACCACCTTATTAATCAAAAATAATAATTAGAGGAAATTCAGTTGAAAGTCATCTGTGGCCTGTAGTGCATAGATGGACTTGGTATGATTATGACCAGGGATTATTCGGTATAATCATGACCGTAATGTTTCAAATTATGTGGTAAAAGTCCTCATTGGCCCGTAGTGCATTGATGGACAGTTGTTAGTATGATCATGACCATTGATGAATATACGAATATCCTTGGCCTGTAGTGCATGTATAATTTATGGTTGTGATACTAATGAATATCCTTGGCCGTAGTGCAGGGATGATGTGGATTATTTATTAAGCTGAGTCCCAACGATAAAAGTGATGAAAAATCTTTTAAATCATAGAAGATAGTAGATTTTATTCTCTACTTGACTCTTTTAATGGATTGCTTGTTCCGTTGCAGTTAAACTTGATGTTTGTTATATTGTATCAGTTTAACACTATTGAAGGCTAACGATAATTTATTCTGTATTATCTTAGTCATAATATTTCTTACTGGGCTAGTTGAGCTCACCCTTTTGTTTTCATTGTCCTCTTCAGAAATGAGAACGTAACAGGGACTAGTCGGGGAACGGAGTGACGGTCCAGAGGATAACATTAGTAGTCCTCACTATTCAATGAAATCATGTGTTAATAAATGTATTGAGGACTTATTTTGAGTTTGAATACTGTCTAGAAGATAATATTTGTATTAAAACTCACAGCACATGTTGTATATTTAAGATTGTATTTGTATTCTGTACCATGTATTTGACGACTCAGAATAGGTGATGTATTCCTATTTTGGGGGCGTCACAATGTTCATCATAACTAATTTATCACTATGCCTTTTCCTTTGTTCTTTTCATAGCACTTTCTGCAACTTCATCCCTAGCTAAAATATTTTATTTAGCAAGGGTGAACAACAAGTTTGCCCCGCAAGTTAAGACGTACAATAAAGATATAGAAATCAATATCAAGCCTTCTCACATTCTACGCAACAATAATCTGATAATGAAAGAGTACAACGCTTTCAAGGTTTTCTACGATATTCAAAAGAATAATCAAGAATTAATTTAACGAAATAGCAAAATGAAATGGTTTCCAGATTTATGCTGAGCGATCCATTGGATCTTGAACTTCTCTTCTCGGGTATCTATCAAAAATTTACTTTGATATATACTCAGGTGTATCAGATAACCATAAAGATTAAATCATATCCCTCTGCAAGTACTTAGAGTCGGCCAACTCCTTGTAACCTATATTATGCATAATACTTAAGTCAGGCGCAAAGACCGAATATACGATCAAAAATGTTCCCTTTATATAAAAGGTTGTTCTTCTTAGTCTCAAAATCAAAATTTTGATTTAACAACGAAATACTGTGATTTCAAATTCTATTTGCTTCTCTTCTCTTCTCTTCTCTTCTCTTTTCAAACCTATCAAGTTTTCTTTTTCGATCTAGCCGAAACAGCTGGCATTGATCTATCAATAATAATTAAATTCTCTTTTTTTCTCTTCTCGAACCTATCAAGTTCCAACAAATGTTTGTCTAACCAGAATAATTGGCTAAGACATTTCTCAACATAATTCGACAATAAATAGGAATTATCTGTACTGTTAATACTAGCTTCTACGGATATGAATATCCAACAACAGTTATTCTACGAACGTATATTTTACGAATTAGTAATTCAATTTGAATTATTAAACATGCACTAACTGCGAATAATCAACAATAAATCCCTGGATGTGGTATAATTAGCAATAATTAACCACTATAATAATTGAATGAATATAACTCAAGGTTGAGTTAGGGAACTTTCCTCTTCTGCTGATTATAGCTACACAATAAACTTATCTGCGTTCGTAAGACCTATAACCAATAATATTGGTCTCACAATTAGCACAATATTTCATAACACACAACACTGTAATTCACAGTTAATCTTCTCCTAGACACATTACCACATAGTCACATCAGTGTTTATATCCTATATAAACACTTAACAAGTCTAACTATTTCGGTTTGGTTGGATTTCGGTCCATTCTCGGTGTTCTGGTCACCCTATCCGACAATTAACATAGTTATTGTCAATTACACTTGGTCTCTAAGCTTCAATATCATATTTGATAAGTCAATTATCATTAATAATATTTTTCGGAAGCTTCTAATAATTTATAAACAATTATTAATATTTATAATAATTTTTCAAACATCTGAATCATTTTTAAATGATTTAATTATCAAATAATCTTATCATTATTAATATTTTAATGACGTACTTGTCAAAATATTAAAGTTATTATCAATAACTTAAAATATTTTTAAATCAACAATATTCTACTTAAATGATTTTTAAAGTAATTAAAATTATTTTAAATCATCACCTTTAATATTTAAATATTAATAAAATTATCATCCAAATATTAAAAGTCATTAATTATAACTTAAAACATTTTAAAATCATTTTTCTCATTTTTAAATGATTTTTAAACCAATAAAATCATTTTTAATTCATCTATTTAATATAATAATTAAATAAATCTATTATCATTAATATTAATTTATTAATGAGAATTCTCCAAAAATATTAAAAATTATATTTTATAATTCAAAGTATTTTAAACACTATTCTTCTTTAAAATGATTTTAAATTATTAAAATCATTTTCTCTAATTTATTTAATACACTAACTAAATAAATTAAATATCTTTAATATTTAAATAATTATAAATATTAAAGAAAAATATTCCAATTGGTCAAAAATTATTTTTCATAATTTAAAATAATTTTTAAAACCATTTTTTAATAATTTTTATAATTTATTTCTATTTTTTTTTATTAATTTTCAGAAAAATCAGAAAATAAAATAAATAGCAACCGTCGCTAAAGCCTATAGCGACACTTGTCTGTCATCTTAGGTGTTCTTGGTGCTTAAGAACATTGTCAGATAGTTATCAAGATGGCTCGTTTGACTGCCTTTGATTCTCAGATTAGGCATGTTCAGGGCCTGTTTAAACGTTAATCTTGTAGTAAGTATGCATCACTACAACAATCAACCACTATATAAGTCATACATCAACACAAGATGAAGATCTGAGCTCAACAACATCTTGTCAGACATCACCTGAGTTTCCCCAGAAATCCAGAACTTCGTCTGGTCACTTTCATGCTCAATTAAGTTTATGTTCCAGTCACTGATTACGTGTTCTATTTGTTTAAATCTATAGCCCAAGTGTCATAGAACATAACTATAACAACCATTCAGTTCAACAACATAACAAGAATCAAATTTGATGAGGTCAAACCCTGTCAGAAACTTGGCTCACATGTTTTCTGGAATTTCTAGAAATTCACAGTCATGGCCGAATGACCTACTTTGACCAACTGTTAAGTTCTACCTGTTGATATCTTACACGATCTAAGGCCACATATAAGAAGTACACATGACAGACTACTAATTGATTACAACAAAATCAACAAACAACCTAAACACTGATAGATCCGGGACTTGTAAAACGTTGTCAGACGCTATATTACACTTTCTGGGTTACCCAGAAAGTTCATGGTCATGCCCGGTCAATGGGTTTTGACCATTGATAACTCACGATCTAGACATCCAATGGCTGTACTACCACTTCCAGATTAAAGACAACATATCAGGCTATAGATCCAACACATAAAACATTAATAAGCATTAACAGACAGAGATCAGTGGCTTCTGACATTTGCTTGTCAGACACCTTTATAGCTCAAGAACAAATTTTGAAAAACTCAACTTTGACCCACTTTGATGCTATGGATCTATGGTATATCACCATAGATCATTATAAAACATCATCTAACACTGATTTAAACACATAAACACAGAATTTTTTTAGCATGAAAGATCAAAATAGGTTAGGGTTTTTATACCTTTCTAGCTCAATCTTTGATTCTTGCTTTCTAATCTGTTCATGGGTGATCTAAGATGTGTTTATGGGACTGAGACACTTTATAATTTCGGATGCTAGGAGAGAGAGAGAGTTTGTGGAGTGTTTGATAGTTAATGGACCAAAAGTTTAGACTTTCTCTCTTTTAATTCTCTAATTTAGATGCAATGTATGTAATACATGTAAGGTGGAACTCTAGATCAGATTGTATATTGATTTTCCAGCACATGGTCAATACCTAGCATGATGAGTCATGCAATTTCTAGAAAAACTTTAAGCTTACAAGTAAGGGCATTTTGGACATTCTCATTGAAGTTTTAATGACATACTAGTCTTTTATTCAAACCCTTATGGTTTAACCCCAAGGTTCTAACCCTTGGGCTTTACAACACTAACTTTCTAGAATTTTCTAAATTTGGGTTTTAATTAGAAAATTTAAAATTTTTAAATTACAATTAGGGTTTCTTAATCACATCAACGTTTAATAAACACAGTAAGCTTACCAATTAGGATTAGGATTTCCTAATTAGGGTTTAGGATTCCCAGATATAAAATTAGGGTTTCCCAGCTAACTGCGAGGGTTTTTAACTGTGCGTTAGGGTTTCTAATCCTGAGATTAGGGTTTTTAATCTCTTATTAGGGTTTATTAGTTTTAAACATTATCCGATCAATCATTAATCATTATCAACATACAGTACAAACACGTTCTCATCAATATAATTATTTTAATTATATTTTGTACCGAATTCCTATCCAGAAATTAGGGTTAGGGTTTTCTAAAGCTATTAAGCACAACTCTACTCTAATTTCTCAGTCAATACACATATTGACTAATTCTCGAAACTCGTATCACAGATACACAGTACAATATTAACAGTCAATGTCAATATTTAAATAAATAAAAAATTTATTCGTAAAATTTGGATTATTCGAAATCCTGGGTTATCACATTCATCCCTCCTTAAAAGGATTTCGTCATTAGAATCACCGCTTTCTTATTCTCTATAATCTTTTAAAGTTGTTGCATCAATTCATTATTATCAGCATAATATTAATTTGTGTCTTCCATTCTAACATATGACTTGGATCTATAAAAGAAAATAGTTCACAGAAATTATCTAACTCATAATATTCGCGTAATAAAATTTCTAAATGAAATCGTTACCTGCTTCCACCTCCTGAGCAGCTACTGCATCTTGCGCCGTCATGTTGAATGTACGAGCGGTTGGTCTTCCTGGCTGTGCAGGTCCTTGAATTGCCAAGGTTCCACCACCGGGTCCCTTGTTAATACTTTCCTTCTCCGCATTCTTTTTCGGACAGTTCCGAACCAGATGATCTGTCGATCCACAGGCATAACAACCTTGTATTTTCTTCGGACTGGGGCAATTGGGTGACATGTGCCCCTTTTTCCCACAGTTATAGCAGACTCCTCTCCTCTTCAGACAAACTCATGGATGATTCTTTCCACAGTTCGCACAAGGCTCTCCTCCTTTCTTATTCCCTTCAGTCTTACTACCCAATTGGGTATTCTCACTCTACTTTCTTTTGTTTAGGTTGCTACCGCCACTACTACCTCCTTCATTTGTCTTCTTTTTCTTCTCCTGATGAAATCGAGATGTAGCTTCGCTCCCTCCTTCAGCAATTAACGCTTTCTCCAACAAAGCCGCGAACGTATTGATCTGCAACACAGCTACTTTGTTGTATATCCCCGGCTTCAGTCCATTTTCAAATCTTCTCGCTTTCCGTAATTTCGTATCCACCTAATGAGGTGCAAATCTTGCTAATTCGTTGAATTTAGCCGCATATTCTGAAACCGGCATATTTTCTTGCTTCATTTCTAAGAACTTAACTTCCATCCGAGCTTGCATACTCGGTGAGAAGTAGTTCTCAAAGAACAATTCTTTGAATCTTGCCCACGCTACCACCGCTGTACCAGCTCTCGCCTGATTATTCTCCCACTAGTAATTAACTTCTCCCTTCATTAAGTATGTCGCAAAAGCCGTCTTCTGCTCTTCTTCCACTCGCGCAATGACGAATGCTTTTTCCATCTCCTTCACCCGAGTTTGGGCTTCAATCGGATCTGTGGTTCCCTTGAATTCCGGCGGTCCTACCGCTTTAAAATCTTTGAAGTTTGCCAATCTGTCGGCTGGCTGATTCCTCGCTCGTTCTCTTGCAGTTGGAGCTCTATTTTCCATAGCTTGGGCTAGCATGTCTACCAAATTCTGCATTGGGTCCGCTTGACCTCCTTCGTTATCCAGTGACTGCTCTTCTCTTTGATTTCGATTCTGTCATCTAGGCAACATGATCTGATTTAAATAAAAACCTTATATTAATTCTCTTTCTCTACACAGATTCTTAACACTATAAGAATTCAACACATAGTTCTCATATAATCGCATATTTATTCAAATAGCACACAGTACATATAGTACTTAACACATATTACTATCTCTTTTTAAAAAAATTTTAGGGTTAACATACACAACTTTACACACAAAGTTTCAATTCTCCAACTTGACACAAAAAGTTGCCATTTTCTATTTTCACATCACTATTTCCAGTTCATCAAACTTACCACACTTATGAGTTCAGTAACTTGCCACAATTATATGAGTGTATGAACTTATTCTAGTCAGACCTTTAGCGTCCATTCGCTGAGGGGTTCAAAACATTTCATATAATCATGAGTCATGAACTTACCATAAGTATGAGGTTTAAGAACTCACAAATTAATCTTAATCTTATATTCATAAGAAAATAAAAATTTTATTCATTTAAACATATATTTAAATATGTTTACACATTGTTCTCGATATTACACCACTTAATATCATAATCTTCTACCTAAAAGATACTACCACTTATATCTAAGTTGTCTACCGACCACTCCCTTCACCAGTCTTCTTCTTGTTGGGACACTTGTTGAATTCGTGACTCGTTCTACCACATGAGAAACACTTCCTCATATTCTGCTTAGGACAATGCAAAGAAATATGTCCTTCCTGTTTACAGTTGAAACACACGTTCTTCCACATCATGCATTCTCCCGCGTGAGTCTTTCCACACTTGCTGCAAGCTTGTCTCTTCTTCGGGTTTGAATTTTTAGAGTTTTCGCTGTCTTTTTCCCTCTTTCTCTTCTTCTTGTCCTTCTTGCTGGTTCCTTCAGACGATCCACCACCTTCAGTCTTCATTCTCTCCACCTGCGCCTTCAACTCGTTATGTTCTTCAGTCATTTCGTGTAATGGTCGCTCTGTCTTCCATAGCTCCTCCAAGAGAAATACTTTACTCCGGAGTTCCTGGACTTCTACAGATAGTTAAATTGTGGAAATGATCTGTCTGCGTGGATTACTGCATGGCGGATGAAAATCCATTTGCAGTTTCGTATATTATATTATACTCGTATGAGATATCATTTCTTTTGTACTCATCATGGAATATCATTTTCTTTGGTATTTTCTTTTACGAGTTACTATTCATGGGTTACTATTCACTCGGTTACTATTCACTCTAGTATTATTCACTCGGGTATTCGGGGCATTTTTCGTGTCGGAGTACTATTCACGAGTTACTATTCACCAAATATTATTCACTCGGGTATTTGGAGTACTTTTCATGTCAGGATACTATTCACGAGGTAGTATTCTCGAAGTACTACTCACGGGGTACTATTCATGGGGTACTATTTACCCGAAAAATATATTTCTTTGATGTCCAAATTATTTTTGGTACATGAATATTATTCTTGAATTTTACTCCACAAAGCAGTATCATGTTGACAATTTGGATATTTTTAAACTCTGGATAAATTTAAAGTCTTTAATATTTATCCTTGATTTTGTTTGATTAATGCTTATATCATTGTCATCATCCTCATGCTTATATTGTGATGAAAGTCATCTTTGGCTTACATGCGTAGATGGACTGTTGGTTGGTATGATTATGACCAGGAATCATTCGGTATAATCATGACCCGTAATGTTAAAGATGATATGTTGTTTGATAGCTTTGGCCCGTAGTGCAAAGATTAACATATGTATGACATGATCATGACCACTGGTGATACTAACGAATATCCTTGGTCGTAGTGCAGGGATAATTCTATGATGTGATTGACAGGATCATGACCATTAGTTAACAGTTGAATGTCTTTGGCCGTAGTGCACTGACAGTCAATTGATTTGTATGATCATGACCATTGGTTTTATAGTTGAATATCTTTGCCGAAGAAGGCAAAGATAGACAACTGATTGGTATGATCATTGTTATTACATTTTAATATCGTTAGCCTTTGGGGTAAGAATATTGAGTAAATGTTCTATTAAGCCTTTGTGGCAAGGAGGAATTGTTGATTTACATGATTATAAATATGAATTGTGAACTAAATTATAATCTTTAGTGGTTCAGGTGAAGACATGTGATGAAAGTTCTCTTTGTCTTGGGTACAACGAAGAACTATTGTTTAGTATTACAGGAATGAAATATTAACGATGGACTTTTAATCTAGAAGAGATAATAGACATTATGTTCTACTTGACTCTTCTAATGGATTGCTTATTCCGCTGCAGTTGTTGATTTAAAACATGTTGTCTATTGTATTCTATCAGTTGTTATACTGTTGAAGGCTAATGATAATTTATTCTGCATTATCTTAGTCATAATATTTCTTAGTGGGCTAGTTGAGCTCACCCTTTTCTTTCATTTTTCTCTTCAGGATATGAGAATATAGCTGGGACTAGTTGAGAAATGGAGTGACGGTCCAGATGTTTGCAGTAGTAGTCCTCACTATTCTGTGAAATAGTATTATAATAAAGCAAGACTTATTTTGAGTTTTAATATTGTCTAGAAGACAATATTTGTATTGAAACTCACAGCTCATGTTGTATAATTAAGTTTTTATTTGAGTTATGTACCATGTATTTGGCGACTCAAGATGGGTGATGTATACCGCTTTGGGGCGTCCAACTTGGTATCAAAGCTTAGGATATGATCCCCGATCGAGATGTGAGACTAGAACTAGGAGGGAGAGACGGTAATTCCTTCACTAGTATGACCTCTACCGGGTTATTTGGTATTTAATTGGTCGGTCGTAGTATATAGGATAATATGTGGCATGTCAATTAACCCTTATTTTGAAACTATATTCTAGAATGATATCTGAAATACATGAGATGAGAAATGGGAAAATCATGATAGAGAAGAAATAACCGGGAAGGTACAATCCGAAAAGAAAGCAATGTATTCTCATCTCTTCGAATATCAGGTACGTACTTAAATTTCGAGGGCGAAATTTCATAAGGAGGGGAGATTGTGAGACCCCGAATTTTATGAAATGAAAGTATTCAATTTTTTTTATAATTATTCTATTTAGTAAATGGTTAAATTGATAAAATGTTAAAATTAAGGGTGATATGTGAAAATTTTTCAAAGTAAACAAGTTGTCATAAAATAATCGGTGATAAAAGTATAGTAATACGCGTGGTTGCATAGTAGCACACAGTATTGATTATTGATGCTTACGTAAGAAGTTACTCAGTTATACTCAGTTATTGCTACAATAATTGTTGCATCATATCTCTCATATTATTGATTCAATTATTGTTACAGTATCATCTGCATAATATGTTATATTATAAAATCAATAATTGAGACGACAAAGTTATTCATATTATTATTTGCAATATTGACAATGTCTAGAAGTTCTGTCAAGGAGAGGTTAAATAATCTAATTGCGCGCTAATAAGGAGAAATCCTTATCGAAAAGCCTCCTCTTTCATGAGAACGACTTGGTTGTTAAATATTGTGAGTTATAATATTAATGATGAATAAGTTCGTGTTGATTAAAGATGAAATTGATAGTTCCATTGTGTTGGAATTATTAGTGTTAGTGAAAATTGACATTTATTTCGATAGTAACTGATGTCTGGAGGTTATATTGACCAATCGGGTAATTAACCAGATAAATGAGCAATTAATTGCTATTGATTAACATGATTATAACTATTTGTTCACATGTGTGTACTATTGATTCACATTCATTTGCTATTAGGGGAGTTGGTGAAAGTTTGATAATACTTGCATGACTAAGTTAAAAATGGAGGTATAGATGGAGGTACTATATTGTAATTCATATTTTCACATGTCTAGAACTACTGAGTCACATTATTTACTATTGATTCACATGATTTACTATTAGGGGAGGTGGTGAAAGTTTGATAATACTTGCAGGACTAAATTAAAAATGAAGAAAAAGAGGAAGATATAATACTGTAATATTTCGAGCCCCAAAACGTGCAATTATCGAAACTATATTTTCCTATAAATAGAAGCTCATTCTTCTTCATTTCTCACCAACTCACTAAAGCTATAGAACAATTATTATAGAGAAATTATAGAGAGAAAGAAGAAGAGAAGTCTGCTACCTCACTATTTTAGTATCCAGTTTTCTTCTAAGGTAAGGGATATTATTATTATAGTAAGGGGTATTATTTCTTTCGTATTCATGAAGAGAGCTATTGTTATTCCATTCCTTATTATTCTCATTGGAATAACTCAGATATCTGTGACTCACTGTGATACATGGTGAAATTCTTCTATTATTCCATTCTTTATTATTATGTTGGAATAACATGTCTATGCGAAGTACTGCATACATGGTGAAATTCTTCTGATATTCCATTCTTTATTATTATGTTGGAATAACCTGTCTATGCGAAGTACTGCATACATGGTGAAATTTTTCTGATATTCTATTCTTTATTATTATGTTGGAATAACCTGTCTATGCGAAGTACTGCATACATGGTGAAATTCTTCTGTTATTCCATTCTTTATTATTCTGTTGGAATATCCTGTCTGTGCGGATTACGCATGACTTGGTTCTATTCTTTATTATTCTGTTGGAATAACCTATCTACGCTGACTACCGCATGCATGGTGAATTCTTCTGTTATTCCATTCTTTATTATTCTGTTGGAATAACCTGTCTATGTGAATTACCACATGCATGGTGAATGATCCTTCGTATTCATTCTTTATTAAATTGTGGAAATGATCTGTCTACGTGGATTACCGCATGGCGGATGAAAATCCATTTGCAGTTTCGTATATTATATTATACTCGTATGAGATATCATTTTTTTTGTACTCGTCATGGAATATCATTTTCTTTGGTATTTTCTTTTACGAGTTACTATTCACGGGTTACTATTCACCCAGTTACTATTCACTCTAGTATTATTCACTCAGGTATTCGGGGCACTTTTCGTGTCGGAGTACTATTCATGAGTTACTATTCACTCAATTACTATTCACCCAAATATTATTCACTCGGGTATTTGGAGTACTTTTCATGTCAGGATACTATTCACGAGGTAGTATTCTCGAAGTACTACTCACGGGGTACTATTCACGGGGTACTATTTACCCAAAAAATATATTTCTTTGATGTCCAAATTATTTTTGGTACATGAATATTATTCTTGAATTTTACTCCACAAAGCAGTATCATGTTGACAATTTAGATATTTTTAAACTCTGGATAAATTTAAAGTCTTTAATATTTATCCTTGATTTTGTTTGATTAATGCTTATGTCATTGTCATCATCCTCATGCTTATATTGTGATGAAAGTCATCTTTGACTTACGTGCATAGATGGACTGTTGATTGGTATGATTATGACCAGGAATCATTCGGTATAATCATGACCCGTAATGTTAAAGATGATATGTTGTTTGATAGATTTGGCCTGTAGTGTAAAGATTAACAGATGTATGACATGATCATGACCACTGGTGATACTAACGAATATCCTTGGTCGTAGTGCAGGGATAATTCAATGATATGATTGGCAGGATCATGACCATTAGTTAACAGTTGAATGTCTTTGGCCGTAGTGCACTGACAGACAATTGATTGGTATGATCATGACCATTGGTTTTATAGTTGAATATCTTTGGCCAGTAGTGCAAAGATAGACAACTGATTGGTATGATCATTGTTATTACATTTTAATATCTTTAGCCTTTAGGGTAAATATATTGAGTAAATGTTCTATTAAGCCTTTGTGGCAAGGAGGAATTGTTGATTTACATGACTATAAATATGAATTGTGAACTTAATTATAATCTTTAGTGGTTTAGGTGAAGACATGTGATGAAAGTTCTCTTTGTCTTTGGTACAATGAAGAACTGTTGTTGAGTACTACATGAATGAAATATTAACGATGGACTTTTAATCTAGAAGAGATAGTAGACATTATGTTCTACTTGACTCTTCTAATGGATTGCTTATTCCGCTGCAGTTGTTGATTTAAAACTTGTTGTCTATTGTATTCTATCAGTTGTTATACTGTTGAAGGCTAAGGATAATTTATTCAGCATTATCTTAGTCATAATATTTCTTACTAGGTTAGTTGAGCTCACCCTTTTCTTTCATTGTTCTCTTCAGGATATGAGAATATAGCTGGGACTAGTTGGGGAACGGAGTGACGGTCCAGATATTTGCAGTAGTAGTCCTCACTATTCTGTGAAATAGTGTTATAATAAATGAGGAATTATTTTGAGTTTTAATACTGTCTAGAAGACAATATTTGTATTAAAACTCACAGCTCATGTTGTATAATTAAGTTTTTATTTGAGTTATGTACCATGTATTTGGCGAATCAAGATGGGTGATGTATACCTGTTTTGGGGGCGGCACAATAAATAGAATATATAATATTTTATTATGCATAGTGTTTACATAGTGCCTGCATAGTGTTTGCATAGTAAAATGTTTTTATATAGTTATAAAGTTATTTGTTTTATTAAACTATAAATAGAATATATAATATTCTATTATGCATAGTGTTTGCATAGTGCCTTAATAATGTTTGCATAGTAAAATCTTTTTATATAAAACAGAATACTTTTATAAAGTTATTTGTTTTATTAGATTTTAAATAATATATATATATATATATTTTATAAATAGAATATATTATATTTTATTGCATAGTATCCCTTCCATTCTCCTATAAATTGGATGCTTAGTTAGAATTGAAAACCACACCAGAAATTCGGAGAATTTTTTTTCTATAATCTTGAGCGTATTTCTTTAGAGTTTTAAGAAGTTTTGAGCGTAGAAAGCAGTATAAGTTTTCTTCAAGAAAATTCTCTCCCTACCAGTCGGGGTACTCTTATTTTTAAGGTAAGGGGTATTATTTCTTTCGTATTCATGAAGAGAACTTCTGTTATTTCATTCTTTATTATTCTGTTGGAATAACCTGTATACGCGGACTACCCTATACTTGGTGAAATTCTTCTGTTATTTCATTCTTTATTATTATGTTGGAATAACTTTGCCTATGCGAAGTACCGCATACATGGTGAAATTCTTCATTATTCCATTCTTTATTATTCTTTGGAACATCATGTGCGTATAGCGTTTACGCATGACCTGGTTCCGTTATTTATTATTCTGTTGGAATATCTTGTCTGTACGTTTACGCATGACCTAGTTCCGTTATTTATTATTCTGTTGGAATAACCTGTCTTTGCGGTCTATCGCATGCCTGGTGATTTCTTTTGTTTTCCATTCTTTATTATACTCAGTTGGTTAAAGTTTTGGCTTTTATACTTCATGAAATTAGTGGAATATCCTTGATATTTACGCTTCATCCAGTACATTTCATGGAAATATTCTTCTGAGCATTCTTGAGTTTTACCCCACAAAGCAGTATCATGTTGACAATTTGGACGTTATTGGTTCTTGGATAAATTAATTCTTGAACTTGTTTTATTGAATTCTTATATCATTGTCATCATCCTCATGTTTATATTATGTTGAAAGTCATTTGTGGCTTGTAGTGTATATATGGACTTGGTATGATTATGACCAGGGATTATTCGGTATAATCATGATTGTAATGTTACAAATGATGTGGTAAAAGTCCTCATTGGCCCGTAGTGCATTGATGGACAGTTGTTGGCATGATCATGACCATTGATGAATACACGAATATCCTTGGCCCGTAGTGCATGTATAATTTGTGGTTGTGATACTAATGAATATCCTCGTCAGTAGATGTGGATGATGTGGATTATTTATTGTCGAGTCCCAATGATAAAAGTGATGAAAAACCTTTTAAATCATAGAAGATTGTAGATTTTATTCTCTACTTGACTCTTTTAATGGATTGCTTGTTCCGCTGCAGTTAAACTTGATGTTTGTTATATTGTATCAGTTTAACACTATTGAAGGGTAACGATAATTTATTCTGTATTATCTTAGTCATAATATTTCTTACTGGGCTAGTTGAGCTCACCCTTTTGCTTTCATTATCCTCTTCAGGAAATGAGAACGTAGCAAGGACTAGTCGGGGAACGGAGTGACGGTCCAGAGGATAACATTAGTAGTCCTCACTATTCTATGAAATAGTGTGTTAATAAATGTATTGAGCACTTATTTTGAGTTTGAATACTGTCTAGAAGACAATATTTGTATTTTGTACCATGTATTTGGCGACTCAGAATAGGTGATGTATTCCTATTTTTGGGGCGTCACAGTTGGTATCAAAGCTTAGGGATATGATCCCTTGCTGAGATGTGAGATAAGAACTAGGAGGGGAGAGACGGGGAATTCTTTCGCTAGTATGACCTACCTAAGTTTATTTGGTATTTAATTGGTCAGTCAGAGTATAGGGATAATATGTGATATGTTATTTAACCCTTGTTTTGTGGCAGTATTTGAAAATGACATCCGAGAATGTTGAGAATAGCAATGGAGCACAAGAGACCGTTGAGTCTCCACAGATTAATAATCAGGATAATGAGCATCAGGAAGGCGACAATCCTCAGGAAAACAACAACACTGACCAAATGATGAACGATGGAATGTTCAGAGGCTTTATGCAATTCATGCAACATCAGGCAAGAGCGGTTCCTGTCCAAAATGCAGGTGAAAATACTGGCAACTCTCGGACGGTCACCGCCAAGCAGTTTAAGGAAATGGGACCACTAGAGTTTTTTGGAGAGCCAAAACCACTTAAGGCGGAGACGTGGATAAATCAAATCTGCAAGATATTTGATGTCTTGGGATGCTCCGAGGAGCAAAAGGTTCCCTTTGCCACCTTCATGTTGAGTGCAGAGGCAGATTACTGGTGGTAATATGTAAAGTGTACACAACCTGCCACACTGAAGATGACTTGGGAGAAGTTCCAAGAATTGTTCAACGACAAGTACTTTTCCGAAAGTATTCGTCACATGAAAGAGGTAGAGTTCATCAAGCTTGAGCAAAACAACATGACTGTGTCGCAGTACGAAGCCAAGTTTGCCGAGTTGTTTCGATTTGCGTCCCATTTGGTTGATAACGAGGAGAGAATGACGCGAATGTTTCTAAGAGGTTTGAAACCCGAGATACGTCAATATCTTATCTCTCATAAACTGTGTTTGTATTCAGATGTTGTTAATAGGGCTCAGTTATTGGAGCACGATAATGAGTCAACCCAACCGAAAGAAAGCAAATGCAGTAATATGATAATACCAAATGAGAAGCGGTCATCGAAGCGGTGACAACAAGCGTGGAGGGAATTAACGGGCGAAAATGGTAACCACTTCAATGGTAATCGTAATAAAAACAATAAGAATGGACATTTCAAGAAGGAGATTCAACAATGATGGAAAGACGTCAGCACCAACACCCGTTGTTAAGGAAGGAGAACGACCACCTATCATATGCTTCAAATGCGGAGGGGAGGGACACATTAGTCCAAACTATGCGATGCCGTCCATAGCATGTTATAATTGTGGAAGGGAAGGTCACCTAGCCCGATTTTGTCGTTCACCAAAGACAAGTTCAAATAGGATGGAGGCACCAAAGGCCGTCCCAGAAAAGTCAAAGCCGGTAGTGCAAGGGAGAGCGTTTGTCGTGACCTCCCAGAAAGCAAGGAACCCGAATGAGGTCATCACGGGTAAGCTTATCATAAACTCTAGCAAAATCTATACCTTATTTGATACCGGTTCTATCCATTCTTTTATTTCTCCTACTTGCGCCCAACGTTTAAATATGACTCTGGAGAAATTAGACTTTGACTTATCTGTTGAAACTCTGTTGGGAGAAAACTTCATTACATCCGCTGTTTATAAGTCTTGTTTAGTTCAAATTGGCACCCGCACGTTACCTGTCGATCTCATTTCTTTGAAAATACTTGCATTTGATGTGATTCTAGGGATTGATTGGTTAACTACTCATCATGCAAAAATTGATTATTTTCGTAAGGTTGTTAGCTTTCATATTCCTAACCAACCTATTATGCAAATTCAAGTAACCAAACCATTAAAATCAATCACTGTCATCTCAAGCCATAAAGCTATTCATTTATTGAAAAACAAATGTCAAGCTTTCTTAGCTCATGTCACGGATCTAAACAAAAATACGTCAGTTTTGAATGATATTTCTATTGTTAATAAATTTTCTGATGTATTCCCTGAAGAACTTCATGGCCTACCCCAGAGCGTGAAATTGAATTTTGTATCGACCTTGAACCCGGTACAAAACCCATTTTCAAAGCCCCATATCGAATGGCTCCTATTGAAATTCAGGAGTTAAAGACCCAACTGCAGGAATTGTTAGACATCGGTTTCATTCGTCCTAAATCGTCTCCTTGGGGTGCTCTGCTCTATTCGTGAAGAAGAAAGATGGGAGTATGCGACTTTGTATTGATTATCGGGAGTTGAACCATGTCACTATAAAAAATAGATATCCATTGCCTCGCATTGATGACCTGTTTGATCAGTTGCAAGGGGCCAAATTCTTTTCAAAGATTGATCTTCGTTTCAGATATCACCAATTGAAGATTAGAACCGATGACATTCCAAAGACTTTTCGTAACTCTAAGACGCGGGTATTATGAATTCCTAGTCATATCTTTTGGATTGACTAATGCTCCTACTGCCTTCATGGATATGATGAACCGAGTATTCAAGGAATATTTGGATCACTTTGTGGTCGTCTTTATTGATGACATCCTTATTTATTCCAAAAGCCGTGAAGATCATGAGCAACACTTGAGGCTAATACTCCAAAAGCTTCGTGAAAACAATCTTTATGCCAAGTTGAAGAAATGCGAGTTCTGGTTGGAGGAAGTAGCATTCCTTGGGAACGTAGTATCAAGTCATGGAATATATGTTGACCCAGCAAAGATTGAAGCTATTCAAAGCTGGGAGCAACCTAAATCGATGACTGAAATCGTAGTTTTCTCTAAACAATTTGGTTATTATCGGAGATTCGTAGAAGGGTTTTCTTGAATCGCTACTCCATTAACTCAGCTGACTCGGAAAGATACAAAGTGTGGTTGGAGCGAAGAATGTGAGAGGAGTTTTCAAGAACTCAAGAGGAGACTCATTTCAGCACCTGTTCTGACAATACCATCTGGCTCGGAGGGATTTGTCATCTACAGTGATGCTTCGGGCAAAGGGTTAGGATGTGTTCTCATGCAACATGGGAAAGTCATATCCTATGCCTCTCGGCAACTCAAAGAATATGAGAGGAATTATCCTACTCATGATCTAGAGTTGGCAGCAGTCGTTTTTGGACTAAAGATTTGGAGGCATTACTTGTATGGGGAGAAAGCGGAGATCTTTACGGATCATAAAAGCCTCAAATATTTCTTCGCTCAAAAGGAACTCAACATGCGACAACGACGTTGGCTTGAACTGTTGAAAGGTTATGATCATACATTCCAATACCATACTGGAAAAGCGAACGTGGTAGTTGACACATTGAGTAGAAGATCATATGCGGGTACGAGTGCGATATTGTTAATGTAAAGGCCCATTTTGTGTGACTTGCAAAGGATGGAGATAGAGTTAAAGACTCCAGGGACCATGTGATGATGGAGAATATACAAGTAGAACCGACTTTAATTGATAAAGTTAAAGCTGCTCAAGCTACAGACCTGGAGCTGATGCGTATGAGGAAGAAAGTGCAAGAAGGTACTATGTCGGAAACAAGAATCGATGAAGAAGGAATACTTCGAGTCAACTCCAGACTTTGTGTTCCTAATGACCCTGATTTAAAGTATAAAATCATGATGGAGGCGCACAATACACCGTTTGTAATCCATCCTGGGAGTACCAAAATGTATCGTGATCTTCATCATACATTTTGGTGGAGCAATATGAAGAGAGAGATAACGCTGTTTATCTCAAGGTGTCTAACTTGTCAACGAGTCAAGGCAGAGCATCAAGTACCAAAAGGTCCATTGCAACCACTTAAAATTCCAGAATGGAAGTGGGAACACATTACCATGGATTTCGTTACTGGTCTTCCCAAGGTTTCTCAAGGCATAGATGCAATTTGACCAAGTCCGCTCATTTCTTACCAATACGAGAAACTTATACACTTGAATGTCTTGCTCGTATGTACATAAACGAGATTGTAAGACTGCATGGTATGCTAGTATCCATAGTTTTTGATCGAGACCCAAGATTCACTTCACGATTTTGGGTTAGTTTGCAAAAAGCTATGGGCACGGATTTACGATTTAGTTCGGCATATCATCCTCAGACGGACGGACAATCAGAGAGGACTATTCAAACTCTGGAAGATTTATGAAGACTCTGTGTCCTTGACTTCAAGGGAAGTTGGGATAGATTCTTACCATTGGTGGAGTTTTCCTACAACAACAGTTATCAAGCAAGTATTGGCATGGCTCCATTTGAGGCATTATATGGAAGAAAGTGTCGTTCTCCAGTATGCTGGGATGACGTGGGTGAAGCAACGTTGTTGGGACCAGAGTTGGTACGTATAACTACGGAAAAGATTCAAATGATCTGGCAACGTATAAAAACCTCACAAGATCGACAAAAGAGTTATGCTGATCTTCATCGAAAGGACGTGGAATTCGATATTGGAGATCATGTGTTTCTCCAGGGAAAGGAGTTACGAGATTTGGAAAGAGAGGAAAGCTCAATCCTCGATTCATTGGCCCATTTTTAATCCTCGATCGAGTAGGAACTGTGGCCTATAAACTCACTTTACCGCCAAGTATGTCTCGTGTTCATAACGTTTTTCACATATCCATGTTACGTAAATATGTGGAAGACCCGAACCACATTATTTGTCACACCCCCAAATTCGGGTATCTTCCAACCCGACAGATGGTGCATCACGGTACTACCATTCATACATTCATTCAATTGAAAAGCCTCAAAGAACGAACATAACTTCTATATATTCAAAGTAATATTTATATTTCCCAGGTTCTATACCCATTACAAAGGTTCTTTGTCATAATATCAATTACATTACAACAATAGACCTATACTATTACAAGACAGCTTAATAATCTGCCTTAGCCTTTCCTTTATCTTTATTCGATCCTTCGGGACGTTCAGTCTTAGCTGCATTCATATGGTTCAAGCAAGAGTGAGCATAACTAGCTCAGCAAGTATAACAATTTCAATAACAACATGCTTGACACATAAGAATTGTATATCTTCAATAACTGAACAATATTTATGAAGTACTATTGATAAATCAAAATAGCACTTCATCTTTCTTTCAAAATGTTTCACAATGAATTATATTCAGTAAAACATACACTCCGGTCAAAGATCTCGAGTATTCATTCTTTCTTTGAAAAGGACAACCTGGAACTAAGTCCGTAAGCCCGATATTACTTACGAGCACTTCTAGGTGATCAGCCTATTATACTCTATGTTGATCAACACTACATCCATTAAACGTATGTACGTTTAATCATTTGGCAACCTCACGTGCCTGTCGTATGACGACAAAACATTTGTTTATCATAACAATTCTTCTTTTGAAAACCATATCGAGTAGTTGACAAAAGATAACAACATTTTAATAACAGTTGGATTGATTATAAATAATCCATCGAATGCATTAAGTCTAGGCAGAAGAATTGGCTTTAACTTAATCATACATCAATTCACGCGTAAGGATACATAAATTACAAGACTTGTTCAGATTAAACTGAAACAAGAGTTAGAATACTTGCCTTTAGCGTCTGCTACGGTATAATTACTTTATGATTGAATCTTTCAAGTCTCTACAATACATGATCACATAACGCCTTACATTAGGTCATATATAATCAAGTATGTATATGACTATATCTTACCCTTCATCTCAATCTAATCATGTATTAGATTTGTTTACTATCAATTTCGATTTATCATTCTACTTGCATTCATAGTTGAATAGGTTATTATCAACCTTTACATATTACTCTTAAGGTTTAACAAAGTTACTTCAAGTTCCTTAAGGTAGATTTACTTTAAACTAATCATATTCTCTTGCTTTGCATTCATGTTTATTCTTCACTATCTTTCATCAAGGATCGCTGGCGCCTTTCGACCAAATATGCCTACATCTCGCTATCTCTGCCACATGAGTTATTAAGTGGAGATGTCCTGACTTGGCGTGCTGCAGTCACGAGTCCTTACTCAGTGGGCCGCGCTTCGGCGCCACTCTGCAGTAGGTCATGGCCTGTTCATGGCACTGCGGCGCCATCATTTGTACCATAGTTCGCGCTGCAGCGTGAGTTTCCAGTGTGCTCGGACACTGTTACGGCGTTGCGACGCCACTCATTTGGCCTAGGGTTTACGCTGCGGCGCCAACTCTGTGCACCAGAAAAATTTTCAGACTTAAAATTTTTGTGAACTTCCTGGGCTCATAACTTCTTCGTTATAAGTTCGAATTGGCTCGTTCAAAAGCCTACGGTTCAAAAATTACATACTCAACTTGTTCATGCAATAATTTTATCTATTTGACTTCGTTTGCTAAAAATTCACCTATTGGTTCATTTTCAACGAAAACGATAAACGTTCGTGAACGTTCAACGCTCGTTTCTTCGTTCTAAGTCGGAATCCGGTCATTTTTGAGTCCGCAACTCTAGAATGCCAAATATGACTTGTCTCCATCGGAAAACAACGTTTCTGAGTTCAAACACAAAATTTGACTTCTATTCCGGGAAATTCACGAATTCGACGATTATCGTCCAATCGTGCAATTTCTGGAAAATCTTCATTCTTATGATTTGTTCAACACTTCAATTGAATTCAACTTATTCCATGATCATCTAAACATACTTAATGCAACAACCTATATTCATTGTTGGAATTTTGACTTATTTCTTCATGAGCTTATAACTTGTTAAATTATAAACTACTTATGACTTTATTGTTCATTACTTATGATAATTAAAGTTTCTTAATCATCATACCTATATGTTCTCAACATATAGCTTTACTTATGTATACATGATACATATGATCATACAAGTTCTTTACTTCCATACTACTTCTTAAGATAAACTCATATCAAGTCTACCATACTTTTTCATAAGTTTATAACTTATGCTAGTTGAAATGACTTATTTCCAACTTATATGGTTTAAGGTTATTGCTTACTCATTCTTCTTACTTCTTAACATTCATGTTCCTTAATCCAAACTTTTCTTATCAACCTATCATGGTAGAGATAGAAGATAATTGGAGAAGAGATCTTACTTTTGAAGTCTTTGCAAAGTAGTCTCCTTCTTCTTCTTGCTTATGGAAGTAACTTATTGGTAGCTTATTCTCCCTAACACTTAAGCACTTTGTAAT
The DNA here is from genome assembly GCA_020205605.1 of Panax ginseng. Classification (NCBI taxonomy): domain Eukaryota; kingdom Viridiplantae; phylum Streptophyta; class Magnoliopsida; order Apiales; family Araliaceae; genus Panax; species Panax ginseng. The sequence goes on from CM035150.1 coordinate 64,574,037, forward strand.
AGTTTAGATTGTTTTAACAAGTGCTAAATGACTAGCAATCTCATTCTATTTATAGAAATTGCAAAGCTAGGGTAGTTTAGTCATTAATTCAACCCACCTCCTTAAGCCATCTCTTTACTATTCATTACTTGATTAATACAAAACTTATCCTTTGCTTGGTCATTACTCTTATTACTTGGTCATTACATTAACTTGGTCATTACTTTAACTTGGTCACCACATTAACTTGGTCATCATATTAACCATATTAATATGGTTTTTCCCATGGGTCAAACAACTCATGGAATCTAGCTTGGGCTTACATTAAATCAACCTTTGGGCTTTGCATTAACAAACACTAGTTGATTCATTACTCAATAATTGGACCTCACCCTTTAATTCACTTGGACTTGCAGTAATTCCAACCAACCTTCCAAGTCCATTAACATTGCTTAATACATATACATATTATCTATGTATTAATTCTGTATTATAATTCGTATAAAAATTCATTATATACTATATTCCATCCTTCATACAAACACGTATAATACTTCGTATTATACTCATTTTCATTACCTTGTACAATACCTAAGTATTATACAATTATTACTTACTCTTTACTACTTCGCCTTCCTTAATGTTTATAAATTAAGTCCACAAGCGAAATATTACATTTTTCATAACTAGATTATTATTACATAATCCATCTTACCTTGACATTCTATCACTACGTATTTCTCGGAAATTCAAAAATAAATCCCGAGCAAATATCGATGAATAGTGTTTTTCGAAAAATTTCTCGGAAAAATTTTATTTTCGTCTTGAAAATTCAAACACTTTAATTCCTTCACGTAGCTCAAATACTATGACATTCCAACATCATTAGGTCATAGAATGACATCCATCTTGATATCACATAAAATATAATTTTATTATTATTTAATTCAATAAAATTATTTTATAATAAAATCCAAAATTTTTGGTCGTTACATTATTGAGTTAGAACCGGACGAAATAGCGGAAGATTTAACGTATGAAGAAGCTCCTGTTCAAATCTTAGATAAGAAGGAACATATTCTACGCTCCAAGGTTATACCTCAAGTCAAAGTTTTGTGGAGAAACAACGATGTTGAGGAAATGACCTGAGAGTTCGAATCTGAAATAAAATCAAGGTATCCTTACCTCTTCGATATACCAGGAACGTACCCTAATTTCGAGGGGGAAATTTCATAAGAAGGGGAGGTTGTAAGACCCCAACTTTTAGAAATAAAAATGAATTTTCTATAAATATCAATTTTGAATATTATGGAGTGAATTTGATATAATGTTATAGTTGTGGGTAATATTTATAAATTTTGCAAAAAGTCACGAAGTTGTTATATAATATTCGATTGGCTCTGGGGAATATTCGCTTTAACATGGAATATTCGTGACTGACAGCCACAATCATTAGTGGACCCCTACAACGAAATTATTGTTTGGATTGAGAAAACGATAAAAATATCTTTTTATGAAAATAACGGCAGAATTTTTACCGTTAACTGTTGAAACAACCGGTGTTAAAAGTACCGTAATATGCGTGGTTGCATAGTAGCACACGATATTGATTATTGATGCTTACGTGAGAAGTCACTCAGTTTTGTCAATTATTGCTATAGTAATTGTTGCATAGTATCTCACGTTATTTGATTCAATTATTGTCAATATTTTATATATTAGAAAATCAATAATTGAGACGACAAAGTTATTAATATTATTATTTGCAATATTAACGATGTCTAGAAGTTCTGTCAAGGAGAGGTTAGATAATCTAATTGCGCGCCAATCGGAAGAAATTCTTATTGGAAAGCCCCCTATTTCCTGGGAACGACCTGGTCGATTAATATTATGAATTATAATAAAGGTGATAAGTTTTGTTTTATTATTATTATAAATGTAATAAAATGAAAACTTTTTATATAAAACAAAATACTTTTATAAAGTTATTTGTTTTATTAAACTATAAATAGAATATATAATATTCTATTATGCATAGTGTTTGCATAGTGCTTGCATAGTGTTTGCATAGTAAAATCTTTTTATATAAAACAGAATATTTTTCTAAAGTTATTTATTTTATTAGACTATAAATAGAATATATAATATTCTATTATGCATAGTGTTTGCATAGTGCCTGCATAGTGTTTGCATAGTAAAATCTTTTTATATAAAACAGAATACTTTTATAAAGTTATTTATTTTATTAGATTTTAAATAATATATATATATATATATATATATATATTTTATAAATAGAATATATTATATTTTATATCATAGTATCCTTTCCATTCTCCTATAAATAGGATGCTTAGTTAGAATTGAAAACCACACAAGAAATTCAAAGGATTCTTCTTCTATAATCTTGAGCGTATTTCTTTAGAGTTTTAAGAAGCTTTGAGCGTAGAAAGCAGTATAAGTTTTCTTCAAGAAAATTCTCGCCTACCAATGTGAGTACTCTTCTTTTTAAGGTAAAGGGTATTATTTCTTTACAGTATTCATGAAGAGAACTTACATTATTCCATTCTTTATTATTCTGTTGGAATAACTTTGTATCTGTGCGACTACCCTATACTTGGTGAAATTCTTCTATTATTCCATTCTTTATTATTATGTTGGAATAACTTTTGTCTATGCAATCACCGCATACATGGTGAAATTCTTCCATTATTCCATTCTTTATTATTACATTGGAACATCCTGTCTGCTCATTTCACGCACGACCGGTTCCATTATTTATTATTCTGTTAGAATATCCTATTTGTGCGTTCTGGCATGACTTCGAATTAAATTATTTATTATTCTCGCTGAATAACTTGTCCATGCGGTCTATCGCATGCCTGATGATTTCTTTTGGTATTCCATTCTTTATTATACTCAGTTGGTTAATGTTTTGGCTTTTATACTCCATGAAATTAGTGAAATATCCTTGATATTTGCGCTTCATCCAGTATCTTTCATGGAAATATTCTTTTGAGCATTCTTGAGTTTTACCCCACAAAGCAGTATCATGTTGACAATTTGGACGTTATTGGTTCCTGGATAAATTAATTCTTGAACTTGTTTTATTGAATTCTTATATCATTGTCATCATCCTTATGTTTATATTATGTTGAAAGTCATCTGTGGCCTGTAGTGCATAGATGGACTTGGAATGATTATGACCAGGGATTATTCGGTATAATCATGACCGTAATGTTACAAATGATGTAGTAAAAGTCCTCATTGGCCCGTAGTGCATTGATGGACAATTGTTGGCATGATCATGACCATTGATGAATACACGAATATCCTTGGCTTTTGTAGTGCATGTATAATTTATGGTTGTGATACTAATGAATATCCTCGGTAGTAGTCTTGTGGATGATGTGGATTATTTATTAAGTTTGAGTCCCAATGATAAAAGTGATGAAAACCTTTTAAATCATAGAAGATTGTAGATTTTATTCTCTACTTGACTCTTTTAATGGATTGCTTGTTCATTGCTAGCAGCTTAAACTTGATGTTTGTTATATTGTATCAGTTTAACACTATTGAAGGGTAACGATAATTTATTCAGATTATCTTAGTCATAATATTTCTTCTTTGGGCTAGTTGAGCTCACCCTTTTGCTTTCATTGTCCTCTTGTAAAATGAGAACGTAATGATGACTAGTCGGGAACGGGTGATTATCCCGAGGAGGATAACATTAGTAGTCCTCACTATTCAATGAAATCATGTGTTAATAAATGTATTGAGGACTTATTTTGAGTTTGAATACTGTCTAGAAGATAATATTTGTATTAAAACTCACAGCACATGTTGTATATTTAAGATTGTATTTGTATTCTGTACCATGTATTTGGCGACTCGGAATAGGTGATGTATTCCTATTTTGGGGCGTCACAATGTTCATCATAACTAATTTATCACTATGCCTTTTCCTTTGTTCTTTTCATAGCACCTTCTTCAACTTCATCCCTAGCTAAAATATTTTATTTAGCAAGGGTGAGCAACAAGTTTGCCCATGCAGTTATGACGTCTAATAAAGATATAGAAATCAATATCAAGCCTTCTCACATTCTACTGACAATAATCGATAATGAAAGAGTACAACGCTTTCAAGGTTTTCTATGATATTCAAAAGAATAATCAAGAATTAATTCTATGAAATAGCAAAATGAAATGTTTTCCAGATTTATGCTGAGCGATCCATTGGATCTTGAACTTCTCTTCTCGGGTATCTATCAAAAATTTACTTTGATATATACTCAGGTGTATCAGATAACCATAAAGATTAAATCATACCCCTCTGCAAGTACTTAGAGTTGGCCAACTCCTTATAACCTATATTATGCATAATACTTAAGTCGCGCGCAAAGACCGAATATACGATCAAAAATGTTCCCTTTATATAAAAGGTTGTTCTTCTCAGTCTCAAAATCAAAATTTTGATTTAACAACGAAATACTGTGATTTCAAATTCTATTTGCTTCTCTTCTCTTCTCTTCTCAAACCTATCAAGTTTTCTTTTTCGATCTAGCCGAAACAACTAGCATTGATCTATCAATAATAATTAATTTTTCTTTTCTTCTCTTCTCGAACCTACTAATTCTAACAAATGTTTGTCTAACCAGAATAATTGGCTAAGACAATAATTAACCACTATAATAATTGAATGAATATAACTCAAGGTTGAGTTAGGGAACTTTCCTCTTTTGCTGATTACAACTACACAATAAACTTATCTGGATTCGTAAGACCTATAACCAATAATATTGGTCTCACAATTAGCACAATATTTCATAACACACAACACTGTAATTCACAGTTAATCTTCTCCTAGACACATTACCACATAGTCACATCAGTGTTTATAACCTATATAAACACTTAACAAGTCTAACTATTTTATGCAGTTGGATTTCTATTCCATTCTCTGTTCGTCATCACCCTATTCGACAATTAACACAGTTATTGTCAATTACACTTGGTCTCTAAGCTTCAATATCATATTTGATAAGTCAGTTATCATTAGTAATATTTTTCGGAAGCTTCTAATAATTTATAAGCAATTATTAATATTTATAATAATTTTTCAAACATCAGAATCATTTTTAAATGATTTAATTATCAAATAATCTTATCATCATTAATATTTAATAATATTAAAATATTAATGACGTATTTGTCAAAATATTAAAGTTATTATCAATAACTTAAAATATTTTAAATCAACAATATTCTACTTAAATGATTTTAAAGTAATTAAAATTATTTTTAAATCATCACCATTAATATTTAAATATTAATGAAATTATCATCCAACTATTAAAAGTCATTAATTATAACTTAAAACATTTTAAAATCATTTTTTCTCATTTTTAAATGATTTTTAAACCAATAAAATCATTTTTAATTCATTTATTTAATATAATAATTAAATAAATCTATTATCATTAATATTAATTTATTAATGAGAATTCACCAAAAAATATTGAAAATTATATTTTATAATTCAAAATATTTTAAACACTTTATTCTTCTTCAAAATGATTTTAAAATATTAAAATCATTTTTCTCTAATTTATTTAATACACTAACTAAATAAATTAAATATCTTTAATATTTAAATAATTATAAATATTAAAGAAAAATATTCCAATTGGTCAAAAATTATTTTTCATAATTTAAAATAATTTTTATAATTTATTTTAATTTTTTTATTAATTTCTGAAAAAATAAGAAAATAAAATAAATAGCAACCGTCGCTAAAGCCTATAGCGACACTTGTCTGTCGTCTTAGGTGTTCTTGGTGCTCAAGAACATTGTCAAACAGTTATCAAGATGGCTCGTTTTACTACCTTTGATTCTCAGATTAGGCATGTTCAAGGCCTATTTAAACGTTAATCTTGTAGTAAATATGCACCACTACAACAATCAACCACTATATAAGTCATACATCAACACAAGATGAAGATCTGAGCTCAACAACATCTTGTCAGGCATCACCTGAGTTTCCCCAGAAACCCAGAACTTCGACTGGTCACTTTCATGCTCAATTAAGTTTATGTTCCAGTCACTGATTAGGTGTTCTATTTGTTTAAATCTATATTTCAGGTGTCATAGAACATAACTATAACAACCATTCAGTTCAACAACATAACAAGAATCAAATTTGATGAGGTCAAACCCTGTCAGAAACTTGGCTCACATGTTTTCTGGAATTTCCAGAAATTCACAGTCATGGCCGAATGGCCTACTTTGACCAACTGTTAAGTTCTACCTGTTGATATCTTACACGATTTAAGGCCACATATAAGAAGTACACATGACAGACTACTAACTGATTACAACAAAATCAACAAACAACCTAAACACTGATAGATCCGAGACTTGTAAAACGTTGTCAGACACTATATTACACTTTCTGGGTTACCCAGAAAGTTCATGGTCATGCCCGGTCAACGGGTTTTGACCATTGATAACTCACGATCTAGACATCCAATGACTGTACTACCACTTCCAGATTAAAGACAACATATCAGGCTATAGATCCAACACATAAAACATTAATAAGCATTAACAGACAGAGATCAGTGGCTTCTGACATTTGCTTGTCAGACACCTTTATAGCTCAAGAACAGATTTTGAAAAACTCAACTTTGACCGACTTTGATGCTATGGACCATAGATCATTATAAAACATCATCTAACACTGATTTAAACACATAAACACAGAATTTTTCTTAGCATGAAAGATCAAAATAGGTTAGGGTTTTTATACCTTTCTAGCTCAATCTTTGATTCTTGCTTTCTAATATGTTATTGGGTGATCTAAGATGTGTTTATGGGACTGAGACACTTGATGATTTCGGATGCTAGGAGAGAGAGAGAGAGTTTGTGGAGTGTTTGATAGTTAATGGACCAAAAGTTTAGACTTTCTCTCTTTTAATTCTCTAATTTAGATACAATGTATGTAATACATGTAAGGTGGCACTCTAGATCAGATTGTATATTGATTTTCTAGCACATGGTCAGTACCTAACATGATGAGTTATGCAATTTCTAGAAAAACTTTAAGCTTACAGGTAAGGGCATTTTGGACATTCTCATTGAAATTTTAATGGCATACTAGTCTTTTATTCAAACTCTTAGGGTTTAACCCTAAGGTTCTAACCCTTGGGCTTTACAACACTAACTTTCTAGAATTTTCTAAATTAGGGTTTTAATTAGAAAATTTAAAATTTCTAAATTACAATTAAGGTTTCCTAATTAAATTATGGTTTCCTAATCACATCAACGTTTAATAAACACTGTAAGCTTACCAATTAGGATTAGGGTTTCCTAATTAAAGTTTAGGATTCCTAGATATAAAATTAGGGTTTCCCGACTAACTGCGAGGGTTTCTAACTGTGCGTTAGGGTTTTTAATCCTGAGATTAGGGTTTTTAATATCTTATTAGGGTTTATTAGTTTTAAACATTATCCAATCAATCATTGATCATTATCAACATACAGTACTAACACGTTCTCATCAATATAATTATTTTAATTATATTTTCTACCGAATTCCTATCCAGAAATTAGGGTTAGGGTTTTCTAAAGTTATTAAGCACAACTCTACTCTAATTTCTCAGTCAATACACAAATTGACTAATTCTTGAGACTCGTATCACAGATACACAGTACAATATTAACAGTCAATGTCAATATTAAATAAAAAAAATTTATTTGTAAAATTTGGATTATTCGAAATCCCGGGTTATAACATTCACGGTGGTAAAAATACAGTAATACGTGTAGTTGCATAGTAGCACACAATATTGATTATTGATGCTTACGTAAGAAGCCACTCAGTTTACTCAATTATTGCTACAGTAATTGTTGCATAATATCTCACGTTATTTGATTCAGTTATTGTCACAGTATCATCTGCATAATATTTTATATTATTAAATCAATAGTTGATACAACAAAGTTATTCATATTATTATTTACAATATTGACGATGTCTAGAAAGTTCTGTTGAGGAGAGGTTTGGTCACCTAATTGAGCGCCAATAGGAAGAAATTCTTATCGGAAAGCCCCCTCTTTCCTGGGAATGATCTGGTTGTTAAATATTGTGAGTTATAATATTAATGATCAATAATTATTGAAGCATTAAGAATGTGTTTATTGAAGATAAGTGAATTACAAAAGTTAGAGGGTAATAATGCAAACTTGGAAAACTTTAGGGATACTAATGTAAGACCCCAAATTTTATGAATAAAGATGAATTTTTCTATAAATATCAATTTTGAATATTAAGATGTGAATTTGAAATAATGTTATAGTTGTGGGTAATATTTATAAATTTTGCAAAGTAAGCAAGTTGTTATATAATATTCGATTGGTCGGGAATATTCGCTTTTAACAGGGGAATATTCAATGCGGCTGACTAAGACAACGTAATTATTGTCGGAATGAGAAAACGACAAAAATATGTTTTTATGAAAATAACGGCGAAAGTTTTACCGTTAACTGTTAAAATATCCGGTGTTAAAAGTACAGTAATATGCGTGATTGCATAGTAGCACACGGTATTGATTATTGATACTTACGTGAGAAGTCACTCATTTATACTCAATTATTGCTACAGTAATTGCTGCATCATATCTCTTATATTATTGATTCAATTATTATCACAGTATCATCTGCATAATATTTTATATTATTAAATTAATAATTGAGACGATAAAGTTATTAATATTATTATTTACAATATTGACGATGTCTAGAAGTTCTGTCAAGGAGATGTTAGATAATATAATTGCGCGCCAATAGGGAGAAATCCTTATTGGAAAGCCCACTCTTTCCTGGGAACGACTTGGTTCTTAAATATTGCGAATTATAATAATGATGAATAAATGTTGTTAAAAATATTGAGGGAATAATAAATAATTGAACCAGACGTCCCAAGTGGGTCCTAATAGCTTTTTTCTCATCCTTCAGCCTATCCGCCTTCTGGTCTGATGCCCGCAGCTTGTCTGCCAGATCCCCGTTCCTAATTACCAGGTGATGTACCAATGCCTCAAGCATTAGTGAAGCCTATTTCTCCCCCTGATACAGCTCCTCCAACTCATGGACTCTGTCGTCCAACTCTGCAATCCTATCCATCAACTCGTCCAACAAAGTATCCTTAGGTGCTTCTTCGGAGTCCTCCTCGGGCTTCTCTCCTCTTCGTGGATACTCCTCTGGTGCAAATTAAATTTCTTTTGCCTATAGGCTTAAGTACAACATTTGTCACCAACTCGCTCACTCACAACGTGGATATCTCTAACCTCCTTCTCTCCGACATCCTTCAAACAAGATAAAATAACTTTGCTTAGTAGTTTAAAATAGATGTTTTTGTTTTTAGAAAAATAGATTTGACACAACCCCTAGAACTCTACGTGAGTTCATCTCCTTATTTTCTCCACTAACTTCCCTAAGGTTATAGTCTAAGGTTTCCCACCTAAGGTTTATAACCTATGGCTTTGATACCAACCTGTGATGCCCCCAAATCTGTGTAACATCGATTACAGGATATGGTGCTCACGGTACAACATACATCATCATCTATCTAAGTAAACTCCAATAATAATAATAATAATATTAACTATTACATACTTATTCAAAATAAAGTCCCAAGTCTTTACAACCTTTAATAAATTGAAACTTAAACTTAGCGTTTAGCGCTACATTACATCATAAGCGGAAATAAATAAACTTATTACATAATTAAGTCTCAACATTTCATCTTAGACTTTCCCTTGTCCTTGCCCGAATTCGTGAGTCACAAGATCCCACCAGCTACTGACCAATTAAATAAACACATTATAATATTATTTTAATCCTTTAAATGCCCATTTTGACCATTTTGCCCTCCGTAGCCAAACGTGTTGATACTTATATCGATTCCTACAAAAGTCAACGTTCCTGATGTCATGGGACTATCCGTTTCGTCAAAACCAGCACCAAAATTCGTGGTTGACTTTTCCCCCCAAAAGTCAACTGGTTGACTTTGACCAAAAAGTCAACCGTAACACATTTTGTGATTACAATTTAACTTGACTAATTTTGACGTTCCGGACTCGAATGCACAGTTCGCGTCTCTAAATTCCGCTCCGGACTCCAGCTTATGATTTAATACCCACCCACGTAATAAAAAGAATTAATTCCCCACTTAATAAATTTAAATAGTTAAAATAAAACTAAACCAACCATTTAAATACATCTCATCACATATCTTAACATAACACATATACATCTAATAAATGAAATCACACAAGAGTTTAACATAAGTTCGTTTATTGATAATTATTAAATTACATAGAAAATCTTGGATATTACATTCACCCTCCCTTAAAAGGATTCCGTTCCCAGAATCATTACCCATCAAACAAAAATACTAGTGTAGTTTTGCATCATTTTCTCCTCGATTTCCCACGTAGCCACTTCGGCGTTGTGGTTCCCGCACACTACCTTAACACAAGGTATTATCTTATTTCTTAACACTTGTTCTTTTCTGTCAATTATCTGTACTGGAACCTCTTCATAGGTTAAGTCCTTCTCAAATTGAATAGGTTCATATTCTATGACATGCTTGTAGTCTTGCTTATAGGGTCATAGGACCGAAACATGGAACACATTGTGTATATGTTTTAACTCCAGAGGTAAAACTATTTCATAAGCTACCTCACTGACTCGCGTCAACACTTCAAAGGGTCCTATGAATCTGGGACTAAGATTTCCCTTCTTCCCAAACCTCATCTTCCCTTTCCAAGGTGACACTTTCAAAAACATATAAGTGCCGACGTCAAAGTCTCATTGTTGCCGATGTTGATCAGTATATTTCTTCTATCGATCCTGAGCCGTCACTAGCCTCGCTCGTATTGTTTTGATCACATCTGTAGTTTGCTGCACCAATTTTGGCCCTAGCAATTGCCGTTCTCGCACTTCATCCCAGCACAATGGTATTCTACATTTCCTTCCATATAAAGCTTCATAAGGTGGCATACCGATGCTCGCATGATAACTATTGTTGTACGCAAATTCCACTAACGATATATGGTTGTCGGCGTCGGAATTTTTGAGTGTCCCTTTTCGTTACTTGTCTTTTGGTGTTCTCATGTTAATGTGAGATTTGTTTGAAAAAACAAGTGAAAAAGGTCCGACGTGTATAATGTCGACGATTAACTTTAAGAGTCGCTAGTTGGTGTATTTAATTGGTTGCACTAGCGCAACCGAAAAAGGTTTGCACATTGACCCAATGTTTTGACACTGCTAAACGGGTCTGTGAAACCGAGATTCATTTTGGGTCCGGGGGCTTGATTATGCGGAGGGAAGGTGTTAGGCACCCCCCGACATCCGTGTTACCACGGTGACCACCACTTCTCAAAGAAATTGTTATATGAATGTGTGTGTTTGTGTGTGTGTGGATCAATGTGCAATTATTTGAAAGTAGTGCGAGGCCTCGTTCGCACCTATATACAAGGGTTTGAATTTTGTTAGAAAAAATTCAGTTTTAACCACAATATAGCAATGACATTTTGTAAAAGAGGTTTTTTCAAACCCTGTGCTCAATAGGAATTGAGACCTTTTCATACTTCCATTTTATTATTAAATGTCCGGCTTGTTTACTTTTATTTTCGAGATGCAAAGCATTCTCGAGAAAAATAATATACAGCAACGCCGAACTCCTCATGGGCATGACAGCCATCCAAGGAAATTCAAGCACTGTAAAATAATATACAGGCTGCTTACAGCTGAAAAAGTCCATCATGGGAACCGAATCTAGATGTAGTAGACTGAACCTGTGATCACATGATTCCTAGGCTCACATGATACTGCAATTTGTATGGAAAGCAGTAAGCAATTATATATATATAAAAGTTGTAATATATATATATATATATATATATATATATATATATATATATATATATATATATATATATATATAAACATGATCAACCACCACGAAGTAAACTCCAAAGGCGTGATGAAATGTAAATAAAGTTGTAAAAGCGATCAAGCGCCACTTTAAGTAAACTCCAGCGGGACTGAAATGTAAATAAAGTCATAAATGACCACAAGTAAACTCCAGCACTGACAGAAATGTAAATATATATATATATATATATATATATATATACAAATATATATATAAAAGCAGTAAACGCACTGGATATAAATCCAGGCTCATCGGATATGTCCGACAACAATTATATATATGTATATATATAAAAGCGAATAAACTCATCGGATGTAAATCCAGGCTCATCAGATATGTCTGACAACAATTATATATATATATATATATATATATAAATATAGATATATATATAAAAGCAATTAAACGCACCGGATGTAAAATCCAGGCTCATCGACAGTAGTCGACCACGCTTTGTATATATAAGTATATATATATAGCAAAAATAAACGCTCGCATCAAGTCTAGGCTCAATCGAGGCATAACTTTCGATAATGTTAGTCCATATATATGAAATATATACATATATTAGTATATATATACTCTGATTGAAATGAAAACCACTTAATAGAAGTCCGGGCAAACACACTCACACGACTATCAACGTGTACAACAGTGTGTGATAATAGGAGAAAGAGGCTTTATAGAATGCAAGAAGGCTTACAGTGGGCTGCCAAAGTAGACTTCTTTGACTTTAAATGGATAAACACTCAGCTCCCGCCGGATAAAAAGTAGCTATATGTGATCTAACTAGTGTTTAAAGAAGAGGAAACACTCAAAAGATGTGTATGCAGAGTAAAATGGACATGGCTTCCTCGCCTTTTTCCTTCTCTCTCTCTTCTCAAATGGCTGACCCAAGCCTTGTATATTTAGACAGATGGCCGCAGGTACACCTGCGGTAGTCGTAGTTGTACCTGCGGCTGGTCATGGTGGATCCGAGCCTCGCGGGTCCCGTCGTCTCGTAGTACGTGCACTCGAACTTGTAGAACATCGACCCGAGCATCCAAACGAAGGATATCTGTACTTCTTCGGATTACTTGTGTCGAGAGTTACGTAATAACATGGATTAGAGGTTGTACGAAGTCAGGAAGAGGGGTCTATGCCCATGGTCTTCAAGCTTCAAATTCTATCCAAAGTATTATCATACGCAATAGTCACTCGAGATTGTCATTCCTCGGTTCTTGTGGGACATCGTTGGATGTATATATGTATGAAGTGTTGAGACGACGTGCCATTTGTTGAAGGAACAAGATGATGTTTGACTCCTTGCCGGGGTTATCGCCGGTTTGAGTTGAAAGTAGACGTTGCTCAGGGTTATAGCTGAGATTGGACTACTTGTTGGTATACCACGATATCATCTTGTTGATGTGATAAGATGACGTTGTGACTCCACACCGGGGTTATCGCCGGTTTAAGCGGAAAACAAACATTTCTCAGGGTTACATCTGTGATTGGACTGCTTGTTTGTGTGCCTCACTGTCATCTGTGGATTGAAGCTGATTGCATGTGGTTGAAACAAGCATTTTCGGAGTTATCACCGGAACTGCTATGGCATCCCTTGGGGCTATCACCAAGAATGGGGTTGCTACTCCCAGTGTTGTCTCTGGGACCGTTTGAGCGTTATGGTGTTTATTGCTGAGACAGTAACTGTCTTCTCTCCTGTTGTTCTTTTCTTTTGATCTACATATCTCGGGGTTATCTCCGAGATTGGAAATGACATTCCCGGTGTATACTCCGGGTTTGATATGTCACTCCCGGTTTGTGTTACGGGTTGGAACTGATGTTCTCGGTTTGTGTTCCGGGTTGGAGCTGAACTTCCAATAGTATCCGAAATGGTTGTAAGCTATCTTCTAGGGTTATCTCCAAAAGACTGATCTACCCTCCTACAATGTTAGTAATAGGAGTGCAGAAAATTTCGAGTGTCTACAGATGCCCCTCCTTATCATATTCATGCAATGCAAGGCATGGATAGGATAAAGAATACTAGACACTTGAAATACAAGCAAGGTAAACATGATGCTATATGCAACAACATGATGCAAATGCATATAGAATGCATGAAATGATTGTCAGGTACTCCTGTTAGGATGACAATTAGTGATGGCTTGGACATACGATCCAAGTCTTCAAGGATGCTGACGTTAGGACTACCACCAAAGTCTTGAATCTTAGACACTGGCTTATATTCCATAGAAGTACCTCTTGTGTGTAAGAGATCTATGGGGATAAAGCTTTGTCTGTTTGAGGATGTGTATAACATGTTCCACCAGTCTGTCGGAGTTACTGCCAATAATTGGTTGTTATCAGGGTTGCCTGATCTTCGCTGATGTGTGTATCACCGGATAGATCCCTGCTGGGTGCATTGTCAAGGCTGCTTGACCTTCATTGATGTATGTGTCAATGGTAGCATTGCTTTGTAACCCCCACTAGGGATACGTAGATGAGTTTCTTCGATGGGTTTACTTGCCATCGGCTGACCTGATGTCAAGGTTGCTTGACCCTCATTGATGTGTGTATCAATGGTTACATTGCGTTGTAACCCCCGTCGAGGATACGTAGATATTTGAAGGATGTACGTTGTGACCCCCGACGGGGATACGTGGATGCTTGATAACTTTTGCGTTGTAACCCCCGCCGGGGATTGTTTAGGGTTGTGACCCTGCAAATGATGACATCGGACCTTTGTGGGGTATTGCCGAGCATGGTTTGTGAAAGCTGAGCTCATTGGTATAGTATACCCTGCATTCAGGCGAATACCATTGAGATGACGGGAGTTTAACTCTGACCGACGAGAAACCAGAGATTTCGTTTATTCCGCCAATCGCGTAGCATTTTGTTCCCGATTTGGCCTTTTCACATGAGACCTCCTTTGCAACTCTAACTGGATTGGCCGGGAGGTGTGGGACCCATGTAGGGGCGCAGGTGTCCCGCAGAGTCGTGAAGTTAACTATGACACCGTGCCTATGTATAGGTGGTGATTGCTTTCATAAGTCATTTTCAAGTTGCTAGCAATGAAGGAAATCCGAGAGCTCTTCTTCGGATCTCATCGAGTTCGGAAACTTTCAGATATTCTACGTCACCGTACATAAGCGTTCTTCAACATCACGGTAACACATGCATGTATTTTTTCCAATTTCTGTCTATTGGAAAATGACTTATCGCATGAATGCATTTAGACACATAGTAGTGAATATGCATGCTGATATGACTTGATAAAAATATTCAACATAGCAAATGTTAGTATTAAACCATGCTGAACATAATGATGTAAAAAAAATTAACTTTTGAAACAGTCAAATTGGCACCTTCTACTGTCATTTCTTATCCTATCTGAGGACAAATGAGTAAAGGTAGAATAGTAAAATAATCCTGGTAATTAGAATACACTTACGAATTTTTACTATGATGTGATGAATGTATACATGATGTATATGACTGTGTACAGGTGTGCTACTGAATGACCACCTAGTCATGCCTATGTGCATGTGGATAGTCCCATTTACAAAGGGGCTATGGCAAAATTTTCCCAAAATGTAGGCATTGGGTAGTTATGCATTTTTAACTCTACAGTAGATGTATGTTAAACAATGCATATATGCATATAATCATAGAATGCATTTTGGAAAAAGACTCCGGTGTAGAAATTACCACACCTTTCGAGGGTGATTTGGAGACTTCTTTGTATAGATATTATGGATCTAGACCAGTAGAGTAGTTCCATGCAGGACCACTTACGGTTTACTTGGAGGGCTTTTGAAGAGCCTCAGCCAGCTTGCGTGAGAACTGACCTCGTCGTTTGGCGGGCGGTGATCCGTCTGATTCGGTTGAAGTGCCGAATATCGAGGGGCGAGGAGGAGGATGTACCGATTCGAGGTTCCGCTCCACGGTATGACGTGTTCCCCATAGGGAATTGCCGGTATTCAAGTTGTGAACCCGGATCTTACGGGTGACTTGAGTAAGCATCCTTGATAGATACACACGCATAAGCGGGCATGGAGTTAGATCTTTAATCTTCCTTATTTCCTATCGACGAGGAGTCGAGGAGTCGATGTTGATCTTTATTTGATGTAGGTTCCCGGCTTCACACGACCTCGAGGAACCGGTTTAACATCCATTCTATGTATCGGGCCTTGCATGATGACTATAAGCGATCATCCATGGTGAGGGATTCGGAGGTTCTTCTCCATTCTACCTGCCACTATCCACAGGGTTACCTCGGGGCATTGTCTGGCGCGGTGGTTTCACTAGACTCGATCACTCCATTTGTTGGATCGCGAGGTGATGATGACGCCGGATGGATTGGCGGTTTATCACGGTATGGAGTTTGGAGGGTCTGCCGTGCCTTGCACGGGATATCACCCTCTTGCCGTTAGATCCTTGTTGGGAGTTCGGCGGGCGCTTTCAATGGCGTGGATTAAATCTCAGACAGTCCTTTGAGCGTAGATGCTATATGGGCCGCTGAGTGAGCCCATACCCGATGATGTGAGATTCAACATTTGCATTCTTTGGCGATTGTTCCCGATGATCATTAGGGGTCGCCATAGCAGATAACTCTTCTATGGTGTCCTTCGCTTTGATCAGCGCCACTCGACACGTGGACCGTATAGGAGAGTATGATTGGGGTTCCTACACCTTCGCATACTTCCTCAGGGGAATGCCTACTTCCTCAGGGGAATGCGCATGCTATCGCAGGGCTTAACTGAGGCGTGGTTAGGATTCTACCCATTTCTGCTGGTGAGTATTTCTCTTGTCTTTCCCATGTATAGGTTAAGCGTGTTGACTGACAACAGATGTTTGCCTTTGTGTTGCCAGTTTTGGGCCTATGAGAGGCTCTCTTGTTTGCGTCCTGTGAGCGTGTTAGGTTTAGACACCTATCCACGAGGACGAAGATGGCATCATTCCATACTGGCAGAGGTCCCTGTTGCTGAGGGTTTCACTCATTGTCGCCTACAGCTGGAGTTGTTGACAGCTGATGTCATCACATGGATTCCCTACTCTCGAGAGCATTTGGGAGTTGGTTTTGAGGATGGGTACCCGACTGGATTTGAGTACGTCATTTCCACCCGCAGGATTCCTCTCTTCACAGATGGAGGATGTGAGCTCTATTTAGAAGAGCGTGCTATTAGGACCACCACAAGAGAGATTTGCATGTCGATCTTGCCTCCTGCCAGGCGTTATTGGCTTGTTTCGTAGTCACCCGTCGTTGACATCCCATTGTTGGGGATTGACGATTTTACATTGTCAGAGGGCCCCTGTTCTCAGGAGATTTTCCAGCATTGGTGGATCCCTCGTACCATTGGAGCTCAGACCCGTGCCACACAGTTTATGGGGGATATGGTTCCAGGATCCGTGATGATGATGGATTGGCTTGCCTGTGTTAGAGATCCGACTCATGTGACACATATTGACTGATTGACTCGGCAGCTGGACCGGTTACATCTTTTTATTCAGCATTTGGGTAGAGATCCTGCAGAGGTAGATACTTTTGATCCTTCCAGCTCTGGAGCTGGTCCCTCAGGTGACCCATATAGTTTTGCCGGCGCAAATCCTCCCTTGTATCGGCCTGACATCCCTGTAGATAGAGATCCAATGACTCAGGAGGAGTTACATCAGGTGGACAGGATCGATGATGTAGACATCGACACTATTGACTTTTTCTGATGTATTTCTCATTATCTCTTTTGAATGGCCTCTGTTAGGTGCTGGGTAGCTTCGCCCCATTCTTGCTATATCTTTTGATAGGCCTCTGTTAGTCACAGCTTCCACCCCATTTCCACAATATTTTAGCTCTCTGAGAGATGTATTAGATGATGATATACTTAAGAATGTATGTACAGTTTCCATTCCCTATATCATATTGCCATCTATTGTATTATGCATGTTGTTATGTTATGCATATGTATGTATGTCCAAAGATATTCAGCATTAACCCCTGGATGGTCTTATGACACACTACCGTCTGCATGATGTCTTCTTGACAGTTAGTCAGATTGATCATACCCCACCATTTGTGGTGGTAGCCGGTATCTCGATCATGGCGTGATAGTATATCACCATCAGACATGGTGACCGTAGATGATTTTCTGTAGCATACTATGACCCTACTGATGTTTCAGGTTCCTCCAGGATTTGTAGAGGGCATGCTAGAGCCTTGGAGTCGGACGCATGTGCATGTATTCGATTTGGGACCCGTGAGTTGACTCCTACTTTGGAGGAGTATGCACGATTGACGATGCTGCCACTGGACAGACCTTGCGTGCACATGGTGATGGGAGACATGAGTAGACAGTTCATGACCTTCATAGGATTGAGGCGCAGAGTGGTACAGGATGAGATTACATCCGACCACGTTATATCCCAGCGTTTCCTGTTTAACAGGTTTGGCTCTGAGGAAAGCTATGCATGACCTTCCGGGGATTTCACCACACCGGAGGATCATTGGCGTTCAGCCATAGTAGATGTAATGCTTCTATGCGTATTGTCATACGTCTATATGCCTCGGTACATGGATGAACTAGATATCGGTGTCATCATGGCAGTGAGAGCTCTCAGGGAGGGTCATACCATCATTCCGATGATCATCGCAGAGACCTTGAGGTCAGCTACATACTACTGCACTTATCCGGCAGGAGTGTTCACGGGTAGCTCGGTCATGCTGTATGTGTGGTTTATGTCACACTTGAGACCGATTGGCACATTTAGACATCATGGATTTTGTTTCACCCATGACATAGCCATGACGTACTCCTTTCAACCTACGGAGTGTACAAATGCTGTATCTTGGTCAGCTTTCCTGGCAGGGATTGGAGATCCGTTTGCTTTATTGCCATGTTCAGGGCTTAGCTCACCCTACAGCTTCATTACTCACGCTCCGGGCATGGATTATCTCCCTCTGGCTGGTTTGAGGGGCATGATTACTTACCACCCACTGGCCGTGATGTATTAGTTTGACCAGTTTTAGGATTTTCATCCGTATGAGGGGCAATGAGTCGGTAACCGCGTCACCGCTTTATGGCGGCGGACAAATCCAGGTTGTATGCCTGTTGGGATCAACGAGAGTTGGTTGAGTTTTTTGTCAGTCATCCATGTTGTTCTGCAGAGTATTCCGCATGGATGGAGACAGAGACTGCATCGGTTGCGGCAATATCCACAGTGCAGGGGACTGGTTCTGATGATGAGGAGCCTATAGAGGAGGCTGTTATTCCTATCGTTGAGTTAACTGCTAGGCTGCCAGCATTTGTGATGGAATCTCCCACCCCGAGTGCCACTGTTACTCAGTATCCGGCACAACATTTGGAGCAAAGCTTACATCTGATGACCTATGATAGAGATCAGGCCAGGGCCGCGATGTTGACAGCTCTTGATGAGAGAGATACTGTGACAACCCGGAAATTCGGATTGTCCAGAATTTAGGTTTAAAGAATTAGTTATTAATAAAACTATTTTTATTAATACTATTATGTGCTATGTGTTTGTTAATCGTTCTATAACCTAGGATGATTATAAGTCGGGAGTATTCTGGCTACGAGCTAGTCTGAGCGAGTAAGAATTTTCAAGACGAAAATAGAAGTTTTCCGGGAACAAAATATTTTTGGGGAAAATGACGAAATAGGCACTATTCATCCGTTTCTGCTCGGAGATTTATTTTGAAATTCCGAGAAGTTATAGATTACGTTTAATTTTGAGACGTGATGGAATATTTAATAATATTTCAGTTATGGCAAAAACGAAGTTTTCATGACTCAAAACCTAAGGGTTAGGTAAAGTGAGTTCTGAGAATTTTATGATCACGTATAATCATTAGGGTTATTATGCGTGAGAAATACGAGGATAATACTCGTTATTATATGAGTATAGTAAGAAGATTAGTACGACGTATAATACGAATATCGTATGAACTATATACAAAGAAAATACGAGAATACGAGAATAAGATGCGTAGAATAAGATAAGTCTTAATGAACTTTGAGTTCATGGACTTTGTAGAATCTAATTGGACTTGGATTAGGTCAAGCCCAACGCTTTGTGAAATCAAGCCCAAGATAGGCCCAATAAGAATTAGGGTTAAGGCCCAAACCAAGAAAAGAAACCGCGGATCGAACCGATGAGTAAACGGGTGGGTAATAACCAATGGGTCAACCCATGGGGTGACCCATGGGGCAAGAGGGGCGGCCACTTGGCCACCAAGTAAGGGTGGAGGCCAAGTTTACTTGGTGGCTAAGTGTTGGAGGAGGTGTGAATAGTAACTTTAGGGGCGAAATGACTATTTTTCCCCTAGCTTTGAAAATCTATAAATAGGAAGCTTAATTTCATTTTTTTGGATTTTGAAAAATCCTCTAACACTTGAGAGAGAGAGAGAGAGAGCTCGGATGGTAAGGAGAAGGATGAGGAAAAGATTGCCCGTGTACAAACTTTGTCCGACGGGAGAAGATTAAAGAAGAACGGTAATCCGAAACACTAGTCTTTTATAAATTTTCTTTAAGTTTTTATGTTTAAAAACATAACTTAATGAGAATAAGAAGTAGATGATGTTAGAAATGATTTCATATGGTTAAAATCATGAGAAAAGAAGAAATAAGAACTTAGAAATTTAGTTTATTAATTTCTTATGGAAGTATAAGATTCATAGCGAATTTGAATGATCCGAGTGGATTATATGAATAAGTAGGTTAAATAAGTAAGGAATAAGGTTCTATAACATCAAATTCCAATAAAAAGTGGAATCGTAATCCAAAATATCGATTAAAATGAAGAACAAACGAGAACACGAAGAACACGCGAAGAACACGAAGAACGTTGTTGATGGACAAATTTAAAACCATCGTAGTGTAATTGTTGTTGATGGACAAGTTTAAAACCATCGCGTTTAAGTTAGCTGTGTATTGCTTGGTTAGGAATGGTAGAAACGTTCATGAAGAACGGATTAAAACTTAGCTATAACGAAGTTATGGCAAAAATTTCGTAAAAGACGAACGAGAATTAGAAAGTTAGTAAATGAACCCAAACGTGTAGGGTTTCATAAGAAAGTAAGAAAACATAGAAAATGTGAGTCGTGGACTCAAGAACGAACGAGTTTCGAGTTCGGATGACCCAATTATGGACGAACAAATGAAGAGCGTTAAAAGCGTAAAATGAACAAAGGGTGAAGATCAAGCCAATCAAATGACATGTTAACAGATTCAGAACAAAGTTCTGACTAAGGGGTATTGAAGTACGTAAGATAAGGAAGAGAATAGCTTTGGAACGACCTCGTTCCGAGTTATAACGAAGGAGTTATGAGATCGGGAAGTGAGCGTCTCAAAGAATTTATTTAACACTTAGAAAATTTTTTAGGGTTTTGTCTCGGTAGCATGTCACGGATGAGACTGGTGGAAAGTGTACTTGATGGCGAACTCGACCATAATCTTCTGGAGAGTGACGCCGCAGCGAGAGAGATAACAAAGGACTTGGCCAGCCATATTTCGGCCGGAAGAGAGGAGAGAGAGTAGGTCAGCAAGACATCGCGAGAGAAAGGAAGGGCACGGTGTCGCAATAGTCAGGTAAGGTGGAAATGCCTGTAAATGAGATTTTATTGCTTAAGTATTGGGGGATGTGCAAGAAAGAAATAGGAACATGTAGATCACATAATATAACACTTATGCAAGTGAGTTAAACCTTTAGTAAAGGTTGAACAGAAAAATTAAATGAGATTAAAGAAGGTGAACGTGGGTTACGTAACCGATATCCGGGGACCGTAGTCGCGATGAATGAGCGTGAGGGATTGCTATGGTTGTGATTCCTTAAACATTGAGTGATGAGGGTAATGAATAACATTTCGATGTTATGTCATGATAATGAGAGATAAGTGTGAAGCGTATAGACGCTGTGAACGCAACGTCGTTGCGATGGATGCTTGGTCTTAGCATACAACGATCGGTATGGCTTCGACACTAAGAATGAGTAATGAACATGGGGTTCATGTAAAGGATAAAGAAAGTATTAATAACATCCGGGTATCTTCCAACCCGACAGATGGTGCTATACTGTACAACATTCATACATTCATTCAATTTGAAAAGTCTCAAAGAACGAATATAACTTCTATATATTTAAAGTAATATTTAAATTTCCCAAGTTCTAAACCCACATAAAGGTTCTTTGTCATAATATCGCTTAAATTACGATAATAGACCTATACTATTACAAGACAAATTTTAGTAATCGCCTTAGCTTTTCCTTTATCCTTTTTCGATCCTTGGGACGCCCAAATCTTAGTTGCATTCATATGGTTCAAGCAAGAGTGAGCATAACTATCTCGGCAAGTATAACAATTTAATAACAACATGCTTGACACATACAAATCAGATATCTTCGATAATCGAACAATAGTTATGAAGTACTATTGATAATTCAAAATAGCACTTCATCTTTTCTTTCAAAATATTTTACAATAACAATAATATTTAGTAAAACATTCACTCCTATTGAGACCTCGAGTATTCATTCTTTATTGAAAAGGACAACCCTAAGGAAGTCTCAGTTTCGATATCACTTACGAGTACTTCTAGGTGATCAACCTATTGTACTCTATGTTGATGAACACTACATCCATTAAACGTATGCACGTTTAAGCATTTGGCAACTTCACGTGCCTGTCATTTTACCGACAAAATATTTGTTTAACATTTCAGTCTTCTTTTGAAAACCATATCAAGTAGTTAACAAAAGATAGCAACATTTGATAATACATGAATAGATTATCAATTCATCAAGTCTAGCCTAAGGAATTGGCTTCAACTTCAACATACCTCAATTCATGCGAAAGAATACATGAACCTCAAAAACTTGTTCAGATTGAACTGAGACAAGAGTTAGAATACTTGCCTTTAGCGTCTGCTACGGTATTTTAACTTTATGTTCAAGTCGTTCAAGTCTCTACAATACATGATCACATAATGCCTTACATTAGGTCACATATAATCAAGTATGTATATGACTATATCATACCCTTCATTTCAATCTAATTGTGTATTAGATTCGGGCCATTATTCGTTCCGGTTTATCATTATGCTTGCGTTATACTTCGACTAGGTTATCTCAACCTTTATATTACATTCCTTAAGGTTTAACAAAGTTTAAAAAATGTTACATTACCTTCCTTAAGTTATATTTACTTCCATTTCTTTTCTTTGTACTTAGAAAATTTCATTACTATCTTCGCTCTCGAGACTAGCGGCTGGGCTTTCGACTTTTATACCTACATCTCATGTTTGTGGCTGAGCTCTTAATCTCATTGTCCCGACTTGGCATTTGCGCAGGTCCTTACTTAATGGGCGCCATCGCATACCACACTCAAAGGATTTTGTCATCGTGTTCATGGTAATACGGCTTACTTTATTGAACTAAGGTTCATACACTGTGAACTCTTCAGAGTTCGATTCTCGTTCCGTCCATGGCAGCATGGTGTTGCCTCTATTATAGTTCTTATAAAAGAGCTCTAACTCATGCAAGTATATATGGGTCAACAATTAATACAGAGTAAGTAAAGTATCGATCCCACAGAGAAAGTGTTAACTTTAGACTACTATGCATTAATTAACTCACTATATTTATATGCCAAGACTATGGACTTAATTGTTGATTTAAACTAATTATGATTACCAACTAAAAATAAGAGTATAAATGGACTAAATATAATGTGGAAATAATGGGATCCTAACTTCATTCAATATTTCATTTAATCGCCATATGTCATGCAAGAAGTGTTCACATATCACAGGATAATAGCCAAGGGCATAAAAGCGAGTTATAACCATTTTCCAATGCACTATAACCAACTCACATATCATCTACAGATGTTAGAATCTGTGTAATCACCAATACCATCACAATTACCATATTCCTATGCACAATTGCAATCCTATTGATTTTAAGCACAACCCTTATTCTAGCTCATACGGCAAAACAATATATTCCTATCTGTTTCACAAAATATGTAATCCCCATATTCGCATACTATCATGATTTCATCCATATTCATATGTTCATTTCCAATTCCATACAAATACTAACATGAAGATTATCAATCATTCATACATACAAACCAACCATGATAGATAATCCCTATGATATGCAAAGAAAATCTAACATTTAGATGTGCAACCAAATTACATATTAAAATCCGTTAGGATCTTATAATGGAGTTTAGTTCATGGCGGAACCAAAAACCATTATGGGATCAAGGCTAAACATGAGCAATAAACAAATGAATGGAAGAAAGTTAGAATGATCTAACCCAATCGTTGAATAGAAACCAATGATTAACTATTGAATCCATAAAGAATTCCCATAAACAATAATTAATATCCACGATGACAGAGATCTCCAAGAAGAAGTAGAGAAAAATAGACGTTATGGCTTTTTCCTACGTTGGAATCTCTCCCAAGGTGTAAACCCTAGTTTCTACTATGAAAGTTACGTAATAAAAGTCTGGTCTCCTTCTCTGACACACGTTAAAATTGTTTTATACCACATTACACATCATTAAGTTGAGAAATAAAAATAAAACAAATTACAGCATCAGCATCGCCCGCGTGTGTCCCTAGTGTTTCTGGCTCGCATCCTTGAGACTTGTAGTAAGTTCAAACCAAACCAGACGTCCTCTCGCGAGGTCGCGCCTTTGCCTTTCATGGTATGAGTTGAGTCTCTCATGGTCATGCGTCCTTGCCTCACGGGCGCTTGACTTGCAGAAGGTTCCCATGTAAAGCCACAGATTGCTAGAGCACACGAAGTTCTGCCTTTGTCTTTGCTACAGCAATGCCACATGGTCTTTGTATCTCACAATTAAGTCCGGTTTCACGCTTCTTGCTGCTTCATCGCTACTTTCTTTAATCCTCATGCTAGCTTGATTTCCATGCCTCATTGTACCTCCATGCCATGCACATCCTCGCCTTTCAACTGGCCTTCATGCATCCGCTCACCGATACCTCGAATTCCACCAAAATGAAGCTGATTCCTGCACTTGTTCACCAAAAGGAGTTTTAAGTATATGCAATGCAAAATAACGTGAAATACAACTAAAACAAAATGAAATGTACTCGAGGTAGGCACAATTCGTATGGATTAATATACAATAAGTGAGTAAAAATATCACTTATCAAATACCCCCTAACTTGAACTGTTGCTTGCCCTCAAGCAATGCATATAAATGAACGCTAAAAATGTAACTACTAAACTATGCAACTACTTTATGATGCAACCTAGTCTCACATAATCTTAGCCATAACAGAATTTCAGCCCAAATTACCTCAGTGAACTATCCAGATTCCAGAACATAGTGTCAAACCAAACCATAGACATAACATCATACACTCAGATAATTCATGACTACTATAGAGATGCTGTGTGTGTGTGTGTTGTTCACAGAAACTTGATCCAAGCAAAGATTATATATCCTACACTGCTCCAAAAAGAAAATTATAGTCTAAATCAAGATTCATGTATATTCATGCAATATAGACTGTTTAAACATATCACCGCAAACTAAGGCTCAACAATGGGTTTATTGCTTTATTACTACTCACGAGGGTGATTTCGCACTTTCCCGCGGTGTTTATTGCTATTTGCTCTTTTCCTTTTCTTTTTTTTTTTCACATGACCGTGCAATGTCTCAATCCATTAGGCACACTGCTACCCTTTAGCGAGCTTTTAACCAACGACTCCCAGACCATGAAAGACCTTAGGGCACTAGGTGTAGAGACAATCCCCTCGGGCGTACTTACTCAAGTAGCCAGGACCCCGAGTTAAGGCTAGTCACGTTATTGCTATTCTTTTTTTTTCTTTTTTTTTTATACACAGCATGCCCATGTTTCCCCAAAATTTGCACTTCAATGACTAACAGTCTACAACATTTTTCTCATGTTTCTCTTTTTAAAACTACATGTTCTATTGATCAATGCAAGACACACATCTTAGACTTACAAGTGAATGTGAACCCAATTGTGCAAACCGAAAGCATATAAACAGCAACATGAATCGCATTGTGTAAAACATTATATCCAAGTTGTGTTATGAAACATATTCTGAAGTCGTTCACAATTCACTATCATCATTGGTTTAGGCAAAAATGTCTATTTATACGCAAGAATTTATGTGAGACATTAAACAAAACATACTATCAATGAATAAAAAAAAAAAATTTATGCTAAAATTTAACTAACACATATTTATGCAAAATTAAACTAAACATGCTAAAATAAAATGCAACTAAACTACTATGCAAGTACACCAATACCCCCAAACTTAAAATGTTCAATGCCCGCATTGAATGAAGGTAAAGGGTACGAGAAAAACTCCCCTAATTATCGGCATGACCACCCTCCTCGGGTGGTGAATCTGGTGGTGGATACGGCACGACGGTTCCGAACTGGGGCCATTCAAGCATGGTTCCTTTCTACGCGAATGCTTCGGCCAAAGCCCTGGTGATTCCCGGAGCAAAAGTCCCAAGATTCTTATATAATGCGTCGACTTTGCGCGCCGACCTTCAGAGGTGTCGATCGCCAAAAGAGCAGCCACTTACGGTGGATGGACCTACTTCATCGAGGCCGTAAATGCTGGTCAAGGCCAGAGGTGAATCGACTAATGAAACCACGTCCGCGCGGGTGTGGTTCACCACCCGTCCAATCCTGGAGCTTAGCTATTGTGGCTTATGTAATGTCATGACTCGGCTTCTTCCATGTCCTGTCTGTCCATGGAACTCCCTGCTGCATACAAAGTAATGCTGCTGCCGCTGCATGCGGAATGCACCCAGTCATGTTGCCTCGCCAATAACGCTACATATTTTGATGAATGAGGTGGCCGACGTCTGTGTACTTCCCTTCAATAATACCCCATAGAATGATGGCTTGCTCCTTCGTGACGACATGCTTGTGAGTGGACAGAATTAGTTTGGCACAGATAAACAGATGCCATGCTTGGGCGTAGCGATTCAAAGTGGAAGCTGGAAACGAGAGAGGCTCGATTGTGCCGACCTTACAGGTCCACTTAGTGCCCGAGATGCACAATTCCGAAATTAGAACATCCAAGTCAGTCGTTAAATGGTCACCTTGGACCCAATTGGCCGACCTAGTAGGTGGGGTATCAGTTATTCCATACACTGCTCTAATAGCTGAGGGGCGGAAATCCACTTGCACCTATCGAACGAGCGTTATGCCGTGTTTCTCCATCTCTTTTGCGTTTGCGTAGAATTTCCGAACGACTTCCATTGGAATAGGTACAGGGGTGGCGTCCAGGCTAACCCAATTCCTTTCTTAGAGCATGCTCCATAGCTGTCCATCCGTCTTGGTGGGTCTAAAGCCTCGTTCCGGCATAAACAATTTACTCAGAAGGTGATAATAGATGTGATGAGCCTCCCGGCTTAAGAAGTTTCTTCGTTCCGTGACGTCGTCATCGGGATCACTGGATGAGGAATCAGAGGTTGAAGAGATTGAGGTTGCACGGCTTCGTGTTGGACCTATGACCAACTGCTATGGAGAGAATGCGAGTGTTTTACAGCAGATGATACTATCCCCAAACTTACTTTCACCCAATCCCACAAGATAAACCCTAGGTTGACTCCAATGAGGATGGTGGTGATATACGTATGTATTGGTAGGGATTGGCCTTTTATTAGGGGAGAGTAGACTCATAATAAAACACATAAATAATAATGTCTTTGCTGGGCGTAGCGCACGGCCGCGCGACATGGTATGGTTGATCTATCACGGGCGCGCAAGGATGTGAAAACTATCTCGCAAGTTCTTGTGGCGTGAGGTAACACTGTTGGGGCATCTTGTGTCATGAGTTGGTTTCCTAGGTTGTAGTCTTTGAACTTCCAAGTGGAGGTTGTGATGCGTGTAACCCAAATCACCTACAACAAGATGAGTGCAACACAGAGTAGGTATCAAGCAACCTAGAATGACTCTAACTTCTATTTTACTTAAGAATTGAAAAGAGTTTCAAGATGAAATTGATGGGTTGCCTCCCATCCAGCGCTAAGTTATAGTCACTTTAGCTTGGCTGTCCCGGGGGCTCATGTCGACGAGAGAATCATAGTGACATTGTGTCTTTCCACTTCGTCACCAAAGTAATGCTTCAACCGTTGTCCGTTTACTTTGAGAGGGTTGTTTGGGAATTGGTTGTATATTTCAATTGCACCGTGCGGAAAGATAGTTTTCACTGTGAAAGGCCCCGACCAACGAAATTTCAATTTTCCAGGGAAGAGTTTATGTTTGGAATTATAGAGCAACACCCTTTACCCCGGCTCGAACGTTCTATCCATTATCCTACGATCATGCCACCTTTTCACTTTTTCCTTGTATAATTTCACATTCTCATAAGCCTATAATCTAAACTCATCTAGCTCATTTAGCTGAAGTAGCCTTTTCTCCCCTGCAGATGTTAAGTCAAGGTTGAGCTTCCGTATTTCCCAATAAGCCTTATGCTCTAGCTCCATAGGGAGGTGACAGGCTTTGCCATACACAATTTGAAAAGGTGACATCCCCAACGGGGTTTTGTATGCGGTGCGATAGGCCCATACAACATCATCTAATTTTAACGACCAATCCTTGCGTGTTGGATTCACAAATTTTTCCAGGATTCTTTTGACTTCTCGGTTTGATACTTCAGCTTGGCCATTTGTTTGTGGGTGATATGTTGTGGCAATGCGATGTTTCACCCCGTACTTAGCTAGTAAGGTGGTGAATTGCCTGTTGCAGAAATGACTGCCTTCGTCACTAATGATAGCCCTTGGAGTTCCAAACCTCGTAAAAATGCTCTTGTGCAGAAACTTGAGGACTACCTTGGCATCGTTGGTCGGTAAAGCTGCAACCTCCACCCATTTTGAAACATAATCCACTGTGAGCAATATATAGAGATTGCCGCAGGAAGAAACGAAAGGTCCCATGAAATCAATGCCCCATACATCAAAAATTTCTACTTCTAGGATGGTATTCAATGGCATCTCGTTTCTTTTAGAGATATTACCCACTAGCTGACATCTGTCACATCGCTGGACAAAACGGTAAGCGTCCTTGAAGATAGTTGGCGAGAAACCTCGCTGAAGGACTCTCGTCACGTCTGCCTCCGCCATAGTGACCTCCATACACTGATGAGTGACACTTGTGCAGAATCCCTTCGGTCTCGCTATACGGAATACACCTTCTTATCACTTGATTCGAACACTGTTTGAATAGGTAAGGCTCATCCCATATATACCATTTGACGTCATGCAAAATTTCTTTTTACGATATCCCGCCAAGTCGAGATATCTGAAATCTTACTTACTAGATAATTTATAAGTCTCATAAACCATGACACTTCCCTTTCACCACAAACAACCGCTCATCCGGAAAGGACTCATTGATCATAACATTATCCTGTACTTCTCTTTTCGGATTCTCGAGTCGAGATAAGTGGTCCGCCACTTGGTTTTCAGTTCCTTTTCTGTCCTTGATTTCCAAGTCAAATTCCTGCAGTAGTAAGATCCATCTAATCAGCCGCAGTTTAGCGTCCTTCTTGGCCATTAAATGTCGAATCGTTGTGTGATCTGTATACACTATCACTCTTGTTCCAATCAGATATGCTCAAAATTTATCAAAAGCGTATACAGCCAATAACTCTTTTTTTGTGGTGGTATAGTTCAATTGCGCATCTGTTAGGGTCTTGCTGGCATAATAAATCACATGAAATATCTTTTCTTTCTGCTGGCCCAACACAGCCCCTACGACGTAATCACTGGCGTCACACATCAATTCAAATGGTAAAGTCCAATTGGGTGCAGTAATTATTGGTGCTGAAATCAGTTTTCTCTTTAAGTGTTCAAATGCGGATACACAAGTGTCATCGAAATTGAATTTTGCATCTTTCTCCAATAGGCTGAATAATGGTTTAGTGATTTTGGAGAAATTTTTAATGAACCTGCAGTAGAACCTTGCATGTCCCAGAAAACTGCGAACTCCTTTTATTGATGTGGGTGGTGGCAGGTGCTCAATAGTCTCCAGTTTTGCTTTATCCACCTCAAGTCCCGTCTTTAAAACTTTGTGTCCCAAAATGATTCCTTCTTATACCATGAAGTGGCATTTTTCCCAGTTTAGCACTAAATTTGTTTCAACGCATCTCTTTAACACCATAACTAGATTCTCGAGACATAAGTCAAATGAATCCCCGAAGACTTAGAAGTCATCCATAAATACTTCAACATTCTGTTCCACCTTATCGGAGAATATAGCCATCATATATCTTTGAAACGTGGCTGGAGCATTACACAACCCAAAAGACATTCTTCTGAAAGCAAAAGTTCCATATGGACATGTGAAAGTAGTCTTTTCCTGATCTTTTGGAGCTATCATAATTTGATTGTAACCCGGATAACCATCCTTGAGGCAATAGTATTCATTCCCTGCTAGTCTGTCCAACATCTGATCGATAAATGGGAGCGGGAAATGATCTTTCCTTGTAACCTTGTTTAGCTTGCGGTAATCCATGCAAACTCTCCACCCCATCACTGTTCGTGTTGGGATTAGCTCATTATTCTCATTAGTCACAACGGTCATGCCACCCTTCTTCGGAACACACTGTACGGGACTCACCCATGCGCTGTCTGAGATTGGTTAGATTATTCCTGCATCTAGCCATTTTAGTACCTCTTTCTTAACCACCTCCTTCATTATTGGATTAAGCCTCCTTTGTTGCTCAACTGTCGGCTTGCTACCATCTTCCATTAGGATCTTGTGCATGCAATATGAAGGGCTGATTCCTTTGATATCTGCTATGGTCCATCCAATAGCTGATTTGAACTCTGTAAGCACTCGGAGCAGTTTTTCTTCCTGACAAGATGTTAGTGTAGAAGCAATAATCACAGGTAATTTGGAATCTGAACTTAAAAATGCATACCTGAGATGTTTCGATAGTGGCTTCAACTCCAATTCGAGAGGTGTCTTAAGAGATGGTTTTAGCTTTATTAAGGTATCTCCAGCTATCGTCAATGGCTCTGCAGGGGGTCTAAATCTCTTGAATTGGGGGTTGGTATCCAGATAGTGATCAAATTCGTTAAATTCTTCATCCTCTACATCTGAATTCTCATCAGTGATATTCCTTAAAGGTTCATAGTCTACTAAACTCTGTATGTCATCATCTAGAATCCGATTCACCCAATCAACGAAGAAACAATCCTACTCATCCGTTGGGAATTTCATATCTTTGAATGCATTAAAAATGACCTCTTGATCCTGAACTCGCATCATGAGTTCCCCTTTTTGTACATCTATCAAAGCTCTGCCCGTGGCCAAGAATGGTCTTCCCAGTATGATCGGAATATTCTTGTCCTCTTCAAAATCTAGGATGATAAAATCAGCTGGAAAGATGAACTTATCCACTTTAACCAATATATTTTAAACAATTCCCCGCGGATATGTGACAGACCGGTCGGCTAACTATAATGATATGTTCGTTAGCCTTGGAGCCGGTAATTGTAACTGGTTGAATACAGACAGTGGCATCAAATTTATACTTGCTCCCAAATCATATAAACATTTGTTAAACTCCATCTTCCCAATAGTGCACGGAATTGTGAAGCTACCCGGATCTTTCAGCTTTGGAGGTAACTTACGTTGAAGCACTGCACTGCATTCTTCTGTCAAAGCTACCATTTCAAACTCATCTAATCTCCTCTTCTTTGACAGTATACCCTTCATGAACTTTGCGTAGCTTGGCATTTGTTCCAATGCTTCGGCAAAAGGTATATTGATTTGCAGCTTTTTGAAAAACTCTAAAAACTTGCTGAACTGTTTGTCATCTTTCTGCTTTACTAACCTTTGCGAATATGGTATTCGAGGGTGCAGTGGTTGTAGTGGACTCTTGACCTTCTCTTCTGAACCTGCTTTATTCGTTTCATTTTGCTAAACCTCATAATTTTCCAGATTTTTATCCTCCTCAGTTTCTTTCTCTGCATCGAGCGGCCGCATGGCCTCCTTAGTGGTATCATGCGCGGGCGCGCGACTTGCAGGTACTGTCAAGTCTTTCCCAGATCGCAATGTTATTGCTTGACACTGCTCCTTCCCGTCTCTTCTAGGATTTGCCTCTGTGTTACTTGGAAGAACACCTTGGGGCCTATTAGTAAGCATGGTCGCCATTTGCCCCATTTGCGTCTCAAAATTCTTGATAGCCACTGCTTGGCTTTTGATCATGACCTCGGTGTTTGCCATGTATTTCAACATCACCTCCTCCACTTCGGATTTCTTCTCTGGATGTGATGCAGCTGGAGTGTGGTGTTGTTGCTGTCGAGTAAATCCCGATGGAAATGGTGGTTTCGGTATAAACTGTGGCTGTGCTGACTGTTGTTGAAACTGTTGAATCAGCTGGAACTGATTTTGTTATTGTCCTTGGTTGTTAGACCAGCTGAAGTTTGGATGATTGTGGTTGTTGGGGTGGTATGTGTTCTAGAATTGGCCTTGGTCCTTTCTGTAGGAGTTTACATACTAAACTGCTTCTGAGCTAATAACACATTGGTCTGTGGAGTGTGACCCCACACAAATCTCACAAACAAAAGCAACCGTCTTCACTTTACTCTTTGCCAACGTCTCTATTTTCTTAGCCATGGCTGCCATTTGTGCCGATAGCTGTGTAATCGCATCCACCTCCAACATACCTGCAACTTTTGGTTGAGACATCCGAGTTGTAGGATTCTGATAGTCATTCGCGGCCATTGTCTCGATAAGCGTATAGGCCTCATCATAGCTTTTTGCCCATAATGCCCCTCCAGCGGCTGCATCTACAATCGGTCTGGATTGCCATCCCAAACCACTTTCCCATGCTTCATATAAGGATTCACCCTGTTGTTGCTCAAACTAAGATATGGCTGTCCTCATCTTTGCAGTTTTAGCCATTGGAAAAAACTTGGCTAAAAATTTCTGTGCTAAATCCTCCCATGTAGTAATCGATCCAGCAGGCAAAGAATGTAACCAACTCCTTGATTTATCCCTCAATGAAAATGGGAATAACCATAGTCTGATGGCATCTTCCATCACACCATTATATCTGAATGTGTCACAAATCTCGATGAAGCTTAATAGGTGCTCATTCGGATCATCTGTAGCAAAGACCCAGGAATCAGATCAATTACGCACCATCCTAATAGTGCCCGTTTTTATTTCAAAGGTGTTTCCTGCTATCGCCGGTTTGACTATGCTAGACTATAATTCATTTATGTTCGGCATAGAATATTCCCTTAGAGCCCGATGCTCTTCTCTTGGATCAATCCTTTGTTCTTCTGCCATATTAACTGTAATGCTTTCTAACTGCTCTTGCAGATTTATCCGCACACTCGCTTTCCAACCTTTTCCGTTTATATTAGCTTGTGCTGGTGTTAACTCTGAGTTGGAGGATCGCGTGTGCATAAAATTCTACAAGCACCTGTAACCAAAAACAAAATAAAAATAGAAATGAGAAATGAACAGAATTGTCTAAGTCGTACAATACATCTTTGAACTAATGATAATTATCTAAATTAACGCCTTTCCCCGGCAGCGGCGCCAAAAACTTGTTGCCTCTTTTATAGTTCTTATAAAAGAGCTCTAACTCATGCAAGTATACATGGGTCAACAAGTAATACAGAGTAAGTAAAGTATCGATCCCACAAAGAAAGTGTTAACTTTAGACTACTATGAATTAATTAACTCACTATATTTATATGCTAAGACTATGGACTTAATTGTTGATTTAAAGTAATTATGATTACCAACTAAAAATAAGAGTATAAATGGACTCAATATAATGTGAAAATAATGGGATCCTAACTTCATTCAATATTTCATTCAATCGCCATATGTCATGCAAGAAGTGTTCACATATCACAGGATAATAGCCAAGGGCATAAAAGCGAGTTATAACTATTTTCCAATGCACTATAACCAACTCACATATCATCTACAGATGTTAGAATCTATGTAATCACCAATACCATCACAATTACCATATTCCTATGCGCAATTGCAATCCTATTGATTTTAAGCACAACCCTTATTCTAGCTCATACGGCAAAACATTATATTCCTATATGTTTCACAAAATATGCAATCCCCATATTCGCATGCTATCATGATTTCATCCATATTCATATGTTAATTTCCAATTCCATACAAATACTAACATGAAGATTATCAATCATTCATACATACAAACCAACCATGATAGATAATCCCTATGATATGCAAAGAAAATCTAACATTTAGATGTGCAACCAAATTATATATTAAAATCCGTTAAGATCCCATAATGGAGTTTAGTTCATGGCGGAACCAAAAACCATTATGGGATCAAGGCTAAACATGAGCAATAAACAAACGAATGGAAGAAAGTTAGAATGATCAAACCCAATCGTTGAATAGAAACCAATGATTAACTATTGAATCCACAAAGAATTCCCATAAACAATAATTAATATCCACGATGATAGAGATCTCCAAGAAGAAGTAGAGAAAAATAGACGTTATGGCTTTTTCCTACGTTGGAATCTCTCCCAAGGTGTAAACCCTAGTTTCTACTATGAAAGTTACGTAATAAAAGTCTGGTCTACTTCTCTGACACACGTCAAAATCGTTTTATACCACATTACACATCATTAAGTTGAGAAATAAAAATAAAACAAATTACAAAGATCAAAGATTGCGACATCGCCGTGGCTCGGCTTCCCCTAGTGTTTACGGCTCATGGTACATGAGTTGCGATAGAAGTTCAAACCAAACCAGACGTCCTCTCGCGCGGTCGCGCACTCATGCCTCTCATGGTGGTAGCTTTGAGTCTCTCATGATCGCATGTCCCTCCCTTTGCCTCATGGGCGCTGACTTCTGCGCAAAGGTTCCCATGCAAAGCTCAGATTTTCAGCAGCAGGCGTGCGAAGTCATTTTATCTTGCCACGCGGCTGTGTCCCGCAATTACGAGTCTGGTTTCACCTTTGCTGCTGCTTCTTTACTTGCTTTAATCCTCATGCTAGCTTGATTTCCATGCCTCATTGTACCTCCATGCCATGCACATCCTCGCCTTTCAACTGGCCTTCACGCATCCGCTCACCGATACCTCGAATTCCACCAAAATGAAGCCGATTCCTGCACTTGTTCACCAAAAGGAGTTTTAAGTATATGCAATGCAAAATAACGTGAAATACAACTAAACAAAATGAAATGTACTCGAGGTAGGCACAATTCAAATGGATTAATATACAATAAGTGAGTAAAAATATCACTTATCAAATACCCCCAAACTTGAACTGTTGTTTGCCCTCAAGCAATGCATATAAATGAACACTGAAAATGTAACTACTAAACTATGCAACTACTCTATGATGCAACCTAGTCTCACATAATCTTAGCCATAACAGAATTTCAGCCCAAATTACCTCAGTGAACTATCCAAATTCCAGAACATAGTTTCAAACCAAACCATAGACATAACATCATACACTCAGATAATTCATATTGCTGATAGAATCTTTGTGTGTGTGTGTTTGTTCCTGAAAACTTGATCCAAACAAAGATTATATAACTTTACAAATGACTTCCATTCATCATGTGAACATTTTA
Organism: Panax ginseng; assembly: GCA_020205605.1. Classification (NCBI taxonomy): domain Eukaryota; kingdom Viridiplantae; phylum Streptophyta; class Magnoliopsida; order Apiales; family Araliaceae; genus Panax; species Panax ginseng. The sequence continues at coordinate 64,609,643 of CM035150.1, forward strand.
ACATACTTAATACAACAACTTATATTCATTGTTGGATTTTGACTTATTCTTTATGAGCTTATAACTTGTCAAATTATAAACTACTTAAGATTTGATTATTCATGACTTATGACAATTAAGGTTTCTTAATCATCATACTTTACATACTCTTCACATATAACTTTACTTAGGTATACATGACACATATGATCATATAAATTCTTTTACATTCATATCATTTCTCTTAATAAACTTCTTACAAGTTCATCTTAATGAATTATTACCAACTTAATTGGCTTAAGTTCATTACTTACTCATTCATGTTTCTTAATCCAACTTTTCTTATCATCCTATCATGGTAGAGCTAGAAGATAATTGAGAAGAAGTCTTACTCTTTTGTAGTCTTGGTAAGTAGCTTGCTTCTTGTTAGCTTATGGAAATAACTTATTGCTAGCTTATTCTCTCTAACACTTAAGCACTTTAGAAGTGTTGGATTATTTGCTCAACCAAAAAATGACTAGCAAAGCTCTTCTATTTATAGACTTTCCAAGGTTAGGGTAGTTTGGTCTTTAAAATATCCCACCTCCTTAAGCCACCTCCTTACTATTCATTACTTGCTAGCCACTCTCTTATCTCTTACTTGGCCATTAATTCAAAGTCTTGGTCAATACTCCTAACTTGGTCACCACATCACTTGGTCACCACATATCTTGGTCATCACACATTACTTGGTCACTACATTACTTGGTCACCACATTCAACCATATTAATATGGTTTGCCCCATGGATCATACCACTCATGGATTCCATCTTGGGCTTACATTAATTAATCCTTGGGCTTTACTTTAACAAACACTAATTGGTTTATTAATTCATTAGTTGGGCTTCTCTCTCTAATTCACTTGGACTTGTATATAATTGTTTACCAATCATCCAAGTCCATTAACATTTCTTAATACATATTGTTAATGTATTATTTTCGTATTCTAATTCTTATAGAATTTATATACGGTATTTCATCCTTCATTCAAACTCGTATAATACTTCATATTATACTCGTTTTCATTACTTCGTACAATACCAAGTATCATACAATTATTACTTATTCTTTAACACTTCGCTTTACTTAACGTTTATAATTTAAGTCCAAGCGAATTATTACTTTTTTCATAACTAGATTTTTATTACATAATCCATCTTACCTTGTTATTCCATCATTTCGTATTTCTCGGAATCTCAAAATTATATCCCAAGCAAATACCGATGAATAGTATTTTTCAGAAAATTTCTCAGAAAACTTTTATTTTCGTCTTGGAAATTCAAACACTTTAATTCATCCACGTAGTCCAAATACTACGATATTCTAACATCAATAGGTTATACAATGACAACCATCTTGATAACACATGGAATATGATTTTATTATTATTTAATTTAATAAAATCATTTTACAATAAGATCCGAATTTCTCGGTCGTTACATTCTTCCCCCTTATAAAGATTCTGTCCCCATAATCTCGTCTTACTTTAATCAAATAGGTGAGGAAAATTTTTCTTCATCTTTTCTTCTAGTTCCCACGTTGCTTCTTGAATATGTGGTTCTTCCATAATACTTTTCTTGATGGTATTACCTTGTTCCTCGAAACTTGTTCCTTTCTATCAATGATCTGCATCGGCGACTCTTCATATTATAAGTCTTTCTCGATATGAATCGGCTCATACTCGATTACATGCTTATAGTCCGGCTTATATGGACATAATACAGATACGTGAAACACATTATGTATTCATTCTAGGTCTGGAGGTAATGCTATCATATACGCTACCTCTCCCACCCGTTTTAATACTTCAAAAGGTCCTATAAACCTTGGACTTAACATTCCCTTCTTTCCAAAGCGTATCTTTCCTTTTCAGGGAGATACCTTTAGAAACACATACGAGCCCACCTCAAACTCTCGACTTAGTCTCATGCAGTCCGCATACTTCTTTTTGCTGTCTGAAACTGTGACGAGGCGCATCCAATTAACTTTACCATATCTCATTGTCTGCTTTGCCAATTCTCGGTCCTAGCATCCGCGTTCTCCCACCTCATCCCAACATAAAGGTGTTCTGCACTTTCTCCCATACAAAGCTTCATACGGCGACATGCCTATGCTTGCATGATAACTGTTGTTATATGCAAACTCTACTAGTGGTAGGTGATCATCCCAACTACCCTTGAAATCCATGTGTGAAGACCTCAATATGTCTTCTAACGTCTGAATTGTCCTTCGCTTTCATCCATCGGTTTGTGGATGATAAGCCGTACTTAACCTCACCATGTTCCCAAGCTGCTCTTGCAAACTCCTCCAAAAGTTCGATGTGAATCGTGGATCACGATCTGACACAATCGATACCGGTACTCCATGTCTGGAAATGATTTCCTTGACATAAAGTTTAGCTAGTTGGTCTAAGTTATACTTGACCCTAATTGGCAAAAAGTGAGCCGTCTTCGTCAACCGGTCCACTATTACCCAAATCAAATCGTACCCTTTCTGCGTCGTCGGAAGTCCTACCACGAAATCCATTGTGATATTCTCCCATTTCCATTCTGGAATCTCCAATGACTGTAATAAACCACTGGGTCATTGATGTTCGGCCTTAACATTTTGACAAGTTAAGCACCTACTCACATACTCTGCTATTTCTCTCTTCATGTTTGGCCACCAAAACTACATCCGAAGGTCTTGATACATCTTAATCTTTGCCGGGATGTATCGAGTACCTCGAACTATGAGCTTCTTGTAACACTTGCTCCTTTAATTCCGTCTCATTCGGAATCCAAATTCTTCCCTCAAATCTTAATAATCCCTTATTATCAAGACTATACTTAACCTCTTCCTTCTCGGATAACCGCTTCTTCATTTGGTTACACTCATCCGCCTTGAGTTGTACTCTCCTTGACCCTTTCTCACGATGGTAGATTGCATCTCCGTCATAAAAAGTAACCCGCCTCAATCACTCGGCATCTTCACTTCTATTTTCATCCTAGCCATCTCTGTTATTAACTCATTTTTGAGCATTAACATAGACAACTTTTCCCGACCCTTCCTACTTAAGGCGTCGACAACTACATTGGCTTTTCTAGGGTGATACAGGATTTCACAATCATAATCCTTTATCAACTCCAGCCATCTTCTCTGTCTCATATTCAACTCCTTCTGAATGAAGATATACTTTAGACTTTTATGGTCCGTATATATCTCACATTTTTCCCCATAAAGATAATGTCTCCATATCTTTAGAGCAAACACTACCGCGGCCAGTTCCAGATCATGAGTAGGGTAAACTTTCTCATAATCCTTCCACTGCCGAGATGCATACGCAATGACTTTGCCATGCTGCATAAGCACACAACCAAGTCCTCTATGCGAAGCATCACTATACACTACAAAATTTCCCGTGTCATCTGGCAATGACAAAACAGGAGGTTCACTTAATCTCTTCTTCAGTTCTTGAAAACTGTCTTCACATTTATCCGTCCATACGTATTTCACAGTCTTCCTTGTTAAGTTAGTCAACGAGGTAACTATCTTCGAAAAATCTTGGATAAATCTTCGATAGTACCCTGCTAACCCTAGGAAACTCCGCTTTCTCGATCGGCGTTTTGGTTGTTCCCAATTCATTCTTGCTTCCACCTTCATTTGGATCCATCGAAATCCCTCTTGGTCAATGACATGACCTAAAAAATCGCACCTTTTCCAAACCAAAATTCACATTTGGTGAATTTCGCATATAACTTCTCCTTCCTTAGTGTCTACAACACTAATCTTAAGTGTTCGGCATGATCTTCTGGCGTCTTAGAATAGACTAGAATATCATCGATAAACACCATGACGAACTTGTCCAAATATAGTTTGAACACTCTATTCATCATATCCATAAATGCAGCTGGTGCATTCGTCAACCCAAATGACATCACCAGAAACTCGTAATGATCATAACGAGTCCTGAATGCAGTCTTTGGTACATCTTTCTTCGAACTCCATAGCCATCTGTAGAACTTGCCAATGGTAAGGCAGCAAATGTAATTCTTTGGTTTGATAGATTCCTGTGGATTGTTTGATTACTAATTCGGAATCCCCAAAGACAGTTAATCGCCTGATGTCCATTGAACGGACAAGTTTGAGCTCCATGATACAGCCTTCATACTCAGCTATGTTGTTGGTGCTGACAAACTGCAATTTGACGACGACGGGATATTGCTCCCCCGTAACTGATATTAGAACTGCTCCATCTCTGGAGCCTTCTAAGTTAACAGCTCCATCAAAATACATTTTCCACGCACGGCATGTATTGTACTGATGTTGTAGCTGAATTGTCATTGATCCTTCATCGGGAAAGTATGTTTCTAAGGGTTTGTAATCCCCTACAGGTGCGGTGGCCAGTTGATCCACAATTCCTTGACCTTCGACAGACTTTTGCGTCACGTAGATGATGTCAAATTGTTGTAGGATCAACTTCCATCTCGACAGTCAATAATTTAGTATGGGATTACTGAACACATACTTAAGAGGATCCACGCGGGATATGAGATGGGTTGTGTGACCATGGAGGTAATGCTGTAACCTTATGAAATCCCATGCTAATGCACAACAAGTCTTCTCAATCAAAGTGTACTTGTGTTCACTGATGCTGAATCTTTTGCTGAGGTAATAGATAGCTATTTCTTGGCCTTTATTGTCTTTCTGCCCCAGCATACAGCCCATGGCATTGTCATTTATGGACAGGTACATGAACAGGGGAACGTCATCCCTGGGAGGTACCAAAACAAGAGCGTTAATCAGCTGCTCCTTGATTGTAAGGAAGGCTTTCTGGCACTCATCATTCCATTTCATGGAGGAGTTCTTCCTTAACAATTTGAAGATTGGCTCACAGGTTGCTGTGAGTTGAGAAATGAATCGTCTAATGAAGTTGATCCTTCCCAAAAATCCTCGTATTTCCTTCTCTGTTTGTGGAATGGGCATTTCCTTGATGGCCTGGATTTTGGTAGGATCCAATTTAATCCCTTTGTGGCTGACTAGGAAGCCTAGCAACTTGCCTGACTTAACACCAAAGGTGCACTTGGCGGGATTCAACTTCAAGTTGTACATATGTAACCTGTTGAAAAGCTTTTTGAGATGGTCTAAATGGTCATCCTCCTTCCGGGATTTGACAATGATGTCATCCACGTAGATCTCTATCTCTTTGTGCATTAAATCGTGGAAAAGAGCCATCATAACTCGCTGGTAGGTTGCCCAGGCGTTGATGAGGCCCAATGACAATCGTCTATAGCAAAAGGTTCCCCAAGGCGTGATGAAAGTAGTTTTTTCACGATCTTCCTCAGTGACCATAATTTGATGGTACCCCGCAAAGCAATCAGCAAAGGAGTACATGCCGTATTAAGCAGTATTGTCAATAAGAATGTGGATAAATGGCACGGGAAAGCTATCTTTAAGGCAAGCTTTGTTGAAATCTCGATAATCCACGCAGACTCGTACCTTTCCTCCTGGTTTAGGCACGGGAACAATGTTGGATATCCACTCCGGATATGTAGACACCATGATGATGCCAACTTGAAATTGTTACACAATTTCTTCTTTAACCTTTAAACTCCACTCAGATTTCAATCGCCTGAGTTTTTGCCTAACTGGCTTGAATCCTTCTTTAATGGGAAGGCGCTGAAGAACAATGTCAATGGACAATCCCACCATGTCTTCATGAGACCATGCAAACACATCCTGGAATTGGGTTAACAGGGCAACCATGTCATTCCGTTGATTTGTGGTAAGGTCTGAACCAATCTGGATTAGCTTAGGGTTGTCTAAGGTTCCAAGATTGAAAGGAGTGGTTTGATCAAGATTGGGTTTTGGTTTATCTGCGACCCATTCCTTAATCTCTTGAGGTGTCTCAATGTCCTCTTAGATATCCATCAAGTCTGAGTCAAACTTTGCTTCAAAGTTACAGCCCTTGTGGAGAGAAGGCACCTCATCAGCAAGTACAGGCACATCTAAATTCAGATTTCTGAAACAAAATATGCTTTCACTTAATATATGCAACTGTTCGATCATACAAAAGTGTTAGCATGTACGTGATAAAATAACTGCTAATGCTGTAAAGGAAAACAAGAAATTAAAGTTATCTACAGGGCAGAGAGATCTTCTGCCCATTTTACCCTCATCGACCAATGCATGGAGTGCTGCTCCAATTATCGAGGGCAAAGTCCTGAAGGACTGCAGTGATGGAAGGATCGTCAGTGTCTTCTTTTTCCCGAATGATAACCATGACATCTGGGCAATCATCATCTGGGGTGTATCTGTTTGTATGTTCATCATGAACAATGACGCGAATGCCTGCCATCATCAAGGCAAGGTCATGTTTATGTTTCCGTTCTTTTTCTTCCGCTTCGGGATCAGGAATCAGCACCTCTTTAGCTTTGATTGGCACTGGTTTTGGAAATAGCATAGCTATAACATGGGCTGGAACCTTTACTGGAGATTGTATTAACTCATGCGGTAAAGGCATAGAAACTCGCCGTGCGGCGGAAGCTTGAGGAATCTGCTTGTGCTTATGAGGGTTCCTGTGTTTGGAGTTAGCATAATAGCCTAGCCCGGCTGTTCCACTTTGACTGGCTATGTGGATAGGGTGCTTGATACCCTGTTGATCCTTACCAAGCCCTTGTCCCAGTTGATGACCCAATAACATCATTTCTTGAGTAGCTGACATAACCTCGTTAGAAATCTTGGGTACGGGAAGTGGCACTCCAATAACATGGTATTGCGTGTTACTCACTTCCAGAGTATGGAAACTGGTCGGTTCAACTTCTGAATTGAAGCTGATAATTGGTAGAACTCCTTGTTTAGGACATTCCGGCTCAGCATTAACAGTGACTAAACTGTTGTTGATGATGTATTTGAGTTGTTGATGTAAGGTGGAGGGAACAGCTCCAGCCATGTGTATCCATGGTCTCCCCAATAGCAGGTTGTATCCTGAATCTATCTTGAGGACGTGCAAGGATACATTGAATGTATTGGGACTAATCTCAATTGGCAATTCAATCTTTCCAACGGAATTTCGCCGGGATCCATCAAAAGCTCGGATGACCGTCTGGCTGCTTTGGATCCGCTTCAGATTGATATTCATCTTCACCAAGGTGGCATAAGGATATATATTTAGAGATGAGCCTCCATCTATCAAAACTCCTGCTAGCATATACGCGGAAGACTACACTGCGATGTGTAATGGTTTGCAGTGACCGGTCCCTTCGGGAGGTATGTCGTCATCAGTGAAGGATATCACATTATTGTTGAAAATGTGATCAACCAAGTGTTGAAATTTTTCCACATCCATTGATTTTGGCAAGTAGGCTTCTTCCAAAACCTTTAGCAAGATCTTCCGATGATCCTCGGAAGAGAAAACCAAGTCCAGTATTGAAATTTAGTGTGGAGCTTCTCGCAAGCTTAAAACCACTTTGGCTTCATTATGTCCCATAGTACGGAGGAATTTTTCAATCTTCTCCATGGGCAACTTCCCTTTAGCCGCAAGTAGGCTTGATAAACCGCTTGAGGAAGGTACAATTGGATTCACTTTCGACACTCTGACCAGATGTGTATGAGATGTAGATCCTTGACTTCTCCATAATTCCATGGCACTTTGTGTGTCGACAACGAGGATGTTGTGGTCTCGCAAAAGGCAAAGGAATTGGCTCTGGTGCGGCCACTTTCAAAGGATTGTCAACTCCTTTGAGTTGAATTGGTTGTATGGGAAATACTCTGACAGTTTCATCTTCCACTTCGGATATAACTGCTACTGATCCCTTCCATTGGGTAGGGCATGCATTCCCACCCTTGAGTTGCACATTGTAATCATCTGCAACTTGCAGGACACCGCTATCAATAAGATTCTGATTGAGATGGCGGAGTGCTCAGCATTCTTTTGTGCTGTGACTGCGAGAATATGAATGATATTGACACATTTCATTAGGATTGAACCGCCTTGAGCGTGGATTGATGGGAGGGAGAAGGAATGTGGTCCTTCCTTCGTTGATCAACATTTAAAGTATCTCCTCCATAGATTGGCCCAAATAGGTGAATTCCCTTTGATTGGCAAAATCCTGACGGGCTTTAGCACTTGTTCGTTTTGGAACCTTGTCCTCCATAGCTTCGCTTTCTGAAGGTGTTGATGGAGCATTCATAACAAATGGAAGGAGATAGGCATGCTCCTACCTGATTAATTGGCGTGTGACTTGGTGTTGGTGGGTCACCAGTTTTGCTAGTTGCTCAATTTATTTGCAAAAAACTTTCATCTTTCGCTCCATGGTAAACTGGAACATTGCATAATCCCATTTGTCAACATCGTCTTTGATGGGTTGGGATGATTCGCCATTGGAACCTTGTATAGTGCTCTAATTGATCATGTTGACCTCTTCTTCTTTGTGTTGAAGAAGAGGGTTGTCTTGCACATGGGGTTGATCTAGTTTAGTGACCACGATCTCACCGTTATCTATCAGGTCTTGGATCTTGTGTTTCAAGGCCCAACAATCTTGAGTATCATGTCCGGGTGCCCCAGCGTGATAAGTACACTTCCGAGTAGCATTAAAACCCCTCCCATTAGGGTTGGCTGGTGGAAGAAGATGTGTAATTTTCTTCTGAGTAGTCAGAAGAGCAAGAATGTTCTCAAGCGAGTCCCCTAAGGGTGGGAACGTTCGAGGTCGCTTTACTTCTCCACTTTTAGGCAATAGAGGGTTTGAAGATTGTGCTGGAAAAGGGGAGTAATTTCTCCTCTGCATAGGCATGTTTGAATTGCCCTTTTGTCCTTGCAGTATCAAGGAAACATCCTCCTCTTTATTTTTATGGACCCTCCGGGGGTTGTTTCCATAAGATCCGGACTGGATGTGTTCAGCAACAGCTTTAAGAGGGGCTAGGTCTTGAATTTTACCGGACTTCAATCCCATTTCAGCCATCTCGCCGTGTTTGATCATTTCAGAAAATGGTTTGCCAATACCAACTAGAACTTTTTCATAGAAAGGAGCTTCCTGTACATCTATGAAAGTCATGACCATTTCTGATTCTGTCATGGAAGGAATAACTTGAGCAGCAAGGCGCCTCCACCTTTGAGCGTACTCTCTGAATGACTCATTAGACTGTTTCTTGACCTTGGTAATTTGGTACTGGTCAGGAGCCATCTGAGATTGAAAATTGTATTGAGTGAGGAAGGCGTGAGCCAGCTCTTCCAAGCTATGGATCTTTGAGTTGTCTAATCTGGTATACCATGAACGGGCTTCTCCAGTCAGACTTTTCTGAAAGAGCTGCATTTTGAGCTTTTCATCCTCAGCATAAGATCCGAGTTCTCCAATGAACACTTTTAAATGTGTGTAAGGATCCCCTAATCCGTCATATTTCTCAAAATTAGGGGTCTTGAATTTCTCTGGATAATGTACACTAGGAAATATGCAAAGGTTTGCATATGAAACACTGCCATGTGTTCCAATCCCTTTGAGAATATGAATGGTTTCCTCCATTTGGAGGACCTTCTTCTTGATATCACCAGTGTCTGGATCTCCTTTGAGATGGGTGCTTTCAGGGACTTTGTTGGTTGTATCCAACTGACGTTCTGGAATTGTCTTTTCCAGACCTTGAATTCCCCCTTGTGTAGAGGATTCGGTATGTGTAGGTATCTTCGTACCCTGAGTAAACTGGTGTAAATCCTTTAGTAGAACATCCAAGTCTGTGATTTGTTTACTCAATCCGTCAAATTCTTCTCGGGAAACAGGATTAGACAGTTCGGAAGAAGACATGATTGGATGTAGGCTTGAGGCCTTTTTGGATTTTGAGCGGGTAACAGGCCCAATTGCTTCCCTACAAAAGACTTACGTAGTTTAGTCTTATGGTAATATAAATGTTATCATAACATGTCCGTTTTAGGAATTTGTCCTGCAAAACCAGTTGTTAATTGATAACAGGTCATGCATGCACAATTATTCTTCATATTTTCCATTAAATATGGATGAACATAGAATAAAATTACAAGTAAATGCTTTTACAAGTAATTGAAAATGGAAAGCATGAATAGACTTTCCTCCACGTTTGGTTTATCAGAGGTTGACCTATCCTAGGGTTTTTCTCGCGGCATTTCGGCATGAAAGTTCCCAGATCATCGCAATCTACTCGACGGGAAGTTAATCCGGTCTTTCAACTGGAGCGAATATGAGTGGTGCCTTTCCTGAGCCCCGGGAAATTATTCTTCCCACGAGTCCAGTAATCAAACACCGACAGGATAACCTCCTGGTGGAGGGACCACACAACATACATTCACATACAACGTGTCTAACCATTTATGCAAAATGATGACATGTGCGAAGCACTAATATCACAGATAGATATTTAGTAGTGCAGTAAGTAAGATGCATTCGTACACATTCATCAGAAATGTTAATGCAACAATCACACACAAGGATATAATAATTTTGAAAATCTTGTAATAGCGGCTTAAGGCCTCTTACTGGAGTCCCCAACAGAGTAGCCACCTGTCGACGTCGGGATTTTTGAGTATCCCTTTTCGTTACTTGTCTTTTGGTGTTCTCATGTTAATGTGACATTTGTTTGAAAAAACAAGTGAAAAAGGTCTGACATGTATAATGTCGACAATTGACTTTAAGAGTCGCCAGTTGGTGTATTTAACTGGTTGCACCAACGCAACCGAAAAAGGTTTGCACATTGACCCAATGTTTTGACACTGCTAAACGGGTCTGTGAAACCGAGATTTATTTTGGGTCCAGGGGCTTGATTATTGTTGCCTCTTTTACAGTCCTAATAAAAGAGCTCTAACTCATGCAAGCATACATGTGTCAACAAGTAATACATAGTAAGTAAAGTATCGATCCCACAGAGAAAGTTGTTAAATTTAAACTATTATGCATTAATTAACTCACTATATTCATATGCTTAGACTAATGACTAAAATTGGTGAATTGAACTAATTGTGATTAACAACTAAAAATACGAATAATAATGAAATAAATATAATTTGGAAATAATGGGATCTTAACTTCATTTAATAATTCATCTTAATCACCACTATCATGCAAGTAGTGTTCACATATCACAAGAAAATAGCCAAGAGCACGAATAGAGTTATAACCATTTTTGAATGCACTATAACCTACTTACACAGCATCTACAGATGTTAGACTCCATGTAATCACCAATACAACCAAAATCACTATATGTCTATGTGAAGTTGCAATTACATTGATTTTAAGCGCAAGCTCTTACTCTAGCTCATACGGTGAAACATTATGTGTCTATCTGGTTCACAAAATACGCAAGCCATATACAACAGCCCCATATTTGCATTCTATCATGATTACAATCCATATTTACATGTTCATTGTCAATTCCATACAAATACTGAGACGAATGATGATCAGGCATTCATATATGTAAAACAATTAAGATAGATATCCCATAAGATATGCAAAACAATCCTAGCATTTAAGCGTGCAACCAACTACATATTAAAATCCGTTAGAATCCCATAATGGAGTTTAGTTCATGACTGAACCAAAAGCCATTATGGGATCAACGCTAAACATGAACAATTGACAAATAATTGAAATATGAAAGATAGAACGATCAAACCCAATCGCTGAATAGAAACCAATGCTCAACGATCAAATCCTCATAGAAATCCAATAAATAATAATAAAAATCCACGATGACAGAGAATCCCAAAAAGAATTGGAAAAGTATACGTTTTGGCTTCGTTATATGTTGGAATCTCTCCTAAGGTGTAAACCCTAGTTTCTATGATGAAAATACGCTAAAAATTATCAAGTCTGTGTCTGACACCAGTCAGAATCGTTTAAAAACCAAATATAAATTATTTAATTAAAAAATTAAAAATAAAACAAAATCACAGCATCAACATCAGCATGGCCGCCACAAGACTCTCTAGTATATCGCTTTCATGCCGCGAGACTTGCGAGAAAAGTTCCCCATCCAACCGAGTCCTCGCGCGGGCTTGCGTCTCCTACACTTGTCATGCTCGCGACCACGTAACTTGCGATGAAGTCATCGTTATGCGGTAGGGTCATGTGGCGCAACTCCCTAGGCTGATCTGCCGCGCGACTTGCACTCTGCAGTTCTCCTGTTACGGTTTTTGCTTCATCATGTCATTGCTTTATTTTTTCTTTAAGTGCTCGATCCTCTTGCTCCATGCTTGGTCTCCATGCTTCATTGTACCTCCATGCCATGCACATCCCCGCTTGTGCCTCGCCTTCACACATCCATTAGCCTCGTGCCCTCTAATACCACTAAATTAAGCCAATTCCTGCACTTATTCGTCAAAAAGAGTTTTAAGTAAATGCAATGCAAAATAACATGAAATGCAACTAAAACATAATAAAATGTACTTGAGATGGGCACAATTCGCATGAATTGATATTCAATAAGTAGGTAAAAATACCACTTATCAAATACTCCCAAACTTGAACTGTTGCTTGCCCCCAAGCAATGCATACTAATGAACAATGAAAATGCAACAACAAAACTATGCAACTACTCTATGATGCAAACTAGCCTCACATAATCCCAGCCATAACAGAATTTCAGCCCAAATTACCTTAGTGAATTATCGGGATCCAAGAATACAATTTCAAAACAACTATAGATAAAACATCATACACTCAGATAATTTCATATATGCTATAAAGATGATGTGTGTGGTGTTCACCAAAAATTGATCTAAGCAAAGAATACATATGCTACATTGCTCAAAATAGAAAATTATAGTCTAAATCAAGGCTCATGTATACTCATGTCACACAGACTGTTTTAACATATCAATACAAACTAAGGTTCAACAATGGGTTTATTACTTTATTGATACTCACGAGGGCGATTGTCGCACTTTTTCGCAGTGTTTATTGCTATTTTTCTTTTCTCTTTCACTTTTTCTCTTTTTTTTCACATGACTGTGCAATGTCTTAATCCTTTAGGCACACTGCTACCCCTTAGCGAGCTTTCAACCAATGACTCCCAGACCATGAAAGACCTTAGGGCGCTAGGTGTAGAGACAATCCCCTCGGGCGTACTTACTCAAGTAGCCAGGGCCCCGAATTAAGGCTAGCCACGTTATTGCTATTTGATTTTTTTTTATACATAACATACTCATGTTTTCCCAAAATTTGCATATCAATGTTTCATACAGCCTAAGAGCATTTTCCGCATGTTTCTCTTTTTAAAACAACATGTTCTATCAAGTAATGCAACACATACTACTTAAACCTACAAGTGATTGTGAACACGTTCATGCAAACTGAAAGTATATAAACAGCATATCCTGTCTGTGCGTTTATGCCGGACCTGGTTCCATTATTTATTATTCTATCGGAATATCCTGTCTATGCATTTACGCCGGACCTGGTTCCATTATTTATTATTCATTGGGAATAACACGTGCATGCGATCTATCGCACGCATGGTGAATCCTTATGTTATTCCATTCTTTATTATTCTGTTGGAATAACCTGTCTATGTGGATTACCACATGCATGGTGAATGATCCTTTGTATTCATTCCTTATTAAATTATGGAAATGATCAGTCTACGTGGATTACCGCATGGCGGGCGAAAATTCATTTCCAGTTTCATATATTCTATTATACTCAGTTGGTTAAAGTTTTGACTTCTATACTCCATGAAATTAGTGGAATATCCTTGATATTTGCGTTTCATCCAATATCTTTTCATGAAAATATTCTTCTGAGCATTCTTGAATTTTACTCTACAAAGCAGTATCATGTTGACAATTTGAACGTTATCAGTTCCTGAATAAATTAATTCTTCAACTTGTTTTATTGAATTCTTATATCATTGTCATCATCCTCATGTTTATATTTTGTTGAAAGTCATCTCGTGGCACAGAGTGAATAGATGGACTTGGTATGATTATGACCGAGGATTATTCGGTGTAATCATGACCGTAATGTTACAAATGATGTGGAAAAAGTCCTCATTGGCCCGTAGTGCATTGATGGACAATTTTTGGTATGATTATGGCTATGGATTCTCTTTGGCCGTAGTGCAATTAAAGATGAATTGTTTTATGACATGATCAGGACCGTTGATGAAAACATAATTATCTTTAGCCGTGGTGCATGGATAATTCGTGGTCGTGATACTAAAGATTATCCTTGGTCGTGGTGCAGGGATGATTCGATTTTATTTATTAAGTTGAGTCTCAGCGATAAAGTTGATGAAAATCTTTTTAAATCATAGAAGATAGTAGATTTTATGCTCTACTTGACTCTTCTAATGGATTGCTTGTTCCGCTGCAGTTAAACTTGATAGTTATTATATTTTATCAGTTTAACACTATTGAAGGCTAACGATAAATTATTCTGTATTATCTTAGTCATAATATTTCTTACTGGGCTAGTTGAGCTCACCCTTTCTTTCACCGTTATTCTGTGAAATGAGAACGTAGTCGGGACTAGTCGGGGAACAGAGTGATGGTCCTAGATGGTGCATTAGTAGTCCTCACTATTCTGTGACATAGTGTGATAATAAATGTAATGAGGACTCCTTTGAGTTTGGATAATCTCTAGTAGATAATATTTGTATTCAAACTCACAGCCTATATTTTGTCGCATTGTACACGACTGTTGTATTATTAAGTTGTATTTGGATTTATGTACCATATAAGTGGCGACCCAAGATGGGTGATGTATACCTAATTTTGGGGGCGTCACAGTTGGTATCAAAGCTTAAGGATATGATCCCTGGCTGAGATGTGAGACAAGAACTAGGAGGGGAGAGACGGGGAATTTCTTCGCTAATATGACCTACCTAAGTTTATTTGGTATTTAATTGGTCGGTCAGAGTATAGGGATAATATGTGATATGTCAATTAACCCTTGTTTTGTGATAGTGTTTGAAAATGGCATCTAAAAATGTTGAGATAAGCAATGTAGCAAAATAATATGACCGTATCGCAGTACGAGATTAAATTTGCGGAGTTATCCCGGTTTGCATTCCATTTGGTCGATAATGAGGAGCGAATGACACGAATGTTTCTAAGATTTTTGAAACCCGATATACGTGGATTATCACATGCATGGTGAATGATCCTTCGTATTCATTCTTTATTAAATCGGGAAATGATCTGTCTACGTGGATTACCGCATGGCAGGCGAAAATCCATTTGCAGTTTCATATATTCTATTATACTCAGTTGGTTAAAGTTTTGACTTCTATACTCCATGAAATTAGTGGAATATCCTTGATATTTGCGCTTCATCCAGTATCTTTTCATGGAAATATTCTTCTGAGCATTATTGAATTTTACTCTACAAAGAAGTATCATGTTGACAATTTGGACGTTATTAGTTCCTGGATAAATTAATTCTTGAACTTGTTTTATTGAATTATTATGTCATTGTCATCATCCTCATGTTTATATTATGTTGAAAGTCATCTGTATCCTGTAGTGCATAGATGGACTTGGTATGATTATGACAAGGATTATTCGGTTTAATCATGGCCAATCGTAATGTTATAAATGATGTGGAAAAAGTCCTCATTACGCCTGTAGTGCATTGATGGACGGTTTGTGGTATGATTATGGCTATGGATTCTCTTGACCCGAGGGTGCAAAGATGAATTATTTTATGGCATGATCGGACCGTTGATGAAAACATGATTATCTTTGGTAGTGGTGCATGGATAATTAAATGGTCGTGATACTAAAGAATATCCTTGGCTTCAGTAGTGTATGGATGATTTGATGATGTGGATTATTTATTGTTTTTGTCTCGGCGATAAAAGTGATGAAAACCTTTTAAATCATAGAAGATAGTAGATTTTATTCTCTACTTGACTCTTCTAATGGATTGCTTGTTCCACCGCAGCTTAAACTTGATGTTTGTTATATTGTATCGGTTTAACATCATGTTGAAGGCTAATGATAATTTATTCTCGCATTATCTTAGTCATAATATTTCTTCTTTAGTTGAGCTCACCCTTTTACTTTCATTATTCTCTTGAAAATGAGAGCGTAATGAGGGGACTAGTCGAGAACAGAGTGATGGTCCTAGATGGTGCATTAGTAGTCCTCACTATTCTATGAAATAGTGTGATGATAAATGTAATGAGGACCCCATTGAGTTTGTATATTGTCTAGATGACAATATTTGTATTAAAACTCACAGCATATGTTTAGTCATATTTTACACGACTGTTGTATAATTAAGTTTGTATTTGAATTCTGTACCATGTATTTGGCGACTCAAGATGGGTGATGTATACCTATTTTGGGGGCGTCACAGTTGGTATCAAAGCTTAGGGATATGATCCCTGACTGAGATGTGAGACAAGAACTAGGAGGGGAGAGACGGGGAATTCCTTCGCTAGTATGACCTACCTAAGTTTATTTGGTATTTAATTGGTCGGTCATAGTATAGGGATAATATGTGATATGTTAATTAACCCTTGTTTTGTGACAATGTTTGAAAATGGCATCTGAAAATGCTGAGATAAACAATGAAGCACATGAGACCGTTAAGTCAGCTCAACCAAAAGGTAACGACCAACAACACAATAATAATCATACCGGTGGCAATGGCCATCAGAACAATGATAACCATCGTGGGGGAAATTATCATGCCAAGAATGGTAACCACTTCGGTGGTAATCATGGTCAAGATAATAGAAGTAGAAATTTCAAGAAGAGAAGGTCATTTAGCTCAATTTTGTCGTATAGTGAAGTCAAGTCCAGCTGGGACGGTGGTACCAAAGGCGGATACAGACAAAACAAAGTCGGTGGTTTTAGGAAGAGCGTTTTTCGTGACTTCTCACAAAGTGAGTGACCCGAACGAAGTTAGCACGGGTTAGTTAATTATAAATTCTTACGAAGTCTATATCTTATTAGATACCGGTTCTACCCATTCTTTTATCTCTCTTGCTTGCGCTCAACGTTTAAATTTGAATTCAGAGAAATTAGACTTTGACTTATTAGTTGAAACTTCGATAGTAGAAACCTTCGTTACCTCCACTGTTTATAAATCTTGTTGATTCAAATTAACACTTTCACGTTACTTGTCGATCTTATCTCTTTGAAAATACTTGCCTTTGATGTGATTTTAGGAATCGATTGGTTAACTACTCATCAAGCTTTTCGTAAGGTTGTTAGTTTTCATATTCCTAACCAACCTTTTATGCGAATTCAAGCAACCAAACCACTAAAGTCAATCATTGTCATATGAAGCCATAAGTAAAGAGCCCCGGTCCTTTCGTTGTTGACTTCCTTGTGTGGAATGCACCGAAGCAGTACTTTCCGTAGGGGACGTTGTGAATAACGGTGGCAAGTTGATAGGTATCAATGTGACGTGCTATCCAAGTCTTGGATGAGAGTCACAGTTTTGAATGATATTTCTATTGTTAATAAATTTCTTGACTTATTCTCGAAGAACTTCTTAGCCTACCCCTAGAACGTGAAATAAAATTTTGTATTGACCCCAGTACAAAACCCATTTCTAAAACCCTTAAATATTTCTTCAACTAAAGCGAACGTAACATGCACCAAAGACGTTGGCTCGAGCTGTTGAAGATTACAATCATACCATGCAATACCATCGTAGGAAAAATGAACATGGTAGCTAACGCGTTGAGTAGAAGATCGTATGCGGTTACAAGTGCGAATATACGAACCCACATGAAGATAACGAATATACGAGTAGAATCGACTTTAATCGATAAAGTTAAAGCCGCTCAAGCTACACACTCGGAGCTGATGAATGTGAAGAAGAAGGTTCAAGAGGGCGTTATTCTAGAAGCAAGAATTGACAAAGAGAGGAAATCTCAACCCTCAATTTAATTGGCCCATTTGAAATCCTTGATCGAGTAGGAGCTGTGGCCCATAGACTCGTTTTATCGCCAAGTATGTCGCGTGTTCATAACGTTTTTTTTCACGTATCGATGTTACGTAAATATGTGGATGACCCGAACCACGTTATTAAATTAGAACTAGACGAGATAGAAAAAGATTTAACGTATGAGGAGGTACGTGTTAAAATCTTGGATAAGAAGGATCGCATTCAACACTCAAAGGTTATACCTCAAGAATTAGAATCTGAAATGAAGTCAAGGTATCCTCTCCTCTTCGGCATACCAGGTACGTACGTAAATTTCAAGGGTGAAATTTCATAAGGAGGGGATATTGTGAGACCCCAGATTTTATGAATAAAGATTTAATTTTCTCGAAATAATTTTTTTGAATATTGGTGTGGATTTGATATAATGTTATAGTTGTGGGTAGTATTTATAAATTTTGCAAAGTATGCAAGTTGTCATATTATATTCGATTGGTCGGGGAATATTTGTTTTATCAGGGAATATTCATGCAACAGCACAATCATTGGTGGACCCCACAACAGAATTATTGTCTGATTGAGAAAACGACAATAATATTTTATGAAAATAACGGCGGAAGTTTTACCGTTAATACTGTTGAACTACTCGGTAGTAAAAGTACAATAATACGCGTGGTTGCATAGTAGCACACGGTATTGATTATTGATGCTTATGTGATAAGTCACTAAGTTTTGTTTTATTGGTATTATTAATGTAATAAAACAGAAAGCTTTTTATATAAAACAGAATACTTTTATAAAGTTATTCGTTTTATTAGGCTAATAGTAAAATCTTTTATATAAAATGTAATACTTTTTATAAAGTTATCTGCTTTATTAGACAATAATTAGAATATATTATATTTTATTATGCATAGTGTTTGCATAAAGTACTGCATATAGTGTTTGCATAGTAAAATCTTTTATAAAGTTATTCGTTTTATTAGATTATAAATAGAATATATTATATTTTATTTAAAAGATTTTACTTTAAATATGGACCGTCAGATTAAAGTAAATCAATCTGGACCGTTCATGAGTTAGTTACTATGCAATCCATTTTTCTTTAAATAGAAGCTCATTCATTCATTATTTCTTACGATTCACTTAAACTCTAGAGAGAGAAACTATAGAGAGAAAGAAGCAAAGTGTTCTGCTACTTCATTACTTCTATATCCAGTACTCTTCTTTCTAAGGTAGGGAATATTATTTGTTGTACTCGTAGGGGATATTATTTGTTGTACTCATAAGGGGTATTCTTTCCTTCTTATTTATGAAGAGAACTTCTGTTATTCCATTCTTTATTATTCTGTTGGAATAACCTGTATACGTGGGATACCCTATACTTGGCGAAATTCTTCTGTTATTCCATTCTTTATTATTCTGTTGGAATAACCTGTATACGCAAGATACCCTATACTTGGTGAAATTCTCATGTTATTCCATTCTTTATTATTATGTTGAATAACTTTATTATGCGGGCAATACCGCATACATGGTGAAATTCTTCTAATATTCCATTCTTTATTATTCATCAAAATATCCCATCTGTATGCGTTTTACGGGACCGGTTTCCATTATTTATTATTCTATTGAATAACTCGTGCATGCGATTCTATCGCATGCATGATGATTTCGGTTGTTATTCCATTCTTTATTATTCTGTCGGAATATCCTATCTGTGCGTTTATGCCAGACCTGGTTCCATTATTTATTATTCTATTGGAATATCCTGTCTGTACGTTTACGTCGGACCTAGTTCCATTATTTATTATTCAATTGGGAATAACCTATCTGTGTAGTCTATCGCACGCATGGTGAATCCTTATGTTATTCCATTCTTTATTATTCTGTTAGAATAACCTGTCTATGTGGATTATCACATGCATGGTGAATGATCCTTTGTATTCATTCCTTATTAAATTGGGAAATGATCTGTCTACGTGGATTACCGCATGGCGGGCGAAAATCCATTTGCAGTTTCATATATTCTATTATACTCAATTGGTTAAAGTTTTGAATTCTATAATCCATGAAATTAGTGGAATATCCCTGATATTTGCGCTTCATCCAGTATCTTTTCATGGAAATATTCTTCTGAGCATTCTTGAATTTTACTCTACAAAGAAGTATCATGTTGACTGTAGCGCCCCCGAATCCGGGTCCCGAATCACCGCGGATCCGGTTCGCTATTTCTATAACTGTTGCGGAAGATATAAACATAAATTGTTTATATATTAAACATTAAACACTATCCCAAGGTCGAGTAACCATAACTTATACACAATTCATAACTTATCTAACATATGACATCATTATCATACAAGACTATTATAAAACTAATCGCGCACATTAACTTTAAGCTGGAACTATCTTTAACTTTCCTTGTATCCGACACATTCACCTTAATCTGCAATGTTTTATCATGATATAGCAAGGGTGAGCATAAAAGTTGCCCAGCAAGTTTAAATGCAATTTAAGGATATATCATGATTGAAAGATTTAGAATAATAAGCTGGCTATAATTTCACAATGTAGTTGTGAATTAGCATGAACAAACATTTGACTGAACAAGTATTACATATGAACAATATATATCTGGACCAACTAGTAATGAAGGTGATCAGTCTTTCATACCTGACTTATACATACAAGATGTACATAGTACAATTCTACATGAAAATCAGCAATGATTAACCATAAGCATATCTGAATAAAATAAGTACTCTTAGTAGAGTTAAGAAAAACAAACTTGCCTGGTCTGTTGATTACCGATACGAAAATAACTTAGCTTTATCCGAAGACCTAATACAGATAATACCGATCTCCAAATATTAGAATAATATCATCACAGTATAAAATAACCTAAACACATTACCACATAATCCTATCACTATTCAAAGACATGAAACTTTGTATCGTCAAACTATTTAAGTCGACTTGAAACCTACACGCTTCTAACATCCCGACTACCAAATCGAATTGATACTGAGTTTAAGTTCAATTAAACTCGCTGCTTAACACTTAACAATTATCACGGATAATTTTCTTATTAGTCAAAACAATTTAATAGGCTTATAATAAATTTTCAAGTAATTATTACCATTTATCATGATTTTCTAATCATTAACACTAGTATTTAGATGAATTAAATACCACAATATTCTAATATCATTAATATTTATTTAATATTAAACATTAATGAAACACATGTCATAATATTATAACATATTTGTAATATCTCAAAGTATTTTCAATACTTTATTACTTCTTTTAAATGTTTTTAAAGTAATTAAAACATTAATCAATAATTGATATTAATGTAAATACCACATTATTCCTCGATCATTAATATTTATTTAATATTAAATATTAATGAAAATCATAACAAAATATTATAATATAATTATAATATATCAAAGTATTTTAATACCTTAAAATCATATTTCTATGATTTTTAAACAATCAAATCCATTATCCGATAATTGCTAAAATATTAAAATATTAATATTTTCATGCCAAAATATCAAAAGTTATATTTTATAACTTAAAATATTTTTATAACACTTCAATCATTTTTATATGATTTTAAAGCATTAAATCTATTTTTCCACAATTTATTTAATATATTCATTAAATAAACTAATTACCATTAATAATAAATTATTAATGAAATTCATCACCAAAATATCAAAAGTCATTAAAATAACCTAAAATATTTTCTTATACCATAATATAATTTTATAGGCAATTGTAGTTTTTATTCACTTAAATATGTAATTTATATTTATTACATATTTTATTACTTTATTTATGCCCTCAAAAGAAGTTTATCGACGTAAAATATCATTTATAGCCAAATCTCGTCCCCGTAGAGGACTTTATTAGATTTATTAATACTTATTCTTTCACGAGCGTGATTGATTCGGGCGTCGAACGTCAAAATCGGCGACGAATGACGCTTTCTGCGTTAAGCTTTTTAAGTTCGACATGCTCCTTTGCGCATTTTTAATTCCCAAATCGTGAATCATATAAGAGTGAAATTTCGCATGTTATAGACCTCATGTCATAGTATTTTAGAAAATTTCTATCCGCTAAAACCAACCACGAAATCAATCAAAACATCGAGCAAAAAGCATGTCAGTAATCGGTCAAAGAATAGTGCCGTGTCAAGACGCTTAGCTCACACATGACGCATCGCCCTCATCGCTTCTCAAGGTTGCTTGCTTATCGAACTAGCTACTTCGCTAATTTCTTACGCATTGGTTGTTAATCGTCGGAATTCCCAACTTTGGATATGTTATACATGGTATACCAAAGTATTTTTAAAAATATAACCTGAAATTTTAACCTCTTAAATGACCTTTCAAAATGCAGACCCCAAAAATGTCTACTCATGTGATTTTTTTATCTATTTCCCAGATTTACCTCTTTTCGCTAAAACAAATATAACTTTTTGTTTTAAAACATTTTAGGCGATTCTTAAGCCCACGCCAAGCTATCTTCCTGGACTACAACTCTTCCCTACTGATATTTTTCCAGATTTCGAATATATCAGCCCAGAAATTTCGTTCAAGTGGATCAGACTGCACTTGTTGGACAGCTTTTGACACTACTACTTTGAAATGTCATAACTCTCTCCTCCGGATGTCGGATTTAGTCTGCATTTGGAGTCTATGGAAAGCTTATTGAGTGTACTATAACATACCAAAAGCCCAGAAGTTTTAGAGCATTCTAGCTAACCCCGAATTTTCTGTTTAGGGCAGCAGAATCCACTAGTTTTTCTAAGTTTTAAAAACTCTGCTTTTCATTTCTTCTTTGATCAAACTTTTAACACCTAAAATGGTTAGATCTACACATAACACATCATTAAACAAGAAGATCTAAGATTTTTGAGTTTAGAATTATAAGCTCATGATCTTATCAAAAATAACCACAAGGGAATACATTTAAAAAGCTAACTAGATTTTTAGTTTTGGAAATTTTTATACCTTTTGGTTGGATGATCTCTCTTCTCCTACCAAGTTGGATGGTGTGAAGAAAATTTTCTTCTTTCTCCCTCCTTGTTATCCACGGATTCTCTCTTTCTTTTTTTTTTCTTCTCTTAGCTCTTTTGGAAAATGAAATAAACTTTTTAGTTGAAATGAAATGTGGGAGTATTTATAGGATGCTAGATGGTTGATGGTTTATCATTAAAGGCTAGCCCATAGACCACATGCCTAGCAAATGTTGGTCACCAACTAAAGTTATGGCAACCTACACAAGTTATCTTATTAAATAATGCTAAAAGGGCATAAAGGTCATTTCCTTACCATTTTAAATTCTAGATTGATCATTTGTGAGATATAGGCACATGGCTAGCTAGGGTTGATCATCAACCACATACTAGGGCTAGATCTACACTCCATCCCATTAAAATATTCAAGAAGGGTACTTTGATCATTTGACTTGTAAAGTGAATGGTAACTTGTAATTGGTCACAACCCTTAGGTTTTAAAATAGAAAATTATAATTAGTGTTCCCTAATTACAATAAAGTTTACTAATCACATTCAAGCTTGCTAATTAGGGTTAAGGCTTCCTAATTAACATTAAACATTATAATTTAATAATTAGGTTTTCTCTGTCGTATATTAGGGTTTCTAACATTAGAAATTAGGGCTTTCCAAATAAATCAATTAGGGTTATCCCCATTATACCTACAATTAATAACATAGAAACTCTATATTTATCTTCAAGCTTTCCACTTAGGGTTTTAATATCCTGATTTAGGGTTTCAGACATAATAATTAGGGGTTCAAATTTTGGAAATTAGGGGTTTTGCTAAATAATTAAGCTTTACCCTATTAAGCTTAAAATTTAAATCACTTGAGCATTATAATTCTCCGTTATATTCCTTCATTAGGGTTTCAAATATTCAAATCAAATTAGGATTTTTAGATATGGTATTAGGGTTTTCTAATACTCAAATAGGGTTTCCAATAATTTATTAGGTTTTCCCTAATTAGTTTATAATTAATAACGTTAAACCTTATATATAGCATTGCATTCCCAATCTAGGGTTTTAATATCCGAATTAAGGTTTTGGATTCCGGAATCAAAACTAGGGTTTCGTAATCGATTTCTGTGTTTTTTTCTTATCGCATCGTTAGGTTTTCTAAATCTAACGTTGATGTTCTTAATATATACTTAGGGTTTGATATGATATAATTTTATCTCGATCAACCTTTGACTCTTAACCACATTCTCGTATACATACATAACAAATTTCATGTAACTTAAATCACATAAATCCTTAATCTCAATAATTCACCTAAATCCTTCACAGAATTTTGAAATCTTCAAAATTCAATCCTAATAACATCAAACACATACACTTATTTTCTGTCTAGGTCTAATATTTGACCTTAAATCAATCATTTAAGATTTTAATAATTTGTCTAAATTCTCGAGTTGTCACATTGACAATTTGGACGTTATTAGTTCCTGGATAAATTAATTCTTGAACTTGTTTTATTGAATTATTATGTCATTGTCATCATCCTCATGTTTATATTATATTGAAAGTCATCGTGTGTCCTAGAGTGCATAGATGGACTTGGTATGATTATGACCACGGATTATTCCTAAGTATAATCATGGTAGTAATGTTACAAATGATGTGGAAAAAGTCCTCATTGGCCCGTAGTGCATTGATGGGCCGGAGCTTTTGGTATGATTATGGCTATGGATTCTCTTGACCAAGGTGCAAAAAGATGAATTGTTTTATGGCATGATCGGGGACCGTTGATGAAAACATGATTATCTTTGGCCGTGGTGCATGGATAATTTGTGGTCGTGATACTAAAGAATATCCTTGGCCTGTAGTGCAGGGATGATTTGATGATGTGGATTATTTATTAAGCTAAGTCTCAGCGATAAAAGTGATGAAAAACCTTTTAAATCATAGAAGATAGTAGATTTTATTCTCTACTTGACTCTTCTAATGGATTGCTTGTTTCGCTGCTGTTAAACTTGATGTTTGTGCATTCTTCTCCAATAGACTGCATAACGGTTTAGTTATTTTGGAGAAATCCTTAATGAATCTGCGGTAGAAACCCGCATGTCCTAGAAAACTACGAACTCCTTTTACTGAAGTGGGTGGTGGCAAGTGCTCAATAGTTTCCAACTTTGCTCTATCCACCTCAAGTCCCATCTTTGAAACTTTGTGTCCCAATATGATTCCTTCTTGTACCATGAAGTGACATTTTTACCAGTTTAGCACTAAGTTCATTTCAACACATCGCTTCAAAACCATAACCAGATTCTCAAGGCATAAGTCAAATGAGTCCCCAAAGACTGAGAAATCATCCATAAATACCTCCACATTCTATTCCACCATGTCTGAAAATATAACCATCATGCATCTTTGAAACGTGGCTGGAGCATTGCATAACCCGAAAGACATCCTTCTAAAAGCAAAAGTGTCGTACGGACATGTGAAGGTAGTCTTTTCCTGATCTTCTGGAGCTATCATAATTTGATTGTAGCCCGAATATCCGTCCAGAAGGCAATAGTACTCATGACCTGTTAATCTATCCAACATTTAATCAATGAATGGGAGTGGGAAATGATCTTTCCTTGTAGCTTTGTTGAGCTTGCGGTAATCCATGCAAACTCTTCACCCTGTTACTGTTAGTGTTGGGATTAACTCATTATTCTCATTAATCAAGACTGTCATGCCACCCTTTTTTGGGACACACTGTACTGGGCTCACCCATGAACTGTCTGAGATCGGATAAATTATTCTCGCATCTAACCATTTCAGTACCTCTTTCTTGACCACTTCTTTCATTATCGGATTGAGCCTTCTTTGTTGATCCACTGACGGCTTACTACCATCTTCCATCAGGATCTTGTACATGCAATATGAAGGGCTGATTCCTTTGATATCTGCTATGGTCCATCCAATAGCTGATTTGAACTCTCGAAGCACTCGTAGCAATTTTTTTTCTTGACAAGATGTTAGTACAGAAGCAATAATCACAGGTAATTTTGAATCTGAACTTAGAAATGCATACCTGAGATGTTCTGGAAGTGGCTTTAATTCTAACTCTGGAGGTGTCTCAAGAGATGGCTTTAACTTTGTCGAGGCTTCCCCAGCTATTGTTAATGGCTCTGTAGGTGGTCTAAATCACCTGAATTGTGGAGTGGTATCCAGATATTGCACAAATTCGTCGAATTCCTCCTCTTCTAAATCTGAGTCCTCATCAGTGATATTCCTCAAAGGTTTATAATCCACTAGACTCTGTATGTCATCATTAAGAACCCGATTTACCCAATCAACTAAGATACAGTCCTCTTCATCTATTGGGAATTTCATGGCCTTGAAGACATTGAAGATGACCTCTTGATCATGGACGCGCATCGTGAGTTCCCCTTTTTGTACATCTATTAGAGTCCTTCCTGTGGCTAAAAATGGTCTCCCCCAGTATGATCGGTATGCTCTTGTCCTCTTCATAATCTAAGATGATGAAGTCAGCCGGAAAAATGAACTTGTCCACCTTAACTAACACATCTTCAACAATTCCCCGTGGATACGTGATGGATCTGTCAGCTAGCTGTAGTGATATGTTTGTCGGCCTTGGATCCGGCAATCCCAACTGATTGAACACTGACAGGGGCATCAGATTTATACTTGCCCCCGAATCACATAAACACGTACTAAAGCTCATCTTCCCGATTGTGCAGGGAATTGTGAAGCTGCCCGGATCTTTCAGCTTTGGAGGTAATTTGCGTTGGAGCACTGCACTGCATTCCTCTGTCAAGGCCACTGTTTCAAACTCATCTAATCTTCTCTTCCTTGACAATATACCTTTCATGAACTTTGCATAGCTAGGCATTTGTTCTAATGCCTCGGTGAAAGGTATGTTGATCTGCAGCTTTTTGAATACCTCCAGAAACTTGCTGAACTGTTTGTCTTCTTTCTTCTTAACTAACCTCTGCGGATGTGGTACTTGAGGGTGAATTGGTAGTATTAGACTCTTGACCTTCTCTTCTGAATTTTCTTTGTCTTTCTCTTGTTGCTGAACCTCAGACTTTTCCACATTTTCTTCATCACCATTCAACTTTTCTTCCTCGCCTTGTGCCACGCGATGTCCCTCTGTAACTCACCTTGCTACAGTATACGAGTTCTGATGTCTGTCAAAGTCTTTCCCAGATCGTAATGTGATTGCTTGACACTGCTCCTTCCCGTCTCTTCTAGGATTTGTCTCTGTGTTACTTGGCAATGCACCCTGGGGGCTGTTAGTAAGCATGTTCGCCATCTGTCCCATCTGCTTCTCTAGATTCTTGATAGCCACTGCTTGACTTTTGATCATAACTTCAATGTTTGCCATGTATTTCAACATCATCTCCTCCATATCTGATTTCTTCTCTGGCTGTGGTGTAGCTAGAGTGTGATGTTGTTGTTGTTGAGAAAATCCCGGTGGAAACGGTGGTTTTGGTGTAAACTGTGGTGAGCTGACTGTGGTTGAAACTGTTGGCTCGGCTGAAACTGATTCTGTTGCTGTCCTTGGTTGTTTGACCAACTAAAATTAGGATGATTGCGGTTGTTGGGGTGGTATGTGTTCTGAAATTGACCTTGGTCTTTCCTGTAGTTGCTTTCATACTGTACTGACTCTGAGTTGATGGCACATTGATCTGTGGAGTGTGACCCCACACAAATCTCACAAAAGAAAGAAACTGTTTTCACTTTGCTCTCTGCCAAAGTATCTATCTTCTTAGCCATAGCTGCCATCTGTGCTGACAACTGTGTAATAACATCTACTTCGAACACACCTGCAACCTTGGACTGTGGCATCCGAGCTGTAGGATTCTGATAGTCATTTGCAGCCATAGTCTCTATAAGCGTATAGGCCTCGTCATAGCTTTTTGCCCATAATGCCCCTCCTACAGCTGCATCCACAATCGGTCTCGATTGCCATCCCAAACCATTGTAAAATGAGTTGATTACCATCCAATCTAGCATACCGTGATGCGGACACTTCCTAAGCATCTCTTTGTATCGCTCCCATGCTTCATATAAGGACTCGCCCTGTTGTTGCTCGAACTGAGATATGGCCGACCTCATCTTTGCAGTCTTAGCCATTGGAAAGAACATGGCTAGGAATTTCTGTGCTAAGTCCTCCCATGTAGTGATTGACCCTATCGGCAAAGAATGTAGACAACTTCTCGCTTTATCCCTCAATGAGAATGTGAATAACCTTAATCTGATAGCATCCTCTGTCACACCATTATATCTGAATGTGTCACAGATCTCGATAAAACTTAATAGGTGTTCATTCGGATAATCCGTAGCAGCACCCCCAAACTGTACCGAGTTCTGCACCATCTGAATAGTGCTCGTTTTAATCTCAAAGGTGTTGGCTGCTATCGCCGGTCTGACTATGCTAGACTGTAATCCATTTATATTCGGCATGGAATAGTCCTTTAGAGCCCTATGCTCTTCCCTTTCAATTCTCGGTTCTTTCGCCATATTAGATGTTGTACTGTCTAATTGCTCTTGTAGACTTCTCCGCACACTTGCTTTCCAACCTCTCCCGTTTATGTTATCCTGCGCTGGTATTAACTCTGTGTTGGATGATCGCGTGTGCATAAAAATCTACAAGTACCTGAAACCAAAAACAAAACCAAAATAGAAATGATAAACGATCAGAAATGTCTAAGTCATACAATATAGCTTTAAACTAATGATAATTATCTAAATTAAACGCCTTTCCCTGGCAACGGCGCAAAAAACTTGTTGCCTCTTTTACAGTCCTAATAAAAGAGCTCTAACTCATGCAAGCATACATGTGTCAACAGGTAATACAGAGTAAGTAAAGTATCGATCCCACAGAGAAAGTTATTAAATTTAAACTATTATGCATTAATTAACTCACTATATTCATATGCTTAGACTAATGACTAGAATTGGTGAATTGAACTAATTGTGATTAACAACTAAAAATACGAATAATAATGAAATAAATATAATTTGAAAATAATGGGATCCTAACTTTATTTAATAATTCATCTAATCGCCACTACATGCAAGTAGTGTTCACATATCACAGGAAAATAGCCAAGAAAACACGAATAGAGTTATAACCATTTTTGAATGCACTATAACCTACTTACGGCATCTCACGGATATGTTAGACTCCATGTAATCACCAATACAACCAAAATCACTATATGTCTATGTGAAGTTGCAATTACATTGATTTTAAGTGCAAGCTCTTACTCTAGCTCATACGGTGAAACAATATATGTCTATCTGGTTCACAAAATACGCAAGCCATATACAACATCACCATATTCGCATGCTATCATGATTACAATCCATATTTGCATGTTCATTGTCAATTCCATACAAATACTGAGACTAATGATGATCAGGCATTCATATATGTAAAACAATCAAGATAGATATCCCATAAGATATGCAAAACAATCAAAGCATTTAAGCGTGCAACCAACTACATATTAAAATCCGTTAGAAACCCATAATGGAGTTTAGTTCATGACTGAACCAAAAGCCATTATGGGATCAACGCTAAACATGAACAATAGACAAACAATTGAAATATGAAAGATAGAACGATCAAACCCAATCACTAAATAAAAACCAATGCTATAACACCCCCATACCTATACTCCCGTGGTATCCGGTATGGTGTTTACAGCCAATTAACATTATGCATTTAAATCTATACACCCATGGTATCTGATTCAAAATATTACATTAGATAGAGGGACTGTGACGCCCCCAAAATAGGTCCATTCCATCCAATCCATTCTGAGTCGCCAAATACATGGTACAAAAATAACTACAACTTTATTATTACAACATATAAATCGTGAGTTTAAATACGATATTGCCATCTAGAATAATATCCACACATAAATAAATCCCCATCACAATTATTTATACATTATTTTATAAAATGGTGAGGACTACTAAACAACTCTCTCTAGAACCTTCATTCCATACCCAGAGCTAGTACTATTTACATTCTCGCCTCCTAAGAAGAAAAATGGAACAAAAGGAAAAGGGTGAGCTCAACTAGCCCAATAAAGAATATTATGACTAAGATAATATACAACAAATTATCGTTAGTCTTCAACGGGGAAAATCTAATAGAATACAATAGACAATCGGTTTAAATCAACAACTGCAGTGGAAACAACAATTCATTAGAAGAGTTAAGTAGAGAATGCAAACTACTATCTTCTATATATGAATTTAAAACTTCATCGTCGATATTTTATCCTGTAAACATCAATCAATATATATCACGGAATCAAATATTCATTTTTGCACTACTGAGCCAAAAGATATTCATCAGTTGGTCATGTTCATCTAAACACATGTTCATCTTTTTGCTACTACGGGCCAAAGATATTCATCGATTAATCATGTTCATCTAAATACATTTCATCTTTGCACTACGGGCCAAAGATATTCATCAAGAAATCATTCATCTTTGCACTTCTGGGCCAAAGATATTCAAAGAATATCATCATTTAGGACCCGAGGGATGATGAAAAATATTTTAAAGGAAACGAATCCGGTTGAAACAAAGAACAATTATTAAGGATTCAGTATTTTAAACAATCCAGTTCAAAAATACTTCATAAGTAATCAGAGTGGAGTAAAATTCAAGAATGATCAAAATATGGATACAATCAAAGCTAGTATCCATAGTAGATATTTTGGACAAAAAGAAGAAATTTCATTTTTAAATTGAATAGTCTTTAGTATTAGTGAATAGAATAGATATCGTAAATAATTAATAAGATATCGTGAATAGTAACTCAGAACACCAAAAGATAGAAATTTCACAAAAAACATCTTCACGCTTCACGTGAATAGTACTAAATGAATAATAACTTCGTGAATAGTAACTCATGAATAGTAACTCGTGAATAGTAACTCATGAATAGTAACTCCAGGCATGAAAAAATTCTAAATTTGATAAAAATTTCCATCCAATATTTCGACATAATGATATTGAAGAAATAATATCATTTTCGAATAAAATAACATCCTTACCTCGAAAAGACAAGATTTCTAGTTGAAACACCGGATATAGGCTATGACTTGAACTTGCATCGTATTGCAATACTCAAAGTATACTCAAAATACTCACAAGAATACGCTCGATAATATAGAGAGAAAACTTCAGTTTCTGGTGTGATTTTCAATTCTAACCTAAGCACCCTATTTATAGGAAAATACTTAGAACACCAAAATAGAAAATTTAATAAATTAATATTATTTATTTTCCACATCTTCCTACGCATCCATGAATCTGAACTCAGCCATCCTAACACATGTTAAATGAGTCCCAAAAATGTAAAAAACGTTTTTCTTATTAAAAATAATTAAAACTTCAAAAATTAATTATTTCGGAGTTTCAGAACTTCAATAATTCATAATAAATAGCTCTTTTATCAGAAAATTCGAACCTCGCGACTTTTTATAGGAAATTCAATTCTCTACAACTTTGCAGAAGAAATTTTTTCCAAATTCCAAACAGAAATTGACCGAAATTCATAAACGGGCGATTTTACAAGCTATAATCAAATTTCGGTCAATAATTGTGTCCACCAACACACAAAATATGTGTTAAACATTTAATGCCACAAAAATACTCTTCCTCCTCATATACTCATATATCCCACATTCATTATAAAAATATCACCATTAATATATTATTAAAATAATATATTTAAATGAATTATTTTATCGAGAAAAGATAAAATATTAATTTTCAACAATTGTCACATTAAAAATTTCTCCATCTATATCCACATAAAATCAATATTTTCTCATCATATAAATCAATAATTAATTATTCACAAATAATATTACAGAATCAAGATCTTTGTGACTAAGTAGTTTCCAGGAAAGAGGGGGCTTTCCAATAAGGATCTCTCCTCACTGGCGCACAATTAGGTGACCAAACCTCTCCTTAGACAAAACTTCCTAGACATTGCCAATAATGTTATCCAATAATATTATTTAGATAATATGAATTATTGCTCCGATAATGGAAAATACTGTGTAATGAAAATTTATTGAAACAACAGTAATATAAAATATCAATGCAGCAATTATTGAATCAATAAAATAAAATCTTTGAATAGTAATTCTTCGTAACAATTATTGAGTAGTGCCTTCTTACGTAAGAATCAATAATTGGTGCAATATCGTGTCTTCTTGTCAACAACGCGTATTAGTGTGTTTTAACCAACGGCATATTCCAACAGATGATAACGGTAATAACTACGCCATTATTTATAAACAACTTATATTTATCGCTTTTCTTCATCCAATTGCTTTTCGTTATGGGGCCCACAAAGATCTGCTTGGTCGTCACGAATATTCCCAAGCAGATCTGAATATTCCACGACCAAACGAATATTCCCAAATGATAATGAATATTTTATAACCACTTGCTTATTCAAATATTTAGCATTTTACCCATAACTATCCACATTAATCAAATCAAACCTTACTATTTCAAAATAATAAATAGAGGAAAATAAATTTCATTTATTAATAATTTGGGGTCTTACAACCTCCCCTCCTTATGAAATTTCGTCCTCAAAATTGACGTGCGTACCTGGTGTTTCGAAAAGATGAGAATACCTCGCTTTCATTTCCGTTTCCAACTCCCAGGTCATTTCCTCAATAGCATGGTTTCTCCACAAAACTTTAACTTGTGGTATAACCTCAGTACATAGGACATGTTCTTTCCTATCCAATATCTTGACAGGTACCTCCTCGTACGTTAAGTCTTCGGCTATCTCATCCGGTTCTAACTCAATGACGTGGTTCGGGTAGTCAATATATTTACGTAACATCGATACGTGAAAAATGTTATGAACACGCGTCATACTTGGCGGTAAAACGAGTCTATAGGCCACAGTTCCTATTCGATCGAGAATTTCAAATGGATTAATAAATCGAAGGTTTGAGCTTTCCTCACCTCACCGATTCTCGCTTTTGAAATAACAACTTCTTGCACCTCCTTCTTCAAATTCATCACTTCCGGTGTGTAGCTTGAAACGACTTTAACTTTATCGATTAAAGTCGATTATACTCGTATATCATCACGTGGGTACCTAGAGTTTTCATCTCCATCTCTATTATTTGTAAATTATCTGAAATGAGTCTTTGACAATATCGTACTTTTCGTGCTTGTATCACGATCTTCTACTCAACACGCCACCTACCACGTTAAACTTTTCGAGATGGCATGGTCGAACATGTCTTTGAAATGAGTCTCCTCTTGAGTTCTTCAAGTTCTTCCCACATTCCTTGCTCCATTCAATTTTGTATCTCTGGAGTCAATTAAGTTAATGGAATAGCGATTCGAGAATATCCTTCAACGAATCTCGATAATAACCAACTAAGCCTAGAAAGCTACGTATTTCGATTCACAGACTTAGGTTGTTCTCAATCTGCGACTCATATCCCAATCTTGGATAAGACGTCACAATGACACCTATCGGTTTACTACTGCTTACGAATATGGCGTCCCCTACGAGAGAGCGGCTTGGTGCATTCCACAAAGGAAGTCACCGGATAAACGCTTCGGTACCAAATTCTATAGTTGAATTTTAACTCCACGAAGTTCAATAGAGCCATGAGATTTTAGAAATGGGTTTTGTACCGGGTTTAAAGTCGATACAAAATTCAATATCACACTTTGGGAGTAAGCCAAGAAATTCTTCAGGAAATTTACTAACAATAGAAATATCATTCAAATCTGACGTATTTTTGTTTAAGTCCATAACATGGGCTAAGAAAGCTTGACATCAATTATAAACGAATGACTTCATGGCTTGATATGAAAATGTTTGACTATAATGGTTTGATTGCTTGAATTCGAATAACAGGTTGCTGAGGAATATGAAAACTAACAACCTTATGAAAGTAATCAATTTCGGCATGATAAGTAGTTAACCTTAAAATCACATCAAAAGCAAATATCTCTATAGAAATAAGGTTAACAAGTAATGTGATAGTGCCAACCTGAATCAAGCAAGATTTCTAAACAACGGATGTAATGAAAGTTTCTCCTAACGGAGTCTCCATAAATAGGTCAAAGTCTAATTTCTCCGTAGTCAAGTTCAAACGTTGAGCGCAAGCAAGAGAGATAAAAGAATGGGTAGAACCGGTATCTAGTAAGGTATAAACTTCGCAAGAATTTATAATTAACTAACCTGTGCTAACTTCGTTCGGGTTCCTCGCATTTTGACCGGTCACGACAAACGTTCTTCCAGGAACTGTTGACTTTGACTTTTCTGGGACATTCTTTTGAGTCACCATTCCCACTGGACTGGGTTTCGATACCGCACAATCTCGAGCGATATGTCCTTTTTTTCCACAATTATAGCATACCTTAAACTGTTGTGGGCAGTTTGGGCTGATATGTCCCTTTTTCCCGCATTTGTAACTTATCTGATAGGTGGTCTTTCTCCTCCCTTGGAACTAGTTGCTCTTGGCAACACGTCTTCACATGGTCGTTGTTGAATCTCCTCTTTTTAAAATCTCCTCCCGACTCGCTTCTTCTATTTTCATGGCCACGATTACCACCAGAGTGGTTACCGCCTTTGTCCGTATTCTTCTTTCTCCGCTGGTTATCGTTATTACGATGGCAAATATCTTGATATGATCCTCGGTTATGGTTCCTCGGTTGAACGTACTCGTTATCTCACTCTAATAATCGAGCCTCTGTTGACAACATCCGAATAGAGAAAAATTTATGAGAAATGAGATCTTGACGTATCTGGGTTTCAAACCTCTCGAAACATCCACGTCATCGTTCCTCATTCTCCACCAAATGAGGTGCAAACTGGATAACTCCACGAACTTCATACCTCGTCTTTGGGACACCGTCATGTTATTCTCGCTCGGTCCTAATAAACTCCACTTCCTTCATATGATGAATACTTTCGGGAAGTACTTGTCATTGAACTGCTTTTAAAATGTCTCCCATGACATCTTTGAAAGCGCAAATTGGATGGATACGCTTCACGATTCCCACCAAGAATCTGCCTCGTTCTGAACATAAAAGTAGCGAATGTAACCTTCATTCTACATGCATCCCAAGACATTGAATATCTTGGTAATTTTCTTGACCCATGTTTCCGCCATGATCGGATCTGCTTTCCTTAAATTCGTGGTCCCAACTCTTTGAATCGCTTGTTTGTGACAACCCGTGAATTGCTATCATTTCCTCATCTATTTTGAACACGAGTCTCCCTCATCGATTTTACATGAACGCAAAAGCTTTTAAACATCCCCTCGTTCATTATCTGCTCAGTGGTGTTGTTCACAGGAGGAACATTGCCAACCTGTTGCACGTTCTCCTCGTTGGTAAGTACATGCATCTCCACGGTCTCATTTACTCTACTATTAATATTCTCAGCCGACATTCTCAAATACTGTCATAAAACAAGGGTTAATTAAGAAAATCAATATATCACATAATATCCCTATATACTAACCAACTAACAAATAAGCTTAGGTAGGACACACTAGCGAAGGATTTACTCGTCTCTCCCCTCCTAGTTCTATTCCCCGATCTCACTTGCCAGAGATCATATCCTAAGCTCGATACCAACTGTGACGCCCCCAAAATAGGTCCATTCCATCCAACCCATTCTGAGTCGCCAAATACATGGTACATAAATAACTACAACTTTATTATTACAACATATAAACTGTGAGTTTAAATACAGATATTGCCATCTAGACAATATACACACGTAAATAAATCCCCATCATAATTATTTATACATTATTTTACAAAAATGGTGAGGACTACTAAACAACTCTCTTTAGAACCTTCATTCCATACCCAGACTAGTACTATCGCTACATTCTCGCCTCCCCGAGAAGAAAAATGGAACAAAAAAGAAAAGGGTGAGCTCAACTAGCCCGAAGAAGAATATTATGACTAAGATAATATACAACAAATTATCGTTAGTCTTCAACAAGGAAAAATCTAATAGAATACAATAGACAACCGGTTTTAAATCAACAACTGCAATGAAACAACAATTCATTAGAAGAGTTAAGTAGAGAATGCAAACTACTATCTTCTATATATGAAGTTAAAAGTTCATCATCGATATTTTATCCTGTAACATCAATCAATATATATCTCGAATCAAATATTCATCTTTTGCACTACAGCCAAAGATATTCATCGATTGGTCATGTTCATCTAAACACTGTTCATCTTTGCACTTTCTGGTAAAAAATATTAATCAGTCGGTCATGTTCATCTCAACACCTGTTCATCTTTGCACTACGGGCCAAAGATATTCATCAAGAAATCATTCATCTTTGCACTATAGGCCAAAGATATTTAGTAATATCATCATTTAGGACTGAGGATGATGAAAAATAT
This sequence comes from Panax ginseng, assembly GCA_020205605.1. Lineage (NCBI taxonomy): Eukaryota > Viridiplantae > Streptophyta > Magnoliopsida > Apiales > Araliaceae > Panax > Panax ginseng. The sequence goes on from CM035150.1 coordinate 64,646,001, forward strand.
TTTAAAGGAAACGAATCCAGTGAAACAAAAGAACAATTATTAAGGATTCGTATTTTAAACAATCCAAGTTCAAAAATACTTCATAAGTAATCAGAGTGGAGTAAAATTCAAGAATGATCAAAACATGGATACAATCAAAGCTAGTATCCATAATAGATATTTTAGACAAAAAGAAGAAATTTCATTTTTCGATGAATAGTGCCGTATTCGTGAATAGTGTCGTATACCTGAATAGTGCCGTATACGTGAATTGTAACTCCGACACCAAAAGATAGAAATTTCATAAAAAAACATCTTCACGCTTCGTGAATAGTACTCGTGAATAGTAACTCGTGAATAGTAACTCATGAATAGTAACCCCAATATGAAAAAATTCTAAATTTGATAAAAATTTCCAACCAATATTTTGGCATAATGATATTGAAGAAATAATATCATTTTCGAATAAAATAACATCTCTTACCTCGAAAAACAGTACTTCTAGTTGAAACACTGGATATAGGCTATGACTTGAACTTGCATCGTATTGCAATACTCAAAGTATACTCAAAATACTCACAAGAATACGCTCGATAATATAGAGAGAGAAAACTTCAGTTTAAATGTGATTTTCAATTCTAACCCTAAGCACCTATTTATAGGAAAATACTTAGAACACCAAAATAGAAAATTTAATAAATTAATATTATTTATTTTTCACATCTTCCTACGCATCCATGAATCTGAACTCAGCCATCCTAACACATGTTAAATGAGTCCCAAAAATGTAAAAAACATTTTTCTTATTAAAAATAATTAAAACTTCAAAAATTAATTATTTCGGAGCTTCAGAACTTCAATAATTCATAATAAATAGCCCTTTTATCAGAAAAATTTGAATCTCGCGACTTTTCATAGAAAATTTAATTCTCTACAACTTTGCGGAAGAAAGTTTTTCCAAATTCCAAACGAAATTGATAAAAGAAATCCATAAGCGAGGCGATTTTACGGTTATAATCAAATTTCGATTAATAATTGTGTCCACCAACACACAAAATATGTATTAAACATTTAATGCCACAAAATACTCTTCCTCCTCATATACTCATATATCCCACATTCATTATAAAAATATCACCGTTAATATATTATTAAAATAATATATTTAAATGAATGATTTTATCAGAAAAAGATAAAATATTAATTTTCAACAATTGTCACATTAAAAATTTTCTCCATCTATATCCACATAAAATCAATATTTTTCTTATCATATAAATCAATAATTAATTATTCATAAATAATATTACAGAATCACAGTACTTGTGACCAGTAGTTCCGGAAAGAGGGGGCTTTCCAATAAGGATCTCTCCTTACTGGCGCGTAATTAGGTGACTAAACCTCTCCTTAGGCAGAACTTTCTAGACATTGCCAATAATGTTATCCAATAATATTATTCAGATAATATGAATTATTGCTCCGATAATGAAAAATATTGTGTAATGACAATTTATTGAAACAACGATAATATAAAATATCAATGCAACAATTATTGAATCAATAAAATAAAATCTTTGAATAGTAATTCTTCGTAACAATTATTGAGTAGTGCCTTCTTACGTAAGAATCAATAATTGGTGCAATACCGCTTACTCTTTGTTCAACAACGCGTATTAGTGTGTTTTAACCACCGGGTATTCCAACGATATTAATGGTAACAACTACGCAGATTATTTATAAACAACTTATATTTGTCGCTTTTTTCATCCAATTGCTTTACATTATGGGGCCCACAAAAGATCTGCGTCATCGTCGCATTTAATATTCCCAAGCGATCACGAATATTCCACGACCAAACGAATATTCCCAAACAATAATGAATATTTTATAACCACTTGCTTATTCGAAATATTTGCGTATTTTACCCATAACTATCCACATTAATCAAATCAACCCTTACTATTTTAAACTAATAAATAGAGGAAAATAAATTTTATTTATTAATAATTTGGGGTCTTACAGGGACTATCAGATATAATTCCCATAGATTCAAGATTCACAATATCCCATAATAGATGGTAATTCCCAAGAGAAATATTACTGTGTTTGGATACCCTCACTTGAATATATGAACTGTATCTATAACTAGAGTCTATCTATCTGAAATTCAGAGTATCAGTAATTACATGAACAGTCCATATTACCAATACCCTCACCCAGATGTATAGTCTATGTCATGTGATTACATATTATCGTATCAATAGTAACTATCTATCTGAAATTCAGAGTATTAATAACAACATGAATAGTCCATTCTATTAACACCCTCACTCAGATAAATAGTTCCCAAGGATCTTAATTAGAATAGAAGACATGTTACTTTACATCTATATATGTAAGAAAACACGGTTGCGGAAATAAAAGATGTTATATATATCATAATATTATGATTCGATTACAAAATTCTCATAACGAGTTCTTTATTACAAGGTATTCATACATACAAGAATATAATCTAATCTATGTAGGGACGCTTCCCTTTATCTACTCCAGATGTTCCAGGATTATCATCTAATACTGCAAAGGGAATAATTTACAAGGGTGAACTATGACATGCTCAGCAAGTTATATATTTATAACAATATAGGATTTGAAGAATTATAACAATTCAAATTTCGACTGATAGTTGTTACCATTTCTGGATTTCTAATTCCAACTAGTTCTGGAATTTTTATCATTTCACAAGAGCAAAGACTTAGAAATTCATTCGAGATATGAGATAGGGGATCGACATATTCAACATCCTAGGGTATGCATATCACCCACGATTAACTCAATTACACTTACAATTTACTGTCAATATATTCATTGACTACACTTTGCTCCCTTACGGGATACTCAACTTCAGTATACGACTGCCTTACCAAAATAATTTGGCTTGACTCAACTTCTTAGTCATGCTGGAACTATAGCAATAACTTTTCAATAATAGGTAATTCAACATAGGTGTATTATATCAACAGTATAACAAGATAGAATTTTTTTCAGCGAATAAACAGGGTTGATAAATTTTGCATAAGTAATAAATTGGGTATAGAAGACTTGCCTGAGCATAGACCAGTCAAGTTATACTATTCGAACACTATTAAGTACCTATGACGTTCAAGAATATAAATTTAACACGTCAGTATTGATAACAATACTCAAATAAAACATTTATTTAATACCAGGTTAGATTTAATAGGGTTTGCCTTTTAATACCTTTGATAAATGAACTAAATTTTATTTATAAAATTTGGTTATATTTTTAAATAATTTAATTATCCTTATAATATATTTTAGAAGGTTTAAAGTATTTTCAAAATATTTATTTATCCTTTAAATGATTTTAAACCATTTATTTCTATTTATAAGTAATTTATATTTACTAAAATTTTATAAAAACATTATTTAATATTATTAAATAATTTATAATCATTTATTATGATTTTATTTCAATAATTATATTTTTACATAATTATTTAGTATTTTAAAAGTAATTATTCTAATTACTTTATTAATAAGTTAATTATAAATAATATCTAAATAAAATAAATTAATTATTACATTTTTTTAGAAATATCAGAAATAATTTATAATAATTTAATATAATTTTTAAAACTGTTTTTATTAATTATTTCAATTTTTTTTATAATTTATTTCTAAAAATTTAATTTCTGTCCGTCGCTAAAGCCCTATAGTGACAGAAAGTGTCGCTGTAGGTGTTCTTGAGTTTCTGGGCAGCCGTTGCTCGTGGTCGAGTGGCTAGTTTGACCATTAAATAACTCGGTTTTGGTAATGATTTTCGGTCAGAGCAAGTATTGGTGTTGTAGTACTCATGTAATAGTACAAGATCAAGAAATAAGTAGGCTTTAATCTACATCTAACAAGAAATTATAAAGATTCAAAGTTACTGTCAGAGCTGTTCTTGGGTTTCTAGGTAACCCAGAACAGTGGTCAAGCCCGGTCAACGGTTTTGTGGCTTGAATAACTTTGATTCGGTGTATTAGATGTATGTTTTGTTTGTTGTAACATGTAGTCTATATACCAGGGTACATATATATAACATTAACATGAACAAATCGTAATGCTAAGATCTCTATTTATGATAGTCAAATTAAAGCTAACAACTGTTCTTCGTGTTCTTCAGTTTTCTGGAAAACCCAGAAAACTTGGTCATGCTCGGTCAACTACTTTTGACCAATAATTCCGGTAATCCTATGAGTTGTTTGTTCGATTGAAGATCATAGATATGTAATATGTATACCAGAGTACTAATTTAAAACAAAAACATAAACAATTAACAATCGGAGATGATTAAGCGAATTCGGTCAAAGTAGCCGTTCAATCGTTTTGAGCTTTACGGGCAACCCGAAAAACCAAATTTCCGTGAACGGTCAACCCACTTTGACTGATTATATCTTGGAATCTATGGTTCATCTGAACCTGTTTTCTTTTCTAGATTAAAGACCTACTTACATGCTACAAATATCAATCGATTAACAGACCAAAACATAAACACATATGAATCGAAAAGCCTTGACATTCGGCTGTCAGACCATTTTTTTCAAAATTTCCAGATTTCATAAAACGCTTAATTAATCTAGATGTTATGAAAACGTGTTCTACCACTCTAGCATTCTTTCTAACATCCTAATACAATATTCTAAACATCTAAACAACAAATCTAACATATGATCAAAGAGAAAATTATGAACTAGGGTTTGCACCTTTTCTTGAGAAATTTGTGATTCTAGCTTCTGATCTTGTTGCTGATAACACCTAGGCTTGATATGGTAGGTTTATAAGTGTATCTTGGCTTTGAGAATTCGTGGGTTTGCTCAGCCCTAAGGTTCCTATTTATAGAATTTTCCAACTTGGCTTTTTAGTCATTTTTTCACCTACTTGCCTCTATAAAGATCTGATCTATGACTCTTCTGATGCTTGGGAGTTTGGAAGCATGTCGTGTGATGTTTTAAAACTTGTAATGGTGACTCCCAACCTACTTGTGAGCTAGTTGATTAAGTTAGTAGCTTAATTAGGCTTAAATCTTCACTAATCTTGATTAGGGTTTTGTTTCTAATGATTAGGAATGTTAAGTAATGTTAATTAGTACCTAATAGAAGTTTACTAACCATGATTAAGTGTTAACATAAGCTAATTAGAGTTAGATTAGCTAATTAGGGTTTAATTAATAAATTAGGGTTAGGATTTTGCTAATTAGGGTTAGGGTTTTGCTAATTAAGGTTTACTCACTAATCCTAACAAGTATGACAAAGAATTTTGTCAGTGTAAGCACGAAAAAGCAACTTGTCAAAATAATTTTACCGAAAAGTCTAATTATGGAAAAAAATTAAATTTAAGCGCGAGGTGTCAAGCACGACGTTTTTCGGATAAAAATTTATTTATTCAATTTTGTCAAACCAAGTATATAATAACACGTAACACATTCAGAACAGAGAAATTTTATTTTATATAACGGGATTTATACATACGAGTCTTATTAGGGTTTTAGGTTTTTACATTCACCCCCACTAATAAGAATTTCGTCTTTGAAATTACAGTACATGTTAAGTAAAAAGATGAGGATAATTCTCGCGCATTTTATCTTCAAGCTCCCATGTAGCTTCTTCAACGTTTTGATTTCTCCATATTACTTTAACCGATGCTATCACTTTATTACGGAGGACTTGCTCTTTTTACTATCGATGATCCGCGCACGTGTTCTTCTATATAAGAAAGATTTTCTTCGATTTGGATCGGCTCATAATTTATAACGTGTTTATAATCAGGTTTGTATGGTCGTAAAACGGACACATGAAACACATTATGAATATGGTTTAACTCAGGTGGTAGTACTATTTCATAAGCAACTTCACCAATTCTTCTCAAAATTTCAAAAGGTCCAATGAACCTCGGACTTAGTTTTCCCTTCTTGCCAAAACGTATCTTGCCCTTCCAAGGAGATACTTTCAAGAATACATGGCTTCCTACGCTAAAATTTCATTGTTGACGATGTGGATCAACATATTTTCTTTGTCGATCTTGAGATGCTTGTATTCATTGACATATAATTCTGATAGTTTCAGCGGTTTGTTGAATTATTTCAGGTCCTAACATTTGTCTTTCCCCGATTCCATCCCAACACATAGGCGTTCTATATTTTCTTCCATATAAGACTTTATAGGGTGGCATACCTATGCTAGCATGATAACTATTGTTGTAGGAAAATTCGACTAAAGGTAATTGATCTTCCCAACTTCCTTTGAAGTCTATGACACATGTTCTCAACATATCCTCTAATGTTTGTATGGTTCTCTCACTCTGTCCATCAGTTTGAGGATGATAAGTCAGTACTTAGTTTTAATCGTGTTCCTAAATTTTTCAAGACTCTTCCAAAAATTTGAAGTAAAACGTGGATCTCTTGATGCGATACTATGGAAACAGTACTCCATGCCTAGAGATAATTTCATGAATATATAATTTGGCAAGGTGATCCAGGTTATGAGTAATTTTAATAGGTAAAAAGTGAGCGGATTTAGTTAAACGGTCAACTATTACCCAAATGGCGTTATGGCCTTTTTGTGTAGTTGGAAGGCCCACTACAAAGTCCATGGTTATATGTTCCCACTTCCACTCAAGAATTGGTAAGGGTTGAAGTAAACCACTTGGCTTCTGATGTTCTGCCTTAACCCTTTGACATGTGAGACATTTACTTACCCATTCAGCTATTTCCCTTTTCATATTTGACCACCAAAAGTGTCGACTTAAATCTTTGAACATTTTAGTATTGCCAGGATGTATGGAAAATTTAGAATTATGTGTTTCGTTCAAAATTTCATCTTTTAAAGCTTGATATAATAGAATCCAGATTCTATTTTCATATCTTATTATTCCATCCGTATCTATTCAAAATTTATTATACTTATTATGTGTGGAATTAGATTTAAACTTTTGACACTCTTCATCATTCTCTTGTATCTCTTTAATTTTATCGAGCAGAGATGAAACTCCTTCTAAAATATATAATTTTTGGGTAGAGGTAGTTGGACATTCCACCTCAATTTTTAACTTTTCAAAGTCTTTTATTAACCTATCATTGGTGGTTAATACATTCAATTTTTCTTGATTCTTTCTACTTAACGCATCAGCTACAACATTTGCTTTGCCGGGATGATATAAGATTTCACAGTCAAAATCCTTTATCAGTTCTAACCATCGCCTCTGTCTTAAATTTAATTCCCGTTGTGTAAAAATATATTTCAGACTTTTATGATCTGTATATATCTCACACTTCTCCCCGTATAAGTAATGTCTCCAAATTTTCATAACAAAAACTAATGCGGCTAACTCTAAATCATGAGTAAGATATCTCTTCTCATAATATTTGAGTTGTCGTGATGCGTAAACTATCACTTTAACATGTTGTATCAACACACACCCTAATCCTCTGTGTGATGCATCACTATATACTACAAGGCCTCCTGTATCATCTGGTAAGGATAACACTGGAGCCATGCTCAGTCGCTTCTTCAACTCTTGGAAGCTTTCCTCACATTTATCTGTCCGGGCGTTATTTCACCGTCTTTTCGAGTTAAATTGGTTAATGGGGTTGCTATTTTTGAAAAAATCTTTTATAAACCGTCGGTAATAACCCGCTAAACCGAGAAACTTCAGATTACGTTGGAGTTGTTGGTTGTTCCCGATTCACAACCGTTTCGATCTTAGTTGGTTCTACAGATATTCCATCTTTGTCAATTACATGACCTAAAAATTGAACTCTCTTCAACCAGAATTCACACTTGGAAAACTTTGCATAAAGTTGTTCCTTTAGTAATATCTCCAATACGACTCTCAAGTGTTCAGTATGCTATTCCCGTGTTCTCGAGTATACCAGAATATCGTCGATAAACACTACAACAATTTTTTCCAAGCATGGTTTAAACACTCGATTAATTAAATCCATAAATGCTGCCGGTGCATTTGTTAATCCAAAAGACATTACAAGAAATTCATAATGTCCATAGCGTGTCCTAAACGCTATCTTCGACACATCCTCCTTTCTTACCTTTAATTGATGATAACTTGTTCTAAGGTCAATTTTTGAAAAATGTTCGACCCCCTTTAACTGGTCAAACAAATCATCAATCCTTGGCAAAGGATATTTATTCTTAATAGTTAGCTTATTTAGCTCCCTATAATCTATACAAAGTCTCATAGTTCCATCCTTATTCTTTACAAATAACACTGGTGCGCCCCAAGGTGACACACTAGGTTGTATGTACTTTTTATCTAAGAGTTCCTGTAATTGAATAAGTAACTCTTTCAGTTCTATAGGTGCCATTCTATACGGTGCCTTAGAAACTGGAGCCGTTCCTGGTGCAAGATCAATGATAAACTCAATCTCCCTATCTGGAGGAAAACCGGGTAAATCATCTGGAAATACATCAGGAAATTGTTAGAGTTTATGCCCTAGAGGCCAATTATTTGATATAATTTCTTAACATTTTGATATTATATTTGATTGAATACATATATGATTTTATTATGGTTTTATTTACTGCGTAATATAATTGTTAAGATAATAAAATTCCTTAGAATAGTGATACAAATTATATAGTTTCAAGTATGTGACTTGAACATGAGATTATATATTACCATTAGTATCAGTGTTCTTAAATGTCCCTAGTCGAGTATCATTGTTGATGGGACAACAATGATGCATTGAGACTAGTGTGTGGATTGACTGATGACCAAATCTCATTGGTCATAAATATATGAGATATTAAGTAAATGCATAGGTACATGTTAGAGAATGATGTACTGGACAGACCCACCATGAGAATTCTATATGGAGCATTATGCGAAGTGTCATTAGCAATTCTCATAGTGACAATGATGTAATGGTCCTCCGACCTGAAATCGCTATATTACTACACGAGAATTTATGTACTTTGATATCATCAAATGTCACCTTTAATAGGGTGGACTATAAAGGTGATTATTGGGTTCATCATTAATCGTGTGAGAAATATGAGTGATCTAGATGGAATTTAACCATCCTATATATTATGGGTGATATCCATAGGCCTCTTGATTGAGTAGGACTATGAAATGCATGGCCATGCTCAAATAGTGATTTGTTTCATATAGTCTACTCATTGATCAAGAAAACTCAGATTAAATTATGAAGAGTATGACACATTCCATGACTCGAGTTTAATCTAGGATATTAAGGTTAAAAGGATTAAATTACATTGAAACATTGGTCACAAAAAGGTTGCATCGAATCATCGATCTTATTATTACTTGGGTAGCGGTGATGCATTACTAGATGTCGCTTTCACCGCTTTATAATTTTATAATATGATTTTAAAATTATTGCCAACGTAATAATAACCTATATAAGGTCACACACATAGAACGTTATTTAAAGGGAATTAATTTAAATTTTAAGGATTTAAATATATTAATATGATTAATAGTATTTAAATCACTAATTTAAATTAAAAGGATAATTTGTATATATGTATATTAATTAAGTAAGACTTAATTAAGAGATATATATATATATATATATTCGGATTTTATTAAATTAGGTTTTGATTTGATTAATTCCTTTTAACTACTATATATATGATATATAGCAGCTACTTAGGGTAAGATATCATAATTGAAAAACCCTAGCCGCTCTTAGAGAGAGACTAGAGAGAAAACAGCTTCAAAATCCATTCCTTTTGGTGGCTAAGTACCAAGTCCTTCTTATTGCGTAATCGTTCGACGGTTGATGCGGCGTTCGTTAAATGTGGATACTTAGAGGCTTAACTGCTTTTATTAATGCGTTGGAGATTCAAGGCGCCTTTCGGTTTGATTCTCATTTTGTTTATATCTGGTATAATCTCTAAACCTCCGAAATAATTAATTTTCGCATGGATCCTGTTTTAGGGTTTCGAAAATTGCTTTAAAATTTTAATTTTCGTTGTGCGTTTCTGTGCCGAAGCCCAACAGAAATTCCTTAACTATAGGTATTTGATCTAGTTTTACTCTTTCCTGACGAGTATCAACTATATAGGCCAAATATCCTAAACAACCCTTTTTAAGTAATCTTTCTACCTGAACTATAGTCAAACATCGAGATTGCTTAGGTGAATAACTACCATTGAACACTACTTTTGACTTCGAAGCAGTCAAAAGGTTAATACGTTTTTGATGACAATCAATCCTCGCTATGATTAACTAACCAATCCATTCCTAGAATTACATCAAATTCTCCCAACCTAATTGGTATCAAATCTACCTTAAAATTATGTCCTTTTATTACCACACTACGCTTTTATATATGGTCTTAACCGGAATTCTTTCATTATTAGCAATTTCTACACAAAATGGTTTGTCTAAATTTTCACAAGGCATATTCAAGTTGGTAGAGAAATTTTTAGACACAAATGAACAAGTAGCACCAGAATCGAATAACACATATGCATTTAAAGTGTTGATAGGGATGATACCTGTCACTACGTCCTGTGAAGCAACAGCATCCCTCACCGACATAGTAAATGTTCTCGCGGTAGGTCGATTCTGAACCCCAACTGCAGCTACTGCTGATTTATTATTCTCTGGTATTTTAACCCCTTTTCCTCCTTGGTTTGTGGGACAGTTCTTAGAAAAATGATCCATTGAACCACAATTAAAACATTTATTTTTCTTTGGAAGAGGACACTGTAAAAGATAATGTCCTGACTGTCCACAATTAAAGCATTTGTTAAGAAGACACTCTCCTCTATGTTTCTTATTACATTTAGGACAAGGTTTAATATTATTATTACTAAAATTGTTATTAGTATTTCTTATCTTTTTTCCTGAATTGTTAGAAAAAGAATTATTCCATTTACGCTTGTTATTAAACCTACCTGAACTGGGTTCTGTCTTACTTTTCCCCTTCTCATTCTGAATCTTTTTGTCCTGATGAAACTTAGCGAGATTTTCATTTTCACCTTCAATTATAGTGGCCTTCTCTAGTATTTCAGAGAAAGTTTTGATTTGAAGCATTGATAATTTACTCCTAATCTGAGGTTTTAAACCTTCTTGGTACCTACGAGTCTTTCTAAGTTCAGTAGTCACTTGATGAGGAGCAAACCTGGATAGTTCATTAAACTTAGCTGTATACTGGGTTACAGTAAAATCTCCTTGTTTTAAGCCCATAAATTTTATTTCCATTCGGTCTTTCAGGGATTGGGAAAAATAGTTTTCAAAGAACAACTCTTTAAATCTATCCCAAAGAACAATTTCAGTTTCTACTCGACCTTTGGTTGATTCCCACCAATAATTAGCTTCGCCTTTCAAGAAGAAAATTGCAAAAGTTGTCTTCTGGTTATTACTAACATTGGTTACTAGGAAGAATTTTTCTATCTCAGAAATCCAAATTTGTGCATCTACAGGTTCTAATGTACCTTTAAATTCAGGTGGTCCAACTAATTTAAAGTCTTTAAAGGATGTATTTTGGTTTAAAGGTCTATTTATTACTCCTAACATCATATCTACTAACTATTGAGTTGGATTATCCTCATTATTCATTTCTCTTTGGGGTCTTCTGGTTGGTGGCATGATTCTATAAAACAACAACAAAGATTCACATAAGATTCTTAGATAACCACAACATATTGTTTATTTATAACTCACAGTCTTACAACAACTTTAAACATACTAGTATATTACACAATACTTATCATAATACAAACTTTGAATGCTTCTATATTGTACTAATATAAAGCATCCAACCTCCTATGCTACTCTCTAGAATTCATTGATATCATTAAAGGAATCCTGGATCATGTGACAAACCACAGATCAATCGATAAGATAAGCAGTTTTCTTCTCTTATACTGGATATCGAGTTACACGACGCTGCAAATCATTAAAAGTATCTCAAACTCCCAGAGATGTTTTAAGAAGTCTTGACTGAATCTCCCTCCTGCTCCTATGTGCATGGTGCAGTTGTCCTTTCAGTTGATGACTATGACTCCTTTCATCCATTAGCATACACTTAGCTAAATCTGCCCTAAACTTCATCGTATTGTTCTCACATTCTGTTGTCTACAGTAGTGATGCCATTGCCTCATCATGCTCATCTATTCTCATTAATTGTCCAGCCACTGGATCTTCTTCTTCTTCTTCTGCATCAAGCAGTTGTTGATCATGAAGCAATTCTTCTTCTTCTACATCACTAGTTATAAAAGACTCTATTTGCGGTGGATTGATCATTCTTTCTTCAACATTAGAGTTGGCCATCTATAAAAGAAAACTCCATAAATACTGGTATAAAGGTTTACACAACATAATAATTTTAATGTTATATTTTATATGACTTTTAAAATTTTTACGGACTCGAAGACTATATACTAAGAAAACTCTTCCTTATATCTATAGCCTTAACAGCTTTGATACCAAAATTGTAACACCCTCATACCTATACTCCCATGGTATCCGGTATGGTGTTTACAGCGAATTAACATAATGCATTTAAATCTATACACCCATGGTATCTGATTCAAAATATTACATTAGATAGAGGGACTATTAGATATAATTCCCATAGATTCAAGATTCACAGTATCCCATAATAGATGGTAATTCCCAAGAGAAATAGTACTGTGTTTGGATACCCTCACTTAAATATATGAACTGTATCTGTGACTAGAGTCTATCTATCCGAAATTCAGAGTATCAGTAATAACATGAACAGTCCATATTACCAATACCCTCACCCAGATGTATAGTCTATGTCATGTGATTACATACTATTGTATTGATAGTAACTATCTATCTGAAATTCAGAGTATTAATAACAACATGAACAGTCCATGCTATTAACACCCTTACTCAGATAAATAGTTCCCAAGGATCTTAATTAGAATAGAAGAAATCTTACTTTACATCTATATATGTAAGAAAACACGGTTGCGGAAATAAAAGATGTTATATATATCATAATATTATGATTCGATTACAAAATTCTCATAACGAGTTCTTTATTACAAGGTATTCATACAGACATAAGAATATAATCTAATTTATGTAGGGCCCTTCCTTTATCTACTCCGATGTTCCAGGATTATCATCTAATCTTTGCAAAGGGAATAATTTGCAAGGGTGAGCTATGACATGCTCAAGAAGTTGTATATTTATAACAATATAGGATTTGAAGAATTATAACAATTCAAATTTCGAATTGATAGTTGTTACCATTTCTCGGATTTCTAATTCCAACTAGTTCGAATTTTTATCATTTCACATCGATCATAAAGACATAGAAATTCCTTTCCGAGCATGAGATAGGGGATCGACTATTCAACATCCTAGAGTATGCATATCACCTACAGTGCTCAATTACACTTACAATTTACTGTCAATATATTCATTGACTACACTTTGCTCCCTTACGGGATACTCAACTTCAGTATACGACTGCCTTACCAAAACAATTTGGCTTGACACAACAGTTTATGCTCAATAAACAATATCATATGAATAAATAATTCATTTCTTAGTCATGCTAGAACTATAGCAATAACTTTTCAATAATAGGTAATTCAACATAGGTGTATTATATCAACAGTATCGCAAGATAGAATCTTGTTCAGCGAATAAACAGGGTTGATAAATTTTATATAAGTAATAAATTGGGTATAGAAGACTTGCCTGAGCGTAGATCAGTCAAGTTATAATATTCGAACGCTATTAAGTACCTATGACGTTCAAGAATATAAATCTAACACGTTAGTATTGATAACAATACTCAAATAAAACATTTATTTAATACCGGGTTAGATTTAATAGGGTTTGACTTTTAATACCTTTGATAAATGAACTAAATTTTATTTATAAAATTTGGTTATATTTTAAATAATTTAATTATCCCTATAATATATTTTAGAAGGTTTAAAGTATTTTTAAAGTATTTATTTATCCTTTAAATGATTTTAAACCATTTATTTCTATTTATAAGTAATTTATATTTACTAAAATTTTATAAAAACATTATTTAATATTATTAAATAATTTATAATCATTTATTATGATTTTATTTCAATAATTATATTTTTACATAATTATTTAGTATTTTAAATGTAATTATTCTAATTACTTTATTAATAAGTTAATTATAAATAATATCTAAATAAAATAAATTAATTATTACATTTTTGTAGAAATATCAAAATAATTTATAATAATTTAATATAATTTTTAAAACTATTTTTATTAATTATTTCTATTTTTTTTTATAATTTATTTCTAAAATTTAATTTTTGTTAAATCGCTAAAGCCCTACAAAGGATGTAAAGTGTCATTGTAGGTGTTCTTCTTGAGTTTCAAGCGTGCGTTAACAAGTTGGTCGAGTGGCTAGTTTGACCATTAAATAACTTTCGGTTTTGGTAATGATTTTCTACGTCGAAGAAGCAAGTATTGGTGTTGTAGTACTCATGTAATAAGTCTGAAGATCAAGCAATAAGTAGGCTTTTAATCTACATCTAACAAGAAATTATAAAGATTCAAAGTTATCATCGAGTCGTTTTGGGTTTCTGGGTAACCCGTAATGCGTTGGTCAAGGCTTACCAACAGTTTTGTGGCTTGAATAACTTTGATTCTTGTATTAGATGTATGTTTTGTTTGTTGTAACATATGTAGTCTATATACCGTGGTACATATATATAACATTAACATGAACAAATCGTAATGCTAAGATCTCTATTTATGATAGTCAAAGTACGACTAATAAGCGTTTTTACGTGTTCTTCAGATTTTACGGAAAACCCGAAAACTTTTTTCATGCTTTCGATCAACTACTTTTGACCAATAATTTTGATAATCCTATGAGTTGTTTGTTCGATTGAAGATCATAGATATGTAGTATGTATACCAGTAGTACTAATTTATAACAAAAACATAAACAATTAACAATCGGATGATGATTAAGCAATTACGGTCAAAGTAAGCTTGGTTCAATTGTTCTTGAGCTTTAAGGGCAACCCGTAAAACCCAAATTTCCATGAATCAGTCGACCCACTTTGACCGATTATATCTTGGAATCTATGGTTCATCCGAACTCACTTTTTCTTTTCTAGATTAAAGACCTACTTACAAAGCTACAAATATCAATCGATTAACAGACCAAAACATAAACACATATGAATCGAAAAGCCTTGACATTCGGCTGTCAGACCATTTTTTTCAAAATTTCCAGATTTCATAAAACACTTAATTAAGGCATCTAGATGTTATGAAAATGTGTTCTACCACTCTAGCATACTTTCTAACATCCTAATACAATATTTTAAACATCTAAACAACAAATCTAACATAAGATCAAAGAGAAAATTATGAACTAGGGTTTGCACCTTTTCTTGAGAAATTTGTGATTCTAGCTTCTGATCTTGTTGCTGATAACACCTAGGCTTGATATGGTAGGTTTATAAGTTTATCTAGGCTTTGAGAATTCGTTGTTTTGCTCAGCCCTAAGGTTCCTATTTATAGAATTTTCCAACTTGGCTTTTTAGTCATTTTTTCACCTACTTGCCTCTATAAAGATCTGATTTATGACTCTTCTGATGCTTGGGAGTTTGGAAGCATGTCATGTGATATTTTGAAACTTGTAATGGTGACTCCCAACCTACTTGTGAGCTAGTTGATTAAGTTAGTAGCTTAATTAGGCTTAAATCTTCACTAATCTTGATTAGGGTTTTGTTTATAATGATTAGGAATGTTAAGTAATGTTAATTAGTACCTAATAGAAGTTTACTAACCATGAGTAAGTGTTAACATAAGCTAATTAGAGTTAGATTAGCTAATTAGGGTTTAATTAATAAATTAGGGTTAGGGTTTTGCTAATTAGGGTTAGGGTTTTGCTAATTAGGGTTTACTCACTAATCCTAACAAGCATGACAAAGCGTTTTGTCAGTGTAAGCACGACAAAGCAACTTGTCAAAATAGTTTTACCGAAAAGTCTGATTATGGAAAAAAAATAAAATTTAAGCATGAGGTGTCAAGCACGACGCTTTTCGGATAAAAATTTATTTGGTCAATTTTGTCAAACCAAGAATATAATAACACGTAACTGTTAGAGTTTATGCCCTAGAGGCCAATTATTTGATATAATTGCTTAACGTTTTGATATTATATTTGATTGAATAAATATATGATTTTATTATGATTTTATTTACTGCGTAATATAATTGTTAACATAATAAAATTCCTTAGAATAGTGATACAAATTATATAGTTTCAAGTATGTGACTTGAACATGAGATTATATATTACCATTAGTATCAGTGTTCTTAAATGTCCCTAGTCGAGTATCATTGTTGATGGGATAACAATGATGCATGGAGACTAGTATGTGGATTGACTGATGACCAAATCTCATTGGTCATAAATATATGAGATATTAAGTTAATGCATAGGTACATGTTAGAGAACAATGATGCGAAGTGTCGTTATCAATTCTCATAGTGACAATGATGTAATGGTCCTCCGACCTGAAATCGCTATATTACTACACGAGAATTTATGTACTTTGATATCATCAAATGTCACCTTTAATAGGGTGGACTAGAAAGGTGATTATTGGGTTCATCATTAATCGTGTGAGAAATATGAGTGATCTAGATGGAATTTAACTATCCTATATATTATGGGTGATATCCATAGGCCTCTTGATTGAGTAGGACTATGAAATGCATGGCCATGCTCAAATAGTGATTTGTTTCATATATAGTCTACTCATTGATCAAGAAAACTTCGGATTAAATTATGAAGAGTATGACACATTCCATGACTTCGAGTTTAATCTAGGATATTAAGGTTAAAAGGATTAAATTACATTGAAACATTGGTCACGAAAAAGGTTGCATCGAATCATCGATCTTATTATTACTTGGGTAGCGTGATGCATTACTAGATGCCGCTCACTTGTTTATAATTTTATAATATGATTTTAAAATTATTGCCAACGTAATAATAACCTATGTGGTCACACACATAGAACGTTATTTAAAGGGAATTAATTTAAATTTTAAGGATTTAAATATATTAATATGATTAATAGTATTTAAATCACGAATTTAAATTAAAAGGATAATTGTATATATGTATATTAATTAAGTAAGACTTAATTAAGAGATATATATATATATATATATATATATATTCGGATTTTATAAAATTAGGTTTTGATTTGATTAATTCCTTTTAACTACTATATATATGATATATAGCAAATACTTAGGGTAAGATATCATAATTGAAAAACCTAGCCGCTTCTTAGAGAGACTAGAGAAAAACAGTTTGGAAAATCCATTCCTTTTGGTGGCTAATACCATGAAGTCCTTCTTATTGCGAGAATCGTTTGACGGTTAGATGCGGCGTTAAATGTGATATCTGGTAGAGGCGCAATCGGTTTGTATTATTGCGTTGGAGATTCGAGGCGCAAATCGGTTTGATTCTCGTTTTTTTGTTTATATCCGGTATAATCTCTAAACCTCTGAATTAATTGATTTTTCGCATGGATCTGTTTTTTGGTTTTGAAAATTGCTTTAAAATTTTAATTTTAGTTGTGCGTTTAAATTCAAAGCCCAACGGTGGTATCGAGAGCTACTTTGAAAAAGATTAATTCATTACATGTTTTAATTGTATTCGATATATATGATATATGATGATGCATGTTTACCGATATAAAATTGAATATATGATATTCCGTTGAATGTGTATTCGTAATATATATGATAATACATTTAATCGTATCTTTAATCGGGTGGAATAACAATATAACTATTCTAAGCGGATTAGAAGCATGAAGAATCGTTTTAATATGATTAATCAA
This sequence comes from Panax ginseng, assembly GCA_020205605.1. Taxonomy (NCBI): domain Eukaryota; kingdom Viridiplantae; phylum Streptophyta; class Magnoliopsida; order Apiales; family Araliaceae; genus Panax; species Panax ginseng. The sequence goes on from CM035150.1 coordinate 64,663,894, forward strand.
ACGGAAATATATGATAAATTAAGGTAATCTTCTTGTTATTCGTTTTAATATGATTAAATCGAAACCGGAAATATATGATAAATTGGTGTAATTGTTATTCGTTTTAATATGATTAAATCGAATGGACATATATGATTTGTTATTATGGGTGTTTTGGTGGATTCAAATGTATGATTCAAACTGCTTGAGGAGATTCAGTATGGAAAAAAATCTGCATCTGAGAATGTAGTTCAAATTTTTTTTCGGTAGCCGCTTCCAAACCCATTCAATTGGCCGTTGAATGAGACCACCAGGTACCGTGATTGGTTGGCTTTGCCCACCGCAGGGGAGACCCCCTTGGACCCCCCCTCGTGGCCTTACGATGGTCGTGTCCCCTATATTTTATATATAGTTTTCTTTAATTATATATAAATTGTTATGTCTTTATTGTGATATGCATGGTGCCGATTATGGCCTTTTGACTTATAGGTTAGTGGTTTTTGGTTTTGAAATACGGCTTGCATGTCGTGCCTTTCTATAAATTCTAATGTAATATTCTCTTCTCATCTAAATCCCCTCGAATGTAACTCGAGGTTTCTTTATGTCATGTAATAATCTATAATTAATGAAGATGTCAAGATGGAGAACACAATGGAAAGATGATGATGGAGAGGAGGCGCATGCTAGAGGAAGATCCAAGGAAGTTATTTATTTTAAGATCTTTTACCACCTTAGATTGACCTTCAATCTTTCATTAAGCTTGAAAAGATTGACGATGGATTGGGCCATAAGCATGACACATTTAATTTTGCACTTTATTTATGCTTGTATGTGATATGATATGATTAATAATGTGCATGCTTAACAAGATTAAAATTGGTGAGATCTAAATTAATAAAATCCTCATTAAATTATTAAGTCTAAATCGAGATGCCTTCCAATGAATAACACTCATCAAGACCTTGATCAATAGATGTAGGTTTGCCAAAAAGCAAAGTACCCTATTTATCTAGGTAAGATGCGATAGGATAATTGTGATATCCAAACTATTAAAATCATTGGGCTGACTTAACTAAGTTATCTCAATAGGATTGTGGACTTAGAGGCATAGAGTTTGGTTGGTACCATTAGATGGACTAGAAACAAATGTTGTTTACCAAACTATCCGGGAGTTATATATGATATAATTGACAAAGGTTGTCTACCTAAATAATTATGTTTTGAGGAATAGCCAAAGCTAACTTAAGGCATAATGAAATATGGATCTTGGCTCACTAGAAAGATTTAATAGAAAATGCTTTCCAATTAATGGTGAGGGCTATTAATTTGAATAAAATAGTGGGAGGTATATTTTGAATGTACTATTATCAATTATATAATATCAACTCGTAATTTAACTTATTATTGTTGCACTTATAAATTATAAATATCAAATGGCAAACAACAACAACACAAATAGTCTTTCATTACGATCGATCCTTGAAAAGGACAAGCTAAGTGGAATTAATTTCCTTGATGGCATAGGAACTTGAGGATTGTCCTCAAACAAGAGCGTAAGCTATATGTCCTGATGGGCCCATTCTCAAACACCAACATCATCGAACCACGTCGTCGAGCACAATGCTTACAAGAAGCATCAAGATGATGCTCGGATGTGAGTTAGTCATGCTAGCAACCATGAGCGCCGAGCTTGAAGCAACATGAGTTAATGGATGCTTATGAGATGATCGAGCATCTCAAGAAATTGTTCAAGGGCATGCTCGCCGACAGAGAGGTATGATACAAAGCAAGGCGTTGTATCACTCCAAAATGGGTGAACGTGATCCAGTTGGTCCACATGTCTTTGAAAATGATTGGGTATATTGAGTACCTTGATAGGTTGGGTTTTCCAATCACTCAGGAAGTCCAAACCGACCTTGTTTTGCAATCTTTGAACAATGGCTAGCCTACTCTCAATTTGTTATGAACTATCTTATGAATGAAATTGAGAAACCCTCTTCTTGAGTTGTTGAGCATGTTAAGAATGCCGAGAACAACATGAAAAAGCGGAGGACCCGGCCCCATAATGATGGTGCAAAAGGGAATGCTAAGGGAAATTGGAAAGGCAAGAAGAAGATAGGATCTAAATCTTTTGCCAAACCCAATTCCAAAACCAAACAGCTTTAAAACCTAAAGGTGGGGTGGCTAAAGAAGGTGAATGTCACTTACGTGGAAAACACAGACAATTGGAAAAGGAACCGTCATGCTTATTTGGAAGAAGTGAAGAAAAGAAAAGGAAGTACGACTTCGATTCGGTATATATGTTATAGAAGTCAACTTATCTACTTCTACATCATGGGTATTGGATCTTTGGATGTGGTTCTCACATTTGTGTTAGTGTGCGAGGGACTCAGAAGGAGTAGAACTTTAGCAAAAGGAGAGGTTGACCTCTGAGTTGGAAATAGAGCAAAAAGTTCTTTGCCCGCCGTAGGAACTTATCATTTATCTTTGCCCACCGAGCTAGTTTTAGAATTAGAAGATTGTTATTTTGTGCCCGCTATAAGCAAAAACATTATTTACATTTCTTGTTTGGACAAGAAAGGTTTTCATTTATAATAAAGAACAATCGTTGTTTGTTTTACTTAAATGATATTTGTTATGGTGTTGCACAATTGTTTAACTTGGTCTCTATATTCTTGATTTAGAAATGCCTATCTATAACATAAATACAAAACGATTTAAATCAAATGATTCAAATCGATATATCTCTTGCATCGTTGCTTAGGCCATATAAATGAGAAACGCGTATCCAAACTCCATAAAGATGGGTTCTTGGATTCATTTGATTTTGAATCATATGAGAAATGCGAGTCTTGTTTATTAGGCAAGATGATTAAAGCCCCTTTCACTTTGGACACGATTGAAGCGGGCTAGCGATGTATTGGGACTTATACATAGTGATGTATGTGGACCCATGAGTTCGTTAGCAAGAGGTAGGTTTTATTACTTCATTACATTTCTTGATGACTTTAGTAGATATGGATATGTGTATCTTATGAGACACAAATCCGAATCCTTTGAAATGTTCAAGGAATTCAAGAATGAAGTTCAAAACCAATTTGGCAAAAAGCATAAAAGCCCTTGATCCGATCGAGGAGGTGAATACTTAAGCCAAGACTTTGATGACCTTCTAAAGGAGTGTGGTATTATATCACACTCACTCCACCGGAACACCTGATGGAATGGTGTATCTCGAGAGGAGGAATCGAACCTTGTTGGACATGGTACGATCAATGATGAGTCATGCAGATCTTCCAATAAGCTTCGGGATCATGCCCTAGAGATAATTTGCATTCACATAACCGTGTTCCTACAAAGGCGGTTGAAAGACACCATATGAAATGTGGACTGGGAAACGTCCTAGTATGTCGCCTCATGAAGATTTGGGGTTGCGAGGCGTTCGTAAAAGCGTCCCAATTACGATAAGCTTCGGACCCAAATCGACAAATGTAATTTTGTGGGATACCCAAAGGAAACAAAAAGGGTATTATTTCTACAAACCTTACGAGAACAAAGTGGTTGTTGCTTCGACTGGTATTTTTCTAGAAAGAGAATTTGTCTCTAAAGGAAGCGATTGGGAGGAAAGTAGAACTCAAGAAGAAATTCGAGAACCACAAAATATCATTGAACCTGAGTTGGAACATGAGTAGGAACCACAAGAAATTGTGGAAAGTGAACCTGCTCAAATTACACAAGTCATTTGTAGATCTGGTAGGACACGCCAAAAGCCTGAGAGATATTATGGATATCTTGTGACTCAAAACGGCGATGTGATGCTCATAGATCAAGATGAGCCTGCTTCCTACCAAGAAGCTATGAATGGACCAAATTCTGAGAAATGGCTTGAAGCCATGAAATCTGAGATGGACTCCATGTATACTAACTAAGTATGGACTCTGGTTGATCCACCCAAAGGGGTAAAACCAATTGGGTGAAAGTGGGTTTTCAAGAAGAAAACCGACATGGATGGTAATGTACAAACCTATAAAGGCCGACTGGTAGCAAAAGGTTTCAAACAAATTCAAGGTGTTGACTATGATGAAACCTTCTCTCCAGTGGCAATGGTTAAATCCATCGAGGATCTTACTTGCTATCGCAGCTTTTTTATGATTACGAAATCGCGGATGGATGTCAAAACCGCTTTCCTTAACGGAAATCTCCTTGAGGATGTGTATATGACGATAAACACGAGGGTTTTATCACTCCAAAGGATCTTTGGAAAGGTATGTAAGTCGCAGCGATCCATTTATGGATTGAAGCAAGCCTCTCGGAGTTGGAATCTTCGATTTGATGAAGCGATCAAAGAATTTGGCTTTATTAAAATGAAGATGAACCTTGTGTATATAAGAAGGTTAGTGGGAGTCACATTGTATTCCTAGTATTATATGTTGATGACATATTAATTATTAGGAATGACATTCCTTCCTTACAATTTGTAAAAACATGGTTAGGAAAATGTTTCTCCATGAAAGATTTGAGGCGTCTTTTTACATTTTAGGTATCAAGATCTATAGAGATAGATCAAGAAAATGCTCGGCCTAAGTCAAAGTACATATATTGATAAAGTGTTGAAACGGTTCAAAGATGCAAGAGGCGAAAAGAGAAACTTACCCGTGACTCATGGTGTAAAGATCTCTAAGGCCCAATGTCCTAAATCACAAGATGATGAGGAGTTGTATGAGAAAGATCCTTTATGCTTGACAATTGGATCTATTATGTATGCAATGATATGTACTCGTCTCAAGATGTCTCAGATATGCTTTGAGCATGACGAAAGATATCAGTCGAATCCGGTGAAGGTCATCGGGCGTGATCGAAGAATATCCTCGAAGTACCGAAAAGGACTAAGGATTCATTCTTGGTATATGGAGGTGAAGACGAACTAGCGATAAAGGGTTACACAGATGTTAGTTTCGGATGACAATGATGACTATAAGTCTCGGTCGGTTTTGTGTTTCACTTTAATGGTGGTGTTTGTTAGCATGGAAAGTTGAAGCAAGGCGATGAGTGATTCTACAACAGGAGGTTTGAGTATATTGTTGCTTCTAGTGCAGCCAAGGAGGCTGTATGGATTAAAAAGTTCATCACTGAACTTGGTGTTGTTCCAACCATTGTTGATCCGGTTGCTCTATACTGTGATAATAATGGAGCCATTGCACAGGCTAAGGAACCCAGATCTCACCAACGATCCAAGCATATACTTAAAGCGGTACCATCTCATCCGTGAAATCATTGATAGAGGAGATGTACATATAGGAAGAGTGCCAACAGATGATAATGTTGCGGATCCACTAACCAAGGCTTTATCGCGCATGAGAAGCCGACGGTCCACACTAGTTCCATGGGTATTAGATACATGAGTGATTGGCTCTAGTGCAAGTGGGAGACTGTTAGAGTTTATGCCCTAGAGGCCAATTATTTGATATAATTGCTTAACGTTTTGATATTATATTTGATTGAATAAATATATGATTTTATTATGGTTTTATTTACTGCGTAATATAATTGTTAACATAATAAAATTCCTTAGAATAGTGATACAAATTATATAGTTTCAAGTATGTGACTTGAATATGAGATTATATATTACCATTAGTATCAGTGTTCTTAAATGTCCCTAGTCGAGTATCATTGTTGATGGGATAACAATGATGCATGGAGACTAGTATGTGGATTGACTGATGACCAAATCTCATTGGTCATAAATATATGAGATATTAAGTCAATGCATAGGTACATGTTAGAGAACAATGATGCGAAGTGTCGTTAGCAATTCTCATAGTGACAATGATGTAATGGTCCTCCGACTTGAAATCGCTATATTACTACACGAGAATTTATGTACTTTGATATCATCAAATGTCACCTTTAATATGGTGGACTATAAAGGTGATTATTGGGTTCATCATTAATCGTGTGAGAAATATGAGTGATCTAGATGGAATTTAACTATCCTATATATTATGGGTGATATCCATAGGCCTCTTGATTGAGTAGGACTATGAAATGCATGGCCATGCTCAAGTAGTGATTTGTTTCATATAGTCTACTCATTGATCAAGAAAACTCAGATTAAATTATGAAGAGTATGATACATTCCATGACTCGAGTTTAATCTAGGATATTAAGGTTAAAAGGATTAAATTACATTGAAACATTGGTCACGAAAAGGTTGCATCGAATCATCAATCTTATTATTACTTGGGTAGCGATGATGCATTACTAGATGCACTCTCCTTTGTTTATAATTTTATAATATGATTTTAAAATTATTGCGAACATAATAATAACCTATAGGGTCACACACATAGAACATTATTTAAAAGGAATTAATTTAAATTTTAAGGATTTAAATATATTAATATGATTAATAGTATTTAAATCACGAATTTAAATTAAAAGGATAATTTAGATATATGTATATTAATTAAGTAAGACTTAATTAAGAGATATATATATATATATAAGTTCGGATTTTATAAAATTAGGTTTTGATTTGATTAATTCCTTTTAACTACTATATATATGATATATAGCAGACTACTTAGGGTAAGATATCATAATTGAAAAACCTAGCAGCTCTTAGAGAGAGACTAGAGAAAAGCAGCTTGTAGAAAATCCATTCATTTTGGTGGCTAGTCTGCATGAGTCCTTCTTATTGCGAGAATCGTTCGACGGTTAAATGCTGCGTTCGATGTGAATCTGGTAAGCGCATGAATCGGTTTGTATTCGTTGGAGATTCGAAGCGCAGATTTGTTTGATTCTCGTTTTTTTGTTATATATCTCGTATAATCTCTAAACCTCTCAATTAATTGATTTTCGCATGGATCCTGCTTTTAGGTTTTGGAAATTGCTTTAAAATTTTAATTTCATTTGTGCGTTTGATTTTAAAAGCCCAACGAAGAACACATTGAGCAGAGAAATTTTATTTTATATAACGGGATTTACATACGAGTCTTATTAGGGTTTTGGGTTTTTACAAATGCTCAACGATCAAATCCTCATAGAAATCCAATAAATAATAATAAAAATCCACGATGACAGAGAATCCCAAAAAGAATTAGTGAAGTAGACGTTTTGGCTTCGTTCTATGTTGGAATCTCTCCTAAGGTGTAAACCCTAGTTTCTATGATGAAAATACGCTAAAAATTATTAAGTCTGTGTCTGACACCAGTCAGAATCGTTTAAAAACCAAATACAAATCATTTAATTAAAAATTTTAAAATAAAAGAAAATCACAAAGATCGACGCCGCATGCACCGCTATTGCTCCTTTAGTATATCGCTTTCATGCGGCGCGAGACTTGCAGAAAGTTCCCCTGTCCAACCGAGTCCTCGCGCAGGTGCACGTCTCTTACACTTGTCATGCTCATGCCACGCAACTTACGATAAGTCATCGTTATGCAATAGGGTACTCGTCTTGGTCGTGATCGAGTGATCTCATCGGCGTGGCCGGCAGCCTTGTGTCTGCGAGTTACGGTTACGGTTTTTTCTTCTGTCATGCTGCTGCTGCTATTTATTCTTTCGTGCTCGATCCTCTTGCTCCATGCTTGGTCTCCATGCTTCATTGTACTTCCATGCCATGCACATCCCCGCTTGTGCCTTGCCTTCACGCATCCATTAGCCACGTGCCCTCTAATACCACCAAATTAAGCCAATTCCTGCACTTATTCACCAAAAAGAGTTTTAAGTAAATGCAATGCAAAATAACATGAAATGCAACTAAAACACAATAAAATATACTTGAGATGGGCACAATTCGCATGAATTGATATTCAATAAGTAGGTAAAAATACCACTTATCAATTATGCGGAGGGTAGGTGTTAGGCACCCCCCAATATCCGTGTTACCACGATGACCGCCACTTCTCAAAGAAATTGTTATATGAATGTGTGTGTTTGTGTGTGTGTGGATCAATGTGTAATTATTTTAAAGTAGTGCGAGGCCTCGTTCGCACCTATATACAAGGGTTTGAATTTTATTAGAAAAAATTCAGTTTTAACCACAATATAGCAATGACGTTTTGTAAAAGAGATTTTTTCAAACCTTGTGCTCAATAGGAATTGAGACATTTTCATACTTCCATTTTATTATTAAATGTCCCATTGTTTGCTTTTATTTTTGAGATCACGAAGCATTATCGAGAAAAAATAATATCAAGCAATCTTAAACTCCTCATAAGGCATGACAACCATCCAAGGAAATTCAAGCAATCGTAAAATAATATACAAGTCACTTACAATTTGAAAAAAGTCCATCATGGGAACCGAATCTAGATTCAATGGATCGAACACGATCATATGATTCCTAGGCTCACATGATCTCGCAATTTATATGGAAAGCGATGGCGATTATATATATATATATAAGTTTGTATATATATATATATATATATATATGAACATGATCAACCGTCACGAAGTAAACTCCAAAGTGACGAAATATAAATAAAGTTTATAAAAGCGATCAACTCGCCACAAAGTAAACTCGAAAGGCAAGACGGAATGTAAATAAAAGTTGTAAATGGCCAATGAAGTAAACTCCGTAGTGACAAAATGTAAATATATATATATATATGTACAAATATATATATAAAAGCAATAGAACGACCGGATATAAATTAGGGCTCATGGATATGTCCGACAAAATATATATATATATATATATATATATATATATATATATATATATATATATATATATATAAAAGCGAATAAACATATTCTGGATGTAAATGCAAGCTCATCGAGATATATGTCGACAACAATTATATATATATATATATATATATATATAAGCAATTAAGCATTATGGATGTAAAATCAAGGCTCATCGAATGAGTCGACCACGGTTTAATATATATATATACAAACTGCATGCGATGAGCCTTGATTTTTACATCCATCTTTAATTGCTTATATATATATATATAAGAAAATAAACGCTCCAGTCAAAGTCAGGCTCAATCGAGGCATAACTCGATAATGTTAGTCCATATATATGAAATATATACATATATTAGTATATATATATATATGAGCGAAAATGAAAACCACGAAACCAAGTCCGGCAAACACTCTCCTACACTATCAACGTCTACAATAGTGTGTGATAATAGGAGAAAGAGGCTTTATAGAATGCAAGAAGGCTTACGTTGAAATATGCCAAAGTAGACTTCTTTGACTTTAAATGGATAAACACTCGGCTCATGGGATAAAAAGTAGCTATATGTGAGCTAACTAGTGTTTAAAGAAGAGGAAACACTCAAAAGATGTGTATGCAAAGTAAAATGGATAGGGCTTCCTCGCCTTTTTCCTTTTCTCTGTCTTCTCAAATGGCTGACCCAAGCCTTGTATATATAGATGGCCATAGGTACACTGCTTGGGCGCAGATTGTACTGCGGTGGTCGTCAGTAATTTGAGCCTTGTGGGTCCCGTCATCTCGTAGTACGTGCACTCATGCACTGTAATGTCCGCTCGAACTTGTAGAACCTCAATCCGAGCATCCAAACGAAGTTATCTGTACTTCTTCGGATTGCTTGTGTCGAGAGTTGCGTAATGACATGGATTAGAGGTTGTACAAAAGTCAGGAAGAGGGGTCTATGCCTATGGTCTTCAAGCTTCAAATTCTATCCAAAATATTGTCATACGCAATAGCCACTCGGTATTGTCACTCCTCGGTTCTTGTGGGACCTTGTTGGATGTATATATGTATGAAGTGTTGAGACAACGTGCCATTTGTCGAAGGAACAAGATGATGTTTGACTCCTTGCCGGGGTTATCGCCGGTTTGAGTTTAAAGTAGACGTTGTTCAGGGTTATAGCTGAGATTGGACTACTTGTTGGTATGCCGCGATATCATCTTGTTGATGTGATAAGATGACATTGTGACTCCTCATCGGGGTTATCGCCGGTTTAAGCAGAAAGCAGACGTTGCTCAGGTTACATCTGAGATTGGACTGCTTATTTGTGTGCCTCATTGTCATCTATGGATTGAAGCTGATTGTATGTGGTTGAAACAAGCATTTTCGGAGTTATCGCTGGAACTGCAATGGCATTCCTTGGGGCTATCACCAAGGATGGGGTTGCTACTCCCAGTGTTGTCTCTGGGACTGAAACTGAATGTCGTAGTGTTATTGTCGAGATAGAACTGTCCTCTTCGATGTTGTTGCCGGTCTTTTGATCTGCATATCCCGGGGTTATCTCCGAGATTGGAAATGACATTCCCGATGTATGCTCCGGGTTTGATATGTCGCTCCTGGTTTGTGTTCTGGGTTGAAACTGATGTTCACGGTTTGTGTTCCAGGTTGGAGCTGAACTTCCAGTAGTATCCGGAATGGTTGTAAGCTGTCTTCTAGGGTTATCTCCAAAAGACGGATCTATCCTCCTGCAATATTAGTAATAGGAGTGCAAAAAATTTTGAGTGTCTACAATGGTCATCCCAGCTCCCTTTGATATCCATAACACATGCTCTCAGCATGTCCTCTAACGTTTGAATAGTTTTCTCGCTCTGCCCATCTGTTTGAGGATGATACACTGTGCTCAACCTCAGTTGCGTTTCCATGCGTTCTTGAAAACTTTTCAAGAAATTTGTTGTAAATCGTGGATCGCGATCCGACACAATTGATATAGGTACTCCGTGCCTGGAAACAATCTCCTTGATGTAAAGTTTTGCCAACTGATCTAAGGTATATCTGACCTTGATTGGCAAGAAATTCGCTGACTTGGTCAATAAATTAACGATCACCCATACTGCATCGTAACCCTTCTGCGTAGTTGGAAATCCTACAACGAAGTCCATCGTGATATGCTCCCACTTCCATTATGGAATTTCTAAAGGTTGAAGTAACCCGCTCTGTTTCTGATGTTCCGCCTTGACTCGCTGGCATGTTAACACTAGCTGACACACTCTGCGACTTCTCTCATCATATTGGGCCACCAATAATGTTGGCGAAGATCCTGATACATCTTTGTGCTTCTCGGGTGGATTGAGTAACTTGAGCTATGAGCTTCTTGCAAGATTTCTTCCTTTAATTCAGACACCGCTGGTACTCAAATTCTCTTCTCAAATCTTAATAGTCCATCACCACCCATACTGAATTTAAGCTCTTCTCCATCTAAAATTCTTTTCCTCACCTTCTCGCATTCCTCATCGCTGCCTTGTGCTTCCTTGATTTTGTCCAATAGAGTCGGATGAGCCTCCATTGCAAAAAATTTCCCCTCTGGCTCCCTCGAACTTTTTATCTCGAGTTCCAATCTAGGCATCTCCTTAATTAACTCCTCTTGAGTTGTTAGCATTGCCAACCTATCACTGCCTTTTCTACTTAGCACATCTGCTACCACGTTAGCTTTTCCTGGATGATATAAGATGTCGCAATCGTAATCCTTTATAAGCTCCAACCATCTTCTATGTCTCATATTCAACTCCTTCTGCATGAAGATGTACTTCAGACTTTTATGGTCCGTGTATATTTCATATCTTACACCATATAAATAGTGCCTCCATATCTTTAGGGCAAATACTACCGCTGCCAATTCCAGGTCATGGGTAGGATATCCCTTTTTGTAATCCTTTAATTGACGCGATGCGTACACAATAACTTTACCATGTTGCATAAGCATATAGCCAAGTCCTTTGTGTGACGCATCACTGAAAATCACGAAGTCACCTATATCGTTGGGTAAAGACAACACTAGTGCTTCACTCAGTCTTTTCTTGAGTTCCTTAAAACTCTCTTCACACTTCTCCGTCTAGACAATTTTTACAGACTTCTTCATTAAATTCGTCAACGTTCCCGCTATCTTTAAAAAATCTTGGATAAACCGTCTATAATAGCCTTCCAGTCCTAAAAAACTTCTTACTTCGGTCGGTGACTTTGGTTGTTCCCAATTCTGTACCATTTCCACCTTCACTGGATCCACAGAGATTCCGTCCTTGTCGATCACGTGACCCAGAAATTGAACTTTCTCCAACCAGAACTCACACTTCGAGAATTTTGCGTACAACTTATCCTTCCTCAATGCCCTCAACACTAACCATAAGTGTTCAGCATGATCTTCTTGAGTCTTGGAATAGATCAGGATATCACCTATGAACACAACTACGAATTTATCTAAGTATTGCTTGAATACCCGATTCATCATGTCCATAAATGTTGTTGGCGCATTTGTTAACCCGAACGACAACACCAGGAACTCGTAGTGACTATAACGAGTCCTGAACGGTGTCTTAGGTACATCCTCCTTCCCACCTTTAACTAGTGATATCTCATCCTCAAGTCGATCTTGGAAAAATATTTCGCTCTCTTCAACTTATCGAACAGATCATCTATCCTAGGTAATGGGTACTTGTTCTTAATCGTCACCCTGTTCAACTCTCGATAGTCGATACATAGTCTCTTCAATCCGTCCTTCTTTTTCACAAATAAAATCGGTGCTCCCCAAGGAGACACACTCAGTTGAATATACTTCCTATCAAATAACTCCTGCGACTGTAACATTAGCTTCTTCATTTCTATCGGTGCCATTCTGTAAGGGGCTTTCGAAATTGGTGTCGTTCTCGGTACTAAATATATAACAAATTTGACCTCTCGATCTGGCGGAAGTCCTGGCAATTCCTCTAGAAATACATCTAGAAATTCGTTCACTATCGGTATCCTGTCCCCATCTATCCACGTTTACAGATCGACGATATGGGCCAAATATCCTACACATCCCTTTCTTAGTAACTTCCTCGCTTGCATCATCGTCAGATAACTTGAGTGTCTCGGCGACCTACTTCCATAGAATGCTACCTTAGACTGATCTGGAGTCCTAAGGTTTATACACTTCTTCTGGCAATCTATCATCGCTCCATGGTTAAATAACCAATCCATTCCTAGAATTACATTAAATTCTCCTAATTGAATTTGAATTAAATCCACAGGTAACTTATATCCCCTGATGTCTACAACACAATTCCTATAGACATGGCTAACGAGAATTATTTCCTTATTAGCAACTTCTATGTTCATAGGATATTTTAATTCTTCCTGGGGTAAGTTTAATCGTTGGGAGAATATATGCATTATGAAGGAACAAGTAGCACCCGAATCAAATAATATGTAAGCAGATATATCATTGATCGGAATGATACCTGAAACCACGTCCCTGGATGCGACCGCATCCTGAACCGTCATGTTGAAAGTCCTAGCTGTGGGTAGATTCTGAGTTGGTGGTCCATTAATCGTGAGATTTCCACCGCTTGGTCCCCTTCCTCTATTTCCTCCTGCTGAGTTCTTCTTTCGATAATTCCTCGCCTGATGACCAAATGCTCCACAGTTGAAACATCCATTTCTCTTTGGTGCAGAGAAATTGGGAAAGATGTGCCCCTCATGCCCACAGTTGAAATAAACATTCTTCCCTTTTAGACATGCCCCCGAGTGATTCCTCCCACACTCCTTACATGCCTTAGTTCTTTTCTTTGCTTCCCTTGATTTTCCCCTCAGAGTTTCCCGAATTGAAATTATTGTTGCTATTGTTGTTATTGTTCCACTTCCTCTTGTTTGCACCACTATTGCTGCTACCTTCCCCACGATTCCCTCTTTCATTCTTCTTCTTTTTTTCCTTATTAAATTTCATCAGGGCCTCATTTCCGCCCTCCGCGATTATAGCTTTCTCTAGGAGAGTCGCAAAGTTATTTCTCTGTAATACTGAGAGTCTGCTATATAGCCATGGTTTGAGACCCTGCTCAAACCTCCTCGTTCGACTCTCCTCAGTGTCGACCTGGTGAGGTGCAAACCTCGCCAGCTCGTGGACTTTTGCGGCATATTAAGGTACCGTCATGTCTTCTTGCATCAACTCCAGGAATCGCATCTCCATGCGACACTTCATACTAACCAAAAAATAGTTCTCAAAAAAGATTTTCTTAAACCCTTCCCAAGGTATCACACCTTCTCTAGCCCTGGTTTGGTTTGCCTCCCACGGTTGTTGGCACCCTTGAAAGATGTAAGTGGCAAAGATTATTTTACGATCATCACCTACTCGGAGATATATGAACGCCTTTTTTGATTTCCTCGACCCAAGTTTGAGCTTCGATGGGTTCAGTGGTCCCTTTGAACTTAGGGGGTCCCGCGCTCTTGAAGTCCTTAAAGTGTGCCACTCTGGCCACTAGAGGGTTATTGGCATTCGGGGTACGATTCTGAAGTGCCCCCACTAACATGTCTACAAACTATTGCATAGGGTTCGATGGATCCCCAACATTACCACCTAACCCCTCGGTTGTTTGACGATGTCTTCCTCTAGCCATCTATCTGTTTAAAATGAACTTAATGTTATTATCTTATAACTTACTTTACATAATATATCATTCATAAGAAATGAACTTAATCATCACATCACATACTTAAATAAAAGCATATTTATTTATAAACATAACACCCAAGGTATTTCATCGCGTTATGGCATTAAGCCATTTACATCACTCAAACCAAAGTACTTGGTAAAAACCAAAACCAAGTTTTATTTCATAGCTAAGCGTTCTAAACGCTAATAGCAAAAGTTCATTACGAATAAACTAAAGACCCCAGCTAATGGCATCTTCGTGTTCTTCATCCGCCATCTCCAACACCAGCCCATGGCTTATGGTATGTCTAGACCGGTACTCCTCACGTGGAAAGTGAAACACCCTATGCTGGAACCTCTCATGTGCTGACTTAAATGCGTACTTCATCCTGTCCATCCAAACCTTCTTATCTCTTACTTCACCTTTTAACTCACATGTTAGCTTCTCGGCCCGAGCACGGTCTCTCCTCTCATCTCTCCAGAATGTAGTAATAATCTGCTTGTCAGTTTGGAGACTCTGTATCCTCGACTCTAACCCATTAATGGTATGTCCCAAGTTGGTCCTAATAGCTTCTTTCTCATCCTTCAGCCTATCTGTCTTCTGGTTTGATGCCCATAGCTTGTCAGCCAGATCCCCATTCCTAATTACCAGGTGATGCACCAATGCCTTAAGCAATGCTGCAGCCTATTACTCCCCCTGATACATCTCCTTCAACTCATCGACTCTGTTGTTCAACTCTGCAATCCTATCCATCAACTCATCCAACAAAGTATCCTCAGGTGCTTCTTCAGAGTCCTCCTCGGGCTTCTCTCCCTCTTTAGGATACTCCTCTGGGTCTGAGTCAGTTGCTGCCCCATCTATAGGCTCAAGTACAGCTGTCACCAACTGTTCACTCACAACGTGGATATGTCTAACCTCCTCTTCTCCTGACATCCTTCAAACAAGACAAAATAACTCGATTAGTAGTTTAAAATAGATGTTTTTGTTTTTAGAAAAATAGATTTAACACAACCCCTAGAACTCTACGTGAGTTCATCTCCTTATTTTCTCCACTAACTTCCCTAAGGTTATAGTCTAAGGTTCCCCACCTAAGGTTTATAACCTATGTCTTTGATACCAACCTGTGATGCCCCCAAATCTGTGTAACATCGATTACAGGACATGGTGCTCACGGTACAACATACAACCTCATCTGTCTAAGTAAACTCCAACAATAATAATAATAATATTAACTATTACAGACTTATTCAAAATAATGTCCCAAGTCTTTACAACCTTTAATAAACTGAAACTTAAACTTAGCGTTTATCGCTACATTACATCATAAGCGGATATAAATAAACTTATTACATAATTAAGTCTCAACATTTCATCTTAGACTTTCCCTTGCCCTTGCCCGAATTCATGAGTCATAGGATCCCACCAACTGCTGACCAATTAAATAAACACATTATAATATTATTATAATCCTTTAAATGCCCATTTTGACTATTTTGCCCTCCGTAGCCAAACGTGTTCGATACTTATATCGATTCTTACAAAAGTCAACGTTTCGGACGTCATGGGACTATCCGTTTTGTCAAAATCATCACCAAAATTCGTGGTTGCCTTTTTCCCTGAAAAAGTCAACCAGTTGACTTTGACAAAAAAGTTAACCGTGACACATTTTTGTGGTTACAGTTTAACCTGACTAATTTCGACGTTCCGGACTCGAATACGCAGTCCGCGTCTCTAAATTCTGCTCCGAACTCTAGCTCATAATTTAATACCAACCCACGTAATAAAAAGAATTAATTCCCCACTTAATCAATTTAAATAGTTCAATAAAACTAAACCAACCATTTAAATACATCTTATCACATATCTTAACATAACACATATATGTATAACACATATACATCTAATAAATGAAATCACACAAGAGTTTCACATAAGTTCATTTATTGATAATTATTAAATTACATAGAAAATATCGGAATAATTAGATTAACAGAAGGGAAATTTGTCCAAAAAGGTAAGCCATGAAACTCTTTTTTTCATGTTCTTGAAGAAAAATAGTGAAAAAACATGTATAGCCGTGGTAAATGGTTTATGTTGATTTCGTGAGGCTATGCTAAAGTTGGTTTCTGTTATGAGGATGATAAGGAATTAAAATTCTGGTTTAAACTTGTTGCAATTACATAGAGAATCAAAGATTTTATGTATGTATGCGATATGTTTAATAAAATGCCACTTAGTTGTCAATTTGTTCAAAGCATGGTAATTTAGTGAGTTTGTTTGTTGTAACATGTTCATATATGTTGGTAGAAGTAATCTGGATAGTAGGAGTCGAGCCCATGCATGCTAGAATCAAAATCACAAAATTTGTCAAAGTTGGTTGAATGTGAAATCAGTGATTTTTGGGTTTTTCGGAGCCTCAGAATCATGGTTTATATGACCCGATTAGTGTATGTAATAATTTTATAAAATAGTATGTGGCATGAGGTACAACCTGTCCAAATTTCATAAGAAAATGAGTTAAATTGAGCAAGTTATGAAAATCGTAAGCATGCATGTTGGAAATAAAAATCTGCAGATTTTGGAAATTTCCAAAATTTTTTGAAGTATAGAACCAGTGCTGACACGCTTTCAAGGAAACCGGTTTATGGTCTTAGCATGTTAATTTCTTGGATGTAATATTTTTGTAAAAAACCTTGCTGTATGAAGTTTATTGTGTCCAAGTATCATGGTCATATCCTCTATAGATTAGTGGGAATAAAATCGCAAAAGTGACACATAAGGTGTTTGTTGAAAGTCATGTATGGACTGTTTTGGTTAAAAACCAAATATTATGCAAAACTAAAGCTTGGGCTAGATATGTACATCGTATATGATGATAAATAAAGAGTTTGGGCATATAAAATGAAAGCGAAAAGCTATTCTAAACCAAAACAAAAAATTGGAAATAAGTGTGTTAAGCTTTTATTGACCACTGCAGCTTAAATATTCCGAAATGGGAAGTTTATAACTTTTAAATACAGTCTCATATACAATATATAACATATTTAAAAAAAATTCTAATTTGGTATATGAGCTAGAAGTAATAAGGTTGCGAAATAAACATGTTGGAAATCGAAGAATTGTGAACTGCTGACCCTAAGGATAAATTCGGGGCTAGCTAGAGTTTCCAGAAAATTATGGGCTTTTGGGGTATTATAGTAGATTGAATAAGCTTTCCATACCATCTGAAACGGACTAATTCCGTCTTCGGAGGAGGGAGTTATGGCATTCCAAAGTGGGTGTGTCGAATCTGTCCAAAATTTGGAAATCAGATTTGAAACAGTCCCCTTGCACGAATTTTCTGGAATTCTGTGTTTTGAATTTGGAAATGGTCAAAGAATTAAAACTGTAGCCTCAGAAGTTAGCTTCGCGTGGGCTCAAGAATTGCTCAAAAATGTTTTGAAACAAAAAAGTTATGACTGTTTTAGCGAGAGAGGGTAAAGCTGGAAAAAACTTGAAAATAGTTGCGACCGAACATTTTTGGGGCCTGTTTTGGATTGCCTAAGATATCCAAAATAGGTGGTTCATAATTTTTAAATATAGCCTGCTATGGTGTCTATAGCGTATCCAAAATTAGAGGCAAACTAACTTACAAATTAAAAACTACAAAGTCACAAAGTGGTTGCGCCATGAAGAGGTTGGCTACCTGTTTTGGCTACCTGTTTTGGGTTTTGTTTTTTGTTTTCAATTCTGATTCTTGATGTTGAGCATTTGAATAGTTAAAATCAATAACAAAATGTACTTTAAGCATAACTAACTTAGAATTTGATTGATAAATCCTATGTGATTGATAAAGAATTTAATGAGGATGTTAAGTATTGAAATTTTGAATTATGGTCAACATTAGTGAAGCGATAAAGAACGAGTTCAAGTATGTTAGTTACATTATGTATAATATAAACATAGAATGATGTAACGATTACTAAGTAATTTAGAAGAATGTTGATATTTCAAATAAAAATTGATGAATGTAATGACACCAATTCTGAACTAGATATATAGAAACATTTGACACATGCAATGCTAATAATAACGATAAACCATTACTGTTATTACCTCTAAAAGTTGATGAAAAGAATCATTTATCCTTAAAACTAGTATTTGCATACTTAGTTTCTTAATGCGACTTAAATGAATAGGTTACGTGAAGAACTAGTACATAGCTTTAACTATAGAAGACTTATCAGGCATGTTTCTGACCCTATTTTTCATTATGAATTTATTCAACTCTTATTCAGTTGATTGCAACGAGGGTAAGTTTGTGCTTGTGATTAATTAATCATTCGTGCAAGCTCCTTTATTGTAAAGTTCTATAACTTCAATTGTGTTGTGAAACGTTATTAATGATTATTCAGTTCCTATTGAAATTGCTATGCTTTAAAGTTCTTATTCCCTTAATGAACTATATTTAAGCATGTTTTCTAGCTTTCATTCCAGCTAGATGTTATTGATGCAAACATAGTTTATTGTTTAAACAATTCAAATCCTTTGAAGTTATGTAATGTCTACCAATCCAAACTTCTTTGGTGCGGTCTCGCATGATTACTAAGATGAACAACCCGAAAAAATGGACAAACGGATGTCAGGAAAATAGTCCCATTTGTGCTTATGCAGTTTAAACTTAACACTTGTGCACAATGTAGGGTACGATAGGCTGATCACCTAGAGTACTTGCAGAGACCGTTTGCAATCTATTTGATTGTTAAACCGTCTGATGGTTTTCAATGAAACAAAGTAATGTTCAGGGTATTCTACACCCCTTAGTATGATATTGAGAATTCTTCAAATCTTATTGTTGATATTCCTGCCTAAGCCTTGATATTTCTTTCAACTGTTGATATTTAGTTATTCAGATGATTTTACTCCTGACATATGTTTTCCATCTATTCTATATACTTGTTGGGTAATTTGTGCTCATTTTTGCTAAACCTTTCAGTTAATGATGAAAAGGCAGAGGGCTCGGGCAAGGACAATGGAAAGTCTAAGATGAAATGTTGAAATTTAATTATGTAATAAGTTTATTTATTTCGGCTTATGATGTAATGTAGCGATAAACGCTAAGTTTAAGTTTCAGTTTACTAAAGGTTGTAAAGACTTGGGACTTTATTTTGAATAAATATGTAATAGTTAATATTATTATTATTGTTGTTGGAGTTTACTTAGATAAATAATGATGTATGTTGTACTGTGACCACCATGTCCTGTAATCGATGTTACATGGATTTGGGGGCGTCACATTTACCTCCAGAGTTAGAACATATACACAACGTGTTTCATGTTTCGGTCCTACGACCCTATAAGCAAGACTACAAGCATGTCATAGAGTATGAACCTATTCAATTTGAGAAGGACTTAACCTATGAAGAGGTTCCAATACAGATAATTGATAGAAAAGAACAAGTGTAAAGAAATAAGATAATAGCTTTTGTTAAGGTAGTGTGGAGGAACCACAACGCCGAAGAGGCTACGTGGGAACTCGAGGATAAAATGATGAAAAACTACCCTAATATTTTTGTTTGATGTGTAATGATTTCGGGGATGGAATCCTTTTAAGGGAGGGTGAATGTAATATCCGAGATTTTCTATGTAGTTTAATAATTATCAATAAACAAATTATGTGAAACTCTTGTGTGATTTCATTTATTAGATGTATATGTGTTATACATATATGTGTTATGTTAAGATATGTGATGAGATGTATTTAAATAGTTGGTTTAGTTTTATTTAACTATTTAAATTGATTAAGTGGGGAATTAATTCTTTTTATTACGTGGGTTGGTATTAAATCATGATCTGGAGTTTGGAGCGGAATTTAGAGACGCGGACTGTGTATTCGAGTCCGGAACGTCGAAATTAGTCAGGTTAGAATGTAACCATGAAAATGTGTCACGATTGACTTTTTGGTCAAAGTCAACCACAAATTTTGGTGATGATTTTGATGAAACGGATAGTCTCATGACATCCAGAACGTTAACTTTTGTAGGAATTGATATAAGTATCGAACACGTTTGGCTACGGAGGGCAAAATGGTCAAAATGGGCAATTAAAGGATTAAAATAATATTATAATGTGTTTACTTAATTGTTCAGCAGCTGGTGGGATCCTATGACTCACGAATTGGGACAAGGGAGGAGGAAGTATACATATTGCAAGATATTGAGAGAGAGGGAGTTACACTTGTGTAATAAACTAAAACTTTTCATTTTGTTAACTCCCCTCTCCATACTAAACCTATGCATTATGAGCAATATGTACATAACTGATAATTTGGGAATGGAAGAGGCAAGGGAAGCCTATGCTAATATCATATACATATATACTCTCCACTCATATATTCCTCTCATTTGCAAAATTCCACCAAGAGAGCAACAAAAGAGAGAAAGTGAGATAATGAGAGCTTGAGAGGAGGAAAACAAATACTGGAGATTACATAGCAACTAACAAGCAAGGAAGATGGATAATCAGATTAACACAAGGGAAATTCGTCCAAAAATGTAAGCCATGAAACTCTCTTTTTCATGTTCTTAAAGAAAAATAGTGAAAAAGCATGTATATCCATGGTAAATGGTTTATGTTGATTTCGTGAGGCTATGCTAATGTTGGTTTTTGTTATGAGGATGATAAGGAATGAAAATTATGGTTTAATTAAACATGCTGCAATTACATAGAGAATCAAAGATTTCATGTATGTATGTGATATGTTTGATAAAATGCCTCTTAGTTGTCAATTTGTTCAAAACATGGTAATTTAGTGAGTTTGTTTGTTGTAACATGTTCATATATGTGGGTAGAAGTGATCTGGACAGTAGGAGTCGAGCACATCTGTTAGAATCAAAATCACAAAATTTGTCAAAGTTGGCTGAATGTGAAATCTGTGAATTTTGGGTTTTTCAGAGCCTCAGAATCATGGTTTATATGACCCGATTAGTGTATGTAATAATTTTATAAAATAATATGTAGCATGAGGTACAACCTGTCCAAATTTCATAATAAAAGGATTTAAATTGAGCAAGTTATGAAAATCGTAAGCATGCTTGCATGTTGGAAAAAAAAATTTGAGATTTTGGAAATTTCTGAATTGTTGTAGAAGTCTATGCTATTTGATTCAGCTAGACGAATATTGAAAGATGTTCATGAAATTCAAGTGTTCTTTCTCAAACTATAGCAAACCAAATTATTTTGGCGCGGATTCAGATGTTAAGAAGCTGATATGAACAACCCTATAAAAAGGGACATGTTATCGGAGACAATGTTTTTGAAAGTAACGCATATAGTCATTACGATGTAAAGATGTAATACGTTGTGCACGACGTAGTGGTACGATAGGATGGTCACCTAGAGTACTTGTAGAGGGTATTTCCAGTCTTTTGTGATTGATAAATATTTTGTTAAAAGGGTTTAAAGTGTGAAGAACCGGGGGTGAAGCACTATTAAACCTAGAGACGAGTTCATGGTCTTGTGACCCCTCAACATGATTGGATAATCTTTTAAAATCCTGAGTTATTCATATTGCTTATGTAGCACCCCCTTCCCAAAAAGGAAAGGGAGGTCACATGCAAAGCACAACAAACCTCAAAATAAGAAACAGAGTACTAATAACCTCAAATCATTAATAGTGGTATCCATCAATAAAGTATTAAATACAATTCTCCATATAGAGTCAAAATAATTAAAACCAAAAATTGAATCAACCTAGATGGTCAAAGGCAACTTTGTCATCACACTAGCCCTGAATCACCCCTGCAAACCTGCCGGAAGAAAAATATAGCATGAGCCAATTGCCCAGTACGGATTCAGATATACAAAAGATATACAACTGATATACGAAAATAACTGAGACAAAATACTGAACAAAGCCTCAAGTGTAAATACTGACAAAAATATAATCTCCAAAGATCTGAATGGAATATATCTAAATCAACAGAAGAGTAAAGAAATAACGAACTGGAGTAACTAACTCAATGAATTAAACTAAACAGAAACAAACAAAACCAATACAATGAGATAATAGGCTAAATCAAATGGTTGGGTGTTATTTCATACCGAATGAGCTCAGAAATACACATTGCCACACAGGCAAGTCAAACTAATGCCACACAGGCAAATCAAATGATGCCACATAGGCAACCAAAATAATGCCACACAGGCAAATCACACATTGGACCGCGAATCCAAATGTATGCAAATCGGATAAGTGTGTTTGGCACAACATCACAAATCCGCAAAACAGAAAACTAGGGTTAACCCATACGCCTCCCACAACAAAACACCAAATGGTCCACTTCCTCCAGAGCCCAAAATGGAGACGTTGTGGACTAATCACACCACCACGGAGAGTGTCATGTCTCTCGTGCCAAGACGGCATGCCTGTGGTACTCCCACAGGTGGTTATAGCTCAAGTATACTCTACGGTATATTCTAACAAAAATACCATGTCACAACACATGCGACATAATACCAACAAAAGGGTTCTATATGTACATGTTGAACCAAATCAAATTATGGTCACAAGGTCTCAAAAAGAAGGTAACAACATGTACAGCTCTAGAATTATCAAAAATAAATATTAAACATGATAACCTAATTCAAAGAGTACAAATACGAGTCATATGTATCAACTCCAAAATGAAACTAGTATATTTATTTCACAGGAAACAATTATGTGAAATAATAACGAAATTCGAACAAGCGACAAAACGAGCAAAGCAAATTTAACAAGAGTATCGCTGAAAGAGTACGGAATCTGTACCTGGATTAAACAATGTAATACCCAAAGTATATCCTAATTACACAAAATAATAATAAATGTAAGTACCCTAGTAAAAATATTTCTTCCATCTATAACCCATAAATACAATCATATTATTATTATTGTTGTTGTTGTTGTTGTTATTATTATTATTATTATTATAATTATTATTATTATTATTATTATTATTATTATTATTATTATTATTATTATTATTATATAATACGAAATTTCATGTCTTTATACACAAATTAGTCCAAATTTACCTGCTGACATCATACATATGAGTCTTTCCAAAACTAAATTCATATTTGCATTCATGAATCCAAATATCTACACCTATTGACTTTCATTCCATGACAACATTATATATATATATATATATATATATATATATATATATATATATATATATATATATATAACCCACTTATGTTTATAATACCTAATCAATTTCATGTGCACATACAATATACGTGGATCCATGTATGTGAATTCTAAAATCGACAGAATATGTGGTTGCTCTTGCAATTAATTGATTCTACATACTCGTGATATTTATAAACAGAATAAGATTTTACCTTGATTAAATTCTCCACTCTATTTTTCTCTCCCTCGCCTATTGCCGCCTCACGCCAATTTTTCTTTCTTCCTCTCGATTGGTATGAGATGCAGTGAAGTAGTTAGATTTTATTTATTAATTCCCCTAATTATAATAGGATTAATATTACACACATAAATTGCACCTAATTAATTTTAAGACCCAATCTTATTAAATTAATTTATCCATCATTTATTAATACTTATTAGCCCATGTAAATTTAAATGACTAGTTTGACCCAACATAAGAAAAGCCCAAATAAAAATATAATTTTAAATGTAATTTATTTTTATTTATTTTTCTGGGTATTACATTACCTCCCCTTTAAAAAGGATTCCATCTCCAGAATCAAAAGAATGAACGTAGCTAATTATCAAAAAGATGCGGATACTCCACTCGAATAGACTCTTCTATCTCCCAAGCAACTTCGCTCTCCGAATGATTTTTTTTCTCCACAAAACTTTAACAAATGGGATTCTTTTCCTCACAACTCACTATTGACAATCTAAAATTGCATCAGTTTCTTCCTTCTTTAAAATTGTAGAGGACGAGAAAAAAAAACTGAAGAAACATGCTTTGCATTCACTCATTTCATGCATCAAATGAATTGATTATGATTTTTCTAATAGATTACAACGCGTATAAGTATTCTACTCGGGAATTCAACTAATCAGATTAGAATAGGATTAAAGTTACAACTTCACTCTTTAAATATAAATATAGCTCAATATAGGAGCTACCAAAACTCTAATGGACATCCCATTTTTAATTTAATCGATTATTTAATTATCTACTAAAATAATTTAACTTTCCAAACAAAACAAGGAATAAAAGAAAAAAAAAATTAGTCACTTACCTTTTCCAATTTGAATACAATTGTATAAAATAAAATTAATTAATATTTAATTTTATAAAATATGGGTTATTATATTTTTCACCCCTTAAAAATAATTCCATCCTCGGAATTCAAATAAGCTACAAAAAATTTTAGTTACGACGTAGCGCCGCCATTTGTAACGATCAACACGGATAAGTCTTCGGTCCACGTAATTACCAATATACTTGTAATAGATTCGTCAGCTACCATGTCAAGCCTTGGTAAGGTTGTTCGTGTTACATCAAATTAGATCACATGATCCACAACTGGTGCGGCTCCCGTCGCTAATATCTTTGAGTTTAATTCTTGTAAACGTACTCTTCAAAAAATAATTCAAAATCACAAAAAAAAAAAAAATTCTCTTCATCTAAATACGATTCGAATACCCAAAATATTTAAAATTATTTTTAATTCGTAAAACGTTTATATTCCACACATGACAAAGATCTAACAAATTATTTTTGTTTTATTTTACATAAATTCATACAAAACTCTAAAGACATCAGATAAACAAAACAACTATGCAAACTATATTACCAACTCTCCCCAAGTCCTTAAGAGCTTCAAAATATCTCATCCTCAATTTGAACTATTCACCAAATAATATTATACCAAAGAATATGCTACTAATATCTCTTTATCACCAACTCTCATAAGTCCTTAAGAGTTTCAAAATATCATAACCTCAAATCAATTTAGTTCTCAAATATTATTACACCAAAAATATACTACTACTAAGATCTCTCCATCACCATACCAAACTCCAAATCATATATCCTACTATCTGAATAAGCAAACTATAGCTTCCAAAATCTCTTAAAATATATTGAATTCATCACTTATTATATATCTAATCATTCAATAAATCAATCATTCTCTTAGTGCAAAACTTAACTCAACAAATTTCAAAATCTCATCTTACTATCACAAAGAAATTTCATATAAAATAATTTCAATATCTTACCAGAATAACCGAAAAGTCTAGAATAACCGGAAAGTTGATTTACTCCAAAAGATTAATCTTATTACCTCGAACCACTACAACTCCTCAAAATTACAAGAGATCCTCTGTATTTAATAGCTTTCACTTTATCATATTATCCCACCGATACACATACCTCAAATTATCCACAAACTTAACAAAATTTTAAGCATAACCCAAATCAAATCAAATTCTAAATTCTAAGATCTCATAATAATTAATACCTGACATAACTCTAACAAATAATTCTTCAATATAAAATATTCGCTGATATAAGTACTCATATCATAAGCGCATCTCATATAAGATCGTTTCTTATATGCACAAAGTATAGCTTTATTCACCTCAATGATTCAATCACATTTATTAACTACTATCATTGCTCCAACACATAACAATGAAAATCTTAAAAAATTATCTCGCCTTTCTCAAATCAACTACAACTCAAAGAGCTAAAAACACTTGGTCAAAATCAAGACCAACCAAACAGAGAACAAAATCAAATCAAACTCCTACGTCTACCCAGTGATTTACCCACAACTCACAGGTCAAACCTAAATAGGTTTTCTACAAGAAAAAACCTAAGCTCTGATACCATCTCTGTAACACCCCCTTCCTGAAAAGGAAAGGGAGGTCACGTGCAAAGCACAACAAACCTCAAAATAAGAAACAGAGCACTAATAACCTCAAATCATTAATAATGGTATCCATCAATAAAGTATTAAATACAATTCTCCATATAGAGTCAAAATAATCAAAACCAAAAATCGAATCAACCTAGATGGTCAAAGGCAACTCTGTCATCACACTAGCCCTGAATCACCCTTGCAAACCTGTCGGAAGAAAAACACAGCATGAGCCAATTGCCCAGTACGGATACAGATATACAAAAGATATACAACTGATATATACGAAAATAACTGAGAAAAAATACTGAACAAAGCCTCAAGTGTAAATACTGACAAAAATATAATCTCCAAAGATCTGAATGGAATATATCTGAATCAACAAAAGAGTAAAGAAATAACGAACTGAAGTAACTAACTCAATGAATTAAACTAAAAGAAACAAACAAAACCAATACAATGAGATAATAGGCTGAATCAAATGGTTGGGTGTTATTTCATACCGAATAAGCTCAGAAATACACATTGCCACACAGGCAAATCAAATGATGCCACATAGGCAACCAAAATAATGCCACACAGGCAAATCACACATTGGACCACGAATCCAAATGTATGAAAATCGGATAAGTGTGTTTGGCACAACATCACAAATCCAAAGAACAGAAAACTAGGGTTAACCCATACGCCTCCCACAACAAAACACCAAATGGCCCACTTCCTCCGGAGCACAAAATGGAGATGCTGTGGACTAATCACACCGCCACGGAGAGTGTCATATCTCTCGTGCCAAGACGGCATGCCTGTGGTACCCCCACAGGTGGTTATAGCTCAAGTATACCCTACGGTATATTCTAACAAAAATACCATGTCACAACACATGCGACATAATACCAACAAAAGGGTTTTATATGTACATGTTGAACCAAATCAAATTATGGTCACAAGGTCTCAAAAAGAAGGTAACAGCATGTACCGCTCTACAATTATTAAAAATAAATATTAAACATGATAACCTAATTCAAAGATTACAAATACGAGTCATATGTATCAACTCCAAAATAAAACTAATATATTTATTTCACATGAAACAATTATGTGAAATAATGACGAAATTCGAACAAGCGACAAAACGAGCAAAGCAAATTTAACAAGAGTATCGCTGAAAGAGTACGGAATCCGTACCTGGATTAAACAATGTAATACCCAAAGTATATCCTAATTATAACTCTTCAAATTCCCTTCGATCGAGCTAATTACACAAAATAATAATAAATGTAAGTACCCTAGTAAAAATATTTCGTCCATCTATAACCCATAAATACAATCATATTATTATTATTAGTAGTAGTAGTAGTATTGTTGTTGTTGTTGTTGTGTTGTTGTTGTTGTTGTTGTTGTTGTTGTTGTTATTATTATTATTATTTTTGTTTATTATTATTATTATTATTATTATTATTATTATATAATACGAAATTTCATGTCTTTATACACAAATTAGTCCAAATTTACCTGCTGACATCATACATATGAGTCTTTCCAAAACTAAATTCATATTTGCATTCATGAATCCAAATATCTACACCTATTGACTTTCATTCCATGACAACATTATATATATATATATATATATATATATATATATATAACCCACTTATGTTTATAATACCTAATCAATTTCATGTGCACATGCAATATACGTGGATCCATGTATGTGAATTCTAAAATCGACAGAATATGTGGTTGCTCTTGCAATTAATTGATTCTACATACTCGTGATATTTATAAACAAAATAAGATTTTACCTTGATTAAATTCTCCACTCTATTTTTCTCTCCCTCGCCTATTGCCGCCTCACGCCAATTTTTCTTTCTTCCTCTCGATTGGTATGAGATGCAGTGAAGTAGTTAGGTTTTATTTATTAATTCCCCTAATTATAATAGGATTAATATTACACACATAAATTGCACCCAATTAATTTTAAGACCCAATCTTATTAAATTAATATATCCATCATTTATTAATACTTATTATCCCATGTAAATTTAAATGACTAGTTTGACCCAACATAAGAAAAGCCCAAATAAAAATATAATTTTAAATGTAATTTATTTTTATTTATTTTTCTGGGTATTACAGCTTCCCAATTATTGAGCAATTATGGAAGATTCATGTTATTCTGAAGTGAATGTGGAAAGGAGGATGTTCCTTGGAAAGAAGTAAGTTGTAGAATGTAACATCTAATGATCAATATATTGAACACGTAAGAAAAAAAAATTTGAAACAAGAAGGGGAGGAGTAAATTGAGAAAACTATAATAATTCCAAGAAAGAAATGAAATTCTGAAAAGAGAAAGGATGAAGTTCTCTAAAGAAAATGTGAAATTCATAGAAGAGAAAGATGTGAAGAATGCAATGATTTTTTTTAGAAAGATCCTTAGAGGAGGAAGTGGTCATAGAACCCACTAAATGAATAAAAGGTTAACATAAAGTCTATCTTGATAGATTGAATGAATGAAGATTAATAAATAAAATTTTGAGGACGAAATTCTTAGAAGAAGGGGTGAATGTAATATCCCGATTGTTTATGAGTTGAGTATATGATAATGATTCTTAGAAAAGGTAATGAACGGATTAAAGAACGTATAACACTCAAAATATAATTGAGTCTAAGTAAATGTTATGAAATAAAACTTACAAGAATTTATTGTGAAGAATGGTTGGAGTGGTAATAAATAAAACCTATATTAAAGTAATGTGTTGAAGATATTCAACGATAAATTTTGAAAAGAGATTTGGTGAAAACCGAGTAAGGGAGGTTTTGTTGATTCTGAGGACGGAATCCTTATAAGGGGGGAAGGATGTGACAACCCGAATTTTTATAAGTTATTAAAATAAGAATTTAATAATTAAAATTCTTATTATGAGATGTATATATTTTGAATTATGTGTTTTGATGTGAGAAAATTAAATTTATGTGAGTTTTAAAGTGAAGAAAATTAGTTATGAAAAAGGAACATGGTGGCAAAAGAAATTAACTAAATAATATTAGTTAATTAAGATGGAAATTATATTATGAAATAATATAATTTAATTAGTATCTGTTATTGGTAATGAAATTATTATGAATTTAATCTCGCATATAAAAAATTACTTAATTTAAATAATGAATTAACGTAAATGTAATTGTTTTAATAAAGTGAGAAGGTAATATATTACATGTAAGAGTAATGCGTTTATGTAATGACTTAATATATTATATTTTGTCAATTGAATGTAAATGAAGTATGAGAATTAGAAGGTTTGTAATGGGTTAAATAAAATTGCAATTATTTTGGTTAAATAGGAATTATAATTAGTAAGGTTTAATTGAGTTTATTACTAAAATAAGTAATTATTTAAGTGTGACATTAGAAATATGTTATATGTCATAGTAAAAGTAATAATAGTATATAATGAATAAGCTTAACCATTGGGTTTAGTTAACTAATGATGGAAAAGTGACGTTATGCTACTAAGATGGCTTAATGTGATATTGGTCATGCATGTAGGAGTTTTGTAACATAAGCCTTATGTTATTAGTGGGGGTTACTATTATATTAATTAATTACATAACTATTACCAAATGAGGAGTTACACAAGAAGAAATCCTAGAGTTTTTTTTCTTTTAAACCAAGAGTCTTTGTGGAAGAGATAAATAGAGAAATTAAGAGAGATAGAGAGAAATAGAGGAATTGAGATAAGCTAGAAGAAGAAGAAGAAGAAGAAGAAGAAGAAGAAGAAGCTGATAAGTGATATTTTTACTCACTTATTGTATATTAATCCATGCGAATTGTGCCCACCTCGAGTACATTTTATTTTGTTTTAGTTGTATTTCACGTTATTTTGCATTGCATATACTTAAAACTCCTTTTGATGAATAAGTGCAGGAATCGGCTTCATTTTGGTGGAATGCGAGGTATCGGTGAGCGGATGCGTGAAGGCTAGTTGAAAGGCGAGGATGTGCATGGCATGGGGGTACAATGAGACATGGAAATCAAGCAAGCATGAGGATTAAAGCAAGTAGCAATGACAGCAGTAAAGTAGAAACCGGACTCGTAATTGCAGGACACAGCAGCCAGTAGCTGGCGCAGTTCAAAGGCGGACTTCATGCCACCGCGCAATAATACAGAGCTTTACATGGGAACCTTCTGCAAGTCAAGCTCCCGCGAGGCAAGGGACGCGCGACCACGAGAGACTCGGCTTGCGACCGCGATGCATGAGCATGCGACCGCGTGAGAGGATGGCTGGTTTGGTCTGAACCCTCTGTGAGTCTCGCGGCCGCGAGCCAGAAACACTAGGGACGCGCGTGGCCGTGCGCGATGTTGATGCTATAATTTGTTTTATTTTTATTTCTCAACTTAATGATGTGTAATGTGGTATAAAACGATTCTGACGGGTGTCAGAGAGAGATACTAGACTTTTATTACGTAACTTTTATAGTAGCAATTAGGGTTTACACCTTGGGAGAGATTCCAACGTAGGAGAAAGCCATAACGTCTATTTTTCTCTACTTCTTCTTGGAGATCTCTGTCATCGTGGATATTTATGATTGTTTATGGGAATTCTTTGTGGATTCAATAGTTAATCATTGGTTTCTATTCAACGATTGGGTTTGATCAATCTATTTTCTTCCATTCGTTTATTTATTGATCATGTTTAGCCTTGATCCCATAATGGCTTTTGGTTCAGTCATGAACTAAACTCCATTATGGGATCCTAACGGATTTTAATATGTAATTTGGTTGCACATCTAAGTGTTAGATTTGTTTTGCATATCATTGGATTATCTATCATGTTTGGTTTGTATGTATGAATGACTGATAATCTTCATGTTAGTATTTGTATGGAATTGGAAATGAACATATGAATATGGATGAAATCATAATAGCATGCGAATATGGGGATTGCATATTTTGTGAAACAGATAGGAATATACTGTTTTTCCGTATGAGCTAGAATAAGGGTTGTGCTTAAAATCAATAGGATTGCAATTGCGCATAGGAATATGGTAATTATGATGGTATTGATGATCATATAGATTCTAACATTTGTAGATGATATGTGAGTTGGTTATAGTGCATTGGAAAATGGTTATAACTCGCTTTTATGCCCTTGGCTATTATCCTGTGATATGTGAACACTTCTTGCATGACATATGGCGATTGAATGAAATATTGAATGAAGTTAGGATCCCATTGTTTCCACATTATATTTAGTACATTTATACTCTTATTTGTAGTTGGTAATCATAATTAGTTTAAATCAACAATTAAATCCATAGTCTTAGCATATAAATATAGTGAGTTAATTAATGCATAGTAGTCTAAAGTTAACACTTTCTCTGTGGGATCGATACTTTACTTACTCTGTATTACTTGTTGACCCGTGTATACTTGCATGAGTTAGAGCTCTTTTATAAGAACTATAAAAGAGGCAACAGAAGCCATGGAAGAAGAAGAAGAAAAAGCTAGAAGAAGTTAACTTTTAAACCCTTGTTTAATCTTTGATTTTTTGGGTATATTTATGTTTTTATAAGATCTAGGGTAGTAGATCATACTTAATCTTGTTTGTATTGGTTTAATCTTGGATTATCAAGAATCAAACAAGAGGATTCAAGAAAGAAAATGAAATGGAAAGAAAATTTGAAGAATAAATTTCGTATGTTTTGAGTAATCGTGGACATATCTTGTGAAATTCATACCTCTTTGGGTATAATGAGTTAGAAAGTGAGCCTTATATCAAACCGAAGCTATGGAAGTAAGCTATATTCTGAAAGTAGAATCACATGCAAACTCCTTGTAGATTTCTCGTAGTGTCTATTTTAGTAAGGCTGGTGCGAAGGGAAAACAATCTGCCCAGGAAATCAAAACTGTTACGGTTTCTGACTTTAACAAATTCATATAAATTCGTGTGTTTTGAATCTGAAGAAACTTTAAATTGAAAAGTTGTAGATATGGAAGTTTACTAGCCAGACAAATGAGATTGAGCCATTTTATGGACTGTATCATGTCCGAAATAAATTGTTTAGTAAGGCTATCCAGAAAATGAAATTTTTTGGACTAGTTGATGAAATTGCAGAATCTGTTTTGGATGGATAAGGTTATGACTTTAAGGCCTAGATGAGGTTGTAGTACACTGAGTAAGGGTTAATTCTATATAAGAAGGAACAAAAACGGACATGTAACGAAGGAGTTACGTTAAAAATGAAAACAACGTTTTGTTAAAGAAATTGTGAAAATGAGTTTTATAATTATGTTTAAATTAAGATTTTGGGTGATGTTATATTTTGATGATTAACAATTTGTTTTGACATATGTAATGAGTATAGATATATGTTATCACATTCTATGCATAATTAACCATTGAAGATCAAGAGTTGAGATAAGTTAATGTGTACACATAACGTACTCGATAAAATGCCTAAGAGTAATAGTGTTTCTAAACTTTGGTATACAAAGTGTCTAATTAATGGCTAATATTGGGTTTTATGTACATCTAAGTATGAAAAGATGATAATACAAGAATAATAATGGAAAGATATCGAAAAGGGCAATTTTTGATTTTTGAAGGAAAATTAAACATGTAAACAATGTGTTGAATATGCATTTTTGAAACCAAAGTGGTAGAATAAACTGGTGTGATATACACACATTAAACTACAAGTGCAATAGTCTAGCATGTGTGGTGATGAAAGTGAAAAAAAATTTAGTTGCATATAAAACACAGTTAGATGTTTATACATACATTATAAAGGATAATAAGGTAAAGTAAGGTCTTAGAATAAATTTGACAATGAGACAGAGTATTGATTTTATTTATTATCAATCTCATATATAGTGTAGGTTGTGCAAGGACGCGAAGTATTAGCGTGTTGGTGAAACGTCAGTAAAGGCAAGTCTTTCAGTTCCTTTTTGCTATGTGAACTTGATGATGAACTGCTTTAAAATTTTATTGTATGATGTATTATATATGTCAAAAGTATAAAATGTGAAAATCAATCTATGACTATGATGATTGACCTATGATTGTTGATTGAGTAAGGAACTCAATCTTTATAGTTGTTATGTGAGCTACAATATGTATGTGACGCCCCCAAAATAGGTCCACACGACCCATTCTGAGTCGCCATATATCATACTATAAAAATTAAATACAAACTTCATTTATACAATCGCTTGAACGTGTCATGCAGAATACGACCACGCAGTAAAACTGTGAGTTTTAATATAAATGTATGTAACTCTCATGGTGCCTCGACCACAACCTTACAATGGTACTTTACATAAAAAAGCACACCAAAAACTATTTTAGAAATTAAAATCTTTGGGAAATGCTCAAGAAACCTTCGTGCATATGGGAGGCCATGCGTCTAGGTTATGATAGATATCATATGTCCACGTAATTATCCTTGGTTGACCCAATAGACCCCAAAAGAAAAACGAGAAGATTACTATCATGTTCATTCTTAATGAGGTACACGTTTGACGCTTTCAAAGTCGGGTTCTCATCACCCTATTATTGTTCACCAAAATCAATTATTCAGTGACGTATACGACACACACATCTTAGGTCCTCAATACAATTATATATTGCCTGTCATGCCATCTTATAATGTATTGAGAAACTTTAACAGTCTCGGACCATCACACTATTTCCTTGTTATCCCCGCTCGACCCAACTACACTCTTATTACCTGAAAGGAATTGTGAAGCAAAAGGGTGAGCACAAATAGCCCAGTAAAGAATATTATGGCTAAGATAATTAATTTATCAACAGCCTTCATCAAAATAAATTAGAGATTTAGAACATATGGTAGATAATAAAAGTTTTCAACTATAATTGCAGCGGAATCAACAAGCCATATAATGTCTACTATCTCCTTCAAATTAAAAGTCCATCGTTAATATTTCAATCCTGTAATACTCATCAATAGTTCTTTGTTGTACCCAAGACAGAGAACTTTCATCACCTGTCTTCACCTAAACCATTAAAGATTATAATTAAGTTCACAATTCATATTTATAATCATGTAAATCAACAATTCCTCCTTGCCACAAAGGCTTAACAGAACATTTACTCAATATCCTTACCCCAAAAGGCTAAAGATATTCAAATGTAATAACAATGATCATACTAATCAGTTGTCTATCTTTTGCACTTTCTCGGCCAAAGATATTCAACTATAAACCCAATGGTCATGATCATACCAATCAATTACGCCGATTACACTACGGCCAAAGACATTCAACTGTTAACTAATGGTCATGATCCTGCCAATCACATCATCGAATTATCCCTGCACTACGACCAAGGATATTCGTTAGTATCACCAGTGGTCATGATCATGTCATACACCTGTCCATCTTTGCACTACGGGCCAAATCTATCAAACAACATATCATCTTTAACATTACGGGTGATGATTATACCGAATGATCCCTAGTCATAATCATACCAACCAACAGTCCATCTATGTATGTAAGCCAAAGATGACTTTCATCACAATATAAGCATGAGGATGATGACAATGATATAAGCATTAATCAAACAAAATCAAGGATAAATATTAAAGACTTTAAATTTATCCAGAGTTTAAAAATATCCAAATTGTCAACATGATACTGCTTTGTGAAGTAAAATTTAAGAATAATATTCATGTACTAAAAATAATTTGGACAGAAAGAAAATATATTTTTCGGGTAAATAGTACCCCGTGAATAGTACCCTATGAATAGTACCTCGTGAATAGTACCCCGACGTAAAAAGTACTCCAAATACCCGAGTGAATAATATTTGGGTGAATAGTAATTTGGGTGAATAGTAACCCATGAATAGTAACTCGTGAATAGTACTCTGACACGAAAAGTGTCCCGAATACCCGAGTGAATAATACTACAGTGAATAGTAACCGGGTGAATAGTATCCTGTGAATAGTAACTCGTAAAAGAAAAATACCAAATAAAATGATATTTCATGACGAGTACAAAAGAAATGATATCTCATACGAGTATAACATAATATACGAAACTGCACATGGATTTTCACCCGCCATGAGGTAATCCACGTAGACAGATCATTTCCACAATTTAATAAGGAATGAAGGCGAAGGATCATTCACCATGCATGCAGTAATCCACACAGACATGTTATTCCAACAGAATAATAAAGAATGGAATAACAAAAGAATTCACCAGACATGAGATAGACCACACGCATGTGTTATTCCAAATGTAATAATAAATAATGGAACCGAATTCATGCGTAATCCGCATGCATGGTTATTCCAACAAAATAATAAAGACTGGAACCAGGTCATGCGTAATACGCACAGAGAAGATATTCCAACATAATAATAAAGAATGGAACCAGGTCATGCGTAATCCGCACAAACAGGATATTCCAACAGAATAATAAAGAAAGGAACCAGGTCATGCGTAATCTGCACAAACATGATATTTTAACAGAATAATAAAGAATGTAATAACAACAGATTTCACCAGGCATGTGATAGACCGCATAGACAGGTTATTCCAACAAAATAATAAAGAATGGAATAATGTAAGAATTTCACCATGTATGCGGTACTTGCATGTGGCAAAGTTATTCCAACATAATAATAAAGAATGGAATAACAACCCTTACAAGTATTGAAAAAAAATAACTCTCTTCATGAATACGAAGGAATAATACCCCTTACCACAATAATAATATCCCTTACCTTAGAAGAAAACTGGATACTGGAATAGTGAGGTAGCGGACTTCTCTTAATCTTTCTCTCTATAATAATTGCGCTATAGCTTTAGTGAATTGGTGAAAAATAATGAAGGAATGAGCTTCTATTTATAGGAAAATATAGTTTCCATAATTGCACATTTTGGGGCTAAAAATATTACAGTATAATACCTTCATCTTTTCCTTCATTTTTAATTTAATCCTGCAAGTATTATCAAACTTGCACCACCTCCCCTAATAGTAAATCATGTGAATCAATAGTTCTAGACATGTGAAAATACGAATTACAGTATAGTACCTCCATCTATACCTCTATTTTTAACTTAGTCATGCAAGTATTATCAATCTTGCACCAACTCCCCTAATAGTAAATGAATGTGAATCAATAGTACACACATATGAACAAATAGTTATAATCATGTGAATCAATAGCAATTAATTGCTCATATATCCGGTTAATTACTCGATTGGTCAATATAACCTCCAGATATCAATTATTATCAAAATAAATATTGATTTCCACTAACACTAATAATCCCAACACAATGGAACTATCAATTTCATCTTTAATCAACACAAACTTATTCATCATTAATATTATAACTCACAATATTTAACAACCAGGTCGTTCCCAGGAAAGAGGGGGCTTTTTGATAAGGATTTCTCCTTATTGGCATGCAATTAGATTATCTAACCTCTCCTTGACAGAACTTCTAGACATTGTCAATATTGCAAATAATAATATGAATAACTTTGTCGTCTCAATTATTTATTTAATAATATAAAATATTAATACTGTGACAATAATTGAATCAATAATATGAGAGATATGATGCAGCAATTACTGTAGTAATAATTGAGTATAACTTGTCAAGAATAAGCATGTGAATGCTATTCCTATTTATATATGATTTGATTATGATATATATGTATATGAATGAATAATATTCAAGTATGCTTGCATTAAGAAAAGCTGTAAAGTCCTTTGATAGATAATAGAAATATATGTACAAGGACTTAGAATGAATTGATCAAATATGTTAGTTGATCCTACATGAGCAAAAACAAACTTTGTAAAGTCCTTAAAAAGAAATGATGTACAAGGACTATAAATATAGAAAAATCAAGCTTGTTAGGTTGATCTTATGATGTAATAGATAGGCTAGTCTGATCGTCGAGCACTGCACCCGAAGTCGTAGTCTTCCAGGTGAGTCAAGGTTAACTCTGAGCTATCGAGGTAGAATAGAGTATGCAAGATAGTAGATCTAGGAGTTCGTAGACCGCCAGGAAACAAAGAAGGATCGTAGTGTATCGAGAACAGCTTCCTCGGGATCGTAGTGTGCTGAGGAAGTCATGTTCAGAATCGTAGAGACAGCCTGTCTATGAGCCGAACGATCATCTGCTGAAGCCAAGTCCAAAACGTAGACTACACTCAGAGTCGTAGAGCCTAGTAATGTCAAAGCCAAGTCAAGGATCGTAGACTACACTCTGAGATCGTAGAGTCGATTGAGTGCATACAGAGATCGTAGTCGGGCAAGATCAGATGAAGACAACAAGCACAAGGCAGAAATCGTAGAGTGTCAAGATCTGATCTCAGGATCGTAGTGTCTACACACAAATGTCAATCATAGAGTCGCGTAACTCGACTCCAACGTAAGTGCTCACAATGCCAAGTCAGAATCGTAGAGCAGATATGGTTCTCAAAGAATGAGCACTCCCAGAATATCCAAAGGTACGAAGCCTCTAGTTGGCACTGCAAAGATGCATTCCACAGTAAGGGAACCAGAGAGAACTCAACGAATGGCATGCGTGCTAACGTAAGATCTCAAAGACAAACCCAATCAAAGATTAAGATTGAGGTGTAAGGCCATTCGTGATGAAGTCTTCCGCAAGGAGATCCAAAGAAGACTTCAGAAGCTGACTAAGGAAAGTCAGCCTATGCAGTAGCTATCAAGTATACAGAAGACAACGATCTTGGAAGCAACCAAGATCGTAGTGTTTTCCAAACAAAGAAGGAACTGATGGAAGGTGAACGGAGATACTGATCAGCCTCTGAAGAGCAAGGCTAAAGTGATTAAGTGCAGGGTCAGTTCATTGATGATAAGTGAACGGGAGATCACAAGGAGAAAGCAAGCTGGACGTGCCAGAAATCTGAAGTGTCTTGATGTTCAGAAGGGGACCATAGCAAGGAATTAGGCTATCAGTATCTGAGAACAGTCAAAGGAAACAGAAGTATTAAAGCACTACACAATACAAGGAAGAGGTGTTCTAAATTGAAGATCCAATCAACAATCTTCAGGATCGTAGTGTTATCTCTACTAGTCAACGAGCAACAATCAACAAGACACTACGATCAGGTCCTTAAAGACATGCATCAGAATTAGAGTTCGAATACCTAAAGACTGAAGCATTGGCAACGGTTCAATCTGAAGGGTAATATTCGGACAAGTGCTTATTGAGAGCATCGATGCAATAGGATAACCTCTGATCTAGAAATCAGAAGAAATAAAGTCTTCAACCTGCCCAAGACAATAAAGTGATACATCGGACAGGCAGGTGAAACAGAGAACCTAGATGTCAGAAAAAGTATGACAAGTCACATCAAGCGATCTCGTCGCTACAAATTGAGATCTGTGAAGATATTTGAATAGCCTTCAACGGTTACTTTCCAACGGAAGGATTGGGAAGAAGTATAAATGAGAAAGAGCTTCAAAGATCAAAGGCTGCTGGAGTTGCTGAATTTGGAGAGAAGGTGGACTAATCCAACCGAGTGATAGTGAGTCCGAAGGCTCACTCTACGATCCGCCAAGAACACTCAGAAGTCAGATCAAGCAAAAAGTAGAAGTGTGAGTTCTACTATGTAGAAGTGAGAGTTCTACTACATGAAGAGTGTTACATCGCCGAGAGAAAGAAGAGCATCATGCCATCCGGATGTCCATCATGGGAAGACTCTAAGTACAATAGAGAAGAGCCTACATCATCTTAGCAAGTCCATCATGAGAAGGCATCAAGTAGCAAGAAGGAGATCACAAAAAGCCATCTTGGTGGAAAGCATAAGAAAGCTTCTAAGTACCAATGTAAGAGCTTACGATCAACTTAGAAGCCTCTCATGTGCAACCATCAAGTACCAAGGAGAATGATCTTCAAGGCGGGTTCATCAAGGGTCATTCTTGAGTAGTTGAGCAACCTAAGAAGTTGAGCATCATGCAACACTCAACTGCTTCTTCAAGGATGATCAAGCCAACTTCTTAAGGATAGAAGATGTTCGAGCATGAAGACATCTTAGCGCACTCAAAGACCGACTCCAACAACAACAAACAAATAAGCGAACGAGCTGGGGCTCGAGGGGTCCTTGTCCGGGAGGGACTAAACAAAGCAGGCCAAAGGGTCCTTGTCCAAAGGGACTAAATAGAGTTCCAAGCTGCTTTGGCTTGAAGAGTTCCTAGGGAACTAGAGGAGTCCCAAGGTCACTGGCCTTAAAGAGTTCTTAGTGAATCAAGTCCCAAGGTCATTGGCCTTGAAGGAATCGTGAGAGATTCGTGTGCCGCCTTCCTTAGTTGAAATCATGCTAGTTGAAAGCAGAAGAGTGGATTAGGAGCTTGAGTCTCTGAACCACTTAAAACTCCTTGTGTCATTTACATTATGTCATTTACATTATGTCTATAACTGCTATAACTGCTATGTATGTTCTAACTGTTTACAACTAAACTAACCTAACGAACAATGTATGTATGATTATGAATATATCAGTGAAGAGGAATCTTTTACTTATTCCGTTGTGCTTGAAAAGATTCTTATGATTGTCATATACTTAAATATGAACAATACACATTAACCAGAAAAGTATTTGAAATAAAAAGGATCTATTCAACCCCCCCCCCCTTCTAGATCTATTGTGCCCTCTGGGAACTAACATAACTGAGTGACTTCTTACGTAAACATCAATAATCAATACCGTGTGCTACTATGCAACCACGCGTATTACTGTACTTTTACTACCGGGTAGTTTAACAGTTTAACGGTAAAACTTTCACTGTTATTTTTATAAAAAGATAATTTTATCGTTTTCTAAATACGACAATACTTCCGCTATGGGGTCCACCAATGATTGTGCCGTCGTACGATATTCTCGACAAAAAGAATATTCCTCGACCAAACGAATATTTTATAACAACTTGCTTACTCTACAAAAAATTTCATATATCACCCTTAACTTTAACCTTTTATCAATTTAACCATTTACGAAATAAAATAATAATTATAAGAAAATTGAATACTTTCATTTCATAAAATTCGGGGTCTTACAATGTATGCTATGTTAGTTTTATGATAATGAGATGTATGTTGAGCATGTTATTATGTGCTACGTGATGCATGAAAACTGTTAGATTTTGTTGAGCTGTCGAGCTCATTCTTGCAAATAACCTTTTTTACAGATTCAAGAATTGAAGGTAATGCTATGTGCTACTTGATTGATATATGGATCAAAAGTGATACATGAAGATTTAATATCCTATCCAAGTTGTTATTCTTGTAAACCATGTCTAATGTTTCGGTAAATGTATTAATGTTGAATTGTAATATCGTTTTACGATGTAAACTATTGTAGTATTAAAATGATTCTGAGATATTTAGATGTAAAGGTTGAAAGTTTTGGGAACGATAATAGTTTGTAATAGAAAATTTTAATTATTCTGCAAATTTCAATGGTTGTATTATCGTTTAATGATGTAAAATTAGAGGTTGAATGTATTGTTAACGACCGCAGTTGAGAATTAAATTGTATAAATTTTAGAATTAGATTACTGAGTTGGTATCAAAAGTCGATAGGTTAGAAACCTTAGGTAAGAGTACCTTAGGCTATAACCTTAGAGAAGAGATGCGAAGATGGTAAAGAATAAGCTCAGATAGAGTTTGAACAATAAGAAGTAATTTAAGAAATTTATAAAGAATGGACTAAAACATGCGTGAGAGTATTCAAAGAAGAATCTCGTAGAATTGTAAGGAATATGAATATGGGGTTACCCAACTCCAATAATAAGGATGTAAGGTGGTAATAAATAGACAATGTCTATAAGAAGAGAATGATAAAGAAGTTAAGAATAAAAGGTTATATTTAAGTATAGTACAATCATACTCTTTAACAATTGAT
This sequence comes from Panax ginseng, assembly GCA_020205605.1. Taxonomy (NCBI): domain Eukaryota; kingdom Viridiplantae; phylum Streptophyta; class Magnoliopsida; order Apiales; family Araliaceae; genus Panax; species Panax ginseng. Next base: position 64,705,032 of record CM035150.1, read on the forward strand.
GTATGGTATCTGGGCTAAACGATTCCTTTATAGAGCGGAGGTATATACGAACTAGCAACTCGGAACCTAGTTTGTTGGTTGTTTATGGGAAACCACTCATCGTATCATATTGAAACTATTAGAGACTCGATGTGTACCAAGTATAGAAAATGGATACGTATGATGAAAATGTGGAACTCGAATAAAATGTTGAGCAATGTAAATAAAGTTAGAAATTCTTAAAGGAAGAATTGTTATATAAACAAGAAAATTCAAAGAAGAATCTTGAAGAGATTTAAATATAAGAATTGGGAGTTACCTAACTCCAATAGCGAAGATAACGAATAATGATGAATAGAAAAAGTCTGTAAGATTAAAAGCATAAATGAAATCGTAAATGATGAAAAAGAAAAGAAAGAGGCTAATAAAATAAAACGATCACGAGTTAAGAAAAGAATTTTTAAAATAGTGCTATTATTCGAGTATCTATGTTGTTTTCTTCGGCTAGATAAAAAAATGATTTTTAATATTTCAAAATATATTTTAATTATATGTATCAGGTGATATGATAAATGATGGAGTGATTAATGCAATGGAACCTGGTGTAGGATGTGATCATATGATCATCAGCCCACTATGGTGAGATGTAGTATGACAACGTCATAATCATGACACCATAAAAGGATTTTTGAGATTTCTTTAAGATATCAAAGCCATAGGTTATAAACCTTAGGTGGGGAACCTTAGACTAGAACCTTAGGGAAGTTAGTGGAGAAAATAAGGAGATGAACTCACTTAGAGTTCTAGGGATTGTGTCAAATCTATTTTTCTAAAAACAAAAACATCTATTTAAAACTAACTGAGTTATTTTGTCTTATTTGAAGGATGTCAGAAGAAGAGGAGGTTAGAGATATCCACGTTGTGAGTGAGAAATTGGTGAGAGCTTTACTTGAGCCTATAGCTAGAGAAGCAGCTGACTCAAACCTAGAGGAGTATCTTGAATAGGGAGAGGAGCCCAAAGAGGACTTCGAAGAAGCACCTGAGGATACTTTGTTGGATGAGTTGATGGATAGGATTGCAGAGTTGGACGACAGAGTCCATAAGATTGAGGAACTGTATCAGGGGGAGCAACAGGCTGCAGCATTGCTTGAGGCATTGGTGCATCACCTGGTAATTAGGAACGGGGATCTGGCTGACAAGCTGTGGGCATCAGACCAGAAGGTGGATAGGCTGAAGGATGAGAAAGAAGCTATTAGGACCCACTTGGGACATACCATTAATGGGTTAGAGTCGAGGATACAGAGTCTCCAAACTGACAAGCATATTATTACTACATTCTGGAGAGATGAGAGGAGAGACCGTGCTCGGGCCGAGAAGCTAACAGGTGAATTAGAAGGTGAAGTGAGAGATAAGAAGGTTAGGGTGTACAGGATGAAGTACAGATTTAAGTCAGCACATGGGAGGTTACATAATAGGGTGTTTCACTTTTCACGTGAAGAGTACCGGTTTAGACATACCATAAGCCATGGGCTGGTGCTGGAGATGGAGGATGAAGAACATGAAGACGCCATTAGGCGGGGTCTTTAGTTTATTCGTGATGAACTTTTACTATTAGCGTTTAGAACGCTTAGCTATGAAATAAAACTTGGTTTTTATTTTTACCAAGTACTTTGGTTTAAGTGATGTAAATGGCTTAATTCCATAAGACGATGAAATACCTTGGGTGTTATGTCTATAAATAAATATCACTACAAAAAAAAGTCATTCATTTGATGATGATGGATTAGCGATCGCAGATCCCTGTCCGCTAATAACATCATTCTCGACGGCAAAGCCGTCGCCAATGAGTCCCATCGAGAATGACCCTTCCCGGGCCCAAATTTGGTGGGAATTTTTTGGCGCGCGTGGGAAAAGGACATAGGCGACGGCCTTTGCTGTCGGTATTGAGTGCCATCCAGAATGGGTTTTTATTTACTTTCAGTGACTGAATTTTTTTTCATTTCTCTTATTCATTTTTCTCCCTCTTCTTCCTCGCGCCGTCGCCGGCTTCTCTTTCTCGTCGCCCACTCACCTTTTATTGCCATCACAGTCTCTTTTCCCGTCGTCGTCCCTCGCTCTCTGTCTCTCTCAATTGCAACGACCCTCACTCTCTGTCTCTCTCGACTGCAATGACCCTCGCTCTCTGTCTCTCTCCACTGCAAGGTTATAATCTTCCCAATTTCAGTTCTATTTCAGAGCAACTAAGGTAATGGGTCCATTCTTCTGACTGATTTATTTGTTTGTACACATTTTTTTGTTAGTTAATTTTGCTTGTACACATTTGTTCTTACTATACATGTTGTGGGATTTTGTGGTGTTGGTTTATTTTATTAATTTATGTTGGCGTTGTTGTTTATCGACCATGTAATGCTGGTCATATGAATGTCCATTTAGCTTAAATACAATGATTTTATTTATGAATAAATAGATACAATTGTGTCGAGATGTGCTATTCGGTATAAGAAGTTCAAATTGAAAACGTAGTATTATGTTGAGGATAGTATAATCTCATAAAAAATTAGGAAGTATAATTTGTGTTGTCAGGACTCATTACCAAGTAGTGTGGAAAAGGTTGTTTTGAGTGAAATATACAAATGTATTTGATCAATCTCATTGTATATCTGGCAGAGGATCTTTCTAGACTAAAATTGGACATTATCAAACAATCTCAGTGTTCACAACTGTTATAAACATGCTGGAAATTATAATTTTATATTTGCAATGGTCTACACGAGTACAAGTAAATGGTTAAAGGTAGAGTATATTTTATGCAGGCCTTACACAATTTTGGGGAAGGGTCTTTTGGGTACTACAAGATCAAGTTTGTTTCAATGGGTTCATTGTTCATCTCAAGGTAGTAAGCATTTATTGAATGGAGCATTGTGTTACTGTTATATATTCCTTCCATATCACAAAAAGAATCCCATTTGCAAAATTACAAACTTAAGGATATATTTATGTTCTATGTTTACATATTGTAAAGTGGAGAGTTTATTCCTTATATTATAGAGCCTTTTATAGACTAAGACTCATGCTATATAAAGAAAGTAAATCAATAACTAGCACATATTACTTCACACATTATTCCTAAAATCATGCTCCTACAATCATGCTCTTGGAATCATCTAGAATCCCTAACACTCCCCCTCAAGCTGGAGCATGGATATCAATCATGTCGAGCTTGTTACAAATATAGGAGATTTGAGCTTTCCCTAAAGCTTTAGTAAACACGTCAGCAAGTTGATCGCTGGTCTACACATGATTGGTGGATATAATCCCTTCTTGTGTCTTTTCTTGAATAAAATGACAGTTAACTTCTATGTGTTTGGTTCTCTCATGAAATACTGGATTAGATGCAATGTAAAGAGCTGTTTGATTGTCACACCAAAGTTGCATAGGTATTAGCTTGTTAAACCCCAGTTCGTTCAACAAGTGTTTCAACCATATTAGTTCACATGTTACGTGAACCACTGCTCTATACTCTGATGATTAAGTATGTGATGTGATGATTAAGTTCTCTTCTTATGAATGATATATTCTGTAGAGTAAGTTATAAGATAATAATATTAAGTTCATTTTAAATAGATAGATGGCTAGAGGAAGACGTTGTCAAACAACCGATGGGTCAGGCGGTAATTTTGGGGATCCACCGAACCCTATGCAGCAGTTTGTAGACATGTTAGTGGGGGCACTTCAGAATCGAACCCCGAATGCCAATAACCCTCCAGTGGCCCAAGTGGCACACTTCAAGGACTTCAAGAGCGCGGGACCCCCTGAGTTCAAAGAAACCAATGAACCCATCGAATCTCAAACTTGGGTCAAGGAAATCGAAAAGAAGTTCGCTACAGCCAGAGTAGGTGATGATCCGAAAACAATCTTCTCCACTTATATGCTGAAGGGTGAAGCCAACTTCTGGGGGGAGGCAAACCAGACCAGGGCTGGAGATGGTGTGATACCTTGGGAAGGGTTTAAGAAAATCTTTTTCGAGAACTATTTTCCAGTTATTATGCAAAGTCGCATGGAGATGCGATTACTGGACCTGGAGCTGAAGCAAGAAGACATGACGGTACCTCAATATGCCACAAAATTCAATGAGCTGGCGAGGTTTGTACCTCACCGAACGACACTGAAGAGAGAAAATGAGGAAGTTTGAGCAGGGTCTCAAACTATAGCTATATAGCAAACTCTCGGTGTTACAGATGAATAGCTTCGCGACTCTCCTAGAGAAAGCTATAATCGCTGAGGGCGGAAATGAGGCCCTGATGAAATTTAACAAGGAGAAAAGAAGAAGAATGAAGGAGGGAATCGTGGGGAAGGTAGCCGCCATTAGTTGTGACGCCCCCAAAATTAGGTATACATCACCCATCTTGAGTGCTTGGATACATGGTACGTAATTCAAATACAACTTAATAATACAACGCGTATGTATATAATACGACAAAACATAAACCGTGAGTTTGAATACAAATATTATCTACTAGAGAGTATACAAACTCAAAAGAGTCCTCATTACAATTATTATCACACTATTTCACGAATAGTGAGGACTACTAATGCACCATCTAGGACCATCACTCCGTTCCCCACTCGTCCCCAGCCTATATTCTCATTTCCACGAAGAATACATTGAAGAAAGAAAGGGTGAGCTCAACTAGCCCGAAGAAGAAATATTATGACTAAGATAATCTTTGAATAAATTATCATTAGCCTTAAACAATTAGTTAAACCGATACAATATAACAACCATCAAGTTTAATCTGCGGTGGAACAAGCAATCCATTAAAAGAGTCAAGTAGAGAATAAAATCTACTATCTTTTATGATTTAAAGGTTTTCATCACTTTTATCATTGGGACTCGAATTTTATTAAATAATCCACATCATCGAATCACCCCGCACTACTGCCAAGGATATTCTTTAGTATCACGACCACAACTATCCATGCACTTCTGGGCCAAGAATATTTGTGTATTCATTAATGGTCATGATCATGCCAACAACCATCCCATCAATGCACTACGGGGCCAATGAAGACTTTTACCACATCATTTGTAACATTACGGTCATGATTACACCAAATAATCCACGGTCATAATCATACCAAGTCCATCTATACACTACAGAATACCACAGATGACTTTCAAAAAAAATATAAACATGAGGATGATGACAATGATATAAGAATTCAATAAAACAAGTTCAAGAATTAATTTATAAAGGAACTAATAATATCCAAATTGTCAACATGATACTGCTTTGTAGAGTAAAATTCAAGAATGCTTAGAAGAATATTTCCATGAAAAGATAATGGATGAAGCGCAAATATCAAGGATATTCCACTAATTTCATGGAGTATAAAAGTCAAAACTTTAACCAACTGAGTATAATAAAGAATGGAATAACAAAAGAAATCATCATTCATGCGGTACTTCGCAGAGACACGTTATTCCAACAGAATACTAAATAACGAAACCAGGTCAGGCAAAATTTGCACCGACAGGATGTTCTAACAGAATAATAAAGAATGGAATAACAACAGAAATCACCATGCATGCGATACTTGATGCATGTATGGAGTTATTCCAATAGAATACTAATAAGGACGGAATCAGTCCCATGTAAAACGCATGCATGACGGATATTCCAACAAAATAATAATAAAGACGGAACCAGTCCCACAGAAAAGCGTCTGATGCATATGATATTCCAGCAATGAATAATAAAGATTTAAATCGAATGCGGCGTAAAACGCATGCGAGATGGATATTCCAAATGTAATAATAAAGACGAAAACCGAATTCCCATAAACTCACGCATAAAGATATTCCAACAGAATAATAAAGATGGAACCAGATGCGGCATAAGCGCATGTATGAGATGTTCCAAATGAAGTATAATAAAGGCGGAATATTAGAAGAATGTCACCAAGTATAGGGTAGTCCACGTATATCACGGTTATTCCAAATAGAATAATAAAGAATGGAATAACGAAGTTCTCTTCATGAATACAAAAGAAATAATACCCTTACGAAAGTACAACAAATAATATCCCTTACAGTAGCAACAAATAATATCCCTACGAGTACAACAAATAATATCCCTACCTTAAGAAGAAGAGAGTTGGATATATAAGTAGTGAAGTAGTAGAATACTTTTCTTCTTTCTCTCTATAGTTTATCTCTCTAGAGTTTCAAAGTGAATTAAAAGAGAATAATAAAAGAATGAGCTTCTATTTATAGAAAAATGGATATATAAGTAACTAACTCATGAACGGTCGATTGATTTACTCTAATCGATGGTCCATATTTAAAGCAAAATCTTTTAAATAAAATATAATATATTTTATTTATAATCTAATAAAACGAATAACTTTATAAAAGATTTTACTATATACAAACACTATATCACGAGCACTATGCAAACACTATGCATAATAAAATATAATATATTCTAATTATTGTCTAATAAAAATGATAACTTTATATAAAAGATTTTACAGATTATTACATTAATAATACCAATAAAACAAAAGCGAGTGACTTATCACATAAGCATCAATACTGTAGTGCTACTATGCAACCACGCCAGACATTCTTTACTTTTACTTAGAGTAGTTCAACAGTATTAATGGTAATTCTGTTGTGGGGTCCACCAATGATTGTGTCGTTGTAAGAATATTCCCTGTTAAAACGAATATTCCCCGACCAATCGAATATTATATAACAACTTGCGTACTTTGCAAAATTTATAAATATTACCCACAACTATAACATTATATCAAATTTACTCCATAAAATTCAAAAATAATATTTATAGAAAATTCATCTTTATTCAAAAAGTTAGGGTTTTACAGTAGTGGTGCAAACAAGAGGAAGTGGAACAATAACAACAGTAGCAGCAACAATTTCAATTCGGGAAACTATAGGGGAAAACCAGGGGAAGCGAAGAAGAGAACTGAGGCATACAAGGAGTGTGGGAGGAATCACTCGGGGGCATGTCTAAAAAGGGAAGAATGTCAATTTCAACTGCGGGCAGGAGGGGCACATCTCTCCCAGTTGCTCTGTACCAAAGAGAAATGGAAGTTTCAAAAGTGAAGCATTGGATCATCAGGCGAGGAATTGCCCAAAGAAGAACTCAGCAGGATGAAATAGAGGAAAGGGACCACGTGGTGGAAATCTCATGATTAATGGACCACAAACTTAGAATTGACCCACAGCTAGGACTTTCAACATGACGGTCCAGGATGCGGTCACATCTAGGGACGTGGTTTCAGGTATCATTCCGTTCAATGATATATCTGCTTACATATTATTTGATTCGGGTGCTACTTGTTCCTTTGTATCACATGAATTCTCCCAACGATTAAACTTACCCCGGGAAGAATTAAAATATCCTATGAACATAGAAGTTTCTAATAAGGAAATAATTCCCGTTAGCCATGTCTATAGGAATTGTGTTGTAGATATCAGGGGATATAAGTTACCTGTGGATTTAATTCCAATTCAATTAGGAGAATTTGATGTAATTCTATGAATGGATTAGTTATTTAACCATGGAGAGATGATAGATTGCCAGAAGAAGTGTATAAACCTTAGGACTCCAGATCAGTCTAAGGTAGCGTTCTATGGAAGTAGGTCCCGAGACACTCAAGTTGTCTGACGATGATGCAAGCGAGGAAGTTACTAAGAAAGGGATGTGTAGGATATCCATATCGTTGATACGCAGAAAGCAGGGATAGAGATGGGACAGATACCAGTAGTGAATGAATTTTTGGATGTATTTCCAGAGGAATTGCTAGGACTTCTGCCAGATCGGGAGGTCGAATTCGTTATACATTTAGTATCGGGAACGACACTGATTTCGAAAGCCCCTTATAGAATGGCATCGGCAGAAATTACGGAGCTGATGGTACATTTACAGGAGTTGTTGAATATGAAGTATATTCAACTGAGTGTGTCTCCTTGGGGAGCACCGGTTTTATTTGTGAAAAAAGAAGGACAGATCGATGAGACTATGTATCGACTATCGAGAGTTGAACAAGGTGACGATTAAGAACAAGTACTCGTTACCTAGGATAGATGATCTGTTCGATCAGTTGAAGGGAGCAAAATTTTTTTCCAAGATCGACTTGAGGACGGGATATCACCAGTTAAAGGTGAGGAAGGAAGATGTACCTAAGACATCGTTTAGGACTCGTTACGCTCACTATGAGTTCCTGGTGATATCGTTCGGGTTAACAAACGTGCCAACAGCATTTATGGACATGATGAATCCAGTATTCAAGCAATACTTAGATAAATCCGTAGTTGTGTTCATAGATGATATCCTAATCTATTCCAAGACTCAGGAAGATCATGTTGAACACTTAAGGTTAGTGTTGGGGGCGTTGAGGAAGGATAAGTTGTACGCAAAATTCTCAAAGTGTGAGTTCTGGTTGGAGAAAGTTTAATTTTTGGGTCACATGATCAATAAGGATGGAATCTCCGTGGATCCAGCGAAGGTAGAAGCGGTATAGAATTGGGAACAACCAAAGTCACCAACCGAAGTAAGAAGTTTCTTAGGACTGAAAGGCTATTACAGACGGTTTATCCAAGATTTTTCAAAGATAGCGGGAACGTTGATGAACTTAACGAAGAAGTCGGTAAAATTATTCTGGACGAAGCAGTGTGAAGAGAGTTTTAAGGAACTCAAGAAAAGACTGAGTGAAGCACCAATGTTGTCTTTACCCGACGATACAGGTGACTTCGTGATTTTTAGTAATGCGTCACACAAAGGACTTGGCTGTGTGCTTATGTAACATGGTAAAGTTATTGCGTACACATCGCGTCAATTGAAAGATTATAAGAAGGGATGTCCTACCCATGACCTGGAATTGGCAGCGGTAGTATTTGCCCTAAAGATATGGAGGCACTATTTATATGGTGTAAGATGTGAAATATACACGGACCATAAAAGTTTGAAGTATATCTTCATGTATAAGAAATTGCATATGAGACAGAGAAGATGGTTGGAGCTTATAGAGGATTACGATTGCAAAATCTTATATCATCCGGGAAAAGCTAACGTGGTAGCAGATGCGCTAAGCAGAAAAGGCAGTGATAGGTTGGCAATGCTAATAGCTCAAGAAGAGTTAATTAAGGAGATGGCTAGATTGGAACTCGAGATAAAAAGTCTGAGGTAGCCAGAGGGGAAATTGTTTGCAATAGAGGCCCATCCGACTCTATTGGACAAAATCAAGGAAGCACAAGGTAGCGATGAGGAATGCGAGAAGGTGAGGAAAAGAATTTCAGATGGAGAAGAACTTAAATTCAGTATGGTGGTGATGGACTATTAAGATTTGAGAAGAGAATTTGATTACCAGCGCTGTCTGAATTAAAGGAAGGAATTTTGCAAGAAGATCATAGCTCAAGTTACTCAATCCACCCGGAAGCACAAAGATGTTTTGTGAAAATCAAAGTAGCAATCAAATTGCAAAAATAAGCGGAAGCAAAATAAAATCGATTTTAAAAATTTTCACAAACCAATTACGGATCATCCTTTATGCATATTATTATTAATTAAAAGCGAAGAACAAAAGTTATGGAATCATACCCTTGTGAATCTGAGCTTCCACAGTGCAGAGTTCTCCTCTTTCTTCTCATGATCTCCTTGAATCTCGGGTAGATTCCTTCCTTTGATCGATGTTAGCCACCCAGTGTATGGCCTCTGAGGGTGATCCACCAAGGAAGAAGAATTTTTCAAGAAGAAGGGTGTATTGGCTCAAACCCTAGTTTTTCTATCTCTATAGAAAAAAGAGGCGTACTCTCTCAACTATTGGAATTACATATATTTTGATATACGATATAAGACTCCTCTTATAAAAGATATCGGGTAACCTATTTAATTAAAATAAGGTATTATTTATTTAATTAAACTCTTTTAATTAAATGGGCTCCCTAATCTTATTAGGGATAATTAATTAAACTCCTTTAACTAATTTTCCCTCCCCAATCCTATTAGGAATAAAATGAAGTACTTATATTAAATTAATTCCTAAACTCTTTTAGAAATTAAAATAATAATAATAATTGTAATAATATTAATAAGACTCCTCTTATTAATTTATATTTAATATTTCTAAAATATTAAATAATAAATATTAAGCTATTTAATTTATTCTATCACCATAGATTAAATTAAATATACTTAACATATTATTACGATTATGCCATTAACTTCTTAAATAATTATTCTTCCTTTTATGGTGTGACCCTTTAGGTTCTCCATATTAAGCAGGTTGTGAATAAATCAATTAGAACAATTCTAATCTTATTTAAATAAATAAATTAAACTATTTAATTTATTTAAATAAATAATATTTATTCTACTGATAGGGATAAGCCTCCCTAGCGATCAACGACTTTCGAGATAATATAGATTTCAACATTAATCATAAAAGAACCTTTGAGTAAATAGTTCTTAGTACAATTCAATCCTTCCACCATATCTGATGTCCCGATTAAATATAAGACATGGAATTCTTTGTCAAGTCTTATTTTATTTAATTATATGTATTTCGATTCCTAAATGACTGACTCTAATGAATGCAAATTAGAAACTACTTTCTAATTTCATTCCACCTTAACCAAGTTCTGGGTTGTCATTTATCGAATCACATAGGACATTTCTCTTCTTTTTTTACTAGAAGTGGTAGATTCTTTATTGATCATTCATTATCTTCATATATAACTTATTACACCCAAGCATACCCTTTGATATACTCTAAGAGTCTTAAGGAATAAGTCAAAGTGTAATTCATTATATATAAGATACTATGATGATCTCAAGTCTAAGATCATTTGTACTACTATCACTACTGAGAATTCCTATTGACGAGTGTAAAAACTCCATTAGGTATTCCTTAGCGAGTCACGTTCGATGAACTTATTCTCTAATAAGCACCTACATACTTGCTTTAGTGTCTCCACACAAATGATCATGAGATCAATCATCCTCATCGAATGAAGCAAAACAACGTATGTACCAATCTATCCAGATTCACTAATCCCTTTTTAGTAATCCATTGATTGAGAACATTTTAGTTTTAAGCTATCTAAAATTTAGATCTCATTAGCATGATCTCATCATGATTCTAAAAGCATTGCTTAAAACTATGGGTTTATCACATATTATTAAAAACAACACCATGTAGATAATAAATGCCTTTAATAAATAATTCTTTTATTAATAAATAAATAAGATTGATTACAAAGTATATGCTTTATCATCATACATGATTGGCTTGTATGCATACTACTTTTTCAATCTCCCACTTGCACTAAAAAGCCAATCGTCGTGGTATCTCATACCCATCTTCTCTAAGTGTGATCATCAAGCTATTTGTTGTGTTAACAGCTTTAGTAAATGGATCTGCAATATTGTCTTGAGAGTCCACACGCTCGGGGTGGCGTCTCCTCTTTCAATGATCTCTCGATCAAATGAAATCGCCATGCATGACACGTGTTTGGATTTACGATGAGACACAGGTTCCTTAGCTTTTGCATGTACAACTCGGTGTTGTCACGAGAATAAAAGTCTTGGTCTGTAATGCTAGGAACCACACCAAGTTCGGTAATGAACTTCTTCATCAAAATAGCTTCCTTTGCAACTTCACTTGCAGCTATGTACTCTGCCTCTGTCACTTTGAATCAACAATTGTTTGTTTGTTTTGGAACTCTTCGACTCAACTGCGCCACCATTCAAGGTAAACACATACCCCGAAATGGATTTACTGTCATCTTGGTCCATTTGAAAACTTGAGTCAGTGAAGCCCTCTAGTTTCAATTCGGACCCACCGTAGACAAGAAATACATCCTTAGTTCTTCTTAAGTACTTTAGGATATTTTTCACTTTGCCTTCCGATGTTCTTCTCTCTGGATTAGGTGATATCTGCTTGTTACACTAAGTGCATGGCGACATACGGTCTAGTACATATCATCTCCATACATGATAGATCCTATTCTTTGAAGCATAAGGAATCTTACTCATCTGGTCTCTCTCTCGGTGTCTTTGGGGCTGTTTCTTGGAGAGATGTATTCCATGGCTCATCGGCATGAGACCTCTTTTGGAATCTTCCATGCTAAACCTCTTTAGCATCGAGTCAATGTCGTTCCTTGGGATAAGCCAAGCATCCTTTTAGATCTATCTCTATAGATCTTTATCCCCAAAATATAGGATGTTTCTCCCAGTCCTTCATGGAGAAGTGTTTAGATAACCAGATTTTAATTGATTGTAGCATAGGAATATCATTCCCTATCAGTAATATATCATCAACATATAATATGAGGAATGAAACAGTGCTCCCACTAACCTTCTTGTACACACATGGTTCATCCTCATTTTTGATAAAATCAAACTCTTTGATTGTCTCATCAAAACGGATGTTCCACCTACGAGAAGCTTGCTTCAATCCATAAATGGATCGTTGTAGCTTACAGACTTGATTTGTTCCAACCTTTGAAACAAATCCCTCTGGCTGTGTCATATACACATCCTCCTCAAGTTTCCCATTGAGGAAGGCCGTTTTCACGTCCATCTGCCAGATTTCGTAGTCATGGTAAGCTGCAATCGTAAGCAAAATCCGAATGGACTTGAGCATTGCTCTTTGGTGAGAAAGGTTTCATCATAGTCAACTCCTTGTCTTTGTTTGAAACCTTTTGCGACCAGTCGGGCCTTATAGGTCTCTACCTTGCCGTCTGCTCCAGTCTTTCTTTTAAAGACCCATTTACACCCAATAGGCTTAATGCCTTCAGGTGGTGAAACCAAAGTCCATACTTGGTTTTCATACATGGAGTCCATCTCGGATTTCATGGCTTCTTGCCACTTCTCTGAGTCTTTACTACTACTCAGCTTTGTTAAGTAATTCAATGGATCATCATCATCTATGATCGTACCTCATCGTCATCCTCTATGACAAGTCCATACCTATCGGTATCTTTGGTACTCTTCAGTTCTGAATAGGGTGTGGTATAGAAGGAATCTCTACTTGGACGGTTCATCCATTTGATCTGTAGTGGTTTGTGGTTCTTGAATTTCTTGAAGATCTATTTTCCTCCCACTTGCCCCTTGAGGATAAACTCCTTTTCCAAGAAGGCGGCATGTTTGAAACAAACACCTTTTTTGTTCGATAGGGATTGTAGAAATAATATCCTAAACTTTCTTTAGGATATCCCACAAAAATACACTTATCGGATCTTGTCCCAAGCTTATCATTACGAAACCTTTTCACATAAAATTTGGACATCCCCAAATCTTAACATGCTTAAGACTAGGCTTCCTCCTGTCCACATCTCATATGGAGTCTTAGGGATGATTTTGAGGAACCTTATTTAGTAGATATGTAGCGCTTCTAGGGGCATATCCCGAGAATGACACTGGGAAGATCGGTAAAACTCATCATGGAACGAACCATGTCCAACGATGTTCGATTTCTCCTTTCGGATACACCATTCGGTTGTGGCGTCCACAGGTGGAGTCCATTGTGAGATTATACCATTTTCTTTGAGACAATTGAAAACTCACTTTGCTTAAGTATTCACCACCTCGATCGATCGAAGAATCTTAATACTTTTGCCGTTTGTTTCTCTACTTCACTTTTGAACTCTTTGAACTTTTCAAATGATTGATTTGTATTTCATTAAATACACACATCCAAATCTTGAGTGATCATCAGTGAATGTAATAAAATAAGAATACCCTCCTCGTGCATTCGTTGTCATAGGTCCACATACATCCGTGTGTACCAACATTAACAACTCTGTAACTCTTTCTCCTTTTCCACTAAAAAGAGATTTAGTCATTTTCCCATGAGACAAGATTCACAAGTTGGATATGATTCATAATCAGATAGCTCTAGGAGCCCATCTTTATACAACTTGGATAATCTTGTTTCATTAATATGACCAAGTCTACGATTGCCACATATAGGTATAATTAACATCATCTCTTTTCCTTTTCTTAGTTTGTTCATTTGAAGTATATTTTCATGCAAGTCGAGAATGTAAAGTCCATTTAATAAATTACCAACACCATATAAAACATTATTATTATAAATAGAACAACTATTGTTCTTTATTATAATGTCAAAACCATCCATATCAATATAGAGATATTGAAATAATGTTTCTAATAAGTGATGAAACAAAATAACAATTATTTAAACTAATGGACTTGCCGTAAGCGGTGCTAAACAATAAGTCCCTACATTTAATGCAACAACCTTTGCTCCATTTCCCACTCGTGGGGCGACCTCATCCTTGCTTTCGACTTTCTACTTACGACCGGTCCACATATTTATTACATATGTGAGAACCACGGTAGGTATCCAATACCCAGTAGAAGATTGACTTTTAGAAAAATTAATTTCAATCATAAACAAACCTTGATTAGGATTGAAGCTTCTCAAGCTTCTTACTTTTTTTGTTCATGAAGATAATCCTTGCGGTTCCTCTTCGGTGACCCGGCTTGTTGCAATGGAAGCAAATTCCTTTGCTAATTTGGATCGGGTTTCTTTTGATCCTTCACTTTCGCCTTTCCCTTAGCCTTCTTGGATTTCTTCTTTTGAGAAGATACCTTGGGCCTCTTCCTTTTCTTGGAAGAATCATCCACCGATAAGACATGGTTCTTCTTGGATGGGAAGTGACCTTGATGATTTTCAACATGTTAAGTAATTTTCGAGGCAAGTGACATCTAACTTATTCATGTGAAAATTCACAACAAATTGTGAGAAGGTGTCGGGGGTATTTGCAAGACTAAATCTTGACTCAACTCCCCATCCATGCGAACCCAAAATTTGTCCAGATGTTCAATCAGTTGATCATCTTTAAGACATGAGTCTCAGCGGTAGTACCCTCGGTCATCCAGAGATCGGAAGAGCTCCTTAGATATTTCATATCTAGCGTCCTACTTTGCTCACCATCTGACTCTTGAAGGTGCGATAGCATAGTAGGAGCATCCATGGTTTCATCTTGTGGCGTTGAAGCTCGTTACTCATGGATGCGAGCATGATGCATTGAGCCACAGATGCATCATCTTGCCCTTTGTTAAAAAGTAGCAATCTCTTCCTCGGAGGTTGTCTCTACTGCAACTTTTTTGCGAGTGCAGGCGAATTTAGGACATAAGAAATCTTTTTCGGGATGAGAACAATTCTCGATTCCTTAACGGTCCAGTATAATTCGGTCCAGTCGGTTTGTTAGCATCAAGTATGCTTTCTGTGATGAAATTAGTGAATGTGACATTTTCAAAATTACGCATGTAAAAAGATAATATTTTAGCAAACATTCATTTAATTAATTACCAAAATAAATTAGGTCTTATTTTATATTGGTATCTCCCACTATTTTCTTCAAACTATATTACCCTCATGAATATAGTTCGACAATATCTAATTAAAGATTTGCTAGTGAGAATAAGGATCCCATTTCAAATGTATATAGCCTTGTGTGTGCACAACAAACTATATATAAATAAATAGGTAGACAACTCTTTATCAATTACATCATCATGTAACTCCTTATATTTTGCCTCTTAAATCATAATGGTCAGTGTGTGTGCACATCCAACTAAAATGATTTAAGTTAAGTCATACTGACATTTCCATATAAGTGAAGGAAAAACTACAGCCCTTGTGTGTGCACAACAAAGCGGTAATGTTCAATTCCTTATAAACATCAAATGTAATAAAAACAATATCTCAAATATTTAATACTCGCCTTGTGTGTGCACAACAAACTCATATTAAATATTGAATGCTCTATTATTTTTATCATGCTTTAGAAAGGCGACGTTCGATATTCCAAATATCTTTGAGCGTTACAACTTAATATAATTTCATTGAGGGTTTGTTATTATTAGTCTCATCTTGTTTAAGCGTATGCATATATATATATATATAAATATATATATCATATTATTAAACATGCGAATTATTAAACATAATATAAGCATGTTTGCATAATATATATATATATATAATACTAGCATGCACATATAGAATACTATATTCTACACGGATTGATTATGGACTTTTATTCTAGTTTGGTTCACTAGAGCCACCAAGTGAACCAAAATTCAAACCCCCAGGTGCAAGAATAAACATTTAAATATAACTATTACATTTAAACTTGGGCTCCATTACAAAGCGGGTCTTGAGCGCTCCTTGCTCCTTGATCTCCGGTTCTTGAAAAAAATTCTAACTAATCTTATTACATTAAACTATTTAATTTAAATAGAAACCTTGATCGTGATCGAGGGAAATACATAGGAGAGAGATAGAATTTACATCAAGAAGAAAACCGAGAAAAGGCAAATCTGCAGACCCCATTTAATAAAACTCATTCATTCAAACATCCAACCAAAATAAATCCAATCACATTGGTCGATAGTCCATAATCAATCCCATTTATTATCATACATATCATCATATATATCAATAAATAAAATCATTCCATATATATATATATATCATTTTAATGGGCATTTTTAAATTGCATGAAATCCAATTTCAAGATTAAAATAAACTCTTTATTTTAATTATAAAATTATTAAAAAATATTATATATATATATATATATATATATATATATATATAACCAAAATACATATCACATTGGAAAATATAAACCACGTGGAATAATTTCACGATTAATACTAATCAAAAGAATATGGAGTCTCCTAGATATAAATATATATATATATATATATATATATATATATATATATATATATATATATATATATATATATATAATATATTACACTGAATCACATCCTTATAAATATATAGTATATATATATATAATCATATAAGAAAAATTCTTTTGTGATATATCATATAAATATATAGTAATCATATATATTACGTGAATGTGCAAACACAGATTCATATAAAATTCTAATAAACGTAATCATGCATATAAAAAAAAAAGCTTAGCGATTTGAACTTTTTTTTTTTTTCTTAAAAATAATAATTTTATATAACAAATTATGCCCGATAAATTATTCTAAATACATACCCATACATATATGGAATCAAAACAATTAATAATTCCATAAAGTTTGGCTCATGATACCCTTTATTAGGTTTTGTGAAAATCAAAGTAGCAATCAAATTGCAAAAATAAGCGGAAGCATAATAAAATCGATTTTAAAATTTTCACAAACCCATTTACGGATCATCCTTTATGCATATTATTAATTAAAAGCGAAAAACAAGAAGTTATGGAATCATACCCTTGTAGATCTGAGCTTCCACAGTGTGCGAGTTCAACTCCTACTTCTCATGATCTCCTTGAATCTCCCGGGTAGATTCCTT
Organism: Panax ginseng; assembly: GCA_020205605.1. Classification (NCBI taxonomy): domain Eukaryota; kingdom Viridiplantae; phylum Streptophyta; class Magnoliopsida; order Apiales; family Araliaceae; genus Panax; species Panax ginseng. Next base: position 64,722,399 of record CM035150.1, read on the forward strand.
CCTTTGATCAATGTTAGCCACCCAAGTGTGTGGCCTCTAGAGGTGATCCACCAGGAAGAAGAATTTTCAAGAAGAAGGGTGTATTGGCTCAAACCCTAGTTTTTCCTATCTCTATAGAAAAAGGGGGCGTACTCTCCAACAATTGGAATTACGTATATTTGATATCTGATATAAGACTCCTCTTATAAAGATATCAGGTAACCCTATTTAATTAAAATAAGGTATTATTTATTTAATTAAACTCTTTTAATTAAATGGGCTCCCTAATCTTATTAGGGATAATTAATCAAACTCCTTTAACTAATTTTCCTCCTAATCCTATTAGGAATAAAATGAAAGTACTTATATTAAATTAATTCCTAAACCATTTTAGAAATTAAAATAATAATAATTGTAATAATATTAATAAGACTCCTCTTATTAATTTATATTTAATATTTCTAAAATATTAAATAATAAATATTAAGCTATTTAATTTATTCTATCACCATAGATTAAATTAAATATACTTAACATATTATTACGATTATGCCATTAACTTCTTAAATAATTATTCTTCCTTTTATGGTGTGACCCTTTAGGTTCTCCATATTAAACCGGTTGTGAATAAATCAATTAGAACAATTCTAATCTTATTTAAATAAATAAATAAAACGATTAATTTATTTAAATAAATAATATTTATTCTATAGGGATAAGGGATAACCATCTAATGTCCCATTAAATATAAGACATTTCTTTGAGTTAAGTCTTAATTTATTTAATTATATGTATTTCAAATGCATCCTAATCAATCTAATAGAATGCAAATTAGAACTACTTTCTAATTTCATTCCACGCGCCAAGGATTCACGGGTTGTCATTTATCGAATCACATAGTGTAAGACCCCAACTTTTATAAATAAAGATGAATTTTCTATAAATATTATTTTTGAATATTATGGAGTAAATTTGATATAATGTTATAGTTGTGGGTAATATTTATAAATTTTGCAAAAAATACATGAAGTTGTTATATAATATTAGATTGGTCGGAATATTCATTTTAATGAGAAATATTAAATGCAAACCAGCACAATCATTGGTGGACCTCTGGCTAAATTATTGTCGGATTGAGAAAACGACAAAAATACTTTATGAAAATAACAATGCGGAAGTTTTACTGTTAACTGTTGGAAACACCCGGTGTTAAAAGTACGATGTCTGGCGTGGTTGCATAGTAGCACCTTGAATTAATTATTGATGCTTAATCACTTTCGGTTTTTCAATTATTGCTATAGTAATTGTTATGAATTTTAATGTATTTTATGGACCCCCATTTACACGTTTTTTAAATAATCGGTGAAAGTTATTTTATATATAATAAATGGTGGGGGCCTGAGTGGGACCCATGTATGGCAAAGTCTTGAGTGGAAGACATGTTGTCGGGTGGGTTTTTTCGGTGGGAGAAAAGGGTGGGAGAAAAAAAAAAAAAAGTCGGAGGAGTTATCATCATTATTATTACATATATATATATGTTTATATTTTATATGTTATATGTTATATATTATATATATATATATATATATATATATATATATATATATATATATATATATATATACATCACTTGTTGACAAGTTGAGGCGAGAAGGGAAATGGAATAGTGGAAAATTTTACACATGTTATATATATTTAATATATATAATATATATATTATATTTTATTTAAAAAATTTTGCTTTAAATATGGACCGTCAGATTAAAATAAATCAATCTGGACCGTTCATGAGTTAGTTACTATGCATTCCATTTTTCTATAAATAGAAGCTCATTCCTTCATTATTTTCTTACGAATTCACTTTGAACTCTGTAGAGAAAAATTTTGAGAGAAAGAAAAAGAAGTTTGCTACCTTTCTTTTTCTATATCCAGCTTTCTTTTCTGGTAAGGGGTGTTATTTTTCTTATTCATGAAGAAGGCATTGTTATTCCATTGCTTATTATTCGCATGGAATAACCTATATCTTGTGATTTACCCTATACTTGGTGACATTCTTCTATTATTACATTGGAACATCCTTGCATGTGTTTTACAGGACTTTCGGTTCCGCTTTATTATTATTACATTGGAACATCCTCATGCATGTGTTTTTACACCGACTGGTTTAAATCTTTATTATTATTACATTGGAACATCATATGCGTGTGTTTTACAGGACTTTGGTTTAAATCTTTATTATTATTCTGTTGGAACATCCTGTCTATGTGTTTTACACAGGACCTGGTTCCGTCTTTATTATTCTGTTGGAACATCCTGTCGGTGCAAATTTTTCCTGGTTCCGTTATTATTATTCTGTTGGAATAACCTGTCTATGCGAAGTACCACATGCATGGTGATTTCTTTTGTTATTTCATTCTTTATTATACTCAGTTGGTTAAAGTTTTGACTTCTATACTCCATGAAATTAGTAGAATATCCTTGATATTTCAAGCTTCATCCAAAGATCTTTTCATGGAAATATTCTTACGATCATTCTTGAATTTTACTCTACAAAGCGATGATATCATGTTGACAATTTGGACATTATTAGTTCTGGATAAATTAATTCTTGAACTTGTTTTATTGAATTCTTATATCATTGTCATCATCCTCATATTTATATTATGTTGAAAGTCATCTCATGCTGTAGTGCATAGATGGACTTGGTATGATTATGACCAGGGATTATTCGGTGTAATCATGACCGTAATGTTACAAATGATGTGATAAAAGTTATCATTGGCCCGCAGTGCATTGATGTACAGTTGTTAGCATGATCATGACCATTAATGAATACACGAATGTCCTTGGCTGTAGTGCATGGATAATTTGTGGTCGTGATACTAAAGAATATCCTTGGCCGTAGTGCAGGGGTGATTCGATGATGTGGATTATTTATTAAGCTGAGTCCCAGCGATAAAAGTCATAAAAAACCTTTTAAATCATAAAAGATAGTAGATTTTATTCTCTACTTGACTCTTTTAATGGATTGCTTATTCCGCTGCAATTAAACTTGATGTTGTTATATTTTATCAGTTTAACACTATTGAAGACTAACTATAATTTATTCTGCATTATCTTAGTCATAATATTTCTTACTGGGCTAGTTGAGCTCACCCTTTCTTTTACTATTCTCTTCAGGAAATGAGAACATAGAAGGGACTAGTTGGGGAACGGAGTGACGGTCCAGAGGATAGCATTAGTAGTCCTCACTATTCTGTGAAATAGTGCGTTAATAATTATAATAAGGACTCCTTTTGAGTTTGTATAATCTCTAGTAGACAATAATTGTATTCAAACTCATAGTTATGTTTTGTCGTATTGTACACGACAGTTGTATTAGTAAGTTGTATTTGAATTTTGTACCATGTATCTGATGACCCAAGATGGGTGATGTATACCTAATTTTGGGGGCGTCACAGTTGGTATCAAAGCTTAGGGATATGATCCGTGGCTAAGATGTGAGAATAGTACTAGGAGGGGAGAGACGGGGAATTCCTTCGCTAGTATGACCTACCTAAGTTTATATGGTATTTAATTGGTCGGTCAGAATTTTGAGATAATATGTTACATGTCAATTAACCTTTGTTTTTTGGCAGTATCTGAAAATGACATCCCAGAATGTTGAGAATATCAATGGAGCACAGGCGACCGTTGATTCATCACATATCAATAATCAGGATAATGTGCATCAGGAAGGCGATAATTGTGACAACCCAAGAAATTAGAAAATTATTAAAATCTTAAATGATTGGTTTAAGGTCAAATAATAGACCTAGACAGAGAATAAGTGTATGTGTTTGATGTTTTCAGAAAGGAATTTTGAGGATTTAAAATTTCTTTTAGTGAATTATTCGAGATTAAGGGTATGTGTGTATATATTACTGTGATTACGGTATTATGTGTATACGAGAATGTGGTTAAGGGTCAAGTGTTGACGAGATAAATTATATCTCATGTCAAACCCTAATATTATTAAAACGTCAACGTTCGGTTATAAAATTTTTACGATTTATAAGAAACCCTAGAAATGGGTTACGAAACCCCTAATTTCGATCATCAGAAATCAAAAATCCTAATTCGATATTTGAAACCCTAATTTGGGAAGTCAAAGGCTAAATATAATGGCTTAAGTATTTGTGATTATATATTAGGGATAACCTAATTGTTAAATTAGAAATCCTAATGTTTTGTATAAAACCCTAAGGGATTAAAAGTTATGTGTGTAATGAATATGAATTATGTGTATGATTAAATAAATATACATTATATAATGTGAATACATTTATTTTGTATATAAAAGGAAGTAAGAATTAAATTATGTAACCTAATATATATATTAGGTGTGATAATTAAATAACCTAAATGGTTATCGTTATTTAGTGGTCCTAATATTTTATTTTTATATTAGTGACCTAATTTAAGAAAATTGTGGAACATGTCACAATTTATTAAATTATTTTGTTCGAATAGGTGAGTAAAGGAATATGAAGATTATGTGATGGTTTATATTGTTTATTATATAAACAAATAAAAGAAACTAATGTGATCCTAATTATATATTAGGAATGAAGAATTTAATAACTTAAGGGTTATGAGATGAGAAAATTATGGTACTTAGAATATATACCAATTATGAGAGATTTATTTTATACATCTCGGTTAATTAATTTTATAACCTAATTTTAGCAAGTCTAATTGGGTTAAGGAAATAAATGTGCATGAGTAAGGATTTAAGTTATAATTGAGGAAAATGAAAACCCTAATTAAATGATTTGGGTTGGATAAGAATTAAGAGTGTTGGACTATGTTAATTTACATGGCCCAAAAATTAAATTTTAAGTCCAATATATTATTTATTGATAGCCCAAAAGATGAAAATGGTGACCCAAATTTAAGCCCAAATAAGGAGGGACATATTGGACATTTGGTATAATAAATAAGAATTAAAAAGAAATCATTTATTAATGTGGAAATTACTAGTATACCCTTTTGTTTTATTAGTGTATTATTAGTAACATTGTTGATAAGAATCTTCAATTATGCTAGCTAATCAATTGCTTCTAGAAGTCACTCATGTTACTATGCTATTACACCTCAATTATCAAGCAAACTAATGTCTAGATACATTTCTTACATTATTACACTAAACAAAAATCATATTCTTCACTTTTCTCATCTTATTTTCCAACATACCTAAGAAAGAAAGAGAGAGACAAGAGAGAGAGGGAGAGGGGAGTTCGGAAACTCCAAAAAAGAAGGAGAAGAGATTTTGATTTTTCATTCCATCCAAGATCCATCACATAGTTGGAAGAAAAAGATATGTCATGAAGCTAAAGGTAAAAATTTCCTAAACTCAAAACTCTTGTTAGTTAAAGTGTTTTGATATGGTGTTTTAGATCAAGTGTTGAACTTATGATTTTGAACCATAAGTTTAAGATCTTGAACATGAGAACTATAGATCTACATGATAAATGATATTTTATGGTTAGATCTTGCCATTTTTAGGGTTGATAGGCTTGAACAAAGAAGAATAACCAAAACAGTTTTTTTTTGTTTTAAATGAATTAATGGACTGCTGCCCTAAACAGAAATTTTCGGATTTGTTAGAGTGCTCTAAAAAAATTCTGGACTTGTGATATGTTATAGTACACTCAATAAGCTTTCCATAGACTCCAAAACGGACTAAATCCGACATCGGAGGAGGGAGTTATGGGATTTCTCCCAAACTACACAAAGTTAAGAAAACTGTGAAAAGGACAGTTTTGGAACAGTCACTTCCGGGATAAATTCCGGGAGCTAAACATATCCAAATATGGATTGTGATATATGAAAACTATATTTTGGAAAGATACGAATCCAACAAAATTGACGGATCATTAATCGGAGTTACAGATTTCGTTTTATTTAAGTTTTGGTGAAGGACTCCAAAACTGCCAAAGTGCAAAAAGTTTCTGGCCAAAATTTTCCGAGGGCTGTTTTGGACATTTAGTTAATGAGAAAAATTACAGGCTTTTGGGAAATGAAAATATATGGTAATATGTAGCTCGTGTCCAAAAATGAGCTAATTCCGGCTTAAAACGACCAAGTTATGACCATTTCAATTTTGTGATTTTCCGATGGAAATCGCTATAACCGGAGTTCTACAACTCCGATTGCCACTGAAATTTAAAATGGAGCATCACGTTAACATATATAAGGTTATGTCAAAAGATGGGCATCTTTGGAGTTAAGCATGAGGTAGCTAATTTTCTTAAGTCACGCACTATTTATGATTTTTTGAAAATAGTAAAAGAAATTGAAAAATTACGGAAAAATATTTTTTATGTATGAAATACATGTATATATGTTTGACCAAAGGATAAAAAATAATAAGTTGATTTGGTATTTTTCGTGAAAAAATAGTGATTTCGGGATCTTTGAAATAAAATCAAATCTTCTTGAAATGGTATTTCGGTTTACTAAGATGTTATCTAATTTACTAGGATAACATATAAAAATGAATAACTTATAAGTACAAGTTATGATGTGATTAAAAGAATATCAAAGTATAATAATAATATTAAGACTTAAAACTAATGTCTAATACTTAACTATATGTTATGACTAATGAAAAGATCTATTATAGGTTTTATATCTTGTATATGGTGATAGGAGTATGTGGAAATATGTGTAAGTTATTTTATAGCAATGATGATATTATTCTAATATTAGAGATCTATATTATTAATATTAGGTCTTCAGGAGAAGCTTATTATATTGCGTTACGGTAATCAATGGTTCAGGCAAGTTTTTCAAGTTCTTTTTACTTAAACTCTTTTAAGAGTGGTTTCGAGATGAGATATGCTTATGAATTGTACTCTGTATATATTGCATGTATTCATCGGTATGAAAGGTGATCACCTTCATTACCAATCGATTCGAGATATAATTGTTATGTTCATTTTCAATGTTCATTCGACTTTGAAATTTTGTTCATGCTAATTCACAACTACATTGTGAAGGATAGCCACTTATTATTCAAACTCTTTCAATCATGATATATCTTTACCTTGTTTTTTAAACTTCTTTGGGCAACTTTCATGCTCACCCTTGCTATATCATGATAAAACATTGCAGATAAGGTGAATACGGCCAGATACAGGAAAAAGGATAATGCCAAGTTCAGCTTGGGATAAAATGTGAAGTTAAGTTGTAAAGTATGTTGAAGAATAGTATTGTCATGTGTTAGACAGTTCACGATTGTGTATTAGTTAAGGTTACTCAATTTTGGGAATAGTGTGTAAAGTTTAATGTATAAATAATTTACGTTTATATCTTCCACAACAGTTGTAGAAATAGCAAACCGGATCTGCGGCGATTCGGGACCCAGATTTCGGGGACGCTACAACAATCCTCATGCAAACAACAACACTGACCAAATGATGAATGATCAATTGTTTAGGGGCTTTATGCAATTCATGCACAAAGAATGAGCAGAGCTGACTCCTGTCCAAAATGCAAGTGGAAACACTAGAAACTCTCGGGCGGTCACCGCTAAACAGTTCAAGGAGCTGGGACCACCGGAGTTTAAGGGAGAGCCAAAACCACTTATGGCGGAAGCATGGATAAAGCAGATCACCAAGATATTTGATATCTTAGGATGCTCCGAGGAGCAAAAGGTTCCGTTCTTGCCTTTTATGTTGCGGGAGGCGGATTCTTGGTGGGAATCGGTAAAACGTACTCAACTCCGCCGTCTTGAAAGATGTCTTGGGAGAAGTTCCAAGAGTTGTTCAACGACAAATACTTTCCCGGAAAGTATTCGTCACATGAAGGAGGTGGAGTTTATCAAGTTGGAACAAAACAATATGGTACGTGTCACAACACGAGGCTAAATTTGCGGAGTTATCCCGATTTAAGTCCCACACTTGGTGGATAATGAAGAGAAATGACACGGATGTTTTAAGAGGTTTGAAGCCGGAGATACGTCAACATCTTATTTTTCATAAACTGTGTTTATATTCAGATGTTGGAAATAGGGCTCAGTTAGTGGAGCGCGATAACGAGTCAACGCAACTAAAAGAGAGAAGCCGACAGAATGATAATACCAGCGAGAGCAGTCATCGAAGTGGTGACAACAAGCGTGGAGGGTATCAACAGGCCAGAAATGGTAACCACTTCGGTGGTAATCAGGGGCAAAACAATAAGAATGGACATTTCAAGAAGAGGAGATTCAACAATGATGGAAAGACGTCAGCACCAGCACCTGTCGTTAAGGAAGGAGAACGACCACCTATCATATGTTTCAAATGCGGGCGAGGGCACATCACCCAAACTAGCGATGCCGTCCAAAGCATGTTATAATTGTGGAAGAGAAGGTCACTTAGCCCGATTTTGTCGTTCACCGAAGACAAATTCAGCTAGGATGGAGGCACCAAAGGCCGTCCCAGAAAAGTCAAAATCGGTGGTCTGAGGAGGCGTTTGTTGTGACCTCTCAGAAAGTAAGAAACCCGAATGAGGTCATCATGGGTAAGCTTATCATAAACTCTAACGAAATCTATACTTTATTTGATACCGGTTCTACCCATTCTTTTATTTCTCCTACTTGCGCTCATCAATTAAATTTGACTTCAAAGAAATTAGACTTTGACTTATCTGTGGAAACTCCGTTGGGCGAAACCTTCATTACATCCACTATTTATAAGTCTTGTTTGGTTCAAATCGGTACCCTCACATTACCTGTAGATCTTATCTCATTGAAAATACTTGCATTTGACGTGATTCTAGGGATTGATTGGTTAACTACTCATCATGCAAAAATTGATTGTTTCCATAAGGTTGTTAGCTTTCATATTCCTAATCAACCTATTATGCGAATTCAAGCGACCAAACCATTAAAATCAATCACGGTCATCTCAAGCCATAAAGCTATTCGTTTATTGAAAAACGGATGTCAAGCTTTCTTAGCTCATGTCACAGATTTAAACAAAAATACGTCAATTTTGAACGATATTTCTATTGTTAATAAATTTCCTAACGTATTCCCCGAAGAACTTCCTGGCCTACCCCCTGAGCGTGAAATTGAATTTTGTATCGACCTTGAACCCGGTACAAAACCCATTTCAAAGCCCCATATCAAATGGCTCCTATTGAACTTCGTGGAGTTAAAGACCCAATTGCGAGAATTGTTAGACATTGGCTTTATTCGTCCTAGTACTTCTCCTTGGGGTGCTCTGTTTCTATTTGTGAAGAAGAAAGATGGGAGTATGCGACTTTGTATTGATTATCGGAGAGTTGAATCATGTCACCATCAAAATAGGTATCCATTGCCACGTATTGATGACCTGTTTGACCAGATTGTAAGGAGCCAAATTCTTTTCAAAGATTGATCTTTGTTAGGATATCACCAATTGAAGATTAGAACCATGACATTCCAAAGACGACTTTTAGAACTTCGAGACGGGCATTATGAATTCTAGTCATGTCCTTTGGATTAACTAATGCTCCTCCGCCTTCATGGATATGATGAACCAAGTATTCAAGGAATATTTGGATCACTTTGTGGTCATCTTTATTGATGACATCCTTATTTATTCCAAAAGCCGTGAAGATCATGAGCACCACTTGAGGCTGACACTCCAAAAGCTTCGTGAATACAAGCTTTATGCCAAGTTGAAGAAATGTGAATTCTGGCTTGAGGAAGTAGCATTCCTTGGGTTCGTAGTATCAAGTCATGGAATATCTGCTGACCCAATGAATGATTGAAGCAATTCAAAGTCGGGAGCAACCTAAATCGATGGACCGAAATCGTAGCTTTCTCGGTTTAAATGGTTATTATTATCGGAGATTCGTGGAAGGATTTTCTCGAATCGCTACTCCATCGACTCAAATGACTTCGAAGATACAAAGTTAAGTTGGAGCGAAGAATGTGAGAAGAGTTTTCAAGAACTCAAGAGAGACTCATTTCGACACTGCTTACGGCAATACCATCCGCTCGGAGGGATTTGTCATCTACAAAGTGATGATGATACTTGAGCAAAGGGTTGGGATGTGTTCTCATGCAACATGGAAAAGTCATAACCTATGCCTCAAGACAACTCAAAGAATATGAGAGGAATTATCCTACTCATGATCTAGAGTTGGCAAACATTATCTCTTCGCACTAAAGATTTGGAGGCATTACTTGTATGGGGAGAAGGTGGAGATCTTTACGGATCATAAAAGACTCAAATATTTCTTTACTCAAAAGGAACTCAACATGCGACAACGACGTTGGCTTGAACTGATTGAAAGATTATGATCATACCATCCAATACCATTCGGAAAAGCGAACGTGGTAGTGACGCGTTGAGTATAAGATCATATGCAAAAGACGAGTGCGATATTGTCAATGAAGGCCCATTTTGTGTGACTTGCAAAGGATGGAGATAGAGATAAAGACTCTGTGGACCCACGTGATGATGGCAAATATCTGAGTAGAACCGACTTTAATTGATAAAATTAAAGTACGCTCAAGTTCTGATCCGGAAATATGATCGTATGAGGAAGAAAGTATAAGAAGGTGCAATGCCGGAAGCAAGAATCGATGAAGAAGGAATACTTCGAGTCAACTCCAGACTTTATGTTCCTAACGACCCTGATTTAAAGTATAAAATTATCATGATCTTCGACATATATTTTGGTGGGGCAATATGAAGAGAGAGATAGCGTTGTTTATCTCAAGGTGTCTAACGTGTCAACGAGTCAAGGCGGAACATCAAGTACCAAAAGGTCCATTGAAACCACTTGAAATTCTAGAATGGAAGTGGGAGCACATTACCATGGATTTCAAGCATTCGGGTCTTCCCGTTTCTCAAGGCATAGATGCGATTTGGGTCATTGTTGATAGATTGACCAAGTCTGCTCATTCTTATCGATATGAGAAACTTATACACTTGAAAGTCTATCTCGTATGTACATAAACGAGGTTGTAAGATTGCATGGTATGCCAGTATCCATAGTTTCTGATCGAGACCCAAGATTCACTTCACGATTTTGGGTTAGTTTGCAAAAAGCTATGGGCACAGATTCTGATTTAGCTCGGCATATCATCCTCGGGGCCAGACCGGACGATCGGAGAGGACTATTCAAACTCTTGAAGATCTATTAAGACTCTGTGTCCTTGATTTCAAGGGAAGTTGGACAAGTTCTTACCATTGGTGGAGTTTTCTCTGACAACAATGCTTATTAAGCAAGTATTGGCATGGCTCCATTCGAGGCATTGTATGGAAGAAAGTGTCGTTCTCGAAAGATATCGGGATGAGGTGGGTGAAGCAACGTTGTTGGGACCAAAGTTGGTACGTATGATATGGTATGAAAAAGATTCAAATAATCCGACAACGTATAAAAACCTCACAAGATCGACAAAAAGAGTTATGTTGATCTTCATCGAAGGGCGTGGAATTCGATATAGGAGATCATGTGTTGTTAAGCGTGTTGCTCCATGGAAAAGAGTTACGAGATTTGGAAAAGAGAAAAACTCAATCCTCGATTCATCGGCCCATTTTAATCCTCGATCGGTAGGAACTGTGGCCTATAGACTCGCTTTCTGCCAAGTATGTCTCGTGTTTCATAACATTTTCACATATCCATATTACGTAAATATGTAAAAGACCCGAACCACATTATTGAGTTAGAACCGGACGAAATAGCAGAAGATTAGACGTATGAAGAGGTTCATGTTCAAATCTTGAATAAGAAGGAACATATTCTACGCTCCAAGGTTATACCTCTAGTCAAAGTTTTGTGGAGAAACCACGATGTTGAGGAAATGACTTGGGAGTTAGAATCTGAAATGAAATCAAAGTATCCTTACCTCTTCGATATACCAGGTACGTACCCTAATTTCGAGGGCGAAATTTCATAAGAAGGGGATGTTGTAAGACCCCAACTTTTATAAATAAAGATGAATTTTCTATAAATATTATTTTTGAATATTATGGAGTAAATTTGATATAATGTTATAGTTGTGGGTAATATTTATAAATTTTTCAAAGTACGCAAGTTGTTATATAATATTCGATTGGTCGGGGAATATTCATTTTAACAGAGAATATTCGTACAACGGCACAATCATTGGTGGACCCCACAACGGAATTATTGTCGGATTTAGAAAACGACAAAAATACTTTATGAAAATAATGGCGGAAGTTTTACCGTTAACTGTTGAAACACCCAGTGTTAAAAGAAATGCGATGTCTGCCGTGGTTGCATAGTAGCACACGGTATTAATTATTGATGCTTAGTCACTCAGTTTTGTTCAATTATTGCTATAGTAATTGTTGTTAATTTTGGCATATTTTATGGACCCCCAATTTACCCGTTTTTTTAAATAATCGGTAGAAAGTTATTTTATATATAATAAATGGTGGGGGCCCACGAGTGGGACCCATGTATGGCAAAGTCTTGAGTGGAAGACATGTTGTCGGGTGGGTTTTTTGGTGGGAGAAAAAGGGTGGGAGAAAAAGAACAAAAGGGTCAGGAGGGAGTTATCATCATTATTATTACATATATATATATATATATATATATATGTTTATATTTTATATGTTATATGTTATATGTTATATTATATATATATATACATCACTTGTTGACAAGTTGAGGCAGGAAGGGAAATGGACCGTGGAAAATTTTTGCACATGCTATATATATATTTAATATATATAATATATATTTAATATATATTATATTTTATTTAAAAGATTTTGCTTTAAATATGGACCGTCAGATTAAAGTAAATCAATCTGGACCGTTCATGAGTTAGTTATTATGCATTCCATTTTTCTATAAATAGAAGCTCATTCCTTCATTATTTTCTTACGAATTCACTGAACTCTAGAGAGAGAAAATTTTAGAGAGAAAGAAAAAGAGAAGTTTGCTACATTTCTTTTCCTATATCCAGTTTCTTTTACGGTAAGGGGTGTTATTCTTTCTTATTCATGAAGAGAACTGTTGTTATTCCATTGCTTATTATTCTGTTGGAATAACTCGTGTACGCTGATTTACCCTATACTTGGTGACATTCTTCTATTATTTTGTTGGAACATCATGTATGCGTGTGTTTTACAGGACTGGTTTCGCCTTTATTATTATTACTCGCTGGAACATCATGTGCATGTGTTTTACATCGGACTGGTTAAAATTTTTATTATTCTGTTAGAACATCCCGCTTGCAAATTTTGCACTGACTTCGATTCCGTTATTATTATTCTTGCTGAATAACCTATCTATCTGCAATACCGTATACATGGTGATTTCTTTTGTTATTTCATTCTTTATTATACTCAGTTGGTTAAAGTTTTGACTTCTATAATTCGTGAAATTAGTAGAATATCCTTGATATTTAAGCTTCATCCAAATATCTTTTCATGAAAATATTCTTCCATCATTCTTGAATTTTACTCTACAAAGCAAAGATCATGTTGACAATTTGGACATTATTAGTTCCTGGATAAATTAATTCTTGAACTTGTTTTATTGAATTCTTATATCATTGTCATCATCCTCATATTTATATTATGTTGAAAGTCATCTGTGGCCTGTAGTGCATAGATGGACTTGGTATGATTATGACTAGGGATTATTCGGTGTAATCATGACCGTAATGTTACAAATGATGTGGTAAAAGTTATCATTGGCCCTTGATGCATTGATGGACGCTTGTTGGCATGATCATGACCATTAATGAATACACGAATGTCCTCGGTCAGAAGGTGCATGGATAATTTATGGTCGTGATACTAAAGAATATCCTCGGGCGTAATGCGGGGTGATTCGATGTGGATTATTTATTAAGTCGAGTCTCAAATATAAAGTCATGAAAACCTTTTAAATCATAAAACATAGTAGATTTTATTCTCTACTGACTCTTTTAATAGATTGTTTGTTCTACCGCAATTAAACTTGATGTTGTTATATTTTATCGATTCAACATCGTTGAAGGCTAACGATAATTTATTCTCGCATTATCTTAGTCATAATATTTCTTCTTTGGGCTAGTTGAGCTCACCCTTTTCTTTCACTTATTCTCTTCGAGAAATGAGAACATAGCGAGGACTAGTCGAGGGAACGGAGTGACGGTCCGTATGATAGCATTAGTAGTCCTCACTATTCATGAAATAGTGTGTTAATAATTATAATGAGGACTCCTTTTGAGTTTGTATAATCTCTAGTAGACAATAATTGTATTCAAACTCACAATTATGTTTTGTCGTATTGTGCACGACAGTTATATTAGTAAGTTGTATTTGAATTTTGTACCATGTATCTGACGACCCAAGATGGGTGATGTATACCTAATTTGGGGGCGTCACACATAGGACATTTCTCTTCTTTTACTAGAAGTGGTAGATTCTTTATTGATCATTCATTATCTTCATATATAACTTATTACACCCAAGCATAGCCTTTTGATATACTCTAAGAGTCTTAAGGAATAAGTCAAAGTGTAATTCATTATATATAAGATACTGTGATGATCTCAAGTCTAAGGATCATTTGTACTACTATCACTACAGGAATTCTTATTGACAGACAAGTAAAACTCCATTAAGTATTCCTTAGCGAGTCACTTTCAGTGAACTTATTCTCTAATAAGCACCTACATACTTGCTTTAGTGTCTCCACACAAATGATCATGAGATCAATCATCCTCATCTAATGAGCAAGCAACGTACGTATTCAATCTATCCCATTCACTAATCCCTTTTTAGTAATCCATTGATTGGGAACATTTTAGTTTTAAGCTATCTAAGAATTTAGATCTCATTAGCATGATCTCATCATGATTCTAAAAGCATTGCTTAAAACTATGAGTTTATCACATATTGTTAAAACAACACCATATAGATAATAAATGCCTTTATTAAATAATTCTTTTATTAATAAATAAATAAGGTTGATTACAAAGTATATGCTTTATCATCATACATGATTGGCTTGTATGCATACTACTTTCATTAAGGTCATTACCGATGGCCAGAAAGGCATTGCCGACGGCCGTCGGCAATGAGTTTTTCCCTCTAAAATTTTGTGGGGTCTTTGCCGACGGCCTTGCCGTCGTTATAGCCGTCGGTATTGACATAATGTCTCGCCAATGACCCCCGTCGGTAATGACAAGGATGTCGACGACCGCTGGCAGGAGCCGTGGCTGACGACACATGGGATTTGATGGGGTTGCTTGACGGCATTTTCCGTCGCTAATGACCTCAAAGTGCAAGATTTTACTTATAGTCATAGGCGACGGCAGTGCCCGTCGGCAATGACCTGTTTTCTTGTAGTGAAAGTTTTCAAGAACGCATGGGAACGCAACTAAGGTTGAGCACCGCGTATCATACTCAAACAGATGGGCAGAGCGAGAGAACTATTCAAACGTTAGAGGACATGCTGAGAGCTTGTGTTATGGATTTCAAAGGGAGCTGGATGACCACCTACTGTTGGTGGAATTTTCTTACAACAACAGTTATCACGCGAGCATCGGTATGCCACCTTATGAAGCTTTATATGGAAGAAAATGCAGAACGCCATTGTGCTGGGATGAAGTGGGAGAACGACAATTGCTAGGGCCAGAATT
The DNA here is from genome assembly GCA_020205605.1 of Panax ginseng. NCBI lineage: Eukaryota > Viridiplantae > Streptophyta > Magnoliopsida > Apiales > Araliaceae > Panax > Panax ginseng. The sequence goes on from CM035150.1 coordinate 64,738,009, forward strand.
GGTGCAGCAAACTGCATATGTGATCAAAATAATACGAGCGAGGCTAGTGACGGCTCAAGATCGACAAAAAAAATATGCTGATCAACATCGACAACAACGAGACTTCGACGTCGGCACTTATGTGTTTTTGAAAGTGTCACCTTCGAAAGGGAAGATGAGGTTTGGGAAGAAGGGAAAACTTAGTCCCAAATTCATAGGACCCTTTGAAGTGTTGAGGCGAGTCGTTGAGGTAGCTTATGAAATAGCTTTACCTCTGGAGTTAGAACATATATACAACGTGTTCCATGTTTCGGTCCTACGACCCTATAAGCAAGACTACAAGCATGTCATAGAGTATGAACCTATTATATTTGAGAAGGACTTAACCTATGAAGAGGTTCCAGTACATATAATTGATAGAAAAGAACAAGTGTTAAGAAATAAGACAATACCTTATGTTAAGGTAGTGTGGAGGAACCATAACGCCGAAGAAGCTACGTGGGAACTCGAGGATAAAATGATGAAAAACTACATGTCGACGTCGGGATTTTTGGTGTCCCTTTTCGATACTTGTTCTTTGGTGTTCTCATGTTAATGCGAGATTTGTTTGAAAAAATAAGTGAAAAAGGTCCGACATGTATAATGTCGACGATTTGACTTTAAGAGTCACCAGTTGGTGTATTTAACTTGTTGCACCAATGCAACCGAAAAAGGTTTGCACATTGACCTAGTGATTTGGCACTGCTTAACGGGTCTGTGAAATCGAGATTCATTTTGGGTCCGGGGGCTTGATTATGCGGAGGGAAGGTGTTAGGCACCCCCCGACATCCGTGTTACCACGGTGACCGCCACTTTTCAAAGAAACTGTTATATGAGTGTGTGTGTGTGTGTGTGTGTGTGTGTGTGTGTGTGTGGATCAATGTGCAATTATTTGGAAGTAGTGCTACGCCTCTTTTGCACTTATATACAAAGGGTTTGAATTTATAGAAAAATTCAGTTTTAAACAAGATATAGCAATGAAATTTTATAAAAAGAGATTTTTTAAACCCTGTGCTCAATAGTAATTGAGGCCTTTGATACTTCCATTTTATTATTAAATGTTCGGCTTGTTTGCTTTTATTTTGAGATCTGAAGCATCTTCGAAAAATAATATATCTGATGATCTTAAACTCCTCATGGGCATGACACCCATCCAAAGAAATTTAGACATCGCAAAATAATGTACAAGCCGCCATAAATTTGAAAAAGGTCCATCATGGGAATCAATCTAGATTCAAGAATCAATCATGATCACATGATTCCTAGGCTCACATGATACCGTAGTTTGTATGGAAAGCGATAAAAGCAATTATATATATAAAAATCAGTAATATATATATACAGACTTGATCAACCACCACGAAGCAACTCCATGGAGGATCAGAAATGTAAATATATAAAAGCGATAAATATATATATATATGGGGAATGATCCATAGTATCTATATGCTATGGAATAAAAAGTGGCATATAACATCTTAACCATCCGTCTAATTAATGAATGAGTGAGATTTGATATGGGAATCCGCCGTCCGCTAGAATTATTAGCGGACGTGATTATGCTATGTTCATAAGCCCCCATTTATGACAAACCAGCTGCTAAGTGAAATAATGGAAATAGTCTGTCCACTAGTAAGACTAGCGGACGGGTACATATTAAACCAACTGATGTCTCCTGCAACATCGTTAACCTGCCTTTAACAAATAAAAGAAAGATCTCCTGCAACAACAAAACCTCTTTGTACATATTAAAAAGGTTTCCTGCAACATCACAACCTCTTTGTACATATTAAAAAAATCTCCTGAAACCTCACAACCTCTTTGTACATATTAAACCACCTGTTTACAACCTGCCTTTAACAAATTAAAGAAAGATCTCCTGTAACGTCACAACAATACCTCCTAACGACATCACAGCAACAACCTAAAGAATAATGGAAGTACGAAACAATCGCAACAATAGCAAATCAAATTTTCCAAAAAATAAAGTAATAATGAAGAATGGTAATTCTATTTTAGTCTGCAATCGAAGGTGCTAGTGCACCTGGACTGACTGAGTTGACTATGTCGCTTTGTGGTTCTTCTTGCTCTCCCTGTGAACTGGATAGACAAAGCTCCTCAATTATCTGTGTCAGCTCAGCCATTGAAGGACGTTTGCCAGGGTACTGAGAAGCACAGTCAATAGCAAGCTGCAAATGATGAACCATATCGTCCTCAACACTTTGATACCTAAGGAGCTCAAGGTCGAAAACCTCAGCTGTCCACTCCTCCCTAACCACAGACTGAACCCACCTTGGGAGGTCTACATCCTCCTCATTCAAAGAGGGCATGAGTGGGAGACTTCCCTGTTAGGAGCTCCAAGAGCAACACCCCAAAACTGTATACATCTTCTTTTTGGGAGACCTTGCAAGCATCTGTCACCTCTGGTGCCCGGTAGCCAGCAATTCAGTTGGGACTGGGGGAGGGTCGAACAAGTTGAGCAAGGCCAAAATCGGAGACACGAGCCTCATAAGACGTAGTGAGGAGGATATTTGATGACTTAATGTTTCCATGGGAGACTGTCGAGCCTTGTGAGTGGAGATATGCTATCCCACGTGCAACTCCAAGTGCAATCCCTGATCTTGTTTCCTAGTTTAAGGGAGTCATACCTGCACCTCGGTTTCCTATAAAAACATTAAAAGAGAGATGTCACATAATTTAAGAGAACTGATAGACAAAGGTTTCACTTTTCTAGGATGTCTGTTTCCTGTTACTTTCTGGATTTCAACCAGTTCAAATTCAGAATACATACGGAAACAAACTTTATGAAAGAAGATGAATAAAAAGTTATGGCAACTATTTTATTTAACTTTTCAATATTATTACCCCAATCTTTCTAAGGTCACCTAGTGGATATATTGGAAAGACAGAGAAACCCCATGCAATAATCATTAATTTTATTTGAAGGCATAATTTTGAGGCTACAACAACAAAAGACATGGACTTTGGGCAACCTGAAAGAGAGAGAAATAATTCATTTAAATGCAAATTTAGCTTTATATTTTATTTTAAATTTCACAGTCAGAATTTGTGTAGACTAGTAGCATCTTATTGGGTGATAAAAGAGAAACGCTAAATCAATAAACTGCAATTGAGATAAAATTAAATGTCTCAAACAAGTTTTCCCAAAACTTCAATTAAATGACTACGTAGAAACAAACAGAGCAAATTGGAGGTACCCTGGGTATAATGACTAACTTTACTGATTCCAAGCTTAGTTCATCGTCATATTTTCCCAAACCTAAAGCATTCTAGCATATTTAATGAAATTGACAGAGGTTCATAGCAATTTCATAATACAAAACATCATGAGCTGAAATTGATGGTCAATCTTGCAAGACAGTAAACAAGATAATTCTCAGAATCTCAAATAAGAGACACATAATTACTCCTACAGGTCCAAAATAGCATAAGAAAAGAACTCGAGTGCCCAAAAAAGTTTAACTAATAAAAACATTATTAAGAACAACTATTATCAAGTGACCAACACTAAAAGAGCAGCAGTCATAACAATAAAAAGAAAAAACCAAATGCAAAATAATGTTTGGTAAAATAAGTGTTTGCTGCAACATCACAACCTCTTTGTACATATTAAAAAGGTCTCCTGCAACATCACAACCTCTTTGTACATATTAAAAAAATCTCCTGCAACATCAAAATAAGTCTTGTTGACGATTTGCTGTAGTAGTTTACTTCTAGGGTTCTTCGAAATTACCCAATTCGAATTAGCAGAAGCAGTAATGCTGTAGGCGTAGAAGCAGAATACGCAGAAGCAGAAGTGATGTTGTAGTTCAATTCGCAGAATGGTTGCCGATTTGCTGTAGTAGTTTACTTCTAAGGTTCTTCAAAATTACCCAATTCGAAAGCTGTAGGCGCAGAAGCAAAATGCGATGCTGTAGTTCAATTCGCGGAATGGGAACAGTGTCCGCTAGTACGACTAGCGGATGTATTTAATTAGCATTTGATTTGTTTTGGCCGTAGTAAAGGTGAGGGCAAAAGTGGCAAATAATTTTATTAATTACGTCCGCTAATTCTAGCGGACGGTAACTTCCCAGTCATAATCTCAGCCATCCAAAGATAAAACGGAGAGTTAAGATGATATATGCCACTTTTTATTCCATAGCATATAGATGCTATGGATCTTTCTCATATATATATATATATATATATATATATATCATCAACCGCCACGTAAGTAAACTCCAAAGTGACGAAATGTAAATAAAGTTGTAAAAAGCGATCATCAACCGTCAGTAAGTAAACTCCGAAATGCGGGATGAAATGTAAATAAAGCTATAAAAGACCACAAAGTGAACTCCGTGCCCGACATACATGAAAATATATATATATATATATATATATATATATATATATATATATATATATAAAAGCAGTAAATGTGACACCCCCAAATCCGGGTACTTCAATTCCACGGGATTTGGTGTTCACTGTACAAATATCATCTATCTATCTACCCATAATAAATGCAAGCCACACAATAGATAGAATAAAATCTTCCCCTTAAGGGTTACAACATCCGAATAATTAATAATACAATCACAGGTTAAACTAACCTTAAACATCTGTGCAGAATCATAAACAAATAAGTCTTAAACACCATCATTAATTAAAGTCTTAAACAAAATACATCATCACATACACAACAAATCTTCGTCACTTGCTAACTTTGCCCTTGCCCTTACTAATGGAAGGTTCATCAGTTCTTTCGTTCTTAACTGCAATGTTATTATTAAGCAAGAGTGAGCACTATTGCCCACAAGTACAATAAGGAAATAACAGTATAATAACATATGAGTAAATCAAAGACATCGGAATAAAAGCTCAACTTTTGAATCAAGAATGAATAACAAGAATCAAAAGAATTCTGAGGGTCATAAGACCTTGAATTATGTCCTAGGTTATCAAGGGTTATACTTGAAACCTTTAACAATCATAAGACTATGGACCTTTCTACTGCGTATTGGGGATCAACCCTTAGTACCATCATGCACAATAATATCTTAACGCTTAACGCATAAGTAAATCCCTTTACCGGGTTGTTCATCTCAGTTTGACATTCGAGTCCGCACCAAAGGAAGTTTGGTTTGGATAATTCAATAAGAGTTCTGAAATTTAGAATGTTCATCAACTATAGACTAGTTGAATCAATAAGGTTCACTAGTCTAACAAGGTTCAACAATAATGATATTCAATCTGAATAATAATCTCAAGAAGTATACAATAGAACAATTATTGTATAACAAAATCATACTTTGAAAAGATAATCAATAATAATTCGAACTTGAATAATAACAATGATAATTTACTCGAGGTAAATAATAAACTTGAACAATAATGACAAGTAGGGTTAGGAAACTTGCCTCGTGCGTAGATTACACTTTAACTAAGCACGTTCTTTGATTTAAATCCTACATATCATTCATATTCACAATACCAGTTAATTATAACTTAACTAATCATCATAAACTCATTCTCTTTGTCTACTTGATTATTAACTATACTTAGTTAATTTACCACTTTGTCACATAATTTACACATAATGAATAACACGCTAATTATATATTCAATAATTCAATCCACGTGTAATTATGTTATTTACATGTTATGTATCTATTTTAACATCTCATTAAACTTATAACATAGTTTTATGTTCATTAAATCAAGTTGTTATCGCGTTGCTAGACTTGAATATAAAAAAAATATTTCATTTCTGGACATTCTCGCACAGAGGTATTTTGGGCGCCACTTTTGTATCTTAAGTCTTCACACACATGCATGCCATGCCTATGATGCTGCAGAGCCTTAAGGTCTTGGTCTGACTGCGGCCATGAAAAGTTAGAACTGCTCGCAATTCACGAAAATTGCGAGAAACTCAACCCAAAAATTCCAATTAAATTATCACTACACTGCAATTTAATCATACCCACATGTTATAATTCATGCATAAACATAACCCAACATTTATAGAATGGTTTTAACCCATTAAAACACATAATCACAAAGTTAAAATCTATAATTCCAATTTGACTTTGATGTTCTTGAAGGTTTTGAAAATAAAACATGAAAATTGATACTATGGATTCGTTATAACACCGAATCTGTTCATTTAAAGTTTGGTCTCTTCGTATCAATATGTATAATAATATACGAGTGTAAAATTTAGGGGTAATATATGATCAACGCATTAAATATCACGTATAAGGCCATATGGCCAAAACCCAAACTCTGTAATTTTGAAATACATATACGACATGTATTTTAATGAAACAGATGATATGGTTTACATAATATATATAATCAAATACAATTTGATAACATCTTAACCTATATATGCACATAAACCTTACAATTTCCCATCATAGAGACTTTACAGAAAACTATGAAAGCCATTTTTATCAAAATTTGAATACGTGAAATATAGAATTTGGGAGGGAGAGATTACCCTGAGAATAAAGTATATATATAGAAGCTTAGATTCATTCTTCAATCAACGAAGTTCTCACAAAATCCTCTGAACTCTCTCTTGAATTTCTCAATCTCTCTCTCTCGTCTCTAGACTTAGCCAATAATAATAAAAGAAAAGGAAAAGAGAGTACGTGAAAAGGAAGAAATCGACGCTATATGTTATGGAGGCCGATTAACCATCATGGGTAACTGCAATCAACTCCTACTTAGGCTATGTTTGGTTAGCTTTAATTGATTTAAGTCATTTAATTTAATAAAAGCTTTATCACATAGTTTAATTCATGTCACACCCACTTGCACAATAATTCATAAATCTTATTTAATATAAATAAAATATAATAACTTCTCATAAATTCACATAGTCATATATTTAATTTCCTCATTAATTAATAATGTCAAATTATTAAATCTCAAATTAATTATTACATTAATTAAAATAACATTATGCTTATTAAATATTTTATTTAATACAATAAGCTCACATAATGACATACTTGAATAATAAATATTCTCTACATTAATTTAATAAATGTAACACATATAATTAAATTAATCTATCACAATGCATCAATTAATTATTAAATCTAATAATTAAATCATCAAAAAAATATTTATTTAATTCAATAAATATTAAAAATTAATTTATAAAATCTCGTTCGTCACATCTTTCCCCTTAAAAGGATTACATCCCCGTAATCACGACATTCAATAAATTCAACCTTACATTCTCCCCCTTTACAAAGATTCTCGTCCCCGAATCGTGACACATAATTAAGTAAATAAATGAGGATAATTCTTCATCATATTCTCGTCGAGTTCCCACGTAGCTTCTTCAGCGTTGTGGTTCCTCCAAATTACCTTAACAGAAGGTATTACTTTATTTCTGAAAACTTGTTCTTTTCTGTCGACAATTTGAACAGGAATTTCTTCGTAAGATAAGTCTTTTTCAAAATGTAGGGGTTCGTATTCAATTACATGTTTGTAATCGGGTTTGTAGGGTCGTAAAACAGAAACATGGAAGATGTTGTGGACATTCTCTAGTGCTGGAGGTAGGGCTACCTCGTACGCAACTTCTCCGATTCTTCTCAGTACTTCAAATGGTCCAATGAATCTTGGGGTCAATTTCCCTTTCTTTCCGAACCTGATCTTTCCCTTCCAAGGAGAGACCTTCAAGAAAATGTAGCTACCTGATTCAAACTCGATATTTTTACGATGTGGATCAGCGTATTTCTTCTGTCAATCTTGAGCCGCTACCAGTCGTGCTCGGATCACTTTGACTATTTCTGTTGTCTGCTGTACCAATTTTGGCCCTAGCAATTGTCTCTCACCAACTTCATCCCAGTAAAGCGGAGTTCTGCACTTTCTGCCGTATAACGCTTCATAAGGCGGCATGCCAATACTAGCGTGGTAACTGTTGTTGTAGCCGAACTCTACTAATGGTAGGTGATCATCCCAATTTCCTTTGAAGTCCATCACACAGGCTCTTAGCATGTATTCTAACGTTTGAATTGTTCGTTCGCTCTGTCCGTCTGTTTGAGGGTGATAAGCTGTACTCATTCGCAATTGCGTACCCATGCATTCCTGAAGACGTTTCCAGAAATTAGATGTGAAGCGCGGATCCCTATCTAAAATAATTGATACCGGAACTCCGTGCCTCGAAACAATCTCTTTTATGTATAACCTCGCTAACTGATCTAAGTTGAATCTGATTTTGATCGGAAGAAAGTGTGCGGATTTCGTCAGTCAGTCAACGATAACCCATACTGCGTCGTAGCCTTTCTGAGTCGTCGGAAGGCCAACCACGAAGTCCATTGTAATATGTTCCCATTTCCATTCTCGGGATTTCCAACAGCAGTTAGTATCCAATCCCTCGGTCTCGATGTTCCGCTTTCACTTTCGATGGGTCGACACTTGGCAACACATTCTCGCAACATCACGCTTCAAATTTGGCCACCGTAAATGTTGTCTAAGATCTTGGTACATCTTGGTACTACCAGGGTGAATCGAATATTGTGAACTATGAGCCTCGCTCAAAATGTCTTCCTTAATCTCTGTGACTGGTGGTACCCAAATTCTACTCTCGAATCTCAGTATTCCTTCCTTATCCAGCTTGAATCTTGGTTCAGTTCCTTCAGATATCTTCTTTGTCACCTTTTTACATTCATCGTCCTGAAGTTGAGCCTCTTTAACTTTATCCAGTAGGGTTGTACCAGATTGCATCTGAAATATCTTCTCATCAATCTTCATAGGATACTTCACTTCCAATTCCAGTTTCTCCATTTATGCAATTAGCTCGTCCTGAGCAGTTAACATCATCAACTTCTCCTGACCCTTTCTACTTAAGGCATCGACAACGACATTCGCCTTACCCGGATGGTATAAAATTTCACAGTCGTAATCCTTAATTAATTCCAACCATCTTCTTTGACGCATATTCAAATCCTTCTATGTAAAAATATATTTCAGACTCTTGTGGTCCATATATATTTCACACTTCTCCCCGTAAAGATAGTGCCTCCAAATTTTCAAAGCAAAAACAACTGCAGCTAACTCTAAGTCATGGGTCGGATATCCCTTCTCGTAATCCTTCAATTGTCGTGATGCATATGCAATGACTTTGCCGTTTTGCATCAGCACACAACCAAGTCCTTTATGCGACGCATCACTATAAACAACAAAATTTCATGTATCATCCTAAGAGATAACACAGTAAGTATTTCTCAACCTCTTCTTCAATTCTTGAAAACTTTCCTCACACTTATCCGTCCAAACAAATTTCGCAGCTTTTTGAGTTAAATTTGTTAACGGAGTTGCGATCTTGGAAAAGTCTTGTATGAACCTTCTATAATATCCCACCAATCCAAGAAAACTTCTTACTTCCGACGGCGTTCTCGGCTGATCCCAGTTAATCACGGCTTCTACTTTGGATGGATCTACCGAAATTCCATTTTTATCGATCACGTGCCAAGAAATTGTACTCGTTCAATCCAGAATTCGTATTTATAAAACTTATCATACAACTCTCTCTTCTCAATACTTCCAACGTTAATCTCAAATGCTCTTCGTGTTCTTCCTTGGTTTTCGAATAAACCAAAATGTCGTCTATAAATACCACCACGAATTTGTCCAAAAATGGCTTGAACACACCATTCATTAGTCCCATAAATGCTGCAGGATCATTCGTTAGACCAAACGACATTACTAAAAATTCGAAGTGACCGTATCGCTGTTACGAACGCGCTGTCTGAGACATCATCCTCCGTGTCACCTTCAGTTGATGATAACCGCTTCTCAAGTCTATCTTGGAAAAGTATCTTGCTCCCTTCAATTGATCAAACAGGTTGTCGATCCTCGGTAATGGATATATGTTCTTAATCGTGACCTTATTCAGTTCTCTGTAGTCAATGCAGAGTCACATCGATCCATCCTTCTTTTTCACAAACAACACCGCAGGCCCCACCACGGCGATACACTCGGTTGAATGTACTTCTTGTCCAACAATTCTTGTAGTTGTACCATTAATTCCTTCATCTCTACTGGTGCCATTCGGTATGGTGCCTTCGATATTGGAGCAGTTCCGGGCGCTAAATCGATTACAAAATCTACCTCTCTATCTGGTGTAAGTCCTGGTAAATCGTCTGGAAATACGTTGACGAAGTCCCTCACAATTAGTATTTCTTCTACCTTTGGATTGGATTCTCTTTTCGACTATCGACTATGTAAGCTAAGTATCCTACACAGCCTTGTCTTAACAACTTCCTGGCCTGCATCATCATTAGACAACTCGCTTGTCTAGGCGACTTACTACCATAAAACACAACCTTTGACGGAGTCATAAGGTTAATACGCTTCTTTTGACAATCAATTATAGCCCCGTAATTGAATAACCAATCCATTCCCAAAATAATGTCAAATTCCCCAAGTCGAATAGGGATAAGATCTACGTTCATGATATTACCCTTAATATCCACTCTACAGTTCTTATGTACGTACTTAACAGGGATTATTTCTCTATTCGCAATTTCTATGTTCATGGGGTAATCCAATTCATTCTTAGGCAAATCTAAATTCTTAGCAAAATCATCGGATATAAAGGAACAAGTAGCACCCGAATCAAATAATACGTAAGCATTAACTTTATTGATCTAATGATACCGACACCATATCACGGATCGAATCGCATCTTATCTGACCATATTTGAAAGTCCCAAGGCGATTAAATTTTTTGTTACGGTTGGTTCGGTGATGGTTAAGGCATTTCCATTGTTATTTCCCCGGTTTCCTCCTGATCCTGACCCTCCCGATCCCTTCTTGGGACAATCTCTTGCCAGATGATCCTTCGAACCACAAGTAAAACAAGCACTCTTCTTTGGGTTCGGACAATTTGGTGCTATGTGGCCTTCCTGACCACAATTGTAGCACACTCTTTTTCCTTTCATACAAACTCCCAGATGAGCTTTCCCGCAGGTCGGGCATGCTTCAATTCTTTTCTTCTGATTACCTTGCTGATTTCCCGATGATGACCTGTCATTCCATCTTTTCTTCTGATTGAAATTTCCACCTCCTGTGCCACTTCCACTGGCCTTGTTATTAATTTCACCTTCACTCTTCTTCTTCTTCTGATCTTGATTGTACTTGGTCACCGCATCGCTTCCACCTTCAGCGAGGATGGCCTTTTCCAAAACTCCGGCAAATGTGTTTATCTGAAACATTGATACCTTGCTATACACCCAAGGCTTTAGTCCTTGTTCGAATCTTCTGGCTTTTCTTTCGTCCGTGTGTACTTGATACGGGGTGAACCTCGCTAACTCGTTGAATTTAGCCGTAGTCGAGTGCACGCCATGTTTCCCTCGCTTCAACTCTAGAAATTGAACCTCCATCTGGTTCTGTGAACTAGTTGGGAAATACATTTCGAAAAACATCTCTTTAAATCTCTCCCACGTAATTACACCTTCACCTCCTCGCACTTTGTTTGCTTGCCGCCAATAGCTAGCCTCAGACTTCAGCATAAACGTTGCAAAAGCGGTCTTCTGGTCTTCTCTAACCCTAGCAACATCGAAAAATTTCTCCATTTCCATAACCCACGTTTGAGCCTCGATTGGGTTCATGGAACCTTTGAACTCTGGCGGTCCCACCGCCTTGAGGTCTTTAAAAGTTGTGTTTGGTGGAGCTTGAGGTTGATTGTTCATTGCTCCAGTCAGTAAGTTAACTAACTATTGAACGGGATTTGCATTGGCATTATTTTTATTATTGGTTGACTCTTCCTAAGCTGGTTGACGCTGTTGTCTTCTCCTTGGCGGCATATTTCTGTTAAATAAACGCTTATTAGAACTTTTTTTATTTTTCTAAATAGTTAAGGCATTACTCAACAATTTAACATATCACTTAACACATCATCTCAAACAACTTGATATATTTGCATTCAAATCAAAGTTTAAACATTAAACGATAGCATAACTGCTATTTACATCAACTATCCTGGAATAAAGAATCCACAGGATTTAAAACATTTAAATATTCTTTCGCTCATAAACACGTCCGAAATTTACATCTAAAACTAATTAAGTTCTTCACATAATTAAATAAATCATATCACCGCTTCAATCAAGGTAATCGATTAGCCTTTGCTACGCTCCTCTTCTAAGATGCGATACATCGTCTCTGCGATCCATCATGTACAATGGTAGTCCTTCGAATTGATCGGGTATCTCAAAACTCGATCTTGAGTCTCATTCATTGCCTTATTAAGTGTAGAGTACGCTTCCCCAATCTTCGCTTTCTTTTGCACGACTATCATCCTCTCGCACGATCACTCGACGTGATTCTCTTACCTAGCCTTCCTCTGATATGTTCGACCTTTCGAGGTTTCCTTCGCCTCCTTCTTCACTTTCTCTCTCCCTCGGTCTTATCTTCTGGTTTGACCCTTCTCATGGACCAAATCCCATTCTACATTTCCTATCGTGGAGTGAAGAGTCAAATCTCCTCTCATTCTCCTCTAGAGTAATCTATTTGAATAATAGCTCGCTCAAATGAGATCTTGCACCTCATCTCGTAACTCCACGTTGCTATGCGTCAGATAATGTGTCGTACATCTCAAAGATCAATCTGCAATTGTGGTAAATCCTCTTCTTCCTCTTCCTCAACAAATTCCTCCTCGTGATCCTCCTCGGGATCGGGCCTTGCCTCATGCTCCCGACCAACAATCTAAGATCAATGGAGATGAATCCTCTGTATCAGCTTTTCTCCCTAACGACATGAATGTCTCTTGGCTCCTCCTTTGTCGGCATTTATAGGTACACGGGTTCTTCCTCCCCACTTGACTAGCTTCACCAACATTCACATCCCGACAACAAAATTTTAAGTTTTAGTTACTAAGTCGTATCATCTAAGGCATACTTTAACACATAAACACATAAGGTCTTTTATTATCTTCAATGAATTACATAAATTCATTTCTTATAACTCAATAAGAGTTTTCCATCACTATCTTCTTTCTATAAGGCTACTACCTAAGGTTGTTCCCCACCTAAGGTTCATAACTCTCTGTGTTTGATACCAACTCAGGACACCCCCAAATCCGCACTTTAATTCCATGGGATTTGGTGTTCACTGTACAAATATCATCTATCTATCTACCCATAATAAATGCAAGCCACGCAATAGATAGAATAAAATCTTCCCCTTAAGGGTTACAACATCCGAATAACTAATAATACAATCCCAGGTTAAACTAACCTTAAACATCTGTGCGGAATCATAAACAAATAAGTCTTAAACAACATCATTAATTAAAGTCTTAAACAAAATACATCATCACATAGACAACAAATCTTCGTCACTTGCTAACTTTACCCTTGCCCTTACTAGTGGAAGGTTCATCAGTTCTTTCGTTCTTAACTGCAATGTTATTATTAAGCAAGAGTGAGCACTATTGCTCACAAGTACAATCAGGAAATAACAATATAATAACATGCGAGTAAATCAAAGACATCTGGATAAAAGCTCAACTTTTGAATCAAGAATGAATAACAAGAATCAAAAGAATTCTGAGGGTCATAAGACCTTGAACTATATCCTAGGTTATCAAGGGTTATACTTGAAACCTTTAACAGTCATAAGACTATGGACCTTTCTACTCGTACTTAGGGGTTCAGGCCTTAGTACCATACTGTGCACAATATCTTAACGCTAACGCATAAGTAAATCCCTTTACAGGGTTGTTCATCTTAGTTTGACATTCGAGTCCGCACCAAAGGAAGTTTGGTTTGGATAATTCAATAAGAGTTCTGAAATTTAGAACGTTCATCAACTATGGACTAGTTGAATCAATAAGGTTCACTAGTCTAACAAGGTTCAACAATAATGATATTCAATCTGAATAATAATCTCAAGAAGTATACAATAGAACAATTATTGTATAACAAAATCATACTTTGAAAAGATAATCAATAATAATTTGAACTTGAATAATAACAATGATAATTTACTCAAGGTAAATAATAAACTTGAACAATAATGACAAGTAGGGTTAGGAAACTTGCCTCGTGCGTAGATTACACTTTAACTAAGCACGTTCTTTGATTTAAATCCTACATATCATTCATATTCACAATACCAGTTAATTATAACTTAACTAATTATCATAAACTCATTCTCTTTGTCTACTTGATTATTAACTATACTTAGTTAATTTACCACTTTGTCACATAATTTACACATCATGAATAACAAGCTAATTATATATTCAATAATTCAATCCACATGTAATTATGTTATTTACATGTTAAGTATCTATTTTAACATCTCATTATACTTATAACATAGTTTTATGTTCATTAAATCAAGTTACTATCGCGTTGCTAGACTTGAATATAAAAAAAAAATTTCATTTCTGGACATTCTGCAGAGTGGGCGTCATGCTGCAAGTGCCACTTTTTTGTATTAAGTCTTAAGCAATACTGGATATCCGGACGCATTGGCGGGGCTTTAAGGCGTTGATCAAGGCCTGCATGGGAGTTGAAACTCTTCTGCAATTCGCGAAAATTGCGTAACACGTACTTCAAAAATTCCAATTAAATTATCACTACACGAATTTAATCATACCCACATGTTATAATTCATGCATAAACATAACCCAACATTTATAGAATGGTTTTAACCCATTAAAACACATAATCACAGAGTTAAAAATCTATAATTCCACTGACTTTGATGTTCTTGAAGGTTTTGAAAATAAAACATGAAAATTGATACTACGGATTCGTTATAACACCGAATCTGTTCGTTTAAAGTTTGGTCTCTTCGTATCAATATGTATAATAATATACGAGTGTAAAATTTAGGGATAATATATGATCAACGCATTAAATATCACATATAAGGCCATATGGCCAAAACCCAAACTCTGTAATTTTGAAAAACATATACGACATGTATTTTAATGAAACAGATGATATGGTTTACATAATATATATAATCAAATACAATTTGATAACATCTTAACCTATATATGCACATAAACCTTATAATTTCCCATCATAGAGACTTTACAGAAAACTATGAAAGCCATTTTTATCAAAACTTGAATACGTGAAATATAGAATTTGGGAGGGAGAGATTACCCTGAGAATAAAGTATATATATGTAGGCTTAGATTCATTCTTCAATCAATCGAAGTTCTCACAAAATCCTCCTCAACTCTCTCTTGAATTTCTCAATCTCTCTCTCTCTCAGTATCTCTGCACTTAGCCAATAATAATAAAAAGAAAAGGAAAGGAGAGACGATAAAGGAAGAAACTAACGCTAAGATGGAGGTCGCCACCCATCATGGGTAATCGCAATCAACTCCTACTTAGGCTATGTTTGGTTAGCTTTAATTGATTTAAGTCATTTAATTTAATAAAAGCTTTATCACATAGTTTAATTCATGTCACACCCACTTGCACAATAATTCATATATCTTATTTAATATAAATAAAATATAATAACTTCTCATAAATTCACATAGTATATATTTAATTTCCTCATTAATTAATAATGTCAAATTATTAAATCTCAAATTAATTATTACATTAATTAAAATAACATTATGCTTATTAAATATTTTATTTAATACAATAAGCTCACATAATGACATACTTGAATAATAAATATTCTCTACATTAATTTAATAAATGTAACACATATAATTAAATTAATCTATCATAATTGCATCAATTAATTATTAAATCTAATAATTAAATCATCGAAAAATATTTATTTAATTCAATAAATATAAAAAAATTAATTTACAAAATCTCGTTCGTCACAATAAACGCACCGGATGTAAATGCAGGCTCATCAGATATGTCCGACAACAATTATATATATAAGTATATATAAATATAAAAGCAGGTAAATGCTCTAGATGTAAAATCAAGGCTCATCAGATATGTCTGACAATAGTTATATATATATATATATATATATATATATATATATATATAAGTAAATAAACGCCTGCATCAAGTTCAGGCTCAATCGAGGCATAACTCGATAATGTTAGTCCATATATATAAATATATACATATAAAAGTATATATATATAGACAGAAATAAAAATCACGGACCGAAGTCCGAGCAAACGCACACAACACGACTCTCAATGTGTATAACAATGTGTGCTAATATGAGAAGAAGGCTTTATAGAATGTGAGAAGGCTTATAGTGGGCTGCCAATGTAGACTTCTATGACTTTATATGGATAAACACTCAGCTCCCGCCGGATAAAAAGATAACTATATGTGAGCTAATAGATGTTTAAAGAAGAGGAAACACTCAATAGGGGTGTATACAGAGTAAATTGGACAGGCTTTCCTTCCCTTTTTTTCTCCTTCTCCCTCAAAATGGGTCAATTCCCCAAGGTCTACATTTATAGACGGATGGTCGCAGTACAATCAAGCGCAACGGTGGTTGTACCCGCCGGGTCGTGCATCCGCCCTCATGTCTCGTCGTTCAAGCACGTGCACTGCAGGTAATCGAATGTCTCGCCGAACTTGTAGAACTTCAATCTGAGCATCCGAATGAGGTATATGTGACCTTCTTCAGACTGCTTGTGTCGAGAGTTACGCAATGACATGGATTTGAGGTTGTACGAAGTCAGGAAGAGGGGTCCATGCCCATGGTCTTCAAGCTTCAAATTCCATCCAAAGTACTGCCATGCATAATAGTCACTCAGGATTGTAACTCCTCGGTTATTATTGGACATCGTTGGATGTATGTATGTATGAAGTGTTGACACAACGCGCAAGTTTTGAAGGGACAAGATGACTTTTGACTCTTCACCGAGGTTATCGCCGATTTGAGTTGAAAGTAGATGTTGCTTAGGGTTACATCTGAGATTAGACTACTTGTTGGTATGCCGCGATATCATCTTGTGAAAGAAAATGTTGAGGCGGTAAGATGACGTTTGACTCCTCACCAGGGTTATCGCCAATTTGAACTGAAAGCAGACGTTGCTCAGGGTTACATATGAGATTGGACTATTTGTTTGAATGCCTCACTGTCATCTATGGGTGTGCCTGTCTGCCTGGTGTTAGCTCCGGGTCTGAGGTATGAGTGCCTCGGCAGGAGGTCTGAGCTTAAAGCTGATAACATGTATTTGAAAAAAAACATTTCCGGAGTTATCGCCAGAACTGCAATGGCATCCCTTGGGTCTATCACCAAGGGTGGAGTCTCTACTCCCAGTGTTGTCTTTGGGACTGGAACTGAATGTCGCGGTGTTATCGCCGAGATAAACTGCCTCTCCCTGTTGTTGTTTGGCCTTTTGATCTCATGCATTTCTGGGTTATCTCTCTGCGGTTGGAAATGACACTCCCGGTGTGTGTTCTGGGGTTTGAGATGAAGTTCCCGGTTTGTGTTCTGGGTTGGAATTGAACTTCTGGTAGTATTCGGAATGGATGTAAGTTGTCTTCCAGGGTTATCTCCAAAAGACGAATCTACCCTCTTGCAATATCAGTAACAGGCGTGCAGAAAATTTCGAGTGTCTACAGATTCCCCTCTTTATCATATTCATGCAATGCAAGGCATGGATAGGATAAAGAATCCTACACACTTGAAATGCAAGCAAGATAAACATGATGCTATATGCAGCAACATAATGCAAATGTATGTTGCATGTATGAATGATTGTTGGCTCCCTGGTAATCCTGTCGGGATGACAATCAGTGATGGCTTGGACATGCGATCCAAGTCTTCAAGGAGTTTGACGTTGGGGTTATCACCAAAGTCTTAAATCCTAGACACTGACTTATATTCCATAGAGGTACCTCGTGTGTATAAGAGATCTGTGGGGATAAAGCTTTGTCTGTTTGAGGATGTGTATAACATATTCCCTCATCCTGTCGGAGTTACTGCCAACAATTTGTCGCCATCAGGGTTGCCCGACCTTCGTTGATGTGTGTATCACCGGATAGATCCCTGCTGGGTGCATTGTCAAGATTGCTTGACCTTCATTGATGTATGTGTCAATGGTCGCATTACGTTGTAACCCCCTCCGGGGATACGTGGATGAGTTGCTTCTATGGGTTTACTTGCCATCAGCTGACATGACGTCAAGGTTGCTTAACCTTGATTAATGTGTGTATCAATGGTTGCATTGCGTTGTAACCCCCGTCGGGGATACGTGGATGCTTGAAGGATGTGCGTTGTGACCCCCGCCAGGGATACTTTATTAGTTGATGACTTTGGCATTGTAACCCCCACCGGGGAGGTTTGATATTTTGTGGTTTTGCATTGTAACCCCCGCCAGGGATATTTAGGGTTGTGACCCTATAAATGACGGCATCAGACCTTTGTGGGGTATTGCCGAGTATTATTTGTGAAAGCTGAGCTCATCGGTATAGTATATCACCATCAGACATGGTGATCGTAGATGATTTGCTGCAGCATACTATGACCCTGTTGATGTTTCAGGTTCCCACATGATTTGTAGAGGGTATGCTAGAGAACTGGGTATCGGAGAGGCAGGTTTTCCGATTTGGGACCCAAGAGTTGACTCCTACTTTAGAGTTTATGCCCTAGAGGCCAATTATTTGATATAATTGCTTAACGTTTTGATATTATATTTGATTGAATAAATATATGATTTTATTATGGTTTTATTTATCGCTAATATAATTGTTAACATAATAAAATTCCTTAGAATAGTGATACAAATTATATAGTTTCAAGTATGTGACTTGAACATGAGATTATATATTACCATTAGTATTAGTGTTCTTAAATGTCCTTGGTCGAAAGTATCATTGTTGATGGGACAACAATGATGCATGGAGACTAGTATGTGGATCGACCGATGACCAAATCTCATTGGTCATAAATATATGAGATATTAAGTCAATGCATAGGTACATGTTAGAGAACGATGTAATCGGGATGACCCACCATGAGAATTCTATACGGAGCATTATGCTAAGTGTCGTTAGCAATTCTCATAGTGACAATGATGTAATGGTCCTCCGACCAAAATCGCTATATTACTACACGAGAATTTATGTACTTTGATATCATCAAATGTCATCTTTAATAGGGTGAACTATAAAGGTGATTATTGGGTTCATCATTAATCGTGTGAGAAATATGAGTGATCTAGATGGAATTTAACCATCCTATATATTATGGGTGATATCCATAGGCCTCTTGATTGAGTAGGACTATGAAATGCATGGCCATGCTCAAATAGTGATTTGTTTCATATAGTCTACTCATTGATCAAGAAAACTCAGATTAAATTATGAAGAGTATGACACATTCATGACTTGAGTTTAATCTAGGATATTAAGGTTAAAAGGATTAAATTACATTGAAACATTGGTCACGAAAAGGTTGCATCGAATCATCGATCTTATTATTACTTGGGTAGCAGTGATGCATTACTAGATGTCGCTTTCACGCTTTATAATTTTATAATATGATTTTAAAATTATTGCCAACATAATAATAACCTATAGGGTCACACACATAGAACGTTATTTAAAAGGGAATTAATTTAAATTTTAAGGATTTAAATATATTAATATGATTAATAGTATTTAAATCATGAATTTAAATTAAAAGGATAATTTGTATATATGTATATTAATTAAGTAAGACTTAATTAAGAGATATATATATATATATATATATATAAATTCGGATTTTATAAAATTAGGTTTTGATTTAATTAATTCCTTTTAACTACTATATATATGATATATAGCAGCTATTTAGGTAAGATATCATAATTGAAAAACCCTAGCCATTTTTAGAGAGAGACTAGAGAGAAAACAGCTTTAAAAATCCATTCCTTTTGGTGGCTAAGTACCATGAGTCCTTCTTATCGCAGTAATCGTTCGACCTGCGCTCAAATGCTGCTCGTGGTGGATACTCGTAGAGGCGCGCCAATCGGTTTGTATTGCGTTGGAGATTCGAGGCGCAATTCGGCTTCAGATTCTCGCTTTTTGTTTATATCCCGTATAATCTCTAAACCTCTCAATTAATTGATTTTCGCATGGATCCTGCTTTTGTGGTTTTAAAATTGCTTTAAAATTTTAATTTCATTGTATGCTTCGCGTCAAGCTCAACAAGGGGTATCGAGCTACTTGCGAAAAGATTAATTCAGATTACGTGTTTTAATTGTATTTGATATATATGATATATGATGATGCATGTTTACCGATATAAAATTGAATATATGATATTCCGCCGAATGTGTATTCGGTAATATATATGATGATACCGTTAATCGATTTTTAATCTATGGAATAATAATATAACTATTCTAAACGGATTAGAAGCATGAAGAATCGCTTTTAATATGATTAATCGAAACTGAAATATATGATAAATTGGGTGTAATCGTTATTCGCTTTTAATATGATTAAATCAAACCGGAAATATATGATAAATTGGGTGTAATCGTTATTCGCTTTAATATGATTAAATCGAAATCGGACATATATGATTTGTTATTATGGGTGTTTTGGTGGATTAAAATGTATGATTCTCAAACTGCTTTCAGAGATTCGTATGGAAAAATATGCAATACGTAATGTAGTTCAATGCCAGGGCGCCGCTTCTCGACCCGCCATCGACCGGCCAATGAGACCACCACCACCGATTGGTCACCAGACCACCGCTGGGGGAGACCTCCTTGACCCCCGTCAGAAGCGCACGATGGTCATGTCCCCTATATTTTATATATAGTTTTTTTAATTATATATAAATTGTTATGTGCTTATCAGGATATGTATGGTGCATGCTTATGGCCTTTTGACCCATAGGTTAGTGGTTTTTGGTTTTGAAATACGGCTTGCATGTCGTGCCTTTCTATAAATTCTAATGTAATATTCTCTTCTCATCTAAATCCCCTCGAATGTAACTCGAGGTTTCTTTATGTCATGTAATAATCTGTAATTGATGAAGATGTCAAGATGGAGAACACAATGGAAAGATGATGATGGAGAGGAGGCGATGCTGAGAGGAAGATCCAAGGAAGTTATTTATTTTAAGATCTTTTACCACCTTAGATTGACCTTCAATCTTTCATTAGCTTGAAAAGATTGACAGTGGATTGGGCCATAACTGTGACACATTTAATTTTGCACTTTATTTATGCTTGTATGTGATATGATATGATTAATAATGTGCATGCTTAACAAGATTAAAATTGGTGAGATCTAAATTAATAAAATCCCTCATTAAATTATTAAGTCTAAATCAGATGCCTTCCAATGAATAACACTCATCAAGACCTTGATCAATAGATGTAGGTTTGCCAAAGCAAAGTACCCTATTTATCTAGGTAAGATGCGATAGGATAATTGTGATATCCAAACTATTAAAATCATTGGGCCCCGACTTAACTAAGTTATCTCAATAGGATTGTGGACTTAGAGGCATAGAGTTTGGTTGGTACCATTAGATGGACTAGAAACAAAATGTTGTTTACCAAACTATCCAGAGTTATATATGATATAATTGACAAAGGGTTGTCTACCTAAATAATTATGTTTTGAGAGAATAGCCAAAGCTAACTTAAGGCATAATGAAATATGGATCTTGGCTCACTAGAAAGATTTAATAGAAAATGCTTTCCTAATTAATGGTGAGGGCTATTAATTTGAATAAAATAGTGGGAGGTATATTTTGAATGTACTATTATCAATTATATAATATCAACTCAGAATTTGACTTATTATTGTTGCACTTATAAATTGTAGATATCAAATGGCAAACAACAACAACACAAATAGTCTTTCATTACGATCACCCTTGAAAAGGACAAGCTAAGTGGAATTAATTTCCTCGATCGCATAGAACTTGAGGATTGTCCTCAAACAAGAGCGTAAGCTATATGTCCTCGATGGGCCCATTCTCAGAAGCACCAAATCATCGCACCACGGCGAGAGCACAATGTTTACAAGAAGCATCAAGATGATGCTCGATGTGAGTTGTGTCATGCTAGCAAACCATGAACGCCGAGCTTCTTGAAGTAACACGAAGTTAATGGATGCTTATGAGATGATCGAGCATCTCAAGAAATTGTTCAAGGGCATGCTCGACAGAGAGGTATGATACAAGCAAGGCGTTGTATCATCAAGAAAATGGGTGAACGTGATCCAGGTTGGTCCACATGTGCCGAAAATGATTGGGTATATTGAGTACGCTTGATAGGTTGGGTTTTCCAATCACTCCTAAGCCCAAACCGACCTTGTTTTGCAATCTTTGAACAATGAACTACTCTCAATTTGTTATGAACTATCTTATGAATGAAATTGAGAAACCCTTATCGAAGTTGTTGAGCATGTTAAGAACCGCCGAGAACAACATGAAAAAGGCAGACCCGCCCCATAATGATGGTGCAAAGGGGGAATGCTAAGGAAATTGGAAAGGCAAGAAGAAGATAGATCTAAATCTTTTACCAAACCCAATTCCAAAACCAAACAGCTTTAAAACCTAAAGGTGGGGTGGCTAAAGAAGGTGAATGTCACTTCGTGGAAAACCCGGACACCGGAAAAGGAACCGTCATGCTTATCCGGAAGAAGTGAAGAAAAGAAAAGGAAGTACGACTTCCGATTCGGTATATATGTTATAGAAGTCAACTTATCTACTTCTACATCATGGGTATTGATATCGGATGTGGTTCTCACATTTGTGTTAATGTGCGGGGACTCGTAAGGAGTAGAACTTTGGCGAAAGGAGAGGTTGACCCACGAGTTGGAAATAGAGCAAAAGTCACCGCGACCGGCCGTAGGAACTTATCATTTATCTTTGCCCACCGGGCTAGTTTTTAGAATTAGAAGATTGTTATTTTGTGCCTCGCTATAAGCAAAAACATTATTTCGCTTTCTTGTTTGACAAGAAAGGTTTTCATTTATAATAAAGAACAATCGTTGTTTGTTTTACTTAAATGATATTTGTTATGGTGTTGCATAATTGTTTAACTATTCTCGATATTCTTGATTTAGAAATTCCTATCTATAACATAAATACAAAACGATTTAAATCAAATGATTCAAATCCGACATATCTCTCCAGCATCGTCGTTTAGGCCATATAAATGAGAAACGCATATCCAAACTCCATAAAGATGGGTTCTTGGATTCATTTGATTTTGAATCATATGAGAAATGCGAGTCTTGTTTATTAGGCAAGATGATTAAAGCCCTTTCATCGACACAGGCTGAATCTGCTAGCGATATATCGGACTTATACATAGTGATGTATGTGGACCCATGAGTTCGTTAGCAAGAGGTAGGTTTTATTACTTCATTACATTTATCGATGACTTTAGTAGATATGGATATGTGTATCTTATGAGACACAAATCCAATCCTTTGAAAAGTTCAAGGAATTCAAGAATGAAGTTCAAAAACCAATTTGGCAAAAGCATAAAAGCCCTTCGATCCGATCGAGGAGGTGAATACTTAAGCCAAGACTTTGATGACCTTCTAAAGGAGTGTGGTATTATATCACAAATCACTCCACCGGAACACCGCAATGGAATGGTGTATCCGAGAGGAGGAATCGAACCTTGTTGGACATGGTACGATCAATGATAAGTCATGCAGATCTTCCAATAAGCTTCCGGATCATGCCCTAGAGATAAATTGCCGATTGCACTTAACCGTGTTCCTACAAAGACGGCTCGTAAGACACCATATGAAATGTGGACCGGGAAACGCCCTAAGATAAGTCGCTCATGAAGATTTGGGGTCATGAGGCGCTCAGAAACGTCTGAATTCGACAAGCCTCGCACCCAAATCGACAAATGTAATTTTATGGGATACCCAAAGGAAACAAAAGGGTATTATTTCTAAAACCTTCCGAGAACAAAGTGGTTGTTGCTCAACCGGTATTTTCTAGAAAGAGAATTTGTCTCTAAAGGAAACAAAGGGAGGAAAGTAGAACTCAAGAAATTCGAGAACCACAAAATATCATTGAACTGAAGTTGGAACATGAGCAGAACCACAAGAAATTGTGGAAAGTGAACTCGCTCAAATTACACAAGTCATTCAGAGATCTGGTAGGACACGCCAAGAGCACCGAGAGATATTATGGATATCTTGTGACTCAAAAGCGCATGATGTGATGCTCATAGATCAAGATGAGCCTGCTTCTACCAAGAAGCTATGAATGGACCAGATTTCGAGAAATGGCTTGAAGCCATGAAATGCGAGATGGACTCCATGTATACTAACCAAGTATGGACTCGGTAGATCCACCAAGGGGTAAAACCAATTAGTGCAAGTGGGTTTTCAAGAAGAAACCGACATGGATGGTAATGTACAAACCTATAAAGGCCGATTGGTAGCAAAAGGTTTCAAACAAATTCAAGGTGTCGACTATGATGAAACCTTCTCTCCAAAGGGCAATGGTTAAATCCATCGATCTTACTTGCTATCGCAGCCTTTTTATGATTACGAAAATCGCGTATGGATGTCAAAATCGCTTTCCTTAACGGAAATCTCCTCGAGGATGTGTATATGACACAACCCGAGGGTTTTATCACTCAAAGGATGCCGAAAGGTATGTAAGTTGCAAATGATCCATTTATGGATTGAAGCAAGCCTCTCCTGAGTTGGAATCTTCGATTTGATGAAGCGATCAAAGAATTTGGATTTATTAAAAATGAAGATGAACCTTGTGTATATAAGAAGGTTAGTGGGAGTCACATCAGATTCCTAGTATTATATGTTGATGACATATTAATTATTAGGAATGACATTCCTTCCTTACAGTCAGTAAAAACATGGTTAGGGAAAATGTTTCTCCATGAAAGATTTAAGCGATCCCGCCACATTTTAGGTATCAAGATCTATAGAGATAGATCAAGAAAATGCTCTTTACCTAAGTCAAAGTACATAAATTGATAAAGTGTTGAAACAGCCAACATGCAAGAGGCGAAAAAGAGGAAACTTACCCATGACTCATGGTGTAAAGATCTCTAAGGCCCAATGTCCTAAATCACAAGATGATGAGGAGTCAGATGAGAAAGATCCCTTGCTTCATTAATTGATCTATTATGTATGCAATGATATGTACTCGTCCTGGATGTCTCGTATGCTTTGAGTACGATTTAGCAGATACTAAATCGAATCCGTGAAGGTCATCGGATGTTAGCCAAGAATATCCTCAAGGCACCGAAAAGGACTAAGGATTCATTCTTGGTATATGGAGGTGAAGACGAACTAGCGAGAAAAGGTTACACAGATGTTAGTTTCCAGATCGACAATGATGACTATAAGTCTCGACCAGTTTTGTGTTTTGCCTTAATGGTGGTGTTTGTTAATGGAAAAGTTCAAGCAAGAGACGATGAGTCGATTCTACAACAGAGGTCGAGTATATTGTCGCTTCTAAAAATGCAAGGAGGTCAGATGGATTAAAAAGTTCATCACCGAACTTGGTGTTGTTTCTAACCATTGTTGATCCGGTTGCTTTATAATCGTGATAATAATGGAGCCATTACACAAAGCTAAGGAACCCGTGATCTCACCAACGATCCAAGCATATACTTAAAGCAGTACCATCTCATCCGTGAAATCATTGATAGAGAGATGTACATATAGGAAGAGTGCCAACAGATGATAATGTTGCAGATCCACTAACCAAGGCTTTGTCGCAGCAGGCTAGACGACGGTGGCCACACTAGTTCCATGGGTATTAGATACATGAGTGATCGGCTCTAGTGCAAGTGGGAGACTGTTAGAGAGTTTATACCCTAGAGGCCAATTATTTGATATAATTTCTTAACGTTTTGATATTATATTTGATTGAATAAATATATGATTTTATTATGGTTTTATTTATCACAGCGTAATATAATTGTTAACATAATAAAATTCCTTAGAATAGTGATACAAATTATATAGTTTCAAGTATGTGACTTGAACATGAGATTATATATTACCATTAGTATCGTTGTTCTTAAATGTCCCTTAGTTGAGTATCATTGTTGATGGGACAACAATGATGCATGGAGACTAGTATGTGGATCGATCGATGACCAAATCTTATTGGTCATAAATATATGAGATATTAAGTTAATGCATAGGTACATGTTAGAGAACGATGTAATCGATGCACTCCACCATGAGAATTCTATATGGAGCATTATGCGAAGTGTCGTTAGCAATTCTCATAGTGACAATGATGTAATGGTCCTCCGACCTGAAATCGCTATATTACTACACGAGAATTTATGTATTTTGATATCATCAAATGTCATCTTTAATATGGTGGACTATAAAGGTGATTATTGGGTTCATCATTAATCGTGTGAGAAATATGAGTGATCTAGATGGAATTTAACCATCCTATATATTATGGGTGATATTCATAGGCCTCTTGATTGGGTAGGACTATGAAATGCATGGCCATGCTCAAATAGTGATTTGTTTTATATAGTCTACTCATTGATCAAGAAAACTCTGATTAAATTATGAAGAGTATGACACATTCCATGACTCGAGTTTAATCTAGGATATTAAGGTTAAAAGGATTAAATTACATTGAAACATTGGTCACGAAAAGGTTGCATCGAATCATCGATCTTATTATTACTTGGGTAGCAAAGTGATGCATTACTAGATGCCGCTTTCACTGCTTATAATTTTATAATATGATTTTAAAATTATTGCCAACATAATAATAACCTATAGGGTCACACACATGTAACGTTATTTAAAGGGAATTAATTTAAATTTTAAGGATTTAAATATATTAATATGATTAATAGTATTTAAATCACAAATTTAAATTAAAAGGATAATTTGTATATATGTATATTAATTAAGTAAGACTTAATTAAGAGATATATATATATATATAAATTCGATTTTATAAAATTAGGTTTTGATTTGATTAATTCCTTTTAACTACTATATATATGATATATAATGTACTACTTAGGTAAGATATCATAATTGAAAACCCTAGCCGCTTCTGAGAGAGAGACTAGAGAAAACAGCTTGTAAAAATCCATTCCTTTTGGTGGCTAGTACATGAAGTCCTTCTTATTGCGTAATCGTTCGACGGCTCGTAATGCGGCTCGTCGTGGATACTACTGGTAGAGGCGCAATCGGTTTGTATTGCGTTGGAGATTCAAGGCGCAATGATTTCGATTTGATTCTCGCTTTTTTGTTTATATCTCGTATAATCTCTAAACCTCTGAATTAATTGATTTTCGCATGGATCCTGCTTTAGGGTTTCTAAATTGCTTTAAAATTTTAATTTCACCGCCATGCGTTTATTGCTGCAAGCTCAACAGGAGGAGTATGCATAGCTTAACGATGTCGCCACCGATGCACTCTTGTGTGCACATGGTGATCGGAGACATGAGCAAACAGTGCATGATTCTCACCAGATTGAGGTGTAGAGTGGTACAGGACGAGATTACATCCGGCCACGTAATATCCCAGCATTTTCTGTTTGACAGATTTGGCTCTGAGGATAGTTATGCACGGCATTCCGGGGATTTCACCACACCGGAGGACCACTGGTGTTCAGCTAGAGTGGATGTACTGCTCTTATGCGTATTGTCATACGTCTTCATGCCACGATATATGGATGAGCTGGATATCAACGTCATTATGAAAGTGAGAGCTCTCAAGGAGGGTCACACCATTGTACCGATGATTATTGTAGAGACTTTGAGGTCACCTCATATATTGGTCGCACTTATCCCAGGGTGTTCACGGTGTAGCTTTCGGCCATGTCAGATGTGTGGTTTATGTCACACTTGAGACCGATTGGCACTTTCAGACGACATGGATTTTGTTTCACCCATGATATAGCTATGTCGTACTCCTTCCATCCTGCAGAGTGTACAGATGCTACATCTTGGTCAATTTTTCTGGCAGGGATTTGAGATCCGTTTGCTATATTGCCATGTTCAGGGCTTAGCTCACCCTACAGCTTCATTACTCATGCTCCAGACATGGATTATCTCCGTCTAGCTAGATTGAGGGGCATGATCACTTACCACCCATTGACCGTGATGTGTCAGTTTGACCAGTTTCAGGATTTTCATCCTTTTGAGGGGGCAGTGAGTCAGTGCTTCGCTTCACACCGTTTATTAGCGGAGGAGGAGATCCGGGTTGTATACCTGCTGGGATCGATGAGAGTCATGAGAGTTTTCTGTCACCATCCGGTTGTTCTGCAAAATATTTTGCATGGATGGAGACAGAGATCGCATCACCGTGTAGTAGTATCCACAAGGTGGGACCGATTTTGACGATGAGGAGCCTATGTAGAGGGCCGATATTCCCATCAATGACTTGATCATTGGTTGCCAAGATTTGTGATGGATTCTCCCACCCCGAAAAGCCACCTGCTACTCCAAAGATTCGACACAAGATTTGGAGCAGAGCTTGCATCTGATGACCTATGATAGAGATCAGGCTAGGGCCACGATGTTGACAGCTCTTGATGAGAGAGATATCGCTCTATTAGAGAGGGATGAGGCTAGATCATCTAGGGATGCATTGATTATGGAGCGGGATGCCACCTTATCTGCTAGGGATGTGGCCATTGCAGATAGTATTTCAGTGAGATCCTAGATGACTATCAGTCTTGCCGACATGAGTGCTTACATTGATGAGCATTATGCCACCATGCAGTTAGCCTCTGATCTGCTAGCTCGTATAGATACCCTTAGGCGTGAGCTTGCGCTGCTACCTCCGCCTTCGTGAGAGGATGCTATGTTAGATCTGATAGTCCGCATATATAAAGATCTGTAGATAGCTTTGTATTTTCCTGAACAGACTAGCTTAGCCATTTTGTCATGTACAACACATATGTATGTATCAAACATTATTATGTATGGTAGGGAAATATATTTTTATTCACTTCCCTTTTAGTTATGCCTTAATACTTACTTGATATTTGCCTGTTTCTTCAGGGCCTTGTGATCTTGATGCATTCTAAACTTATCCTTGATAGATGGACATTGAGACGTCGCAAGATCTCTCAGAACGGATCATTGATTTATGTAAATCCCTACCATTTTTGGTGTCTTGGGACTAGTATCTGTATGGAAAAATAGAGAGGAGGGTGGTTTTTCCTCTTTGAGATTGACCGCACCATAGATGGTCGTCAGTACTTCTATTTGTGAGAAGCCTAATTAATTCCATCTCTTATGGGTTGGTATTGCTCTTTGAGGCACGATCTAAGCTTAGATGGTCATCGAATCTTCTATTTGTGAGAAGAGGTTGGGTAATTCCATCCCTTTGATCTGAAACCGATGAAATGTGATGAATTAAAGGTTGATCCCAAAGCATCTGCAGACAAGTATTTTTGTTCGGTAGGGGTTAGATCGAACCATAAATGGTCGCCACGCATCTCTATCAAGAGGAGATCAAGTATGCGTAGTTCGAAACGGGTGTAAGAGGTTCAACACTGAATATGAAAGGCAGATAGGTGTAGAAATGTTTTTGTTGTTTTTTGTAGAGAATGGGCAAAAATGTTTTTATTATGTTTTTTTATTATGACCGGGCCATATAGAATATGGTTGCCTACGCACTTCGTAGTATCGTGGAGATCAGTCGACGTAGTTCACCCCTCAGGATGAATCGTAGCTGAAGAAAAGCGTGAATCCCATGTGCAGGCTATATTGCGGGGAGAAGAAAGTTTGATCCCATAATGGGGATAAACTGCAAGTGCGGAAAAAGTTGATCCCGTCTTCAGGACAAACTGCAAGCATAGAAAAGTTTAATCCCGTCTTCAGGATAAATTGCAGGTGTGTAAAAGTTGAATCCCGTCTTCAGGATAAACTGCAAGTGTGAAAGGTTCAATCCCGTCTTCAGGATAACCGATATTATGAAAGGTTCAATCCCATCTTCAGGATAACTGAAATTATATGAAAGGTTTGAAATGAAGTGACACCAGGCTGCTGGCTTGAAGTGTATGTTTCCCTGAGGGGCAGAAGAGTATGTAAAAAGGAGAGGGTTGAAAACTGGAATGACTGATGATTTGATGATCAAAACCAAGATGTTTGTTTGATGGTAACTTCAGACATAGTACCGTTTCACGATGTCCGAGTTGATAAGCTGTGGAAATTCATCGCCATCCATTTCCTCGCAATCTGAGAGCACCTCCCGTCAATACCTCCTTAACGATAAATGGGCCTTCCCGCTTAGGGAGCGAATTTTCCTTAGATTGATCTTGGTTGTCAATGATCTTCTTTAAAACCAAGTCATGTTGTTTGAACTGCGTAGTCGGACTTTTTCTATCAGTAGGATCGTCCGATCCTTTCACGATATATAACTTACCATGGAAGATAGTCGCGGTCACTTTTCGCCGCTTAGAGATAATTGGTGATACCTATCTTGTACCCATTGGTCTTCACCCAACTGAGTATCCATCATTACTCTGAGGGATTCCATTTCCACCTCTACTGGGAGCACTGCTTCCATCCCATAGACTAATGAGTAGGGGGTCGCCCCAGTGGAAGTACGCATGGAAGTTCTGTAGGCTAATAAAGTCAGAGGCAAGAGGTCAGGCGATCCTTTGTGATTGGCAGACATTTTCTGCATGATCTTTTTGATGTTTATATTAGCCGCTTCAACAGCACCATTCATCTTTGGATGGTAGATGACGGAGTTAAGGTGTTTGATGTGGAATGTTCTGCATAGCTCCTCCATCATTTTGTTGTTGAGGTTCTTAACATTTTCTGATACAATGACCTCTGGTTGTCCATATCGACAAACAACATTATTTCTGATGAAAGCAATGATGACTTCTTTAGTAACCCTGGGGAATGAAGCTGCTTCTACCCATTTGGTGAAGTAGTCGATCATGGTGAATATGAATCGATGTCCATTACTAGCTTTGGGCTCGATGGGCCCGATCACGTCCATTGCACACATTGAGAAGGGCCATGGCGAACTCATATTATGGAGTTCACTTGGAGGGGCGTGGATAACATTTCCATGAATCTGGCATTGATAACACCTCTTGACGTGATCATCACAGTCAACTTTGAGTGTAAGCCAATAATGCCCTGTCCTTAGGATCTTCTTGACAAGTAGGGGTCCGCTCATGTGAGGGCCACATACCCCACCATGGATTTCATCCATGAGTCTCTGAGCTTGGTCTTTGTCCAGACATCTGAAGAGACCTAATCCTGCATCTCTTTTGTAGAGTGCATATCCGCTCAGGTAGAATTTCATAGCAAGTCGATGAATCCGCCTCATCTCAGTTAAGCTCGCCTTAGTGGGTGTAGATCCATCTCGCAGATACTCCTTGATGCATTGATACCAAGGGTTATGGATGGGAGGTAATTCATCCGATACTTCTCCAACATAATTCCCATAGACTGGGGCCTTTTTCAGAGTAAACGTGATGCTTGGCATGTTTTCCTTGTCAGGTATATGAACCAAGGAAGCCAGCGTTGCTAATGCATCTACAAAATCATTCCTATTACGAGGAATGTGTAGAAAGAAGATTTCTTCGAACTCCAAAGCCATCTGTAAAACTTGCCGATGGTAAGGCAAAGAAATGTAATTCTTTGGTTTGATAGATTCTCGTGGATTGTCTCGATTACCAATTCGAATCCCTAAAGATGCTTAACTACCGACGCCTATCAACAGAAAGTTTTAGCCCCATGATACAACCTTCATACTCAACAGTTGTTGGTGCCGATAAACCGCAATTTGACGCGACGAGATATCGCTCCTCCGCACGGGATACTAGAATCGCTTCCAGCTCGTAACCTTCCGTGTTAATGACCCATCAAAATACATTTTCCATGTACCGTATGTATCGCATCGATGTTGTTGCTGAATTGTCATTATCCCTTCATCGGAGAAGTATGTTTCCAAGGGTTTGTAGTCCTTTGCAGGTGCGGCGGCCAGTTGATTCGCAATTCCTTGACCTTTGACAGACTTTTGCGTCACATAGACGATGTCAAATTGTTATAGGATCAATCGCCATCCGATGATCCAACAATTCATGATGGCTTCATCGAACACATACTTGAGAGGATCCACGCGGGATATGAGATGGGTTGTGTGACCATAGAGGTAATATTGTATCCTCATGGAAGCCCATGTTAAAGCACAACAAGTCTTCTCTATTAGAGTGTACTTGTGTTCACTGATGCTGAATCTCTTGCTGAGGTAATAAATAGCTCGTTCTTGGCCTCTATCGTCTTTTTGCCCCAGCATACAGCCCATGTCATTGTCATTAATGGACAGGTACATGAACATGGGAACATCATCCCTGGGAGGTACCAAAATAGGAGCGTTAATCAGCTGCTCTTTGATTGTGAGGAAGGCTTTTTGACACTCATCATTCCATTTCATGGAGGATTTCTTCCTTAACAACTTGAAGATTGGCTCACAGGTTGTTGTGAGTTGAGAAAAGAATCTGTAAATGAAGTTGATTCTTCCCAAAAATCCTCGTATTTCCTTCTCTATCTGAGGAATGGGCATTTCCTTGATGGCCTGGATTATGGTAGGATCCAGTTCAATTCCTTTATGGCTGACTAGGAAACCTAACAACTTGCCTGACTTAACACCGAAAGCGCACTTGGCGGGATTCAACTTTAAGTTGTACTTACGTAACCTGTTGAAAAGATTTTTTAGATGGTCTAAGTGGTCCTCCTCCTTTCAGGATTTGACAATGATGTCATCCATGTAGATCTCTATCTCTTTGTGCATTAAATCATAGAAAAGATCCATCATAGCTCGCTGATAGGTTGCCCCGACATTGATGAGGCCGAATGACAACCGTATGTAGCAAAAAGTTCCCCAAGGCGTGATGAAAGCAGTTTTCTCACGATCTTCCTCAGCGACCATAATTTGATGGTACCCCGCAAAGCAATCAGCAAAGGTATACGTGCCATACTGGGCAATATTGTCAATAAGAATGTGGATACAGGGCACATGAAAGCTATCTTTAAGGCAAGCTTTGTTCAGATCCCGATAATCCACGCAGATTCACACCTTTCCTTCTACTTTAGGCACGGGAACAATGTTGGATATCCACTCTGGATATGTAAACACCATGATAATGCCAGCTTGAAATTGTTTCACAATTTCTTCTTTAACCTTTAAACTCCACTCAGGTTTCAATCGCCTAAGCTTTTGCCTAACTGGCTTGAATCCTTCTTTAATGGGAAGGCGATGAAGAACAATGTCAGTGGACAAACCCACCATGTCTTCATGAGACCATGCAAACACATCTTGGAATTGGGTTAATAATGCAACCATGTCATTTCACTGATTTGTGGTAAGGTCTGAACCAATCTGGATTAGCTTAGGGTTTTCTAAGGTTCCAAGATTGAAAGAAGTGGTTTTATCAAGATTGGGTTTGGGTTTGTCTTCGACCCATTCTTTGATCTCCTGAGGTGTCTCAATGTCCTCTTATATATCCATCAAGTCTGAGTCCAACTTTGCATCAAAGTTACAGCCCTTGTGGAGAGAAGGCACCTCATCGCTAAGTACATACATCTAAATTCGTAGTCCCAAATGTAATATGCTTTCACTTAATATATGCAACTGTTTGATCATACAAAAGTGTTAGCATGTACTTGATAAAATAACTACTAGTACTGTAAAGAAAAGCAAGCAATTAAAGTTATCTACAGGGCAGAGGGATTTTCTGCCCATTTTACCTTCATCGACCAATGCATGGAGTGCTGCTCCAATTGTCGAGGGCAAAGTCCTGAAGGACTGTAGTGATGGAGGGATCAGCATTGTCCTCCTTTTCCCGAATGATAACCATGACATCTGGGCAATCATCGTTTGGGGTGTATCTGTTTGTATGTTCATCATGAACAATGACACGTATGCTTGCCATCATCAAGGCAATGTCATGTTTACGTTTTCGTTCCTTTTCTTCCACTTTGGGATCAGGAATTAGCACCTCTTTTTCTTTGATTGGCACTGGATTTGGAAACAGCATGGCCACAACATGGGCTGGAACCTTTACTGGAGATTGTATCAACTCATGAGGTAAAGGTATAGAAAATCACCGTGCGACGAAAGCTTGAGGAACCTGCTTGTGCTTATGAGGATTCCTGTGGATCGAATCGCGAATAGCCTAGTCCCACTTGCTCCAATTTAATCGACACTTAAATAGGGTTCTTAATACCCTGCTTATCTTTACCAAGCCCTTGTCCAGGTTGATGACCCCATGACATCATTTCTTGAGTGGCCGACATAACCTCGGCAGAAATCTTGGGTACGGGAAGTGGCGCTCCAATAGAATGGTATTGCATGGTACTCACTTCCAGAGTATGAAAACTGGCCGCTTCAACTTCTGAATTGAAGGCGATGATAGTAGAGTTCCTTGTTCGTGACATTCCTACCGCTGATGAAATGACTAAACTGTTATTGACAATGTATTTGAGTTTTTGATGTAAGGTGGAGGGAACATCTCCAGCCATGTGTATCCATGGTCTCCCCAATAGTAGGTTGTATTCTAAATCTATCTTGAGGATGTGGAAGGATACATTGAATGTATTTGGACCAATCTCAATTGGCAATTCAATCTTTCCAACGGAATTTCATCGGGATCAATCAAAATCTCTGATAACCGTATGGCTTCTTTGGATTAGCTTGAGATTGACATTCATCTTCACCAAGGTGGCATAAGGACATATATGTAGGGATGAGCCTCCATCTATCAAAACTCCAGCTAGCATGTACCCGGAAGATAAAACTGCAATGTGCAATGGCTTACAATGACCGGTCCCTTCGGGCAGTATATCATCATCAGTGAAGGATATCACATTGTTATTGAAAATGTGATCAACCAGATGTTGAAATTTTTCCACATCCACTGATTTTGACAAGTAGGCTTCTTCCAAAACCTTCAGTAAGATCTTCTGATGATCCTCGGAAGATAAAACCAAGTCCAATATTGAAATCTGGTGTGGAGCTTCTGGCAAGCTTAAAACCACTTTGGCTTCATTATGACCCATAGTGCGGAGGAATTTTTCAATCTTCTCCATAGGAAACTTCCCCTTTGCTTCGCAGATAGGTTTCATAACCCGTTGAGGAAGATACAGTGGATTTTCCTTCGACACTGTAGCAATAGTATGGGACGTGGATCCTTCATCTTCTCCATAATTCCATGGAACTTTGTATAAGCTGACAACAGGAAATTATAGTGTGAAAGGTAAAGAAATTGGCTCTGGTGCGACCACTTTCAAAGGATTGTCAACTCCTTTGAGTTGAATTGGTTGTATGGGAAATACTTTGACAGTCTCATCATCCACTTTGATATAATCACTCATCGATCCTTCTATTTGGTAGGACATGCATTCCCACCCTTGAGTTGCATAGTGTAATCATCTGTTATTTGCAGGATACCGCTATCAATAAGATTCTGAATGAGATGGCGGAGTGCTCAGCATTCTTCTGTGCTGTGACCGCGAGAATATGAATGATATTGATACACTTCATCAAAACTGAACCGTCCTGAGCGGGGATTGATTGGAGGGAGAAGGAAGGTAATTCTTCCTTCATTGATCAACATCTGCAGTATCTCCTCCATAGATTGGCCCAGATAGTTAAATTCTCTTTGATTGGCAAAATCTCGATGGGCTTTAGCATTTTCTCTCTTCGCAACCTTATCCTCCATAGCTTCACTTTCTGAAGGTGGTGATGAAGCATTCATAACAAATGGAAGGAGATAAACATGCTCATGCTTGATTAATTGGCGTGTGACTTGATGATGGTGGGTCACCAGTTCTGCCAGTTGCTTAATTTGTTTGCAAAGAGCTTTTATCTTTCGTTCCATGGTAAATTGGAACTTTACATAATCCCATATATCAACATCGTCTTTGAGGGTTTGGGATGATTCACCATTAGAATTTGAACTATGTCCAGTGCTCCAACTGATAATGTTGACCTCTTCTTCTTTGTGTTAAGGAAGAGGGTTATCTTGCACATGAGGTTGATCTGGTTTGGTGACCACGATCTCACTGTTGTCTATTAAATCTTGGATCTCATGTTTCAAGGCCCAACAATCTTGAGTATCATGTCCAGGTGCTCCGACATGATAAGCACACTTCCGAGTAGCATTAAAACCCCTCCCATTAGGGTTGGCTGGTGGAAGAAGATGTGTAATTTTCTCCTGAGCAGTCAGAAGAGCAAGAATATTCTCGAGCGAATCCCCTAAGGGTATGAACGTTCGAGGGCGCTTTTCATCTCCACTTTTAGGCAATGGAGGGTTTGAAGATTGTGCGTGAAAAGGGGAGTAGTTTTTCCTTTGCATAGGCATGCTTTGATTGCCTTTTTGACCTTGTAGTATCAAGGAAACATCCTCCTCTTTCTTTTTATGGATTCTCAAAGTTGTTTCCATAAGATCCGGACCGGATGTGCTCAAAGAACAACTTTAAGAGCGGCTTAGGTCTTGAATTTTAACGGACTTCAATCCCATTTCAAATGCATCTCTCGTGGTTTGATCATTTCGGAGAATGGTTTGCCAATACCATCTAAGACTCTCTCATAGAAAGGAGCTTCCTGTACATCTATGAATGTCATGACCATTTCTGATTCTGTCATGGAAGGAATAACTTGAGCAGCAAGGCGCCTCCACCTTTGAACATACTCTCTGAAAGACTCATTAGACTGTTTGTTGACCTTGGTAATTTGGTATCGGTCAGGAGCCATCTGAGATTGAAAACTATATTGAGTGAGGAAGGCGTGAGCCAGCTCTTCCCAGCTATGGATCTTTGAGTTGTCTAATCTGGTATACCATGAATGGGCTTCTCCAATGACTTTTTCAAAACAAATTGCATTCTGAACTTTTCATTTTTCGCGTAAGATCCAAGTTCTCCAATGAACACCTTTAAATGTGTATAAGGATCCCCTAATCCATCATATTTTTCAAAATCAGGGGTTTTGAATTTCTCTAGATAATGAACACCAGGGAAGATGCAAAGGTCAACATATGAAACACTTCCATGTGTTCCAATACCTTTGAGAACACGGATAGTTTCCTCCATTTGGAGTACTTTCTTCCTAATATCACCGGTGTCTGGATCTCCTTTGAGATGGGTGCCTTCAGGGTCTTTGTTGGTAGTATCCAACAGAGGTTCTAGATTTGTCTTATCTAGACCTTGTGTTCCTCCTTGTGTAGAGGATTCTGTATGTGGAGGCATCTTTGTACCCTGATTGGACTGATGCAATTCTTTAAGCAAGACAGCCAAATTTGTGATTTGCTAACTTAATCCGGCAAATTCTTCACGAGAAATGTGATTAGGTGACCGGGTCGACGAAGACATGATCAAGCACGCCGTGGCCTTTTTGGATTTTGAGCGGGTAACAGGCCCAATGATTTCCCTACAAAAGACTTATGTAGTTTAGTCTTAGGGCAATGTAAATGTTATTATAACATGTTCGTTTTAGGAAAATTGTCCTCCAAAACTGGGCGTTAATTGATAACATGTATGCACAGATAATCTTCATATTTTCCATTATACAAAGATGAGCATGGAATAAAATTACAAGTAAATGCTTTTACAAGTAATTGAAAATGGAAAGCATGAAGAGACTTTCCTCTGCATTTGGTTTATCAGAGGTTGACCTATCTTAGGGTTTCTCTCGCTGATTTTTGGCATGAAGGTTCCCAGATAATCGCAATCTACTTGACGGGAAATTAATCCAGTCTTTCAACTGGAGCGAATCTGGGAGGTGCCTTTCTTGAGCCTCGCTGGAATTATTCTTCCCGCGAGTCCAGTAATCAAACACCGATATGATAGTCTCCTGATGGAGGAACCACACAACATACATTCACATACAACGTGTCTCACCGTTTATGAAAATGATGACATGTACAAAGCACTAATATCTCTGATAGATATAGTATAGTGCAGTAAGTAAACATGCATTCGTACACATCCATCATAAATGTAAATGCAACATTCACACACAAGCATATAACAGTTTTGAAAAGCTTGTAATAGCGGCTTAAGCGCTCTTACTGGAGTCCCCAGCAGAGTCGCCACCTGTCGACGTCGAGATTTTTGGTGTCCCTTTTTGTTACTTGTTCTTTGGTTTCTCATGTTAATATGAGATTTGTTTAAAAAAACAAGTGGAAAAGGTCCGACATGTATAATGTCGATGATTTGACTTTAAGAGTCGCCATTGGTGATTTAATCGGTTGCACTAACGAATCGGTGTAAGGTTTGCACATTGACCCAAAGGATTTGGCAATCGCTAAACGGGTCTGTGAAACCGAGATTCATTTTGGGTCCGGGGGCTTGATTATGCAGAGGGAAGGTGTTAGGCACCCCCCGACATCCGTGTTACCACGGTGACCGCCACGATTCAAAGAAACTATTATATGAATGTGTATGTGTGTGTGTGTGCGCGCGCAATTATTTGGAAGTAGTGCTACGCCTCGTTCGCACCTATATACAAAGGGTTTGAATTTATAAAAAATTCAGCTTTTAAACAAGATATAGCAATGAAGTTTTATAAAAGAGGTTTTTAAAACCACATGCTTAATAGTAATTGAGGCCTTTGATACTTCCATTTTATTATTAAATGTTCTATTGTTTGCTTTTATTTTCGAGATGCAAGCATCTTCGAGAAAATAATATACAACAGAAAGTCGAACTCCTCATGGGTATAAGCAACCATCCAAAGAAATCCGTAACATCGCAAAATAATGTACAAGTTGTTTACAATCGAAAAGGTCCATCATAGAATCAAATCTAGATTCAAGAACTCAATCAGTGATCACATGATTCCTAGGCTCATATGATATCATAGATTTGTATGGAAAAGCGATGGCGTTATATATATATAAAGTCAGTAAATATATATATATACAGACTTGATCAACCACCACGAAGCAACTCCATGGGGATCGAAATGTAAATATATAAAGCGATATATATATATATATATATATATATATATATATATATATATATACGATTATCAACCGCCACGTAAGTAAACTCAAAGTGGATGAAATGTAAATAAAGTCAGTAAAGCGATCAACCGCCACGAAGTAAACTCCAGGCAGGATGAAATGTAAATAATGCTATAAAAGGCCACGAAGTGAACTCCAGGCCTGACAGAAATGTGTGTATATATATATATATACATATATATATAAAAGCAGTAAACGCACTGGATGTAAATCCAGGCTCATCAGATATGTCCGACAACAATTATATATATAAATATATATATATATATATATATATATATAAGCAGGTAAATACTCTGGATGTAAAATCCAGGCTCATTAGATATGTCTAACAATAGTTATATATATATATATATATAAGAAAATAAACGCTTGCATCAAGTTCAGGCTCAATCGAGGCATAACTCGATAATTTTAGTCCATATATATAAATATATACATATAAAAGTATATATATATATA
This sequence comes from Panax ginseng, assembly GCA_020205605.1. Classification (NCBI taxonomy): domain Eukaryota; kingdom Viridiplantae; phylum Streptophyta; class Magnoliopsida; order Apiales; family Araliaceae; genus Panax; species Panax ginseng. The sequence continues at coordinate 64,777,429 of CM035150.1, forward strand.
TATATATATATATATATATATAGAAATGAAAACCACGGACCGAAGTCCGGGCAAACACACACAACACGACTTTCATTGTGTATAACAGTGTGTGCTAATATGAGAAGAAGGCTTTATAGAATGTGAGAAGGCTTACAGTGGGCTGCCAATGTAGACTTCTATGAATGTATATGGATAAACACTCAGCTCCCGCCGGATAAAAAGATAGCTATATGTGAGCCAACAGATGTTTAAAGAAGAGGAAACACTCAATAGGGGTGTATACAGAGTAAATTGGACAGGGCTTCCTCGCCTTTTTCTCTCCTTCTCCCCCTCAAATGGCTGACCCCAAGGTCTATATTTATAGACGGATGGCCGCAGGTACACCTGCGGCAATCGTGGTTGTACCTGCGGCTAGTCGTGGTGCATCCGGGCCTCGCAGGTCCCGTCGTCTCGAAGTACGTGCACTCGTGCACTGTAATGTCCGCTTGAAATTGTAGAACTTCAATCCGAGCACGTGAACGAGGTATATGTGACCCTCTTCGGACCGCTTGTGTCGAGAGTTACGCAATGACATGGATTAAAGGTTGTACGAAGTCAGGAAGAGGGGTTCATGCTTATGGTCTTCAAGCTTCAAATTCTATCCAAAGTACTGCCATGCGTAATAGTCACTCGGGATTATAACTCCTCAATTCTTGTGGGACATCGTTGGATGTATGTATGTATGAAGTGTTGAGACGACGCGAAAGTGTTGAAGGGACAAGATAACGTTTGACACTTCGCCGGGGTTATCGCCGATTTGAGTTGAAAGTAGACGTTGCTCAGGGTTACATATGAGATTGGACTACTTATTGGTATGTCGCGATATCATCTTGTGAAAGAAAATGTTGAGGCGGTAAGATGACGTTTAACTCCTCACTGGGGTTATCGCCGGGTTGAGCTGAAAGAAGACGTTGCTCAAGGTTACATCTGAGATTGGACTACTTGTTTGAATGCCTCACTGTCATCTGTGGGTGTGCTTGTCTGCCCAGTGTTAGCTCCGGGTCTGAGGTATAAGTGCCTCGGCAGGAGGTCTGAGCTTGAAGCTGATAGCATGTATTTAAAAAAAAACATTTCTGGAGTTATCGCCGGAACTGCAATGGCATACCTTGGGGCTTTCACCAAGGGTGGAGTTGCTACTCCCAATGTTGTCTCTGAGACTAGAACTGAATGTCGCGGTGTTATCGTCGAGACAGAACTGTCATCTCCGGTGTTGTTGCCGGTCTTTTGATCTGCGTACCTCGGGGTTATCTCCGAGGTTGGAAATGACACTCCCGGTGTGTGTTCTGGGGTTTGAGATGAAGTTCTCGGTTTGTGTTCCGTGTTGGAACTGAACTTTCGGTAGTATCCGAAATGGATGTAAGCTGTCTTCCAGGGTTATCTCTAAAAGACGAATCTGCCCTCTTGCAATGTCAGTAACAGGCGTGCACAAAATTTCGAGTGTCTACACTACCCTAATATTTTTGTTTGATGTGTAATGATTTCGGGGATGGAATCCTTTTAAGGGAGGGTGAATGTAATATCCGAGATTTTCTATGTAATTTAATAATTATCAATAAACGAACTTATGTGAAACTCTTAAGTGATTTTATTTATTAGATGTATATGTGTTATACATATATGTGTTATGTTAAGATATATGATGAGATGTATTTAAATGGTTGGTTTAGTTTTATTTAACTATTTAAATTCATTAAGTGGAGAATTAATTCTTTTTATTACGTGGGTTGGTATTAAATCATGAACTGGAGTTCGGAGCGGAATATAGAGACGTGAACTGAGTATTCGAGTCCGGAATGTCGAAATTAGTCAGGTTAGACTGTAACCACGAAAATGTGTTACGGTTGACTTTTTGGTCAAAGTCAACCGGTTGACTTTTTCAGGGAAAAAGTAAACCACGAATTTTGGTGATGATTTTGACGAAACGGATAGTCCCATGACGTCTAGAACGTTGACTTTTGTAGGAAATGATATAAGTATCAAACACGTTTGGCTACGGAGGGCAAAATGGTCAAAATGGGCATTTAAAGGATTAAAATAATTGTGACGCCCCCAAATTAGGTATACATCACCCATCTTGAGTCGCCAAATACATGGTATAAAATACAAATAAAAACTTAATTATACAACTATCGTGTAAAATACGACAAAACAATTGCTGTGAGTTTTAATACAAATATTGTCATCTAGACAATATCCACACTCAATGGAGTCCTCATTACATTTATTGTCACACTATTTAACGGAATAATGAGGACTACTAATGCTATCATCTCAACCAATCACTCCGCTTCCGGCAAACACGTCCGGCTACGTTTTCATTTCCTAAAGAGAACAGTGAAAGAAAGGGTGAGCTCAACTAGCCCAATAAGAAATATTATGACTAAGATAATGCAGAATAAATTATCATTAGCCTTCAACAGTGTTAAACTGATACAATATAACTAACATCAAGTTTAGCTGCAGCAGAACAAGCAATCCATTAAAAGAGTCAAGTAGAGAATACAATCTACTATCTTTTATGATTTAAAAGGTTTTTCATCACTTTAATCGTTGGGACTCAGCTTAATAAATAATCCACATCATCCCTGCACTATGGCCAAGGATATTCATTAGTATCACAACCACAAATTATCCATGCACTACGGGCCAAAGATATTCGTGTATTCATCAATGGTCATGATCATGCCAACAACTGTCCATTAATGCACTACGGGCCAATGAGGATTTTTACCACATCATTTGTAACATTACGGTCATGATTATACCGAACAATCCCTGGTCATAATCATACCAAGTCCATCTATGCACTACAGGCCACAGATGACTTTCAACATAAAATAAACATGAGGATGATGACAATGATATAAGAATTCAATAAAAACAAGTTCAAGAATTAATGTATTCAAGAACCAATAACGTCCAAATTGTCAACATGATACTTCTTTGTGGAGTAAAATTCAAGAATGCTCAGAAGAATATTTCCATGAAAAGATACTTGATGAAGCGCAAATATCAAGGATATTCCACTAATTTCATGAAGTAATAAAGCCAAAACTTTAACCAATTGAGTATAATAAAGAATGGAATAACAAAAGAAATCACCAAGCATGCGATAGACCGCACAGACAGGTTATTCCAACAAAATAATAAATAACGGAACTAGGCCATGCGTAAATGCACAGACAGGATATTCCAATAGAATAATAAATAACGGAACCAGGTCATGCGTAAATGCACAGACAGGATATTCCAACAGAATAATAAATAACGGAACGAAGTTATAAAGTAAAGCATGCAGGCGTGATGTTCCAAATGAATGATAAAGAATGGAATAATGAAGAATTTCACCATGTATGCGGTATTTATGTAGGCGAAGTTATTCCAACATAATGATAAAGAATGGAATAACAGAAGAATTTCACCAAGTATGCGGTACTTTGCATAGACAAGTTATTCCAACATAATGATAAAGAATGAAATAACAGAAGAATTTCACCAAGTATAGGGTAGCCCGCGTATACAGGTTATTCCAACAGAATAATAAAGAATGGAATAACAGAAGTTCTCTTCATGAATACAAAAGAAATAATACCCCTTACCTTTGAAAGAAGAGTATTGGATATAGGAGTAGTGAAGTAGCAGAATACTTTTCTTCTTTCTCTCTAGAGTTTCTCTCTCTAGAGTTTCAGTGAATTCGTAAGAAATAATAAAGGAATGAGCTTCTATTTATAGAAGAATGGACTGAATAGTAACTAATTCATGAACGGTCTAGATTGATTTACTTTTAAACGGACGGTCCAGATTTAAAACAAAATCTTTTAAATAAAATATAATATATTCTATTTATAATCTAATAAAATGAATAACTTTATAAAAGTATTCTGTTTTATATAAAAAGATTTTACTATTCAAAACACTATGCAACACTATGCATAATAAAATATAATATATTCTATTTATAATCTAATAAAACAAATAACTTTATAAAAGTATTCTGTTTTATATAAAAAGATTTTACTATGCAAAACACTATGCATAATAGAATATAATATATTCTATTTATTGTCTAATAAAATGAATAACTTTATAAAAGTATTCATTTTATATAAAAAGTTTTCTATTTTATTACATTAATAATACTAATAAAACAAAACTCATCATCATTATTATTATTCACACTATTAATCGACCAGTCGTTTTGTAGGAAGAGGGGGCTTTCAATAAAGATTTCTCCTATCATGCGCGCAATTAGGTGACCAAACCTCTCATCAAGCGAAATTTCTGAACATCGTTAATATTGCAAATAATAATAATAATAATATCTTTGTTATCTCAATTATTGATTTAATAATATATAAAAATATCGACAATAATTGAATCAAAATTGAATGACTTATCACGTAAGCATCAATAATCAATACCGTGTACTACTATGCAACCACACGTATTACTGTACTTTTAACACCGGGTGTTTCAACAGTTAACGATAAAACTTCTGCCGTTATTTTCATTAAATATTTTTATCATTTTTTTAATCCGACAATAATTCCGTTGCGGGTCCACCAATGATTGTACCGTTGTACGAATATTCCCTGTTAAAACGAATATTCCCCGACCAATCGAACATTATATAACAACTTGCGTACTTTGAAAAATTTATAAATATTACCCACAACTATTTCATTATATCAAATTCATTCCATAATATTCAAAAATGATATTTATACAAAAATCATCTTTATTCATAAAAGCTGGGGGTCTTACAACCTCCTTTTCTTAAGAACTTTCGCCCTCGAAATTAGGGTACGTACCTGGTATGTCGAAGAGGTAAGGATACCTTGATTTCATTTCAGATTCTATCTCCCAGGTCATTTCCTAAATATCGTGGTTTCTCTACAAAACTTTGACTTGAGGTATAACTTTGGAGCGTAGAATATGTTCCTTCTAATCCAAGATTTGAATAGGAACCTCTTCATGCGTTAAATCTTTCGCTATTTCATCTGGTTCTAACTCAATAATGTGGTTTGGGTCTTCCACATATTTACGTAACATGTATATGTGAAAAACGTTATGAACACGAGACATACTTGGCGGTAAAGAGAGTCTATAGGCCACAGTTCCTACTCGATCGAGGATTAAAAATGGGCCAATGAATCGAGGATTGAGCTTTCCTCTCTTTCCAAACCTCGTAACTCCTTTCCATGGAGCAACACATAACAACACATGATCTCCAATATCGAATTCCACGTCCTTTCGATGAAGATTAGCATAACTCTTTTGTCGATTTTGTGAGGTTTTTATACGTTGCCGGATCGTTTGAATCTTTTTCGTAGTCATACGCACCAACTCTGGTCCCAACAATGTTGCTTCACCCACCTTATCCCAGCATACTGGAGAATGACACTTTCTTCCATACAAAGCCTCAAATGGAGCCATGCCAATACTTTCTTGATAACTATTGTTGTAGAAAAACTCCACCAATGGTAAGAACTTATCCCAACTTCCCTTGAAGTCAAGGACACAGAGTCTTAATAAATCTTCCAGAGTTTGAATACTCCTCTCTGATTGTCCATCCGTTTGAGGATGATATGCCGAACTAAATCGTAAATCCGTGCCCATAGCTTTTTGCTAACTAACCCGAAATCATGAAGTGAATCTTGGGTCTCGATCAGAAACTATGGATACCGACATACCATGCAGTTTTACAATATCGTTTATGTACATACGATCAAGATGTTCAAATGTATAAGTTTCTCGTATTGGTAAGAAATGAGCAGACTTGGTCAATCTATCAATAATGACCCAAATTGCATATATGCCTTGAGAAACCTTGGGAGACCAGTAACGAAATCCATGGTAATGTGCTCCCACTTCCATTCTGGAATTTTAAGTGGTTGCAATGGACCTTTTGGTACTTGATTCTCCGCCTTGACTCGTTGACAAGTTAGACACCTTGAGATAAACAACGCTATCTCTCTCTTTATATTGCTCCACCAAAATGTATGACGAAGATCACGATACATTTTAGTTCTCCCAGAATGGATTACAAATGGTGTGTTGTGCGCCTCCATCACAATTTTATACTTTAAATCAGGGTCGTTAGGAACACAAAGTCTGGAGTTGACTCAAAGTATTCCTTCTTCATCGATTCTTGCTTCCGGCATAGCACCTTCTTTCACTTTCTTCCTCACATGCATCAGCTCCAGGTCTGTAGTTTGAGCAGCTTTAACTTTATCGATTAAAGTCTGTTCTACTCATATATTTGTCATCATCACATGGGTCCCTGGAGTCTTTAACTCTATCTCCATCCTTTGCAAGTCACATAGAATGGGCCTTTGCATTGACAATATCGCACTCGTACCCGCATATGATCTTCTACTTAATGCGTTAGCTACCACGTTTGCTTTTCCAAGATGGTATTGGATGGTATAATCATAATCTTTCAACAGTTCAAGCCAATGTCGTTGTCGCATACTGAGTTCCTTTTGAGTGAAGAAATATTTGAGGCTTTTATGATCAGTAAAGATCTCCACTTTCTCCTCATACAAGTAATGCCTCCAAATCTTTAATGCAAAAACGACTACTGCCAACTCTAGATCATGAGTAAGATAATTCCTCTCATATTCTTTGAGTTGTCGTGAAGCATAGGCTATGACTTTCCCATGTTACATGAGAACACATCTCAACCCTTTGCCCGAAGCATCACTATAGATGACAAATCCCTCCGAGCCAGATGGTATTATCAGAATAGGTGCTGAAATGTGTCTCCTCTTGAGTTCTTGAAAACTCTTCTCACATTCTTCGCTCCAACCGAACTTTGTATCTTTTCGAGTCAGCTAAGTTAATGGAGTAGCGATTCAAGAAAATCCTTCCGCAAATCTCCGATAATAACCAGCTAAACCGAGAAAGCTACGTACTTCGGTCACTAATTTAGGTTGCTCCCAGCTTTGAATTGCTTCAATCTTTGCCAGGTCAACAGATATTCCATGACTTGATACTATGTGCCCAAGGAATGCTACTTCCTCCAGCCAGAACTCGCATTTCTTTAACTTGGCATAAAGCTTGTTTTCATGAAGCTTTTGGAGTATCAGCCTCAAGTGTTGCTCATGATCTTCACGGCTTTTGGAATATATGAGGATGTCATCAATAAAGATGACCACAAAGTGATCCAAATATTCCTTGAATACTCGGTTCATCATATCCATGAAGGCAGCAGGAGCATTAGTCAATCCAACGAACATAACTAGGAATTCATAATGCCCGTACCGAGTTCTGAAAGCCATCTTTGGAATGTCATCAGTTCTAATCTTCAATTGGTGATATCCGGAATGAAGATCAATCTTTGAAAAGAATTTAGCTCCTTCGCAACCCGTCAAACAGGTCATCAATACGCGGGCAATGGGTAACTATTTTGATGGTGACATGATTCAACTCCAGATAATCAATACAAAGTCGCATACTCCCATCTTTCTTCTTCACGAATAGAAACAGGAGCACCCCAAGGAGAAGTACTAGGATAGAATAAAGCCAATGTCTAATAATTCCTGATTTGGGTCTTTAACTCTTGAAGTTCAATAGAGCCATTTGATATGGGGCTTTGGAAATGGGTTTTGTCTGGGGTTCAAGGTCGATACAAAATTCAATTTCACGCTCTGGGGGTAGGCTAGGAAGTTCTTCAGGGAATACGTCAGGAAATTTATTAAGAATAGAAATATCATTCAAAACTGACATATTTTTGTTTAGATCCGTGACATGAGCTAAGAAAGCTTGACATCCATTTTTCAATAAACGAATAACTTTATGGCTTAAGATGACAGTGATTGATTTTAATTGTTTGGTTGCTTGAATTCGCATAATAGGTTGGTTAGGAATATGAAAGCTAACAACCTTACAAAAACAATCAATTTTTGCATGATGAGTAGTTAACCAATCAATCCCTAGAATCACATCAAATACAAGTATTTTCAAAGAAATAAGATCGACAGATAACGTGCGGGTGCCGATTTGAACTAAACAAGACTTATAAACAGTGGATGTAATGAAGGTTTCTCCCAACGAAGTTTCAACGGATAAGTCAAAGTCTAATCTCTCCGGAGTCAAATTTAAACATTGAGCGCAAGTAGGAGAAATGAAAGAGTGGGTAGAACCAGTATCAAATAAAGTATAAACTTCGCTAGAGTTTATGATTAGCTTACCCGTGATGACCTCGTTCGGATTCCATGCTTTCTAGGAGGTCACAACAAATGCTCTCCCTTGCACCACCGGCTTTGACTTTTCTGGGACGGCCTTTGGTGCCTCTATCCTAGCTGAACTTGTCTTCGGTGAACGACAAAATCGGGCTAGGTGACCTTCTTTTCCATAATTATAACAGGCTTTGGATGGCATCTCACAGTTTGGACTGATGTGTCCCTCCCCTCCGCATTTGAAGCATATGATAGGTGGTCGTTCTCCTTCCTTGACAACAGAATGTTTGTCAGTCTTGGCGTCTTTCCATCATTGTTGAATCTCCTTTTCTTGAAATGTCCATTTTTATTTGTCTTGGCCATGATTACCACCGAAGTGGTTACCATTTACGGCATGTTGATTCCTCCACGTTTGTTGTCCACCAAGCTTACGACTAATACCACTTTTAGTATTTTCATCTTTGTCATTACCGCTTTCTTTTGGTTGGGTTGACTCGTTATCGCTCATCCAATAACTCGAGCCCTATTTACAACATCTGAGTACAAACACAATTTATGAGAAATAAGATATTGACGTATCTCCGGTTTCAAACCTCTTAAAAACATTCACGTCATTCTCTCCTCATTATTAACTAAATAGGATGCAAACCGGGATAACTCGGCAAACTTGGCTTCGTACTGCGACACAGTCATATTGTTTTGTTCCAACTTGATGAACTCTACCTCTTTCATGTGACGAATACTTTCGGGAAAGTACTTGTCGTTGAATAATTATTGGAACTTCTCCCAAGTCATCTTCATTGCGGCAGGTTGAGTACGTTTTATAGATTCCCACCAGTAATCTGCCTCTGCACGTAACATAAAGGTGGCGAAGGGAACCTTTTGCTCCTCGGAGCATCCCAAAACATCAAATATCTTGCAGATCTGCTTTATCCACGTCTCCGCCTTAAGTGGTTTTGGCTCTCCAAAAAACTCTGGTGGTCCCAGTTCCTTAAACTACTTGGCGGTGACCATCCGAGAGTTGCGAGTGTTTCCACCTGTATTTTGGACAGGAGCCGCTCTTGCCTGATGTTGCATGAATTGCATAAAGCCTCTAAACATTCCATCGTTCATCATTTGGTCAGTGTTGTTGTTTGCCTGAGGATTGTCGCCTTCCTGATTCACATTATCCTGATTATTGATCTATGGAGACTCAACGGTCTCTTGTGATCCATTGATATTCTCAACATTCTCGGATGTCATTTTCAAATACTACCACAAAACAAGGGTTAAATAACATATCACATATTATCCCTATACTCTGACCGACCAATTAAATATCAAATAAACTTAAGTAGGTCATACTAGCGAAAGAATTCCCCGTCTCTCCCCTCCTAGTTCTTATCTCACATCTCAGTCAGGGATCATATCCCTAAGCTCTGATACCAACTGTGACGCCCCCAAAATAGGTATACATCACCCATCTTAAGTTGCCAAATACATGGTACAAAATACAAATAAAAACTTAATTATACATCTGTTGTGTAAAATACGACAAAATAATTGCTGTGAGTTTTAATACAAATATTGTCATCTAGATAATATCCACACTCAATGGAGTCCTCATTACATTTATTGTCACACTATTTAACAGAATAGTGAGGTCTACTAATGTTATCATCTCTGAACTGGTCATTCCGCTTCCCAGACTAGTCCACGCCACGTTCTCATTTCCTGAAGAGAATAGTGAAAGAAAGGGTGAGCTCAACTAGCCCAGTAAGAAATATTATGACTAAGATAATGCAGAATAAATTATCGTTAGCCTTCAATAGTGTTAAACTGATACAATATAACAAACATCAAGTTTAACTACAGTGGAACAAGTAATTCATTAAAAGAGTCAAGTATGGAATACAATCTACTATCTTTTATGATTTAAAAGGTTTTTCATCACTTTAATCGCTGGGACTCAGATTAATAAATAATCCACATCATCCCTGCACTACACCAAGGATATTCATTAGTATCACAACCACAAATTATACATGCACTACGGGCCAAAGATATTCGTGTATTCATCAATGGTCATGATCATCCCAACAACTGTTCATCAATGCACTACGGGCCAATGAGAACTTTTACCACATCATTTGTAACATTACGGTCATGATTATACCGAACAATCCCTGGTCATAATCATACCAAGTCCATCTATGCACTACAGGCCACAGATGACTTTCAACATAAAATAAACATGAGGATGATGTCAATGATATAAGAATTCAATAAAACAAGTTCAAGAATTAATTTATCCAGGAACTAATAACGTCCAAATTGTCAACATGATACTTCTTTGTGGAGTAAAATTCAAAAATGCTCAGAAGAATATTTCCATGAAAAGATACTGGATAAAGCGCAAATATCAAGGATATTCCACTAATTTCATGAAGTAATAAAGCCAAAACTTTAACCAACTGAGTATAATAAAGAATGGAATAACAAAAGAAATCACCATGCATGCGATAGACCGCACAGACAGGTTATTCTAACAGAATAATAAATAACGGAACCAGGTCATGCGTAAATGCACAGACAGTATATTCCAACAGAATAATAAATAACGGAACCAGGTCATACATAAACGCACAGACAGGATATTCTAACAAAATAATAAATAACGGAACCAAGTTATGCGTAAAGCATAGACAGGATGTTCCAACAGAATGATAAAGAATGGAATAACAAAAGAATTTCACCATGTATGCGGTGATTGTGATGGCGGAAAAGTTATTCCAACATAATGATAAAGAATGGAATAATGAAGAATTTTACCAAGTATGCGGTACTTGGATAGACAAGTTATTCCAACATAATGATAAAGAATGGAATAATGTAAGAATTTCACCAAGTATAGGGTAGCCACAGATATGTCTGATTATTCCAACGAATAATAAAGAAAGGAATAATGTAAGTTCTCTTCATGAATACAAAAAGAAATAATACCCTTACCTTTGAAAGAAAAGTACCGATATAGGAGTAGTGAAAGTAGCGAATACTTTTCTTCTTTCTCTCTATAGTTTCTCTCTGTAGTTTCAAAGAATTCGTAAGAAATAATGAAGGAATGAGGTTCTATTTATAGAAGAATGGACCTTGAATAGTAACTAATTCATGAACTAGTCCGTATTGATTTACTTTTTAAACAGACTCGTCTGCATTTAAAACAAAATCTTTAAATAAAATATAATATATTCTATTTATAATCTAATAAAATGAATAACTTTATAAAAATATTATATTTTATATAAAAAGATTTTACTATATAAAAAACACTATCGCAGGCAGCACTATGCAACACTATGCATAATAAAATATAATATATTCTATTTATAATCTAATAAAACAAATTACGTTATAAAAGTATTCATTTTTATATAAAAAGATTTTACTATCTGAAAACACTATGCATAATAGAATATAATATATTCTATTTATAGTCTAGTAAAACGAATAACTTTATAAAAGTATTCAGTTTATATAAAAAGTTTTTCTATTTTTTTACATTAATAATACTAATAAAACAAAACTCATCATTATTATTATTATTCACACTATTAATCGACCAGGTCGTTTCCAGGAAAAAGGGGGCTTTCCAATAAGGATTTCTCCCTATTGGCGCGCAATTAGGTGACCAAACCTCTCATTGGTAGAACTTCTAGACATCGTTAATATTGCAAATGATAATAATAATAACTTTGTTATCTCAATTATTGATTTAATAATATATAAAAATATCGACAATAATTGAATCAAAACTGAGTGACTTCTCACGTAAGCATCAATAATCAATACCGTGTGCTACTATGCAACCACGCAGCGTATTCATCGTACTTTTAACACCGTGTTTCAAAAGCTAACGATAAAATTTCTGCCGTTATTTTCATAAAATATTTTTGTCATTTTTTTAATCCGACAATAATTCTATTGCGGGGTTTACCAATGATTGTGCCGTTGTACGAATATTCCCTGTTAAAACGAATATTCCCCGACCAATCGAACATTATATAACAACTTGCGTACTTTGCAAAATTTATAAATATTACCAACAACTATAACATTATATCAAATTCATCCCATAATATTCAAAAATGATATTTATAGAAAAATCATCTTTATTCATAAAAGCTGGGGTGTTACAATAATATTATAATGTGTTTATTTAATTGGTCAGCAACTGGTGAGATCCTGTGATCACGAATTGGGACAAGGGAGGAGGAAGTATACGTATTGTAAGATATTGAGGGAGAGGGAGTTACTTTTGTGTAATAAACCAAAACTTTTCATTTTCTTAACTCCCCTCTCCATATTAAACCTATGCATTATGAGCAATATATACATAACTGATGATTTGGGAATGGAAGAGGCAAGTGAAGCCTATACTAATATCATATACACATATACTCTCCACTCATATATTTCTCTCATTTGCAAAATTCCACCAAGAGAGCAAAAAAAGAGAGAAATTGAGAGAATGAGAGCTTGAGAGGGGGAAAATGAATACTGGAGATTACATAGCAACTAATAAGAAAGGAAGAGGGATAATCAGATTAACACAAGGGAAATTCTTCCAAAAAGGTAAGCCATGAAACTCTCCTTTTCATGTTCTTGAAGAAAAATAGTGAAAAAACATGTATAACAATGGTAAATGGTTTATGTTGATTTCGTGAGGCTATGCCAATGTTGGTTTCTGTTATGAGGATGATAAGGAATGAACATTCTGGTTTAAACATTTTGGAATTACATAGAGAATCAAAGATTTCATGTATGTATGTGATATGTTTGATAAAATACCTCTTAGTTGTCAATTTGTTCAAAGCATGATAATTTAGGGAGTTTGTTTGTTGTAACATGTTCATATATGCTGGTAGAAGTGATCTGGATAGTAGGAGTCGAGCCCATGCATGCTAGAATCAAAATCATAAAATTTGTCGAAGTTGGTTGATTGTGAAATCTGTGATTTTTGGGTTTTTCGGAGCCTCGAAATCATGGTTTATATGACCCGATTAGTGTATGTAATAATTTTATAAAATTGTATGTAGCATGAGGTACAACCTGTCCAAATTTCATAAGAAAAGGAGTTCAATTGAGCAAATTATGAAAATCGTAAGCATGCATGTTAGAAATAAAAATCTGCAGATTCTGGAAATTTCCAGAATTTTTCAAAGTATAGAACCAGTGTTGGCACGCTTTTCAAGGCAGATAGTTTATGGTCTTAGCATGTTAATTTCTGGGATGTAATATTTTTGTAAAATACCTTGCTATATGAAGTTTATTGTGTCCAAGTATTATGGTCATATCATCTGTAGATTAGTGGGAATAAAATTGCAAAAGTTGCACACAAGGTGTTTGTTGAAAGTCCTATATGGACTGTTTTGGTTAAAAACCAAATATTAGGCAAAACTAAAGCTTGGGCTAGATATGTACATCGTATATTATGATAAATAAAGAGTTTTGGCATATTAAATGAAAGTGAAAAGCTATTCTAAACCAAAACGAAAAGTTGGAACTAAGTGTGTTAAGCTATTATTGACCACTGCAGCTTAAAAATTTCAAAATGGAAAGTTTATAACTTTTAAATACAGTCTCATATATGATATGTAACATATTTAAAATTTGTTCTAATTTTATATATGAGCTAGAAGTAATAAGGTTGCGAAATAAACATGTTAAAAACCGAAGAATTATGAATAGCTGACCCTAAGGACAAATTCGGGGCTAGCTAGAATTTCTAGAAAATTTTGGACTTTTGGGGTATTATAATACATTGAATAAGCTTTCCATAGCCTCTTGAAAGAACTAATTCTGACTTCGGAGGAGGGAGTTATGGCATTCCAAAGTAGGTGTGTCGAATCTGTCCAAAATTTGGAAATCAGATTCGAAGCAGTCCCCTTGTACGAATTTTCTGGAATTCTGTGTTTTGAATTTGGAAATGATCAAATAATGAAAGTTGTAGCCTCGGAAGTTAGCTTCATGTGGGCTCAAGAATCGCTCAAAATTATTTTGAAACGAAAAAGTTATGTTGTTTTTAGCGAGAAGGTAAAAATCGAAAAAATTGAAAATAGTTATGACCTAATATTTTTGGGGCCTATTTTGGATTGCCTAAGATATCCAAAATAGTTGGTTCGTAATTTTAAATATAGCTTTGCTATGGTGTCTATAAGCGTATCCAAAATTGAGGCAAACTAACTTACAAATTAAAAAACTACAAAATCACAAAGTGGTTGCATACCATGAAAAGGGTTGTTGCTCAATGACAAGAACAAATAAAAGACCGTAAGCGAGAACAGATATCAAAAGTAGATGGTACCTGTGTTGGGTTTTGTTTTTCATTTTCAATTCTGATTCTTGATGTTGAGCATTTGAATAGTTAAAATCAATAACAAAATGTACTTTAAGCATAACTAACTTAGAATTTGATTGATAAATCCTATGTGATTGATAAAGAATTTAATGGGGATGTTAAGTATTGAAATTTTGAATTATGTTCAACATTAGTGAAGCGATAAAGAACGAGTTCAAGTATGTTAGTTACATTATGTATAATATAAACATAGAACGATGTAACGATTACTAAGTAATTTAGAAGAATGTTGATATTTCAAATAAAAAATGATGAATGTAATGACACCAATTCTGAACTAGATATATAGAAACATTTGACACATGCAATGCTAATAATAACGATAAACCTTTACTGTTATTACCTCTAAAAGTTAATGAAAAGAATCATTTATCCTTAAAACTAGTATTTACATACTTAGTTTCTTAATGTGACTTAAATGAATAGGTTACGTGAAGAACTAGTACATAGCTTTAACTATAGAAGACTTATCAGGCAAGTTTCTTACCCTATTTTTAATTATGAATTTATTCAACTCTTATTCAGTTGATTGCAGCGAGGGTAAGTTCGTGCTTGTGATTAATTAATCATTCGTGCAAGCTCCTTTATTGTAAAGTTCTATAACTTCAATTGTGTTGCAAAATGTTATTGATGATTATTCAGTTCCTATTGCAACTGCTATGCTTTAAAGTTCTTATTCCCTTAATGAACTATATTCAATCATGTTTTCTAGCTTTCGTTCCAGCTAGATGTTTTTTATGCAAATATAGTATATTGTTTAAACAATTCAAATCCTTTGAAGCTATGTAATGTCTACCAATCCAAACTTCTTTGGTGCGATCTCGCATGATTACTAAGATGAACAACCTGAATAAACGAGCAAAAAGATGTCGGGCAAATAGTCCTATTTATGCTTATGCAGTTTAAACATAACACTTGTGCACAATGTAGGGTACGATAGGCTGATCACCTGGAGTACTTGCAGAGACCATTTGCAATCTATTTGATTGTTAAACTGTCTGATGGTTTTCAATGAAACAAAGTAATGTTTAGGGTATTCTACACCCCTTAGTATGATATTGAGAATTCTTCAAATCTTGTTGTTGATATTCTTACCTAACACTTGATATTTCTTTCAACTGTTGATATTTAGCTATTCAGATGATTTTACTCTTGACATATGCTTTCCATCTATTCTATATACTTGCTAGGTAATTTTTGCTCATTCTTGCTAAACCTTTCAGTTAAGGATGAAAAGGCTGAGGGCTCGGGCAAGGACAAGGACAAGGACAAGGACAAGGACAAGGGAAAGTCTAAGATGAAATGTTGAGATTTAATTATGTAATAAGTTTATTTATTTCCGCTTATGATGTAATGTAGCAATAAATGCTAAGTTTAAGTTTCAGTTTACTAAAGGTTGTAAAGACTTAGGACTTTATTTTGAATAAGTATGAAACTAGCTATTATTATTATTATTGTTGGAGTTTACTTAGATAGATGATGATGTATATTGTACTGTGAGCACCATGTCCTGTAATCGATGTTACACGGATTTGGGGGCGTCACATCCTACGTGTTTGGTTTATCAAAGGCTAACCTATCTTAGGATAACTCTCATGGGCTTTTTGAAATTAGTTCCCAGATCTTCGCAATTTACTTGATGAAGACATCCATCTTTCGATTGGAGCGGATCTGAGTGGTCCCTTTCCTGAGCCTTATAAGAGAACACTCTATAGAGTCCAGTAATAAAGAACCGACGGGTTCACTTCCTGATGGAGGAATAACACAACATATATTCATGTCCTTACCGCATGCAAAATGATGACATTGTGTGAAGCACTAATATATTGTGTGAGGCACTAATACAAAGCAATTAAAGGTTTGAGACATTTATCACACATAAAGATAATTAACCCCACCTGTCGACGCCGGGAAAAATTTCGTTTATGTTTCATTTTTCCTTTTTTCCTCTTTTTGATTTGTTTCTACCTTTTATATTTCGATATGTCGATTGATTTGATTAAAGGGTGAGGTTTTAGGAAAGGAACAACATTAGCTGAATTATTTTACAAAGTTTGATTTTATTGATTAATTTTGATGATTGGAACTAATGTGATAGAGTTGTCAATTGGTATGGTTTAATGGATGTACCAACTCATCCGAATTTCGAAGGTTTTCGTAATATGGTCCAATATGTGATTCCATAGGATTGGTTTGGAAACCTGATATTCAGAGAGTTCGGGGGCTTGCTTAAGTGAGGGGAAGATTTTTGGCATCCCTCGACTTTTGTGAAAACAACGTTACCACATCTTATTAATTTCTTATGCATAAAGTGTGTGTGTGTGTGTGTGTGTGTGTGTGTATTTTATTGTGCTCAGTGCTTTCATTTTAAAATTTATTCTAAGCCTCATCATGAGTTATTTGAAAGTATTGTTGTTCCTCTTTTACACATATATACGAAGGATTTGATTTAGCAAAAATTTCATTTTTTAAACAAAATATACATATTGAAATGATATTTTGGGAAAACATAGTTTTCAAATCCTTTGCCCGAATAGTAATTGAGGACCTTTGATACTTCTTTTTATTTATATTAATCTACACCAAATCGCTTTATTATTTGGGAAAGTTCTTTGCGATTGTAATTTGAAAATTTCTTTTGGGTGCCAAAAAGGGTCGAATTATCATCGGGCATTGAAGCCATCTCGATAAATTTGAACTCCTGCAATTATAAGTTTTCACTATTACAAAATCTTAAATCTAGATTCTCGGAACGAACCCCTCGAACTTATTTTAAGATCCAATATTACATGTACAGCGCTTTTGCAATATTTCAACATTACATCACAAAAGGAAAGTCCATCGTGGGAAGTCAAGATTCGATCATTAGATCTCGACACCAAGATTCCTAGGCTCACATTATTAAACTTAAATATGTATCCCAAAATAGGTATACATCACCCATTCCGAGTCACAAATACATGGTACAAAATTCAAATACAACTTAATTAATACAACTCGACAAGTTTAACTCATCGTAAATACAACAAAAAATTACATATGTCGAGAGTTTAAATACTTTTTGGCTTGGGAATATTGTCTTCTAGACAATATCCACACTCAAATTCAATCTTATTACAATTATTATTACACTTATTTCATAGAATAGTGAGGACTACTAAGACACCCATCCGGACCATCCACTCCGCTTCCCGACTAGTCCCAACTATATTCATTTCCTCAAAGAGAACAATGAAAGCAAGGGGGTGAGCTCAACTAGCCCAAAGAAGAAATATTATGACTAAGATAATGCAAATAAATTATCATTAGCCTTCAACAATGTTAAACTGATAGAATATAATAGACAACAAGTTTAACTGCAGCGGAACAAATAATCCATTAGAAGAGTCAAGTAGAGCATGATATCTACTATCTTCTATGATTTAATAGTTATCATCAATTTTATCGCTGAGACTCAGCTTAATAAATAAACCACATCACTGAATTATCCATGCACTACGAGCCAAGGATATTCATTATTATCACCAGTTGGTCATGTTCATCTCAACAATTGTCCATCAATGCACTACGGGCCAATGAGGATTTTTACCACATCATTCGTTACATTACTGTCATGATTATACCGAATAATCCTCGGTCATAATCATACCAAGTCCATCTACGCATCGTACGTAAGCCAAAGATGACTTTCATCACAATATAAGCATGAGGATGATGACAATGATATAAGAATTCAATAAAACAAGTTCAAGGATAAATTTTAAAGATTTATAATTTAATTTATCCGTAATTCAATAAAGTCCAAATTGTCAACATGATACCGCTTTTGTGGAGTAAAATTCAAGAATGCTCAAGAAGAATATTTCCATGAAAAGATACTCGGATGAAGCGCAAATATCAAGGATATTCTACTAATTTCATGGAGTATGTAAGCCAAAACTTTAACCAAATGAGTATAATAGAATATATGAACCTCAAAATGGATTTTTACCCGCCATGCGCAAATCCACGTAGATATTATTCCAACATAACAATAAAGAATGGAACCAGTCATGTCATTCAGAATCGTATGTATATGTGATATTCCAATGTAATAATAAAGAACCAAGTAACTAGCATGTGATGTTCCAACAGTAATAATATGAATAATGCATGTGATATTCCAAACCAAATAATAAAGAATAATAAAGAATAATAACAACAAATTTCACTGTGCATGCGATAGATCAAGATGCATGTGTGTATTCCAATGTAATAATAAAGAATGGAATAATGTAAGAATTTCACCATGTATGCGGTTGCAGATGACAAAAGTTATTCCAACATAATAATAAAGAATGGAATAACAACCCTTACGAGTATTGAAAGAAAATAACTCTCTTCATGAATACAAAAGAATAATACCCTCTTACCTTAGTAGGAGATTGAATATCGCAGAGTAGTAAGTAATAGAATACTCTTCTTCTTTCTCTTATTCTCTCTATACTTTCTCTCTATAGCTTGAATGAATTCGTGAAAATAATGAAGAACTAGGCCTCTATTTATAGAAGATTTCTAGCTTAGCCTCTTGCAATGTGAAAAGGCAAGCTATTACGATTGATCGGTGATGTGAAAAGAAAAGTGGTTTGACGCCTGTAATGTGAAACATCAAGTGGTTTGACGCCTGTAATGTGAAACAACAAGTGGTTTGTCGCCTGTAATGTGAAACGACAATTGGTTCGACGCCTGTAATGTGAAACAACAATTGGTTCGACACCTGTAATGTGAAACGACAATTGGTTCAATGCCTGTAATATGAAACGGCAAGTGGTTTAACGTCTGGTAAAGGCAATTACTATTGGTGAAAGAGACTCTTAGATGATTACATATGGGCCCCGATAGAATAAACCAAACTTACCACAAACATCTCATAATAGACTTCTTATTTACATCAAGCATTGAATAAATATTACCACAAATCATTTTATTTTTAATCAACATATATTTAATCTTTCAACAATTATTCATCATTAATATTATAACTCACAATATCGACAACTCATTTATTGGGCTTTAATAATATTTCTCCCTATTATAGATTAGATCCTCGATGTAACAATAATTAAATCAATAATATAAGAGATATTTATGCATACAATGATATACAATAATTGAATCAATAATATAAGAGATATGATGCAATAATTGAGTATAATCGAAGTATAACCGAGTGACTTTTCACGTAAGCATCAATAATCAATACCGTGTGCTACTATGCAACCACGCCAGACATCGTATACTTTATTATCGGGTATTTCAACAGTTAATCTGTAAAACTTCCGCCGTTATTTTTATAAAAGATAATTTTGTCGCTTTTCTAACTCCGACAATAATTCCATTGTGGGGTCCACTAATGATTGTGTCGCCGCATTTAATATTCCCCGATAAAAAGAATATTCCCCACCAAATGAATATTTTATAACAACTTGCTTACTTTGCAAAATTTATAAATATTACCCACAACTATAACATTATATCAAATCCACACCATAATATTCAAAAATAATATTTAGAGAAAATTAATCTTTATTCATAAAAGCTGGGGTCTTACAACCTCCCCTTTTTATGAAATTTCATCCTCGAAATTAGGGTACATACCTGGTATGATGAAGAGGTGAGGATACCTTGATTTCATTTCAGATTCTAACTCCCAAGTCATTTCCTCAACATCGTGGTTTCTCCACAAAACTTTGACTTAAGGTATAACCTTGGAGCGTAGAATATGTTCCTTCTTATCCAAGATTTTAACATGAACCTCTTCATACGCTTAAATCTTCCGCTATTTCATCCGGCTTCTAACTTCAATAATGTGGTTCGGTCCTCCACATATTTACGTAATATGGATATGTGAAAATGTTATGAACACGAGACATACTTGGCAGAAAGCGAGTCTATAGGCTACAGCCTTACTCTCATCAAGGATTTCAAATGGGCCAATGAATCGAGGATTGCTTTCCTCTCTTTCCAAATCTTGTAACTCCTTTCCATGGAGCAACACGTAACAACACATGTTCTCCAACATTGAATTCCACGCCCTTTCGATGAAGATCAAGATAACTCTTTTATCGATCTTGTGAGGTTTTTATACGTCAAGGATCATTTGAATCTTCTTCGTAGTCATACGCATTTAATTCTGTCCCAACAACGTTGCTTCACCCACCTCATCCCAGCATACGGAGAACGACACTTTCTTCCATACAACGCCTCAAATGGAGCCATGCCGATACTTGCTTGATAACTGTTGTTGTAGGAGAATTCCACCAATGGCAAGAACTTGTCCCAACTTCCTTTGAAGTCAAGGACACAGAGTCTTAATAGATCTTCAAGAGTTTGAATAGTCCTCTCTGATTGTCCGTCCATTTGAGGATGATATGCCGAACTAAATCATAAATCTGTGCCCATAGCTTTTTGCAAACTAACCCAAAATCGTGAAGTGAATCTTCGGGTCTCGATCGTAAACTATGGATACCGGCATACCATGCAGTCTTACAATCTCATTTATGTAAATACGAGCAAGACGTTCAAGTGTATAAGTTTCTCGTATAGGTAAGAAATGAGCAGACTTGGTCAATCTATCAACAATGACCCAAATCGCATCAATGCCTTGAGAAACCTTGGGAAGACCAGTAACGAAATCCATGGTAATGTGCTCCCACTTCCATTCTGGAATTTCAAGTGGTTGCAATGGACCTTTTGGCACTTGATGTCTCACCTCGACTCGCTGACAAGTTAGACACCTTTGAGATGAACTCCGCTATCTCTCTCTCATATTGCTCCACCAAAATGTATGTCAAGATCACGATACATTTTGGTACTCCCAGATGGATTGCAAATGGTGTGTTGTGCGCCCCATCATGATCTTATACTTCAAATCGTAGTCGTTAGAACACAAAGTCCGAGTTGACTCTAAGTATTCCTTCTTCATCGATTCTTTCTTCCTAATAAGCACCTTCTTGCACTTTCTTCTTCATGCGCATCACCTGTGTCCAGAGTTTGAGCAAATTTTTAACTTTATCGATTAAAGTCTGCTCTACTCAGATATTTTCCATCATCACGCGGGTCCCTAGAGTCTTTATCTCTATCTCCATCCTTTGCAAGTCATACAAAATGGGCCTTTGCATTGACAATATCGCACTCATACTCGCATATGATCTTCTACTCAATGCGTCAGCTACCACGCTCGCTTTTCCAGATGGTATTGAATGGTATGATCATAATCTTTCAATAGTTCAAGCCAACGCCGCTCACGTGATATATCGAGTTCCTTTTGGGTGAAGAAATATTTGAGGCTTTTATGATCCGTAAAGATCTCCACCTTCTCCCCATATGTAATGCCTCCAAATTTTAAGTGCGAAAAATGACAAATAACCGCCAACTCTAGATCATGAGTAGGATAATTCTCTCATATTCTTTGAGTTGTCGTGAGGCATAGGCTATGACTTTCCCATGTTGCATGAGAACACATCCTAAACCCTCGCTCAAGCATCACCAGAGATGACAAATCCTTCCGATCCAGATGGTATTGCCGTAATAAAGCCAAATGAGTCTCCTCTCGAGTTCTTGAAAACTCTTCTCACATTCCTCGCCCAACCAAATTTTGTATCTTTCCGAGTCACCGAAGTTAATGGAGTAGCGATTCGAGAAAACCCTTCTACTTAATCTCCGATAATAACCAAATAAGCCGAAGAAAGCTACGATTTTGGCCATCGATTTAGGTTGCTCCCAAAATTTGTATTGCTTCAATCTTTGTCAATAATGATATACCATATTTTTGACACCACGCGCCCAAGGAATGCTACTTCCTCAAGCCGTAACTCGCATTTCTTCAAACTTGGCATATAGCTTGTTTTCACTAAGCCTTTCAAGTATCAAATTTCAAATGGTGCTCATGATCTTCACGACTTTTGAATAGATGAGGATGTCATCAATAAAGACAACAACGAACTGATCCAAATATTCCTCAATACTCGATTCATCATATCCATGAAAGTAAGCAGGAGCATTAGTCAATCCAAAAGACATGACTAAAAATTCATAATGCCCGTGCATCGAGTTCTCGAAGGCGCCTTCTAATATCCTCGCTTTTAATCTTCAACCGATGATATCCCAAACGAAGATCGATTTTGAAAAGAATTGTGCTCTTGCAATCGGTCAAATAGGTCATCAATGCGAGGTAATGGGTACCTATTCTTGATGGTGACATGATTTAACTCCCGATAATCAATACAAAGTCGATACTTCCATCTTTCTTCTTCACGAATAGTAACAGTGAGCACCCCAAGGAGACGATTAGACGAATGAAACCGATGTCTAACAATTCCTCAGAGTTAAGTTTTTAACTCCTCAAGTTCAATAGAGCCATTCGATATGGGGCTTTGAAATGGGTTTTGTACCGTGTTCAAGGTCAATAAAAACTCAATTTCACGCCTCCGGGGTAGACCAGAAGTTCTTCAGAATACGTCAGAAATTTATTAACAATAGAAATATCATTCAACTCGACGTATTTTTATTTAAATCTGCGATATGAGCTAAGAAGGCTTGACATCCGCTTTTTCAATAAACGAATAGCTTTATGGCTTGAGATGACAAAGTGATTGACTTTAATGGTTTGGTTGTTTGAATTCGCATAATAGGTTGGTTAGAATATGAAAGCTAACAACCTTACGAAAAATAATCAATTTTAGCATGATGAGTGGTTAACCAATCAATCCCTAAAATCACATCGAATGCAAGTATTTTTAAGGAAATAAGATCGACAGTAAAATGTGAGGGTGCCTATTTGAATCAAACAAGATTTATAAACCGTGGATGTAATAAAGGTTTCCCCAACGAGTTTCAACAGATAAGTCAAAGTCTAATTTCTCCTGAGTCAAATTTAAACGCTGAGCGCAAGTAGGAGAAATAAAAGAATGGGTAGAACCGTATCAAATAAGGTATAGACTTCGCTAGAGTTTATGATTAGCTTACCCGTGATCACCTCGCTCGGATTCCTCACTTTTGGGAGAGGTTACGACAAACGCCTCCTTTGAACTACCGCTTTTGTCTTCGTCTGGGATCGCTTTTGATGCCTCCATCCCAAATTGGACTTGACTTTGGTGTACACGACAAAATCGGGCTAGTGACCTTCTTTTTCCATAATTGTAACATGCTTTGATCGTCACAGTGTATATTTTGACCGATGTGTCCTCCCCGTCCAATTTTTGAAACATACGACCGGTGGTCGCTCTCCTTCTTTAACAACAAAAAGTCAGTGCCGACGCCTTTCCATCATTATTAAATCTCCTCTTCTTGAAATTTCCACTTCTATTATCTTGGCCATGATTACCACCGGCGTGGTTACCATTTCGCATGTTGATTTCTCCACGCTTGTTGTCACCGCTTCGATGACTACTACCACCGGTATTATCGACTTGTTTACCGCTTCTCTTGGTCAAGTTAACTCATTATCGCGCCCAATAATCGAGCCCTATTTACAACATCGTAATACAAACATAGTTTGTGAGAGATAAGGTATCGACGTATCTCGGTTTCAAACCTCTTAGAAACATCCGCCATTCTCTCCTCGTTATCAACTAAGTGGGACGCAAACCGACAACTCGAAAACTTGCTTCAGATCGCGACACGGCCATGTTGTTTTGCTCCAGCTTTAATGAACTCTACCTCTTTCATGTGACGAATACTTTCGAAAGTACTTGTCATTGAATGCTTCTTGAACTTATCCCAAGTCATCTTCAGCATGGCAGTCGAGTACGCTTTACGATTCCCACCAAGAATCTTCCTCCTCGCAAATATGAAGGTGGCAAAGGGAACCTTTTTTCCTCCTAGCATCCCAAGACATCAAATATCTTGGTGATCCGCTTTATCCACGCCTCCCGCCTTTAAGTGGTTTTGGCTCTCCAATAAACTCCGGTGGTCCCAGCCTTGAATCGCTTAGCGGTGACCGTCCGAGAGTTGTCGTTGTTTCCACCGTATTTTGGACAGAGCCGCTCCTCACCGATGTCGCATGAATTGCATAAAGCTTCCGAACATCCCATCGCTCATCATTTGATCGGTATTGTTGTTTATCCGAGGATTATGGCCTTCTTGATGCACATTATCCTCGGTATCGATCGTTGGTGACTCAACTGCCTCATGTGCTCCATTGCTTATCTCAACATTCTCGATGTCATTTTCAAATATCGCCACAAAACAAGGGTTAATTGACATGCCACATATTATCCCTATACTCTAATCGACCACCAATTAAATAACAAATAAGCTTAGGTAGGTCATACTAGCGAAGGAATTACCCGCCTCCCTCCTAGTTCTAGTCTCACATCTTAGCCAGGATCATATCCCTAAGCTTTGATACTAACCGTGACGCCCCCAAAATAGGTATACATCACCCATTCTCGAGTCACAAATACATGGTACAAAATTCAAATACAACTTAATTAATACAACCGTCGTGTAAATACGACAAAACATATGTCGAGAGTTTAAATACTGAATATTGTCTTCTAGACAATATCCACACTCAAATTCAATCTTATTACAATTATTATCACACTATTTCATGTAAATAGTGAGGACTACTAAGACACCCATCCGACCGCCACCCGCTCCCCGACTAGTCCCAAATTTATATTCTCATTTCCTCAAGAGAACAATGAAAGCAAAGGGGTGAGCTCAACTAGCCCAAAGAAGAAATATTATTATGACTAAGATAATGCAAATAAATTATCATTAGCCTTCAACAAAGTTGTTAAACCGATAGAATATAATAGACAACAAGTTTAATCAAGCAGCTTAACAAATAATCCATTAGAAGAGTCAAGTAGAGCATGATATCTACTATCTTCTATGATTTAATAGTTATCATCAATTTTATCACGAGACTCAAATTTTAATAAATAAACCACATCACCGAATTATCCATGCACTACGAGCCAAGGATATTCATTATTATCACCAGTTGGTCATGTTCATCTCAACAACTTTCCATCAATGCAGTACGGGCCAATGAGGATTTTTACCATATCATTCGTTACATTACTGTCATGATTATACCGAATAATCCCTGGTCATAATCATACCAAGTCCATCTATGCACGTAAGCCAAAGATGACTTTCATCACAATATAAGCATGAGGATGATGACAATGATATAAGAATTCAATAAAACAAGTTCAAGGATAAATTTTAAAGATTTATAATTTAATTTATCCAAATTCAATAAAGTCCAAATTGTCAACATGATACTTTTTGTAGAGTAAAATTCAAGAATGCTCGTAAGAATATTTCCATGAAAAGATATCGATGAAGCGCAAATATCAAGGATATTCTACTAATTTCATGGAGTATAGAAGCCAAAACTTTAACCAAATGAGTATAATAAAATATATGAAACTAACAAAATGGATTTTACCCCGCCATGCGATAATCCACGAGATGCATTATTCCAATGTAATAATAAAGAATGGAACCAGTCATTAATCCGCAACATGTGATATTCCAATGTAATAATAAAGAATGGTGTCAGTCATGCATAGATATTCAAATGTAATAATAAATAATGATCATTCAATCCGTATGCATAATAAAGAATGGAATGAATGGAATAACAACATTCATTTCACAATGCATGCGAGATATCATAGATGATAAAGTTATTCCAATAGTAATAATAAAGAATGGAATAATGTAAGAATTTCACCATGTATGCGGTATTTCAGATGATAAAGTTATTCCAACATAATAATAAAAAGAATGGAATAACAACCCTTACGGTATTGAAAGAAAAAACAACTCTCTTCATGAATACAAAAGAATAATACCCTTTACCTTTAGTAGGAGATTGAATACTCAAGTAGTGTAGTAATGTAATACTCTTCTTCTTCTTTCTCTTATTCTCTATATACTTTCTCTCTATAGCTTGAATGAATTCGTGAAAATAAATGAAGAACTAGGCCTCTATTTATAGAAGATTTCTAGCTTAGCCCTTGCAATGTGAAAAGGCAAGCTATTGACGACCGGTGATGTGAAAAGAAAAGTGGTTTGACGCTCAGAATGTGAAACACCAAGTGGTTTGACGCTCAGAATGTGAAACAACAAGTGGTTTGACGCTCAGAATGTGAATGTGAAAACAATAAATGTGAAACGACAATTGTTCGACGCCAGAATGTGAAACGACAATTGGTTCGACGCTTGTAATATGAAACGGCAAGTGGTTTGACGTCCGTAAAGGTAATTACTATCATGAAAGAGACTCTTAGATGATGACATATGGGCCCCATAGAATAAACCAAACTTACCACAAACGCCTCATAATAGACTTCTTATTTACATCAAGGATTGAATAAATATTACCACAAATCATTTTATTTTTAATCAACATATTTATCTTTCAATCTTTCAAACTCATTATTCATCATTAAAATTATAACTCCCTATCGCCTCAATTATTGATTTAATAATATAACATATTATATTATAAATAATAATATGAATAACTAATCGAATCAATATATATAACATATTATACGATATGATGCACAATAATTATCAATAATATATAATATGAGCAAAGAATTATCGAGTAATAATCGAAAGATAACCGAAAGACTTCACGTAAGCATCAATAATCAATACCGTAAACTACTATGCAACCACGCCAGATTATCGCACTTTATTACCGGGTATTTCAACAAGCTAATCTGTAAAACTTCCGCCGTTATTTTTATAAAAGATAATTTTGTCATTTTCTAACTCCGATAATAATTCCGCTAGGGGTCCACTAATGATTGTGTCGCCGCATTTAATATTCCCCGATAAAAAGAATATTCCCAACAAACTAATATTTTATAACAACTTGCTTACTTTGCAAAATTTATAAATATTACCCACAACTATAACATTATATCAAATCCACACCATAATATTCAAAAATGATATTTAGAGAAAATTAATCTTTATTCATAAAAGTTGGGGTCCGACCCATCAGATGACTAAATATCTTCACTTGGGCTTTGACCGGTGATGATGACAAAGGTAATGGCTAACTGATATCTTACATCGTATTAATGAGGATTGGACAGTTGGCTAGCGGTGGACAAAGGGGATGGGATTAACAGGTGTCAGGGGAGTCGGTTGCACGCAAAACCGGATCTTGGAGTATATGATAGCCAATATATCACAGCAAGGAGGGGATCCAGGGACAGGAAACTGATATTTCTTTCTCTCAATACACTAGATATTTTATCCTCCATTGTTAACCTTGATATAGCCTGTACTGACTCTCACGCCTGAGCTATCCCCCGACGTTCGAAGCCGTCAAGCTTTTGGTGTTGTCTGTGTTTAGTGTGCAAGATCAGGGCGTCTTACGTGATTTGGACGTTGGAGAAGATCTTAGCGTTAACATTGGCGCTAGAAGGAGGGCTGAGTTCTAGTGTTCACGAGTTTTCAATCACAATTTGTTCATTTGTTTTACGTCGAAAAGCATGGTGAGGATTAGAATCAAGATATTCGAATGATGTACCGATGGTCGAGAGTTCGCTCTTCAGATGTATTTTTGTCAAGGATCGAGTGGATCCTTCAAAGAGTGCTCATGACAGAACGGTTTCCAAGCACAACTCAGTGAGTTCTCATTCAAGAGCTCATGGCGAAGCTAGGAGAAGGTTGGTGTTCGCTGCTGACAAAGAACGTGATCATGGATGAAGCAGATAAAGCTTTAGAGGTTCTTCTGAAGCAGAGGAAAGAAGCTTATGCACTTTGAAGATATGTATCGAGGCCACCCTCATGATCGAAAAAGACCAAGGAGCCATACTCCTGAGCATCCGAAGAGGGTACCTCGCCCTAAGGGTTCTCGAGGCTTGATTTAATCAGTGGTCTGTACTTTTCCATTTTTCTTATTTATAATTCTCTTCTCCGCTTTATCTCTTTTTATATAATCGTTGATGACCATTGTTTATATTTGTATTGTTTCCAATACTTTGACTTTTGTTTTTCTTCTACGATCTGACCTGTTTTCAGCTCTTTAAATGATAATAGTATCTTGTATTTTTATTTTTATTTTTTATTTTTATTTTTATGTGGACTACAATTCATAATATGGCATGTAAGAAGTTTCTATTATTTATTTGCATCTTAATTCTACCCCTTAAGTTCATATAGGGAAATCCTAAAATTCAATTCTTCTTTTAATAACAAGTCATTTTTAGTTTTTCTTCATTTAAACTTTCATTAGCTATGATCAGATTTGAATATTTTATTTTAAGATTTTTATTTATTTTTCTTAACTTTTCTAATTCTTCTTTTAATAAGAAATCATTTTTTAATTTTTCTTCATTTAAACTTTCAGTAGTTATAATTAAACTTGCATTTAGTATTTCAAGCTTTTTGTTAGTTTTAATTAATTTTTCTAAAGATATTTTTAATTTAATAAAATCTTCTTTAATTATTTCATTATTTTCATATAAAAATTATAAGCTTCATGTAATTCATAATGTTCTTCATTTATATTATCTAATGTATGTGTGTCAAATGAAGTACTATGTAATTGATATTCAGAATTTACCTCAGATCTTTTTATACCTACTTATTGATTACCAACTCATTGGAACTGTGCTCAACTCGAGTAGTTTTATTATGTTTTATTTGCTTTTGGTGTATGCATGGCTGGAACTCCTTTAGCAACTTAAGGCATGGAATGACATGAAATGGCATGGAGATAGCAGGAACAAGGCATGGTGGATTTGAGCAACAGTGTAGATTGCAGCTGGACCTGAGCAGGTGAGGAAAATCAATGAAATGGTGTAGTGAAGAAAAGAAGAAATGAAGAAGAAGGAGGTAGCACATAGCGTTAAACAAAGAAAAGCTAGCGAAATTCCAAGTCTGCATGAAGAAGCAGGACCTTGCTACTAGTAAAAGTTTCAAAGCAAGCGCCGCTTCGCCCCAAAGGAAATGCAGAGCCAAAAACACATGCCGCGTGGACGCGCTCCAATATCAAAGAGCCATGGCGCGCCTGTGAGACCCCAAATTTTATGAATAAATATTTAATTTTCTCGAAATAATTTTTTTAATATTATGGTGTGGAGTTGAGATAATGTTATAGTTGTGGGTAGTATTTATAAATTTTGCAAAGTATGCAAGTTGTCATATTATATTCGATTGGTCGAGGAATATTCTTTTTGTCGGGGAATATCCGTATGACGGTACAATCATTGGTGGACCCCACAACGGAATTATTGTCGGATTGAGAAAACAACAAAAATATTTTTATGAGTATAACGACGGAAGTGTTACCGTTAAAACTGTTGAACTACTCTTAAGTAGTAAAGTACGATAATACGCGTGGTTGCATAGTAGCACACGGTATTGATTATTGATGCTTATGTGATAAGTCACTCAGTATTGTTCAATAGGGTATTCGGGACACTTTTTGTGTCAGAGTACTATTCACGAGTTACTATTCACCTAAATTATTATTCACCCGAATATTATTCACTCGGGTATTTGGGATATTTTTGTGTCGGAGTACTATTCACGAGTTGCTATTCACGAGTTACTATTCACGGGTTACTATTCACCTAAATTACTATTCACCAAAATATTATTCACTCGGGTATTTGGGGTATTTTTCGTGTCAGAGTACTATTCACGAGTTACTATTCATGGGTTACTATTCAATTGATTACTATTCACTCTAGTATTGTTCACTTTCGAATTATTTGGGATACTTTTTGTGTTCTGGGGTACTATTCACGGATACTATTCCCGAATTACTATTCACATGGTACTATTCACCTCAAAAATATATTTCTTTTCATTCAAATCATTTTTAAGTACAATATTATTCCATGAAGAAATGTGCTAATTTTTGAATCATTGGTTGAAATTATAATAAAGGTGATAAGTTTTGTTTTATTGGTATTATTAATGTAATAATACGAAAAATCTTTTATATAAAAAATGAATACTTTTATAAAGTTATTCTATAAATAGAATATATTATATTCTATTATGCATAGTGTTTTGCATAGTAATATCTTTTTATATAAAATGTAATACTTTTATAAAGTTATTTGTTTTATTATACAATAATTAGAATATAATATGTTTTTATTATGCATAGTGTTTGCATAGTGCTCGTATAGTGTTTGCATAGTAAAATCTTTTATAAAGTTATTCGTTTTATTAGATTATAAATAGAATATATTATATTTTATTTAAAAATTTTGCTTTAAATATGGATCACAGATTAAAGTAAATCAATCTGACCGCTTCATGAGTTAGTTACTATGCAGGTCCATTTTCTATAAATAGAAGCTCATTCCTTCATTATTTCTTACGAATTCACTGAAACTCTAGAGAGAGAAACTATAGAGAGAGTTCTTCTTCTATAATCTTGAGCGTATTTATTTAGAGTTTAAGAAATCTTTGAGCGTAGTGCAAGTTTTCTTCGAGTATATCATCGACCTACTAGTCGGAGTACTCTTCTTTCAAAGGTAGGGAATATTATTTGTTGTACTCGTAGGGAGTATTATTTCTTTTGTATTCATGAAGAGAACTTCTGTTATTCCATTCTTTATTATTCTGTTGGAATAACTTTTGATAATGCCGAAAGCTACCCCTATACTTGGTGACATTCTTCTATTATTCCGTCTTTATTATTACATTTGGAATATCCCGTCTGCATGCGCTTTCTGCCTTGGACCGGTTCTCGCTTTATTATTATTCTGCTGGAATATCCTGTTTTATGCGTTTACGGACCGATTTAAATCCTTATTAGTATTCTCATTGAATAACTCCGTCTATGCAAGTACCGCATGCATGGTGATTTCTATTGTTATTCTATTCTTTATTATTATTCATTGAACATCCCGCTTGGGCATGCAATTTCACCGACTTTGACACGTTCCGTTATTATTATTCTATTGGAATAACTTTGTCTGTCACAAGTACCACATGCATGGTGATTTCTTTTGTTATTCCATTCTTTATTATTATGTGGGAATATCCATGTTTGTGCGCTTACGCCGGGACCGGTTCCATTATTTATTATTACATTTGGGAATAACTTTTATCATGCGATCTATCGCACGCGGGTGAATCCTTATGTTATTCCATTCTTTATTATTACGTTGAATAACTTTGCTTATGTGGATTACCACATGCATGGTGAATGATCCTTCGTATTCATTCCTTATTAAATTATGGAAATGATCAGTCTACGTGGATTACCGCATGGCGGGCGAAAATTCATTTGCAGTTTCATATATTCTATTATACTAAGTTGGTTAAAGTTTTGACTTCTATACTCCATGAAATTAGTGGAATATCCTTGATATTTGCGCTTCATCCAGTATCTTTTCATGGAAATATTCTTCTGAGCATTCTTGAATTTTACACTACAAAGAAGTATCATGTTGACAATTTGAACGTTATCAGTTCCTGGATAAATTAATTCTTCAACTTGTTTTATTGAATTCTTATATCATTGTCATCATCCTCATGTTTATATTTTTGTTGAAAGTCATCTCGTGGCTGTGGTGCATAGATGGACTTGGTATGATTATGACCGTGGATTATTCGGTGTAGTCATGATCGTAATGTTACAAATGATGTGGAAAAAGTCCTCATTGGCCCGTAGTGCATTGATGGACAATTTTTGGTATGATTATGGCTATGGATTCTCTTTGGTCGTAGTGCAATTAAAGATGAATTGTTTTATGGCATGATCAGGACCGTTGATGAAAACATAATTATCTTTAGCCGTAGTGCATGGATAATTTGTGGTCGTGATACTAAAGATTATCCTTGGTCGTGGTGCAGGGATGATTCGATTTTATTTATTAAGCTGAGTCTCAGCGATAAAGTTGATGAAAAACTTTTTAAATCATAGAAAAATAGTAGATTTTATGCTCTACTTGACTCTTCTAATGGATTGCTTGTTCCGCTGCAGTTAAACTTGATAGTTATTATATTTTATCAGCTTAACACTATTGAAGGCTAACGATAAATTATTCTGCATTATCTTAGTCATAATATTTCTTAATGGGCTAGTTGAGCTCACCCTTTCTTTCATTGTTCTCTTCAGGAA
This sequence comes from Panax ginseng, assembly GCA_020205605.1. Lineage (NCBI taxonomy): Eukaryota > Viridiplantae > Streptophyta > Magnoliopsida > Apiales > Araliaceae > Panax > Panax ginseng. Next base: position 64,810,148 of record CM035150.1, read on the forward strand.
ATGAGAACGTAGCTGGGACTAGTCGGGGAATAGAGTGATGGTCCTAGATGGTGCATTAGTAGTCCTCACTATTCTGTGAAATAGTGTGATAATAAATGTAATGAGGACTCCTTTGAGTTTGGATAATCTCTAGTAGATAATATTTGTATTCAAACTCATAGCCTATATTTTGTCGTATTGTACACGACTGTTGTATTATTATGGATTATTTTGGATTTATGTACCATGTAAGTGGCGACCCAAGATGGGTGATGTATACCTAATTTTGGGGGCGTCACAGTTGGTATCAAAGCTTAGGGATATGATCCCTGGCTGAGATATGAGATAAGAACTAGGAGACGGGGAATTCCTTCGCTAATATGACCTACCTAAGTTTATTTGGTATTTAATTGGTCGGTCAGAGTATAGGGATAATATGTGATATGTCAATTAACCCTTGTTTTGTGATAGTGTTTGAAAATGGCATCTAAAAATGTTGAGATAAGCAATGAAGCAAAATAATATGACCGTATCGCAGTACGAGATTAAGTTTGCGGAGTTATCCCGGTTTGCATTCCATTTGGTCGATAATGAGAAGCGAATGACACGAATGTTTCTAAGATGTTTGAAACCCGATATACGTCAATACTTCATTTCTCATAAACTTTGTTTATATTCAGATGTTGTGAATAGGGCTCAGTTATTGGAGCGCAATAATGAGTTAGCACAACCAAAAGGTAACGACCAACAACACGATAATAATCTTACCAGTGGCAACGACCATTGGAACAATGATAACCATCGTGGGGAAATTATCATGCCAAGAATGATAACCACTTGATTGGTAATCGTACAAGATAATAGAAGTGGAAATTTTAAGAAGAGAAGGTCATTTAGCTCGATTTTGTCGCGGCACCAAAGTCAAGTCCTGATAAGTGAGTTTTATACACATGAATTGGATACATTCGGGCTTAATTTATTGTTGTTCTCAAGTCTTTTAGGATGTTTTTATATGTTTGTGTCTATTCATGCATGTTTTATATTGTTTTGTAGGAATTGGGACAAAAGTTACTTGGATCGACGTTTGGGGTGGCTAGATTCGCGTTTTCGGCTTGCCATTTACATAGCAGTCACTTCAGAGCCAATTTGAGTATTGCTACAGACCTTATTTCGAAAACCTCAAAGAATGAAAGTTGTAGATATACGTTTCCTCTTTCTGGATCATCTTGAATCATCTAAATCGGAGTTCGGACGAAGACGTTATGGCCATTTTCCCAAAGGACGTCGAGTAGAAAATGTCAGAACTTGTAACAGCGCCGGGGCACTATTCTTAGTTCATTTTCCAGCGCTGGGGCGCTATAAGGAAGTGTCTAAGCGTCAAGCCCAGCACTGGGGCACTGGGGAAGGGCTTGGTAATGGCCTGGACGCGTTTTGGGTGAATTTTGACACCTTTTTGACTCCAAATTGGATTTGGTTTGTTCCTAAACTCAAAATTGGACTTGTAACCTATAAATACATGATGTATGGCATAAAATAAAGGGAGATTACATAGATTAGACTAGATTAAACACTCCTTTAGATTAGAACATAACCCTAGTTCTTATTAGTTTTGGAGATTGAAGCAACTTGGAGACCATTGAAGATTCAAAGCAGGAGCGAAAGAGGAGTCTCAAATTTCTTGACAATAGATTATATTCTCTTCTCTTCTCTTACTTTTATCTTTTAATGTCTATTCAATTGTGGATTCTTGATTTTAATTCATTAATTATGAACTAACTCTTTCATTAAGATTTCAATTGAACTTTTTATGATTATGAATTGATTATTTGATTTATTCTAATTATTTATGTTGAAGTGAATTGTTCATCTTGCTTTGTGCTTATTGATTAATTATCGATCGATTAATTACCTTGTTACTCTAGAAGGAATTGAGAAAGGAATTCTAGGGTTAGAAGCTGGGCATGGTGACATGTGACTTAGTTATTTGCATGAATAATTAGGTTTGTGAATAGAATGAGAATATCTATTTACTTGCATGTAACACATAAGGAATTGGGATTATTATGTGAGTTTAATTCAATTGTTTTGCATAGAGATATAGCAAAATTAATCTGGGTTAAATAGATGGCAATTGATCACTCGAGAGAGGGCTTTTGGCATTTGAGAATTCCTGTTAACAATTTAGTAGACATAATAATTGGGATAATTGGATAATTGGTTTATAGTTCATAATTGGGAATATTGGAGTCTTAGCCTTTATTTATTTGAATTCATTTATAAAGTAACCTAGTTTTAATTAGTTAATTTAGTTTTTTTAATTAGAAAATTCACAATTTGCTATTGTTTAAATAAAATTAATTTGGTTAAGAGTTAGTAATTGGTAATTTTTATTAAATAATTCCTCGTAGGAACGATACTCTACTTTCACTTTATTACTTGTTGACCGTGTATACTTGCACGTATTCATTGATTGCAAAATCGATCAACAAGTTTTTGGTGCCGTTCTTGGAATTAATTTAATAATTATTTACCAATATTAATTTCAATCAAATTAGTCTTAATTTAAACATTTTTATTTTATTTTAATTCTCTTCTATATTTCTCTCTTTTTAGGTACCATGGATGACTTTGCGTATCAATGGCCATACACGAACATGACTTCGACCAATGGAAACATGGAGTCCACCATCCACACAACAAAGTAGCAATGGTTTGTGATTATTGTCTTTGGAAATCATATGAGTCATCAATGCGCCATCAATTTCGAGCACAGTACTATGGTGGTGATTACCCCAATAATTATGTCTATCCCAACAACTATCATCATGATTGGGGGTATCACCCGGATTTTCATGGAGTAACAATCAAGCTCAAGCTCAAGCCAGAGACAACAAAACAATTCCGGGTTTCAAAATCGAGACACAACAACCAGAGCGGAAAAGCAAGTTGGGAAGAAGCCTTGGATAGATTTATTACGACTTTCTAAAAAGAAACACGAGGAACATGAAAGGAAACAAAATAAAAGCAGATCTGAATACACAAAGCATAAATCGTCGATCAAGAATCTGGAAAATCAATTGGGGCGAGATATATGCATCGTTGAACTTCCATCTTCAATACACTTGGCTCTATGACATGGATCTACAGGGGGCGATGGTGAGCTCGAACCAAATCTGCAAACCGGATGTGCCAAATGATATAGATGTTGAAAGAGAGGAAAGACTTGGGGACCAAGAAAAGGAGATCGGAGAAGATCTAACTTTGAGTACCAACGAAGATGAGCCGATTTCATTAGTATCCCATGTGCCTCCTCCACCAAAGTTCAATAATCAGGCGGTTTTGCAAAACCATGCCCAATTGGAAGTCATGTAAATCGGCAAAGCTCTTGGTAACGTAAGAGCTAAAATGCGATTATGGAGTCATGGTGGGATGAAAAGGAGAAGATAGAGGAAGATTCCATTATGTTTATTAAGCTTGATGCCTAATCGATCATCGACATAATGGAGGAAACACCTAGTGGTTTATGTTCTTAATGGGGATCCTATCTACAAAAGAGCATGCTAGGTGACTTCAATTCAAGGGTTTTGCTAATGGGAACCTCCCAAAAGTAACATTTCTTACGATGGATGGAGGGTTCCTCAATTTTAAATAGGGAATTGGATAGAAATTGAAGAAGTCGGTTTGAGACTATAAAACAAGCGCTTATTGGGAGGCAACCCAAGTTCAATTTTTATTTTAGTTTTATTAAGTTTTATATTAGTAGTTTTGAATTTGCATTTATTTAGGATTTAATAAAATTGCTTCTATCATGGTTTTCTGAGTTATTCAAGTCAAATTCAAGTGTGGTGCCCAATTTGTTCCATGTCTTGCTTTATTCTCCAAACTTAGCGGACAAGGAGGAAGATTGCTATATTTTCAGGGAAGTCCTCTGCTTTAATTTTTTCTATTTCAGCCATTGAGGACAATGTCTAGTTTAAGTTTGGGGGCATTTTAGTGTCGTATTGCATATAGTTAGTTATCTGCATAGTAGTTTATTTTTTTTATGTGTTAGCATTATTTTTTTAGGTTGCATATAATACATGATATTTTTTTTTTTGCATCTTCATATATGTGTTCATGTAGTATAATTGCATTTTTTTTTTTTTTTGCATGAATCATGTGATAGGTTGGTGTGGTCTTAGCTCGGCCTATGATAAGATTGGTTTTGCATGTTAACTTGAACAGTGTTGATAATTGATGATGAGTTCTAATTTTAATCATGATGATAATCTGAGCTGTATATGAAACTTATGTAGCAGGTTAGCACTTAAAGTTTAAGCTGTTTTAATCCACTTGGTTCAAGGGTTTCATAATTTGTTTACGAGGAAAATCTTTGTTAAAATTTAAGGAAATTAGTGAGCTAGCGGTAAAGGTTGGAATGACGTAAAAGCTTGAGTTTGGGGGAATCTATGGGATATATATACTAAAAAAAATTGATGAAAAAAAAAAAAAATCGAAAAAAAAAAAAAAAAAAAAAAAAAAAAAAAAAAAGAAAAAAGCATGGTTAGTTTTTTGTTTGGGGCCTTTGTTACTTGAGCAAGTATGCGCTTTAGAAAGGTGTCTCTAACACCTAAGCACCCTAAGGTCTTATATGGTGCAGGAGTCGTTGGTTGAAAGCTTCGCTAAGGGGTGGCCTTTATTAGCCTAATGGAATGAGACATTGCACGACCATGAAAAAAAAAAAAAACGAGAAAAGAGCAAAAATGCCCTCGTGGTTGAATAAAACTATAAATAAATCCTGTATTTACCCTTAGATTTGGTAATTGCTTAGTTTTAACTTGGAGTTGTCATGTTCACAAAAGTAATTGAATTGGGCCCCGAAATTTTCCTTATAAGAAGTTTGTTATGTGATTATCTTGAGCGTGGTTGGTTAGAATGGTTAACAAGCACACACACACACACATGGGTGATGAGCGGGTTTGGGTTGACTAATTGGTTAGAGTTATGAATTTTGAATTGATTGGATATATTGTTTGAGTACCAATGGTATCTTTGAGGCATGTTGCTATATATCATACTGATTTATTACTCGGTTCGTAGGTATATTAGGAAGTAGATTATGCATATGCATTCATTTAGTTGAGTTATTTTATTTATTTTTAGTTCTTTTGTGTTTTTGCTTGAGGACAAGCAAAGGTTTAAGTTTGGGGGTATTTGATGAGTGAGTTTTATACACATGAATTGGATACATTCGGGCTTAATTTATTGTTGTTCTCAAGTCTTTTAGGATGTTTTTATGTGTTTGTGTCTATTCATGCATGTTTTATATTGTTTTGTAGGAATTGGGACAAAAGTTACTTGGATCGACGTTTGGGGTGGCTAGATTCGCGTTTTCGGCTTGCCATTTACACAACAGTCACTTCAGAGCCAATTTGAGTATTGCTATAGACCTTATTTCGAAACACTCAAAGAATGAAATTTGTAGATCTACTTTTCCTCTTTCCGGATCATGTTGAATCATCTAAATCGGAGTTCGGGCGAAGATGTTATGGCCATTTTCCCAAAGGACGTTGGAGCGAGAAAATGTCGAGAACTTGTAATTGCCTTCAGGCGCTATTCTTAGTTCATTTTCAAGCCTTGGTATATAAAAGCGATGTCTGAGCGTCCAAGCCAGTCTTTGAAGCGTTTGAGGAAGAGGTTAGTGATGATGGCTGGGCGCGTTTTGGGCAAATTTTGACACCTTTTGACTCAAATTGGATTGGGTTTGTTCCTAAACTCAAAATTGGACTTGTAACCTATAAATACATGATGTAAGGCATAAAATAAAGGGAGATTACATAGATTAGACTAGATTAAACACTCCTTTAGATTAGAACATAACCCTAGTTCTTATTAGTTTTGGAGATTGAAGCAACTTGGAGACCATTGAAGATTCAGCGAGGGAGCGAAAGAGGGAGTCTCAAGATTCTTGACAATAGATTATATTCTCTTCTCTTCTCTTACTTTTATCTTTTAATGTCTATTCAATTGTGGATTCTTGATTTTAATTCATTAATTATGAACTAACTCTTTCATTAAGATTTCAATTGAACTTTTTATGATTATTAATTGATTATTTGATTTATTCTAATTATTTATGTTGAAGTGAATTGTTCATCTTGCTTTGTGCTTATTGATTAATTATCGATCGATAATTACCTTGTTACTCTAGAAGGAATTGAAAAAGGAATTCTAGGGTTAGAAGCTGAGCATGGTGACATGTGACTTAGTTATTTACCTGCAGTGAATAATTAGGTTTGTGAATAGAATGAGAATATCTATTTGCGCATGTAACACATAAGGAATTGGGATTATAACGAGTTTAATTCAATTGTTTTGCATAGAGATATAGCAAAATTAATCAGGTTAAATAGAAGGCAATTGATCACTTTCGAGAGGGGCTTTTGGCATTTGAGAATTCTGTTAACAATTCATGAGACATAATAATTGGGATAATTGGATAATTGGTTTATAGTTCATAATTGGGGATATTGGAGTCTTAGCCTTTATTTATTTGAATTCATTTATAAAGTAACCTAGTTTTAATTAGTTAATTTAGTTTTCTTAATTAGAAAATTCACAATTTGCTATTGTTTAAATAAAATTGATTTGGTTAAGAGTTAGTAATTGGTAATTTTATTAAATAATTCCTCGTGGGAACGATACTCTACTTTCACTTTATTACTTGTTGGCCGTGTATACTTGCGTTGCGTATTCATTGATTCTTGAAATCGATCAACGTTGAGTAGAAGATCGTATCACGTTCTGAAAAGCGATGTTGTTAACACAAAGACCCATTTCGTATTTACTTACAAATGATGAAGATAGAGTTAAAGACTCTAGGAACCCACGTGAAGATAACGAATATCTGAGTAGAATTGACTTTAATCGATAAAGTTAAAGCCGCTCAAGCTACACACCCGGAGCTGATGAATGTGTAGAATTAAGAAGGTTCAAGAGGGCGTTATTCTAGAAGAAAGAATCGACGAAGAAAGAAAATCTCAACCTTTGATTTAATTGGCCCATTTGAAATCCTCGATCGAGTAGGAACTGTAGCATATAGACTCGTTTTACCGCCAAGAATGTCGCGTGTTCATAACGTTTTTTTTTCACGTATCGATGTTACGTAAATATGTGGACGGTCCGAACCACATTATTAATTTAGAACCAGACAAGATAGCGGATGATTTAACGTGTGAGGAGATACGTGTTAAAATCTTGGATAAGAAGAATCGTATTCAACACTCAAAGGTTATACCTCAAGAGTTAGAATTTGAAATGAAGTCGAGGTATCCTCACCTGTTCAGCATACCAAGTACGTACGTAAATTTCGAGAGAGAAATTCCATAAGGAGGGGATATTGTGAGACCTCAGATTTTATGAATAAATATTTAATTTTCTCGAAATAATTTTTTTAATATTATGGTGTGGAGTTGAGATAATGTTATAGTTGTGGGTAATATTTATAAATTTTGCAAAGTATGCAAGTTGTCATATTATATTCGATTGGTCGGGGAATATTCTTCTTGTCGGGGAATATCCGTACGACGGTACAATCATTGGTGGACCCCACAACGGAATTATTGTCGGATTGAGAAAATGACAAAAATATTTTTATGAGTATAACGGCGAAAGTGTTACCGTTAAAACTGTTGAACTACTCGGTAGTAAAAGTACAGTAATATGCGTGGTTGCATAGTAGCACACGGTATTGATTATTGATGCTTATGTGATAAGTCACTCAGTATTGTTCAATCGGGTATTCGGGACACTTTTTATGTCGGAATACTATTCACGAGTTACTATTCATGAGTTACTATTCATGGGTTACTATTCACCCAAATATTATTCACTCGGGTATTTGGGGTATTTTTGTGTCAGAGTACTATTCACGAGTTACTATTCATGGGTTACTATTCACCAAAATATTATTCACTCGGGTATTTGGGGTATTTTTTGTTTCAGAGTACTATTCACGAGTTACTATTCACGGGTTACTATTCACCTGATTACTATTCACTCTAGTATTGTTCACTCGGGTATTTGGGACATTTTTGTGTGTCGAGGTACTATTCACGAGGATACTATTCCCTAATTACTATTCACGAGTATTATTCACCAAAAAATATATTTCTTTTCGGTCCAAATCATTTTTAAGTACAATATTATTCCATGAAGAAATGTGCTAATTTTTCAGACCGTTGGTTGAAATTATAATAAAGGTGATAAGTTTTGTTTTATTGGTATTATTAATGTAATAATACAGAAAATCTTTTTATATAAAACAGAATACTTTTATAAAGTTATTCTATAAATAGAATATATTATATTCTATTATGCATAGTGTTTTGCATAGTAATATCTTTTTATATAAAATAGAATACTTTTATAAAGTTATTTGTTTTATTATACAATAATTAGAATATATTATGTTTTATTATGCATAGTGTTTGCATAGTGCCTGTATAGTGTTTGCATAGTAAAATCTTTTATAAAGTTATTCATTTTATTAGATTATAAATAGAATATATTATATTTTATTTAAAAAATTTTGCTTTAAATATGGACCGTCAGATTAAAGTAAATCAATCTGGACCGTTCATGAATAGTTAGTTACTATGCAGTCCATTTTTCTATAAATAGAAGCTCATTCCTTCATTATTTCTTACGAATTCACTGAAACTCTAGAGGGAGAAACTATAGAGAGAGTTCTTCTTCTATAATCTTGAGCGTATTTATTTAGAGTTTAAGAAAGCTTTGAGCGTAGTGCAAGTTTTCTTCGAGTATATCCTCGACCTACTAGTCGGAGTACTCTTCTTTCAAAGGTAGGGAATATTATTTGTTGTACTCGTAGGGAGTATTATTTCTTTTGTATTCATGAAGAGAACTTCTGTTATTCCATTCTTTATTATTCTTTGAATAACTCAGATACGCTGAGCTACCCTATACTTGGTGACATTCTTCTATTATTCCATCTTTATTATTCATTTGGAATATACTTTCTCATGCGCTTTTCTGTGGGACTTGATTCCGTCTTTATTATTCTCTGTTGGAATATCCTGCCTATCGCTTTTACAATTCGGACCGGTTTACGTCTTTATTATTATTCTATTGGAATATCCTCGTCTTCGTGCATTTCTGCCGGACTGATTCCATCCGTATTAGTATTCTCATTGGAATAACTCCGCTGTCTGCGGCACCGCATGCATGGTGATTTCTATTGTTATTCTATTCTTTATTATTTTGCTGAACATCCGCAATTTATGCAATTTCACTTTGACACAGTTACATTATTATTATTACATTGGAATAACATGTCTATGTGAAGTATCGCATGCATGGTGATTTCTTTTGTTATTCCATTCTTTATTATTCTGTCGGAATATCCTAACTGTGCGTTTACGCCGGAATGGTTCCATTATTTATTATTCTGTTGGGAATAACCTGTCTGTGCATTCTATCACACGCATGGTGAATCCTTATGTTATTCCATTCTTTATTATTCTATTGGAATAACCTGTCTATGTGGATTACCACATGCATGGTGAATGATCCTTCGTATTCATTCCTTATTAAATTGTGGAAATGATCAGTCTACGTGGATTACCGCATGGCGGACGAAAATTCATTTGCAGTTTCATATATTCTATTATACTCAGTTGGTTAAAGTTTTGACTTCTATACTCCATGAAATTAGTGGAATATCCTTGATATTTGCGCTTCATCTAGTATCTTTTCATGAAAATATTCTTCTGAGCATTCTTGAATTTTACTCTACAAAGCAGTATCATGTTGACAATTTGAACGTTATCAGTTCCTGGATAAATTAATTCTTCAACTTGTTTTATTGAATTCTTATATCATTGTCATCATCCTCATGTTTATATTTTGTTGAAAGTCATCTGTGGCCTGTAGTGCATAGATGGACTTGGTATGATTATGACCAGGGATTATTCGGTGTAGTCATGATCGTAATGTTACAAATGATGTGGAAAAAGTCCTCATTGGCCCGTAGTGCATTGATGGACAATTTTTGGTATGATTATGGCTATGGATTCTCTTTGGTCGTAGTGCAATTAAAGATGAATTGTTTTATGGCATGATCAGGACCGTTGATGAAAACATAATTATCTTTAGCCGTAGTGCATGGATAATTCGTGGTCGTGATACTAAAGATTATCCTTGGTCGTGGTGCAAGGATGATTCGATTTTATTTATTAAGTTTGAGTCTCAAATGATAAAGTTGATGAAAACTTTTTAAATCATAGAAAAATAGTAGATTTTATGCTCTACTTGACTCTTCTAATGGATTGCTTGTTCACTTGCGCAGCTTAAACTTGATAGTTATTATATTTTATCGACTTAACACTATCAAGGCTAACGATAAAGTATTACGCATTATCTTAGTCATAATATTTCTTCTTGGGCTAGTTGAGCTCACCCTTTCTTTCACCGTTCTCTTGAGAAATGAGAACGTGAGTTGGGACTAATCGAGGAACAAGAGTGATGGTCCTAGATGGTGCATTAGTAGTCCTCACTATTCTGTGAAATAGTGTGATAATAAATGTAATGAGGACTCCTTTGAGTTTTGATAATCTCTAGTAGATAATATTTGTATTCAAACTCGCAGCCTATGTTTTGTCGTATTGTACACGACTGTTGTATTATTAAGTTGTATTTGGATTTATGTACCATGTAAGTGGCGACCCAAGATGGGTGATGTATACCTAATTTTGGGGGCATCACAACGCCCGTGCCATGTACTCGGCATACAACTTCACAGTAGTTTACCCAGCACTCGAATTGTACTTATAATCTTTGCTATACTGCATTTGAGTCTTATTCAGTTTAAAAATGTTGACTTTTTGTAATTTGAATTTGAGCGTGTTTTGATCATCTGAGACGATATGGTTGGTACTAGTACATTTTTTAAGGTGATTATTATTATTGTTCTTAGGTTTAGACTACTCGAGAGAGGGTTGGAGCATTGGATTACTACATTTTAGCTATTCTCTTATTCTAGATTACTCAATAAATATAGTATTCATTCTGGAGATTTCTGGTGGATTTGAACAAGCTTGGAAATAGACTTCGCAACAGAGATTATCAGATTTGCTCTATCATTTCTCTTATATCTATTGGTTGCATTTCTTAATTCCATGTTTTGCTTCAATCTCATAATGGCTTTTGGTTCAGAAATAACTAAATTCCATTATGGGATTTTAATGGATTTTAATACGTAGTTTAAACATGTATGACTGATTGTGATGTTGCATATTTGATATTGGATTGCCCATTATGGTTATGCTAAATGATTGAATGCTTGATCACCATTCACAATAATTGCTTGTATGGATTTGGAAAATGAAATATAAGTATAGATTAGACCATAATGGCATATGTTCATGAAGCTTATTTTTATTAGGTTTTATGACTCGTGGCTCGGATAGGTATATACCATTTCACCATTTGTAGTCATTAAGAGAGTTTGAGCTTAAATCATATTTGCTGTAAATTCACATAGTCATATAGTGAGTTTAGTATTTGTGATGATTGCATGAATTCTATCAATTGTGGATTTCGTGTAAATTGGGCATAGTTCATTGAAAAATGGTTGTGTTTCACGTTTATGCTCTTGACTAGCTTTCCGTATTTAATAAATAACATAACATGAGGCATACATTTTAGATGAAGCATTAGATGATATTAGAATCCCATATCTTTCTAATTTGATTACATCCTTTTAATAATATTTATTTATTGTGTTGATAATTAATTTAGATATAAATTCATTTATTGATTAATAGTTTGAGCATATAGAAATAGTGATTAAGTTGTTGCATGATAATTTAGATTTATTACCTTTCTCTGTGGATCAATACTTTTCTTACTCTGTACTACTTGTTGACCCGTGTATACTTGCATGAGTTAGAGTTCATTTTGTTAAACCAAAAAGGAGGCAACAAGTTTTTGGCACCGTTGCCGGGGAAAGGCATTTATTTTTAATATTGTCGTCATCAACTAAAGCTAAATTTGTGTGACTTAAACAATTCTACTCTTAGCTTATTTCTATTTTGTTTTTGTTTATATTTCAGGTACTTGTATACATTTTATGCACACACGATCGACAAACTCTGAATTGGTGCCTGAACAGGATAATATCAACGACAGAGTTTGGAAATCGAGAGTACGCAGGAATATACAAGTAGATTTTGATAATTCAACATCCAACATGGCAACAGAAGAGCAAAGAGAGGAACACATGGCCTTAAGAGATTACTCAATGCCAAATATAAATGGGTTACAGTCAAGCATCGTGAGGCCAGCTATAGCAGCCAACACTTTTGAGATAAAGTCAGGCACTATACAAATGGTGTAGAATTCGGTACAATTCGGGGGTGCTGCTACAGATTACCCGAATGAGCACTTATTGAGCTTTATAGAGATATGTGACACTTTCAAGTACAATGGGGTGTCAGAAGATGCAATCAGGATTAGACTATTTCTATTTTCTTTACGGGACAAGGCTAGAAGTTGGCTCCACTCTTTACCATCAGGATCTATTACAACATGGGAGGACTTAGCACAGAAGTTCTTGGCCAAATTTTTTCCAATGGCTGAAACAGCAAAAATGAGGACAATAATTTCCCAATTTGAACAACAGCAGGGGTGAATCACTATACGAAGCATGGGAACACTATAAAGAGATGCTAAGGAAATGTCCCCATCATGGAATGTCGGATTGGATGGTGATTAATACTTTTTATAATGGACTGGGATGGCAGTCAAGGCCAATTGTAGATGCTGCTGCAGGAGGAGCCTTATGGGCTAAGAGTTGTGAAGAGGCTTATAATCTTATAGAGACTATGGCATCAAATGATTTTCAAAAGTCCTACGGCTAGGTTGCCACATCCCAAAGTTGCGGGATTGTTAGAGGTGGATGTTATCACATAGTTGTCAGCTCAGATGGCATCTATGGCAAAGAAGATTGATTAATTAGCAGAAAGTAAAGTGAAGACAGAGTCTTTTGTATGTGAGGTATGTGCAGGTTCACATTCAACCGATCAGTGTGCTATCAGTTCAGAATCTGTATAGTATGTGAGCAACTATCAGAAAAGTCAGAATCAATTCCAGAATTCTTACAACCCCAACAACCGCAATAATCCCAATTTTAGTTGGAGCAATAATCAAAACAATCAACAAAATCAATAGTTTCAACCACAACATCAGTTTCAGTCACAATCATCGCATCAGCAGTATGCACCAAAACCACCCTACCCTCCTAGATTTCAACAGCAACCACAACATCATCCACCACCTGCACCTCAGTAAGAGAAGAAGTCAAAAATGGAGGAGATGATGTTGAAGTACATGGTGAATACCGAGGTAATGATCAAGAGCCAAGCAGTGGATATCAAAAATTTGGAGACACAGATGGGTCAAATAGCCAGTATGCTCAACAACAGACCACAAGGGACCTTGTCAAGTACAATAGAAGCTAATCCAAGAAGAGAGGGTAAAGAACAATGTCAGGCTATTACCTTAAGATCAGGGAAGCAGACTACAAGATTGCAGGATGGCATGCCCACGCCACAATTACAAACGGAAGACGCGCAGTTACGCAATGAAGAAAATTTTTCTGATGATAGTTTGGTTCAAGAAGGTTCTGAACAGAGGGAAATGGAGAAAAATAGTAAAGAGTCAACTGAGAAACCAGTGACCAAGCCACCAGTTGTTCATCCCCCTGTTCCATATCCACAGAGACTACAAAAACAAAGGGAAGACAAGCAATTCAACAAGTCTTTGGAGGTGTTCAAAAAGCTACAAAGTAATATACCTTTCACAGAGGCATTGGAACAGATGCCAAGTTATGCAAAGTTTATGAAGGGTATCTTGTCAAGGAAGAAAAGGCTAGAAGACTTTGAGACAGTAGCCTTGACTGAAGAATGTAGTGCAGTGCTTCAACACAAGTTACCTCCGAAGCTAAAGGACCCAGGAAGCTTCACAATACTTTGTTCAATCGGAAAGATGTTTTTTGATAAATGCTTGTATGAGTTAGGGGCGAGCATCAACTTGATGCCACTGTTAGTATTCAATCAGTTGGGACTACCGGGTCCAAGGCCGACAAACATTTCATTATAGCTTGCTGATAGGTCCATTACTTATCCACGGGGTATTATAGAAGATGTGTTGGTAAAGGTGGATAAATTCATCTTCCCGGCTGATTTCATCATTTTGGATTATGAAGAAGACATAAGTATACCTATCATCCTTGGAAGACCATTCCTAGCCACAGGACGAACCTTAATAGATGTTCAAAAAGGTGAATTGACAATGAGGGTTCATGATCAAGAAGTTACCTTCAACGTGTTCAAGGCTATGAAGTTTCTTACAGACGAAGAGAAATGTTTCAGGATTGATATGGTGGACAAGATGTTGAATGATGGAGTAGAGAATTTGGTGGAAAATAAACCTTTAAAGAGTGCTATTCTGGGAAATTCTGAGATAGAAGATGATGAGATTATTGAGTTTGTTCAAATACTTAACACAACACCACATTTTAGAAGATTCAAGACTCCTGTTGAGCCATTAAAGATTGATGGGGAGACATCAGTGAAACTTAAGCCATCATTGGAGATGCCTCCAGAACTTGAATTGAAACCTCTTCCAGACCACTTGAGGTATGTATTTTTAAATGATAATTTAAAATTGCCTGTTAATATTTCTTCTTCACTAACATCTGTCCAGGAAGAAAAGCTACTAAGAGTTCTAAGAGAGTTCAAATCAGCCATTGGATGGACTGTAGCAGATATCAAAAGGATCAGCCCATCATTTTGTATGCACAAGATCCTATTGGAAGATGATAGTAAACCTTCAGTGGAGCAACAGTGGAGATTATATCCGATTATGAAGGAAGTGGTCAACAAGGAAGTTCTGAAATGGCTGGACGAGGGAATTATATATCCGATCTCAGATAGCTCGTGGGTGAGCCCGGTACAGTGTGTGCCGAAGAAAGGGGGAATGACCATAGTCTCCGATGAGAACAATGAATTGATACTGACCAGGACAGTTACGGGGTGGAGAGTCTGCATGGACTATCGTATACTTAATAAAGCTACAAGGAAAGACCATTTCCCGTTGCCGTTTATTGATCAAATGTTGGATAGAGTAGCAGGTCATGAGTATTATTGCCTTCTAGATGGGTACTCAGGCTATAATCAGATTATGATAGCTCCAAAAGACTAGGAAAAGACAACTTTCACATGTTTATATGGAACATTTGCTTTCAAAAGGACGTCTTTCTGGTTGTGCAATTCCCCAGCCACATTTCAAAGGTGTATGATGGCAATCTTTTCGGATATGGTGGAGCACAATGTGGAAGTGTTTATGGATGATTTTTTAGTATTTGGTGATTCATTTAATTTATGTTTAGAGAATCTAGTTATGGTATTAAAAAGATGTGTTAAAACAAATTTGGTTTTGAATTGGGAAAAGTGCCATTTTATGGTACAAGAGGGTATCATTTTGGGCCACAAAGTTTCAAAGAAAGGATTAGAGGTGGACAGGGCGAAGCTAGAAACCATTAAAATTTGCCTCCGCTAACTTCTGTTAAAGGTGTGCGCAGTTTTTTAGGGCATGAAAGCTTCTACCGCAGGTTTATTAAAGACTTCTCCAAGATAACGAAGTCGCTTTGCAGTTTATTGGAGAAGGATGCACAGTTCAAGTTTGATGACGAATACATGTCTGCATTTGAGCAGTTGAAGAGAAAGTTAACTACGACACCAGTGATTATAGCACCAGATTGGGACCTACCATTTGAATTGATGTGTGACACCAGTGACTATGCTGTGGGAGCAGTGTTGGGCCAGCGAAGGGAAAAGATCTTTCCTGTGATTTACTATGCGAGCAAGACCCTCACTCATGCTCAGTTAAACTACACCACCATAGAAAATGAACTTTTGGCACTTGTGTATGCTTTTGACAAGTTTCGTGTGTATTTGATTGGGACTAGGGTGATAGTGTACACAGATCATGCAATAATTTGATATTTAGTAGCAAAGAAAGATGAAAAGCCTCGACTAATCAGGTGGATACTTCTGTTGCAAGAGTTTGACCTAGAAATAAAGGACAGGAAAGGGACTGAGAATCAAGTGGCGGACCACTTATCTAGACTGGAAAATCTAGGAAGGGATGTAGATGACAAGGTTGTGATTAATGAGTCCTTCCCAGATGAGCAGTTATTTGTGGTGAAAGGTGAAGTGCCCTGGTTCGTAAACTATGCAAACTACTTAGTGAGCAAGATCATTCCTGTAGACTTGAAGGGGCATCAAAAGAAGAAGTTTATGCATGATGTGAAGTGGTTTATATGGGATGAACCATACTTATTTAAATAGTGTACCAATCAGATGATAAGGAGATGTATCCCATATAGCGAGATAGAGGGTATTTTGCAAGATTGCCATGCGTCATTATATGGAGGTCACTACGGTGGTGAAAGGACAGCGGCTAGAGTATTACAGGAAGGATTCTACTGGCCGACAATTTTTAAAGATGTTTACAATTTTGTTCAGAAATGTGATAGATGTCAGCGAGTCGGGAACATATCGAAGAGAAATGAAATGCCTTTGAACACAATCCTAGAGATAGAAATTTTTGATGTTTGGGGGATAAACTTCATAGGGCCTTTCATTTCGTCGTGTGGGAATTTATATATCTTGTCAGCAGTCGACTATGTTTTTTAGTGGGTGGAAGTGGCAGCTCTTCCAACTAATAATGCTAAAGTGGTCCTCAAATTTTTACAAAGAAGCATTTTCACAAGGTTTGGGACTCTAAGGGCTATTATTAGTGATGAGGGCAGTCATTTCTATAATCATCAGTTCACAGCTCTGTTGGCTAAGTATGGGGTAAATCATTGCATTTCCATAGCTTACCATCCTCAGACCAATGGCCAACTAGAGGTGTCAAATCGTGAAGTGAAAAGAATTCTTGAAAAGATAGTGAATCCCACAAGGAAGGATTGGTCGTTGAAGCTAGATGATGTTGTATGGGCCTATAGGACCAATTATAAGACACCATTGGGAATGTCACCATTTCAACTTGTATATGGAAAGGCTTTTCACCTTCCTATGGAGCTTGAGCATAAGGCGTATTGGGCTATAAGGAAGCTAAACTTCGATTTGAAGGCTGCAGGAGAAAAATGCCTACTCTAACTCAATGAGTTGGACGAATTCAGATTGCAAGCCTACGAGAACTCCAAAATGTAGAAGGAAAAGGTGAAGAGATGGCATGATCGTAAGATTATGGAAAGAGTATTTGAACTGGGGCAAAAAGTTCTAGTTTAGCCAGTGATGAATGTGAAATTTGATAGATTCTTGAATTTAGTGGATAACATGAGCTTAGTTATAGTGTTATACATGATTTAATTCATACTTGTTGTTTAGATGCTATAGGATAGCACATAGGTGTTCATATATGCTTGTTGGTAAAAGAATAACTTGTTTGTTTACTGAGTAGAAAATGTTGTTTTTAAAGATGGAATTGTGTAGAAGGTAGACATATACTATGGAAACACAGATACTCAAACTTTGGGAACACATGGGTATGCTTGCTATTGGGACGAGATGGAGCGTAAAACGTACTCGTTTAAATGGAACTGGAAAGTGAGATAAAGCGTAAAATGCACTCACTATATATTGGAAAAAAAATTAATAAACACCGCGAGAAAGTGCAAAAATTGCCTTCTTGAGTAAATATAATGCAGAATAAACCCATTGTTGAACTTTTGTTTGTATTGATGTGTTGGAATAGTTGATGTCTCATTAGTATAAGTAGTTCTTGATTTAAACTGTAATTTTCTGTCTTAAGCAGTATAACATTTGTAATCTTTGCCTTGGTTAAGTTTTTTTATGAACACATCACACACACACAACATCTTTATAGTGAGTTTGGATTAGTTGATTGTATGATATTATGTCTATAGCTTAGTTTGATACTTTATGCTTGAATCTGGATAATTTTCTGAGGCACACTTGATCAGAATTTTATTATGGCTGGAAATCTTGGGACTCACTTGCATCATAGTATAGTTTGTATAGCATGTAGTTGCATTGTTCATTTTATTTTTGTATGCATTGCTTGAGGGTAAGCAATAAATCAAGTTTGGGGGTATTTGATAATTAGGTTTTATACCTACTTATTGATTACCAACTCACTGGAATTGTGCTCAACTTGAGTAGTTTTATTATGTTATATTTACTTTTTGTGTTTATTTTGTAGTATGCATGGCTGGAACTCCTTTAGCAACTTAAGGCATAGAATGGCATGAAATGGCATGGAGATAGCAGGAACAAGGCATGGTGGATTTGAGCAACAGTGTAGATTGCAGCTGGACTTGAGCAGGTGAGGAGAATCAATGAAATGGTGTAGTGAAGAAAAGAAGAAATGAAGAAGAAGGAGGTAGCAAATAGCAACAACAACAAAAAGGCAACAAAATTCCAAGTCTGAAACGATCTTGGTCTTATTTGCTAGTAAGGCTCAACAATGCGCGCGATCACGCATGAGGAAATCTGAGCCAAAAACACATACCGTCGTATTGGCCGCTCCAATATCAAAGAGCACATGGCACGCCACGCCATGTACTTTCGACGAGACAACTTCACAAATAAGCCAAGAATTTTAAATTGCTTATAATGTCAAGGCTGATCATCATGAGTCTTATTCAGTTTAAAAATGCTAACTTTTTGAAATTTGAATTTGAGCGTGTTTTGCTCATCTAAGACGATATGGTTGGTACCAATACATTTTTTAGGGTGATTATTATTATTGTTCTTAGGTTTAGACTACTCGAGAGAGGGTTGGAGCATTGGATTACTACATTTTAGCTCTTCTCTTATTCTAGATTACTCAATAAAAATAGTATTCATTATGGAGATTTCTAGTGGATTTGAACAAGCTTGGAAACAGACTTCGCAACAGAGATTATCAGATTTTCTCTAGCATTTCACTTATATTTATTGATTGCATTTCTTAATTCCATGTTTTGCTTCAATCCCATAATGGCTTTTGGTTCAGAAATGAACTAAATTCCATTATGGGATTCTAATGGATTTTAATGCGTAGTTTAAACATGTACGAATGATTATGATGTTGCATATTTGATATTGAATTACACAATATGGTTATGCTAAATGATTGAATGCTTGATCACCATTCACAATAATTGCTTGTATGGATTTGAAAAATGAAATATAAGTATAGATTAGACCATAATGGCATATGTTCATGAAGCTTTTTTGTATTAGGTTTTATAATTCGTGACTCGAATAGGCATATACCGTTTCACCATTTGTAGTCATTAAGAGAGTTTGAGCGTAAATCATATTTGTTGTAAATTCACATAGTCATATAGTGAGTTTAGTATTTGTGATGATTGCATGAATTCTATCAAATGTGGATTTCGTGTAAATTGGGCATAGTTCATTGAAAAATGGTTGTGTTTCACTTTTATGCTCTCAACTAGCTTTCCGTATTTAATAAGTAACATAACATGAGGCATACATTTTAGATGAAGTATTAGATGATATTAGAATCCCATATCTTTCCAATTTGATTGCATCCTTTTAATAATATTTATTTATTGTGTTGATAATTAATTTAGATATAAGTTCATTTATTGATTGATAGTTTGAGCATATAGAAATAGTGATTAAGTTATTGCATGATAATTTAGATTTTTTACCTTTATCCGTGAATCGATACTTTTCTTACTCTGTACTACTTATTGACCCATATATACCTGCATGAGTTAGAGTCCCACTACAAAAAAATGGGCCTTTAGCAACAATTTTTCGGGCAAAACTTTATAAGTTGTTGCTAAAAGTATATGTTTAGCAACGAAATTTGTCCTTTGTTGCAGATTATGTCAGACTTTCACTTTTTGCAACGAAATTCATAAGTCGTTGCAATATTTCGTTGCTAATTCATTGGCGGGAAAAAATTTCGTTAGAAATTCGTTGCAAAATTTTCGGCCACTTGATTTCCCGTCATCGTGGGCAACGAAAGTTTTTTTGTTGCTAAAAATGGGGCTTTAACAACGATTTTTCAAGCAACAATCTTATAAGTCGTTGCTAAAAGTGTATGTTTAGCAAGGAAACTTGTCATTCGTTGCAGATTATGTTAGGCTTTCACTTTTTGCAACGAAATTCATAAGTAGTTGTAAAATTTGGAAACAAAATTCGTTAGAAATTCGTTGCAAAATTTCTAACCACTTGATTTCTCATCATCGTGGGTAACGAAAGTTTTTTTGTTGCTATATTTCGTTGCCTAATATGGACCACATTCATTGGCAACAATTTTTATTTTCGTTG
The DNA here is from genome assembly GCA_020205605.1 of Panax ginseng. Lineage (NCBI taxonomy): Eukaryota > Viridiplantae > Streptophyta > Magnoliopsida > Apiales > Araliaceae > Panax > Panax ginseng. The sequence goes on from CM035150.1 coordinate 64,830,511, forward strand.
CATATTTTTTACAACTTTTTGCAACGACTATTAAAATATTGCCTTAAATTAAGATAATAATAATAATAATAATAATAATAATAATAATAATAATAATAATAATTACAGTCATAATAATAATAATAGTACTAAATACTAATCCTTGCAAAATAATATTTTATAAATTTTAGATGAAATATTTATAAATTTATAAATAAATATTTGTCTATAAATTTTAAAGATAAATTTATATGAATATGTGTTTATAAATATTTATAAGAATATTTAGAGATAAATTTATAAATACACACACACACACACATATATATATATATATATATATATATATATATATGGTAATAAAATTTATCTAATACACAAAAAATATAACATAAGAAGCAAAAATATCACAACTAGGTTTCGAACCTAAGACTTATGGGTTATTGGGCCATTAAGCTACCACTGAGCCATTCTAACTCCTAAATTATTACAAGTATTATTATTATTACAATTCTTCATCTTCACATGCATAGAAACAATGCTAGGTGGTTTAAATATTAGTGTTACATAAATTCTAGCATGATAGGTAGTTGGTTCAATGGCTTTTGATGGAATATAATGTTTCTAGTTTGGAGAGGTCTAGAGTTCGACACTTGTGAACAACATTTTCTTTAAGAAATTTTTTACTAAGCATTTCAAATTTTTTCTTTACGTTAGTTTGACCCATATTAATGTAATATCAATTTTATCCCTATTTTATTTAAAAAAAACAATTTTGTAAAAAAGAAGAGTAAGATGCAATGTCACTTTAATTGGAGTTAGAATTTTTATTTTATTTTTTTATAAGTCAAGTCTTATATACTCCTTCATTTCTAACGCCGATGACGGAGAGAATAAACATAAAAAAAGACCCCGAATTTTATGAAATAAAAGTATTCAATTTTTTTATAATTACTATTCATGAGTTACTATTCATGAGTTACTATTCACGAAGTTACTATTCACGAGTTACTATTCACGAGTTACTATTCATGAGTTACTATTCATGAAGCATGATAAATTTTTTTTTATAAGAAGGCATTACTCAATAATTATTACGATAATTCTTTGCTCAATATTTTATTTTATTGATTCAATAATTGCTACGTTGATATTTTATATTATTGTTGTTTCAATAATTGTCACGGCACAGTATTTCCCATTATCGGATCAATAATTCATATTATTTGGATAATATTATTAGATAGCATTATTGGCAATGTCTAGAAAGTTACATCGAGGAGAGGTTTGGTCATCTAATTGCGCCGCCATGTGAGAGAAAATCCTTATTGAAAAGCCCCTCTTTCTGAGGCCTGCACGGTTATCGATATTGTGATTCTGTAATATTATTTGTGAATAATTAATTATTGATTTATATGATAAGGAAAATATTCATTTTATGTGGTTATAGATGGAGAAAATTTTTAATGTGACAATTGTTGAAAATTGATATTTTATCTTTTCTGATAAAATATATTATTATATTACAGTAATATAATAATGGTGATATTTTTACAATGAATGTGAGATATATGAATAAATGAGAAGGAAGAGTAGTTTTGTTGCATTAAATGTTAAACACATGTTTTGTGTGTTACAAAAAATGTTTAACACGTGTTAAACATGATGGTGTACACAAATTTTGACTGAAATCTGATTATAGCTTTGTAAAACTGTAAAATCGTCCGTTTGTGGATTTCGGTCAATTTACATTTGGAATTTGGAAAAACTTTCTTACGCAAAGTTGTAGAGAATGGAATTTCCTATGGAAAAAGACATATGGTTCAAATTTTTTACGATAAAAGGGCTATTTATTATGAATTATTGAAGTTCAAAGTTCCGAATAATTGATTTTTGAAAGTTTTAATTGTTTTATTTAAGAAAAACATTTTTACACATTGTGGTGGGCCCCACTTGCATGTGTTAAATTGCTGAATTCAGATTCAAAGGTGTTCTAAGGAAATTTTATTATAAATAATATTATTTTAATAAATTTTTACTTTGATGTTCTAAGCAATTTCTATAAATAGGTCTTTAGGTTAAAATTGAAAATCACACCGTAAACTGAAGTTTTCTCTCTATTTTTTTCTCTATATTATCGAGTGTATTCTTGTGAGTATTTTGATATCTTGAGTGTTTCTATACGGTGCAAGTTCGTTCAGCGTTATTCCAGTCAGAAGTATTGCTCTTTTGAGGTAAGGGATATTGTCGTTAGTATGTAAAGGTTATTATGTTTTTCAATTTCAAATTTTTTTTTACCTTCAAAAATTCTGGAAAAATTTGAAATGATATTTTGATGAGTTTTGTAGATTGTGTCCAAAAATGGCGATTTTTGGATGTATAGATTAGGAGTTATGGATTTTATGAGAAAAGACTATTTTAAAGGTAACCGCTTATAACTCCTTGTGATTAACTCCAAAATTGATGAAATTTTTATTGGGAGTACACCTATATAATATCAGTATACTCTATAAATTTCAGAATTTTTGGATAAAAGTACAATTTATGATAAATGTCTGAATATTAAATTGGTTTTGGCCATGTGAAAAATAGTAAATGAATTTTAAAAATTTAGAAAAATATATATTCAATATGGGACTACATTATACTAAATCCCAGAAAAAAAATATTTTTGGGCTGATTTGGTATTTTCATGAAAATGTTCTAGTTATGAGTAAATAAATTAAATATATTATGTGAAGTAAGAAAATTGGAAAATATGATTTTATGGCTTGAGAATCATATATGAGGTATATCAAATTTTTTTATGAGGGTTTTGGTTATTGGTGATGAAATTTTATGAGTTTGACATTTTAAGATGATTAAATGCATTAATAAGTAAAGTATAAACAATCGGAATTAATTGTTTATAAGTTTAAGAAATGATTAAAATATTATTGTAATATTAATAATATTGAGATTTTGATATTATTAAGTGATTTATAATATTTGGATTAAGGTGTTATGAAATCATTTATTTATGAATCTTACTCTTGAAATTAATCTATATGTTGAATATATTGTTTTTTTTATCATCTATAACATTCTTATAACCCTAATGATGATATTTCTCTTTGACTTGAGTGTAAAGATGGGTAGATTATTGGTATGATTGTGACTATAGGTTTTCTATGGCCAGTAGTGCAACGTTGAATTGTTGACTGGTATGATCATGACCATTGAATTTATAATTGAATATCTTTAACTTAAGTGCAAAGGTGAATTGATCAACATATATGGTTATAATTATGGTTTATATAAATTCTGAAATGATTATGTATTTCTTTGAGATATGAATATCTTTGGCATGTAGTGCAAAGAACAATTATTAATGAATATCTTTGATCCGTACCTGTGTAAAATATGACCCGATGACTTGTTGAATATCTTTGGCATGTAGTGCAAAGATGACTTGTTGATTAAATATCTTTGGCATGTAGTGCAAAATCTTTTATGAAAATCTTTGGCCCGATGATGATATCTTTGGCCGTGGTGCAAAGATGAATTTATTAATATGATTATGAATAGGAGCGTGATTTGGTATAACCATGATCTTTGATGTTTTGAGTAAAGTAAAGATGTGATAAAAATTATCTTACGTCTTGGATGCGAAGAGTAATTTAGAATCACAATTATGATTATGAGTTATTCATATGATTGTGGAAAGGAACTGTTGATTGATGTTACAGGGATAAAACATTGTTGGTAGACTTTTAACGTGGAGAAGATAATAGACTTTATAGTCTATTTGACTCTTCTAATGGATTGCTAGTTCGTTCACGCAACTACTATGGTTGAAAAGTTTTATTATCTACCATATATTTCTAAATCTACGATTTATTATTGATGAAGTCTATTGATAATGTAATTATCTTTAGTCATAATATTCTTTCTTGAGCTAGTTGTGCTCACCCTTTTGCTTCACAATTCCTTTTCGGGTAATAAAAGAGTGTAGGTTTGGGTCGAAGCGAGAATAACGAGGAAATAGTGTGATGGTTGATAGTTGTCAAAGTTTATCAACACATTATAAAATGCGGCATGACATACATATATAATTGTATTGAGGACTTAAGATGTGTGTGTGCGTATATTTATCGTCACTTAATAATTGATTTTGGTGAACAAAAATAGGGTGAAAGCGAACCCAACTTTGGAAGGGTGTTTTATCACTATCATACAAGATGTCTAATGACATACTGAACCTCGCGTTATCATAAGACGAGGTTGTGCAAATCCACTTTCGTTGAGTATATCTCTCTGAGCACTACCTATATGATCTTGGAGTTTATTTGAAACATAATGTTCAATTGGAGGCGGTGGAGATAGTTATATGTCAAGAAAGACTCACCATTGGAAAGAAGATGATAGTAATCTTCTCATTTTTTTCTTTGGGGTCTATTAGGTCAACCAAGGATAATTACGTGGACATATGATATCTATCATAACCTAGGCAGCATGGCCTCCCATGTATGAAGGGTTTCCTTGAGCACTTTCCAAAGATTTTAATTTCTAAAAGCAGGTTTTAGATTGTACCTTTATGTAATGTATCACTGTGAGGTGTTGTCCATAGTTGGGACATGAGTCATAGTTGGTATTAAAACTCACGATATATGTGTTGTTGTATTTTGCACGACAATTGTAGTAATAAAGTTGTAGTTATTTTACGTACCATGTATTTGGCCATGTATTTGTTGCGACTCGATAATAGGTTGGATGGATTGGACCTATTTTGGGGAGCGTCGAGCCTTAATATCGAGCTTAGGGATGATGATCTCTGGCGGAGATCGGGGGAATAGAACTAGGAAATGAGTCACAGTTGGTATCGAGCTTAGGGATATGATCTCCTTCGATTGAGGAATAGAACTGTCCTACTGGTGAAAATTTTTCTTACTTAACCTTGACAAATTGTGATATGTCAATTAACCTTTGTTTTGAAGTCGTATTCTAGAATGATATCTCGAAATACAAGAGATGAGCAATGGAGAAATCATGATGGACATAGAAGATGGAATCGAAATGAAAGCAAGGTATTCTCAACTCTTTGAAATACCAAGTGCACGTAAATTTCGGGGACGAAATTTCATAAGGAGGAGATTGTAAGACCCGAATTTTATGAAATAAAAGTATTCAATTTTTTTATAATTACTATTCATGAGTTACTATTCACGAGTTACTATTCTTATTATTCATTAGTTCTTACTATTCACGAGTTACTATTCATGAGTTACTATTCACGAATTACTATTCACGAGTTACTATTCATGAAGCATGATAATTTTTTTAGTAAGAAGGCATTACTCAATAATTATTACGATAATTCTTTGTTCAATATTTTATTTTATTGATTCAATAATTGCTACGTTGATATTTTATATTATTGTTGTTTCAATAATTGTCACGGCATATTATTTCCCATTATCGGATCAATAATTCATATTATTTGGATAATATTATTAGATAACATTATTGGCAATGTCTAGAAAGTTACATCGAGGAGAGGTTTGGTCATCTAATTGCTTGCGCGATGAGAGAAATCCTTATTGGAAAGCCCCTCTTTCTGAGGAAGCTGCTGGTTATCGATATTGTGATTATATAATATTATTTGTGAATAATTAATTATTGATTTATATGATAAGGAAAATATTCATTTTATGTGGATATAGATGGAGAAAATTTTTAATGTGACAATTGTTGAAAATTGATATTTTATCTTTTACGATAAAATAATTCATTTATTATATTATTTTAATAATATATAATGGTGATATTTTTACAATGAATGTGGGATATATGAATAAATGAGGAAGAGTAGTTTTGTTGCATTAAATGTTAAACACATGTTTTGTGTGTTACAAAAAAATGTTTAACACATGTTAAACATGATGGTGTACACAAATTTTGAATGAAATCTGATTATAGCCTGTAAAATCGTCCATTTGTGGATTTCGGTCAATTTCTGTTTGGAATTTGGTAAAACTTTCTTCTGCAAAGTTGTAGAGAATGGAATTTCCTATGGAAAAGACATGTGGTTCGAATTTTTCTGATAAATGGGCTATTTATTATGAATTATTGAAGTTCCAAAGTTCCAGAATTATTGATTTTTGGAAGTTTTAATTGTTTTATTTAAGAAAAACATTTTTTACACTTTGGTGGGCCCCACTTGCATGTGTTAAATTGCTGAATTCAAATTCAAAGGTGTTCTAAGGAAATTTTATTATAAATAATATTATTTTAATAAATTTTCTTCTTTTTGGTGTTCTAAGCAATTTCTATAAATAGTCTTGGGTTAGAATTGAAAATCACACCAGAAACTGAAGTTTTCTCTCTATTTCTCTCTCTATATTATCGAGTGTATTCTTGTGAGTATTTTGATATCTTGAGTGTTGCTATCTCGGTGCAAGTTAGATTCAACGTTATTCCATTCGATCAAGTCTTGCTCTTTTGAGGTAAGGATATATTATCGTTAGTATGTAAAGGTTATTATGTTTTTCAATTTCAAATTTTTTTGAACCTTCAAAAATTCTGGAAAAATTTGAAATGATATTTTGATGAGTTTTGTAGATTGTGTCCAAAAATGGCGATTTTTGGATGTATAGATTAGGAGTTATGGATTTTATGAGAAAAACTATTTTAAAAGTAACCGCTTATAACTCCTTGTGATTAACTCCAAAATTGATGAAATTTTTATTGGGAGTACATCTATATAATATCAGTATACTCTGTAAATTTTGGAATTTTTGGATAAAAGTACAATTTATGATAAATGTCTAAATATTAAATTGGTTTTGGCCATATGAAAAATAGTAAATGAATTTTAAAAATTTTGAGAAAATATATATTCAATATGGGACTATATTATACTAAATCCCAGAAAAAAATATTTTTGGAACTGATTTGGTATTTTTCATGAAAATGTTCTAGTTATGAGTAAATGAATTAAATATGTTATGTGAAGTAAGAAAATTGGAAAATATGATTTTATGGCTTGAGAATCATATATAGGTATATCTGATTTTTGATGAGGGTTTTGGTTATTGGTGATGAAATCTTATGAGTTTGACATTTTAGGATGATTAAATGCATTAATTAGTAAAGTATAAACAATTAAAATAAATTGTTTATAAGTTTAAGAAATGATTAAAATATTGTGGTAATATTAATAATATTAGATTATGAGATTATTATTAAGTGATTTATAACATTTGGATTAAGGTGTTATGAAATCATTGATTTATGAATCTTACTCTTGAGATTAAATCTATATGTTGATTATATTGTTTTTATTATCATATATAACATTCTTATAACCCTAATGATGATATTTCTCTTTGACTTGAGTGTAAAGATGGGTAGATTATTGGTATGATTGTGACTATAGGTTCTCTTTGGCGATGATGTGCAAAGTTGAATTGTTGACTGGTATGATCATGACCATTGAATTTATAATTGAATATCTTTAGCTTAAGTGCAAAGGTGAATTGATCAACATATATGGTTATAATTATGGTTTATATAAATTCTGAAATGATTATGTATTTCTTTGAGATATGAATATCTTTGGCACATGGTGCAAAGATCAATTATTGATGAATATCTTTGGTCCAAGATAGTGTAAAGATGACCCGTTGTTGAATATCTTTGGCATGTAGTGCAAAAGATGACTTGTTGTTGAATATCTTTGGCATGTAGTGCAAAGATGAATCTGTTGATGAATATCTTTGGCCCGTGGTGCAAAGATGAATTTATTAGTATGATTATGAATAGAAAATAAATGTGATTTGGTATAACCATGATCTTTGATGTTTCAGGTAAAGACATGTGATGAAAATTATCTTCGTCTTGGATGCGAAGAGGAATTTAGAATCACAATTATGATTATGAGTTATTCATATGATTGTGGAAAGGAACTGTTGATTGATGTTACAGGGATAAAACATTGTTGGTAGACTTTTAACGTGGAGAAGATAATAGACTTTATAGTCTATTTGACTCTTCTAATGGATTGCTCGTTCCGCTGCAACTATGGTTGAAAAGTTTTATTATCTACCATATGTTCTAAATCTCTGATTTATTACTGATGAAGTCTATTGATAATGTAATTATCTTTAGTCATAATATTCTTTTCTTGAAGCTAGTTGTGCTCACCCTTTTTTGCTTCACAATTCCTTTCGGTAATAAGAGTGTAGGCTGGTCGAGCGAGAATAACAGGGAATAGTGTGATGGTTGGTCTTATCAAAGTTTATCAACACATTATAAAAGCGGCATGACATACAATATATAATTGTATTGAGGACCTAAGATGTGTGTGTATGTATATATATCGTCACTTAATAATTGATTTTGGTGAACAACAATAGGGTGAGGCGAACCCAACTTTGGAAGGGTGTTTTATCACTATCATACAAGATGTCTAATGACATACAACCTCGCGTTATCATAAAGACGAGGTTGTGCAAATCCACTTTCGAGTATATCTACGAGCACTACCTATATGATCTTGGAGTTTATTTGAAACATAATGTTCAATTGCGAGACGGTGGAGATAGTTATATATCGTCGAGAGACTCACCATTGGAAAGAAGATGATAGTAATCTTCTCGTTTTTCTTTGGGGTCTATTGGGTCAACCAAGGATAATTATGTGGGCATATGATATCTATCATAACCTAGACGCATGGCCTCCCATGTACGAAGGTTTCCTTGAGCACTTCCCAAAGATTTTAATTTCTAAAACAGTTCTAGATTGTACCTTTATGTAAGGTATCACTGTGAGGTGTTGTCCATAGTTGGGACATGAGTCATAGTTGGTATTAAAACTCACAGTATATGTGTTGTTGTATTTTGCACGACAATTGTAGTAATAAAGTTGTAGTTATTTTCTGTACCATGTATTTGGCGACTCAGAATAGGTTGGATGGATTGGACCTATTTTGGGGGCGTCACGATTAATATCGAGCTTAGGGATATGATCTCTGGCGGAGATCGGGGGAATAGAACTAGGAGGAGGAGGAGGCAGAGTAAAATCCTTCGCTAGTGTGTGTCCTACCTAAGTGAATTTTCTTACTTAAGTTGACAAATTGTGATATGTCGATTAACCTTTGTTTTGAAGTTGTATTCTAGAATGATATCTGAAATACAGGAGATGAGCAATGGAGAAATCATGATGACAGGGAAGATGGAATCTGAAATGAAAGCAAGGTATTCTCAACTCTTTGAAATACCAGGTACGTAAATTTCGGGGACGAAATTTCATAAGGAGGGAGATTGTAAGACCGAATTTTTATGAAATAAAAGTATTCAATTTTTATAATTACTATTCATGAGTTCTTATTCACGAGTTACTATTCACGAGTTACTATTCATTGAGTTACTATTCACGAGTTACTATTCACGAGTTCTTATTCACGAGTTACTATTCACGAGTTACTATTCATGAAGCATGATAAATTTTTTTTTTTCAAGTGAAAGGCATTACTCAATAATTATTACGATAATTCTTTATTCAATATTTTATTTTATTGATTCAATAATTGCTACGTTGATATTTTATATTATTGTTGTTTCAATAATTGTCACGGCACAATATTTCCCATTATCGGATCAATAATTCATATTATTTGGATAATATTATTAGATAACATTATTGGCAATGTCTAGAAAGTTACATCGAGGAGAGGTTTGGTCATCTAATTGCGCGCGCCGATGAGAGAAAAATCCTTATTGGAAAGCCCCTCTTTCTGAGGAAGCTGCTGCAGGTTATCGATATTGTGATTACTAATATTATTTGTGAATAATTAATTATTGATTTATATGATAAGAAAATATTCATTTTATGTGGTTATAGATGGAGAAAATTTTTTAATGTGACAATTGTTGAAAATTGATATTTTATCTTTTACGATAAAATATATTATTATATTATTATATAATATAATAATAATGATATATTTTACAATGAATGTGTGATATATGAATAAATGAGGAGGAAGAGTAGTTTTGTTGCATTAAATGCTAAACACATGTTTTGTGTGTTACAAAAAATGTTTAACACATGTTAAACATGATGGTGTACAAAATTTTGATTGAAATCTTGATTATAAGCTTTGTAAAATCGTCCCGTTTGTGGATTTGGTCAATTTACATTTGGAATTTGGAAAAACTTTCTTACGCAAAGTTGTAGAGAATGGAATTTCCTATGGAAAGGACATGTGGTTTGAATTTTTTACGATAAAAGGGCTATTTATTATGAATTATTGAAGTTCCGAAGTTCTAGAATAATTGATTTTTTGAAGTTTTAATTGTTTTATTTAAGAAAAATGTTTTTTTACACTTTGGTGGGCCCCACTTGCATGTGTTAAATTGCTGAATTCAGATTCAAAAGGTGTGCTAAGGAAAATTTTATTATAAATAATATTATTTTAATAAATTTTTTGTTTTGGTGTTCTAAGCAATTTCCTATAAATAGGTGCTTAGGTTAGAATTGAAAATCACACCAGAAACTGAAGTTTTCTCTCTATTTCTCTCTCTATATTATCGAGTGTATTCTTGTGAGTATTTTGATATCTTGAGTGTTGCTATATCTGATTGCAAGTTAGATTCGGCGTTATTCGATCGAAATCTTGCTCTTTTTGAGGTAAGGGATATTATCGTTAGTATGTAAGGGTTATTATGTTTTTCAATTTCAAATTTTTTGAACCTTCAAAAATTCTGGAAAAATTTGAAATGATATTTTGATGAGTTTTGTAGATTGTGTCCAAAAATGGCGATTTTTGGATGTATAGATTAGGAGTTATGGATTTTATGAGAAAAGACTATTTTAAAAAAGTAAACTTATAACTCCTTGTGATTAACTCCAAAATTGATGAAATTTTTATTGGGAGTACATCTATATAATATCAGTATACTCTATAAATTTTGAAATTTTTGGATAAAAGTACAATTTATGATAAATGTCTAAATATTAGATGGTTTTGGCCATATGAAAAATAGTAAATGAATTTTAAAAATTCCGAGAAAAATATATATTCAATATGGGACTATATTATACTAAATCCCAGAAAAAAAATATTTTTGGAACTGATTTGGTATTTTTCATGAAAATGTTCTAGTTATGAGTAAATGAATTAAATATGTTATGTGAAGTAAGAAAATTGGAAAATATGATTTTATGGCTTGAGAATCATATATAGGTATATCTGATTTTTTGATGAGGGTTTGGTTATTGGTGATGAAATCTTATGAGTTTGACATTTTAGGATGATTAAATGCATTAATTAGTAAAGTGTAAACAATTAAAATAAATTGTTTATAAGTTTAAGAAATGATTAAAATATTGTGGTAATATTAATAATATTAGATTATGAGATTATTAAGTGATTTATAACATTTGGATTAAGGTGTTATGAAATCATTGATTTATGAATCTTACTCTTGAGATTAAATCTATATGTTGATTATATTGTTTTTTTATCATATATAACATTCTTATAACCCTAATGATGATATTTCTCTTTGACTTGAGTGTAAAGATGGGTAGATTATTGGTATGATCGTGACTATGGGTTCTCTTTGGCGATGGTGCAAAGTTTGAATTGTTGGTTGGTATGATCATGACCATTGAATTTATAATTGAATATCTTTAGCTTAAGTGCAAAGGTGAATTGATCAACATATATGGTTATAATTATGGTTTATATAAATTACGAAATGATTATGTATTTCTTTGAGATATGAATATCTTTGGCACATAGTGCAAATCAATTATTGATGAATATCTTTGGTCCGTAGTGTAAAGATGACTTTTGTTGTTGAATATCTTTGGCATGTAGTGCAAAGATGACTTGTTGTTGAATATCTTTGGCATGTAGTGCAAAGATGAGCTGATGATGAATATCTTTGGCCCGTGGTGCAAAGATGAATTTATTAGTATGATTATGAATAGGCTGTGATTTGGTATAACCATGATCTTTGATGTTTCGGTAAAAAGACGGTGATAAAATTATCTTAAATCTTGGATGCGAAGAGAATTTAGAATCACAATTATGATTATGAGTTATTCATATGATTGTGGAAAGGAACTGTTGATTGATGTTACAGGGATAAAACATTGTTGGTAGACTTTTAACGTGGAGAAGATAATAGACTTTATAGTCTATTTGACTCTTCTAATGGATTGCTCGTTCCGCTGCAACTATGGTTGAAAAGTTTTATTATCTACCATATGTTCTAAATCTCTGATTTATTACTGATGAAGTCTATTGATAATGTAATTATCTTTAGTCATAATATTCTTTACTGAGCTAGTTGTGCTCACCCTTTTTGCTTCACAATTCCTTTCAGGTAATAAGAGTGTAGTTTGGGTCGGCGAGAATAACGAGGGAATAGTGTGATGGTTAGAGATGCATCAAAGTTTCTCAACACATTATAAAAGCGGCATGACATACAATATATAATTGTATTGAGGACCTAAGATGTGTGTGTAATATATTATCGTCACTTAATAATTGATTTTGGTGAACAACAATAGGGTGAAAGCGAACCCAACTTTGGAAGGGTGTTTTATCACTATCATACAAGATGTCTAATGACATACAACCCCGCGTTATCATAAAGACGAGGGTTGTGCAAATCCACTCATTGAGTATATCTCTGAGCACTACTATATATGATCTTGGAGTTTATTTGAAACATAATGTTCAATTGCAGGATGGTGGAGATAGTTATATGTCGAGAGAAGACTCACCATTGGAAAGAAGATGATAGTAATCTTCTCGTTTTCTTTTGGGGTCTATTAGGTCAACCAAGGATAATTACGTGGGCATATGATATCTATCATAACCTAGACATCATGGCCTCCCATGTATGAAGGTTTCCTTGAGCACTTCCCAAAGATTTTAATTTCTAAAATAGTTCTAGATTGTACCTTTATGTGTAAGGTATCACTGTGAGGTGTTGTCCATAGTTGGGACATGAGTCATAGTTGGTATTAAAACTCACAGTATATGTGTTGTTGTATTTTGCACGACAATTGTAGTAATAAAGTTGTAGTTATTTTCTGTACCATGTATTTGGCGACTCAGAACAGGTTGGGTGGAATGGACCTATTTTGGGGGCGTCACAGATTAATATCGAGCTTAGGGATATGATCTCTGGCGGAGATCGGAGAATAGAACTAGGAGGGGAGAGACGAGTAAATCCTTCGCTAGTGTGTGTCCTACCTAAGCTGAATTTTCTTATTTAAGTTGACAAATTGTGATATGTCAATTAACCTTTGTTTTGAAGTTTGTATTCTAGAATGATATCCGAAATACGGGGAGATGAGCAATGAGAAAATCATGATGACGAGGGAGATGGAATCTGAAATGAAAGCAAGGTATTCTCAACTCTTTGAAATACCGAGTACGTAAATTTCGGGGGCGAAATTTCATAAGGAGGGAGATTGTAAGACCCCGAATTTTATGAAATAAAAGTATTCAATTTTTTTATAATTACTATTCATGAGTTACTTTCATTCACGAGTTCTACTATTCACGAGTTCTTATTCATTCACTTATTCACGAGTTCTATTCACGAGTTACTATTCATGAGTTACTATTCACGAAATTACTATTCACGAGTACTATTCATGAAGCATGATAATTTTTTTTATGAAGGCATTACTCAATAATTGTTACGGTAATTCTTTATTCAATATTTTATTTTATTGATTCAATAATTGCTACGTTGATATTTTATATTATTGTTGTTTCAATAATTGTCACGACATGATATTTCCCATTATCGGATCAATAATTCATATTATTTGGATAATATTATTAGATAACATTATTGGCAATGTCTAGAAAGTTCAGTCAAGGAGAGGTTTGGTCATCTAATTGCGCGCCAGTAAGGAGAAATCCTTATTGGAAAGCCCCTTTTTCTGAGGAACCTGCACTGGTTGTCGATATTGTGATTACTGTAATATTATTTGTGAATAATTAATTATTGATTTATATGATAAGGAAAATATTCATTTTATGTGGTTATAGATGGAGAAAATTTTTAATGTGACAATTGTTGAAAATTGATATTTTATCTTTTACGATAAAATATATTATTATATTATTATAATAATATAATAATGGTGATATTTTACAATGAATGTGTGATATATGAATAAATGAGGAGGAAGAGTAGTTTTGTTGCATTAAATGCTAAACACATGTTTTGTGTGTTACAAAAAATGTTTAACACATGTTAAACATGATGGTGTACACAAAATTTTGACTTAAATCGATTATAGCACAAAAATCGTCTGGTTTGTGGATTTGGTCAATTTACATTTGGAATTTGGAAAAACTTTCTTCTATAAAGTTGTAGAGAATGGAATTTCCTATGGAAAAAGGACATGTGGTTCAATTTTTCGATAAAAGGGCTATTTATTATGAATTATTGAAGTTCCAAGTTCGAAATAATTGATTTTTGGAAGTTTTAATTGTTTTATTTAAGAAAAAACGTTTTTACACTTTGGTGGGCCCCACTTGCATGTGTTAAATTGCTGAATTCAGATTCAAAGGTGTGCTAAGGAAATTTTATTATAAATAATATTATTTTAATAAATTTTCTGCTTTGGTGTTCTAAGCAATTTCCTATAAATAGGTGCTTAGGTTAGAATTGAAAATCACACCAGAAACTGAAGTTTTCTCTCTATTTCTCTCTCTATATTATCGAGTGTATTCTTGTGAGTATTTTGATATCTTGAGTGTTGCTATACGGTGCAAGTTCGTTCAGCGTTATTCCAGTCAGAAGTACTGCTCTTTTGAGGTAAGGGATATTATCGTTAGTATGTAAGGGTTATTATGTTTTTCAATTAAATTTTTGAACCTTCAAAATTCTGGAAAAATTTGAAATGATATTTTGATGAGTTTTGTAGATTGTGTCCAAAATGGCGATTTTTGGATGTATAGATTAGAGTTATGGATTTTATGAGAAAAGACTATTTTAAAAGTAACAAGCTTATAACTCCTTGTGATTAACTCCAAAATTGATGAAATTTTTATTGGGAGTACATCTATATAATATCAGTATACTCTATAAAATTTCAGAATTTTTGGATAAAAGTACAATTTATAATAAATGTCTGAATATTCGGTGGTTTTGGCCATGTGAAAAATAGTAAATGAATTTTAAAAATTTTGAGAAAAATATATGTTCAATATGTGACTACATTATACTAAATCCCAGAAAAGAAATATTTTTGGAATTGATTTGGTATTTTTCATGAAAATGTTCTAGTTATGAGTAAATGAATTAAATATGTTATGTGAAGTAAGAAAATTGGAAAATATGATTTTATGGCTTGAGAATCATATATGAGGTATATCTGAGATTTTTTATGAGGGTTTTGGTTATTGGTGATGAAATTTTATGAGTTTGACATTTTAAGATGATTAAATGCATTAATAAGTAAAGTATAAACAATTAAAAATTAATTGTTTATAAGTTTAAGAAATGATTAAAATATTATTGTAATATTAATAATATTAGATTTTGATATTATTAAGTGATTTATAATATTTGGATTAAGGTGTTATGAAATCATTGATTTATGAATCTTACTCTTGAGATTAAATCTATATATTGAATATATTGTTTTTATTATCATATATAACATTCTTATAACCCTAATGATGATATTTCTCTTTGACTTGAGTGTAAAGATGGGTAGATTATTGGTATGATTGTGACTATAGGTTCTCTTTGGCGATGGTGCAAAGTTGAATTGTTGGTGGGTATGATCATGACCATTGAATTTATAATTGAATATCTTTAACTTAAGTGCAAAGGTGAATTGATCAACATATATGGTTATAATTATGGTTTATATAAATTACGAAATGATTATGTATTTCTTTGAGATATGAATATCTTTGGCTGTGTAGTGCAAAAATCAATTATTAATGAATATCTTTGGTCAAAGATGACGGTGTAAAGATGACCCGTTGTTGAATATCTTTGGCATGTAATGCAAAGATGACTTGTTGTTGAATATCTTTGGCATGTAGTGCAAAGATGAGCTGTTGATGAATATCTTTGGCCCGTGTGGTGCAAAGATGAATTTATTAGTATGATTATGAATAGGAACTGTGATTTGGTATAACCATGATCTTTGATGTTTGATGTTTGTAAAGACATGTGATGAAAATTATCTTAAGTCTTGGATGCGAAGAGAGAATTTAGAATCACAATTATGATTATGAGTTATTCATATGATTGTGGAAAGGAAGCTGTTGATTGATGTTACGGGGATAAAACATTGTTGGTAGACTTTTAACGTGGAAAGATAATAGACTTTATATATCTATTTGACTCTTCTAATGGATTGCTCGTTCATTTGCAACTATGGTTGAAAAGTTTTATTATCTACCATATGTTCTAAATCTACGATTTATTATTGATGAAGTCTATTGATAATGTAATTATCTTTAGTCATAATATTCTTTCTTGAGCTAGTTGTGCTCACCCTTTTGCTTCTGAATTCCTTTCGGTAATAAGAGTGTAGGCGGGGTTGAAGCGAGAATAACGAGGGAATAGTGTGATGGTTGAATTTACATCAAAGTTTATCAACACATTATAAAAGCGGCATGACATAAATATATAATTGTATTGAGGACCTAAGATGTGTGTGTATATATATTATACGTCACTTAATAATTGATTTTGGTGAACAACAATAGGGTGAAAGCGAACCCAACTTTGGAAGGGTGTTTTATCACTATCATACAAGATGTCTAATGACATACAACCTCGCGTTATCATAAAGACGAGGTTGTGCAAATCCACTTCATTTGAGTATATCTACGAGCACTACCTATATGATCTTGGAGTTTATTTGAAACATAATGTTCAATTGCGAGGCGGTGGAGATAGTTATATGTCGAGAGAAGACTCACCATTGGAAAGAAGATGATAGTAATCTTCTCGTTTTTCTTTGGGGTCTATTAGATTGACCAAGGATAATTACGTGGGCATATGATATCTATCATAACCTGAGCGCATGGCCTCCCATGTACGAAGGTTTCCTTGAGCACTTTCCAAAGATTTTAATTTCTAAAAGCGGTTTTAGATTGTTTTTATGTAGGTATTGTACCTTTATGTAAGTTGTATCTCACATGTGTTGTTGTTGTCCATAGTTGGGAATAAAGTGGTTATTTTATGTTGTATTTGGTATTAAAACTCACATATATATTTGTTGTTGTATTTTGCACGACAATTGTAGTAATAAAGTTGTAGTTATTTTTTTAATTTAGTTTGTCCATGTATTTGGTTTTCGCGACTTAAGAATAGGTTGGATGGATTCCACATACAATTATATGGGCCCCACCTATTTTGGGAATTAAATATTGTAGTACAAAGATAATATTAGGTAAAATAATTAATTATACAAATAAACAAAAAATTAATTTTAAAGTATTGTCTTAATTTTCTAAATTAAAATTTTATATTACTTAGGCTTAAAATAAATATGAACCTTTGAGGTAAAAATACAAATTGTTCAAATGGATGAAAAGTTCGTAGATTACAACTTTCCTTTACCATCGTCAAGGACCATAGCCTTTAGATCAAATTGACCTAACTTGGGCCATCCATTTAAATCAAATTCTGCAGTAATATAGTGACAATATAGTAATCAGGGAAAGAAACATCCTTCACAATTAAAATTTTTTCTTTCACAAAATTGAGGTGGTATAAAGATATTTGACGCCAATTTATGATAAAAATTTGCGAGGAAAAACCCTTTTATTGAATGAATTATTACTCACTATATATTATTGTTCAGAGGTATTTTGTGAGAGATAAAATTGGTCACTATTTTGTTCTAAATATTTTTTTTAGAATTATTTGTTGTGAATATAAATTGTAATATAAATACATTTAATTTTTTATAGTAACAAATTTAGTTTTAATAATACTTTTTAAAGAACTTAAAATATTGACTATTTTTTTAATCAAAGTAAATAAATTTACAATAATTTAAACTTTAAAATTTCATACATTGACCATGAAAAAATATGAAAAAAAGATAGATAAGACTCTTATGTGGAATAGACCACAAATACTACAAAATTAATCATCTATTCTACAGGTAGAGTTAAGTTTGAGTTTCTTAATTAATTTTTGCTATCCTACAACTCAAATTGTAATGTAATTAATTTTTTAAAATAGAAATTTATTCTTAATAATACTTTTTAAATAATTTATAATATTAAATAAAATATTAACTTACAATAATTAAAATTTTATAAATTGATAATAAAAATTATAATAATCAAGATATTTTTTTGGAATAGATCACAAATGTGTTAAATAATTATTTTTTAGTTCCATAATAGAGTTATATTTTAGTTTGTTATTAACTAATTTATGACATCCTAAAATTTAAATTTAAATCTATTTAAGTTTTTCAAATAATAATTTTATTTATAATATTATTTTTTAAAAAGTTTATAATATTAGTTGTTTTTATAAGTTAAAATTAAACCTTTTCTTTTGAAACGAGTCCTTAATTTAATTAGGATTGTGTACTTAGAGCCTTCAACCTTTGGCCCTTCAGTTATACTTTTTCTCCCGTTGCGCCCAAATTTGCCATTACGCCCCAAATTTGCCATCATCTCTCTCACGACTCACCACCAATCGGCACCACCCACGCAGCCAGTCACGGGTTGCGGCCTACCTCTTCTCTAGTCTAGTAGTGTCTTACTCTTCCCCAGCCCAGTCGCGAGCGGTGAGGCTGTCGCCCTAACCCTTCTGCCCCCTGCCTAGTCGCACCTCTACTGCGCTCCTGCCTAGTTCCCGAGGAGGAGGATCTTGCCTTGTTCCCGCTGGTTCTTTACTAAGCTTAGGTTTTAAATTTGCCTCTATTATTCGTAGTTGTTATTGAAAGTATTTTGCCTCAATGTGAATTCATTTTGAAGTAAGATTTCCTTGAGTTTTGATTTGTTTATGTCAAATACATGTCATTTTTATCTAACGTTTGGTTCTTTTTAGGGGTAATATGAATCATTTCCATAGATCTGCTTTGTAATTTTGCAATATTGGTGTTCTACCATATGGACGTGTATGGATTATGATGTCTCTGCTAACCTCTGATAGAGATGTTGAATTTTAAATGATAGAGATGTTGAGTTTTAAATTTGATGGGGAAATAAATTTGGCATCCCGTTGGTAAACACGACTATACATATGTGAGAAAATTTTTGAATTTAGATTTTAGTTTGCAAGTATGTGTGGATGTTGATCAGGGTTATGCTTTTAATGAATTCTATGTCATAACATTATTGAAATAAGGTATGACAGTTTAATTCAATGTTAGGCTTGTTACAATATATTCTTTAAGGTTTCAAATTGTGTTTGCCTTAAACAATATATTCTTTTTTATTTAATTGGCACCGCAGCTTGTGCAGAAAAGTTTTGCTCGACTGTGCTATGATGACTTCTTGAGGAACCCCAGGTTCCAATATCAATTTCTCGGTCTATTTGGGATTGATACTTCCACTTCATTTGATTTATTAGCGTTTCCTCCTTTTGATAGTTTTCTTCTTTATATAGTAAATTAGAGAGTCATTTATGATATTTTTTTGAGGTTTGCTTGTGAATGGAAGTAAAAATGCCATGTCTAGGTTGCTGGTTCTGGCACTTTATAGAAAGGCATTGGCGCTTGTAATTGCTTAAACAAGGTGAAGAGTGTTTGTAGTCACTCCAAGTTACTTTCTCTTAGCAATTAGTCGGTGACATACGCCGTGAGGCCTTTCAAATAACTGAAAACCAAATAATACCGGAGAAGATCATTATGCCAGTAAGAGCTCCTTTAATTTGTAGCCTGTTTTCTTTTTCTGTTTTTGTTTTTGTTTTTGTGCTTTTTCCTTTTCATTTACTAGAAAGTATGCTAAGTATCTGATCCAAGATCTCTTTGGCCTGCAAATTCTTTTCCTGTCTATTTCAATTGATTAATATTATATTTTGGTTCTTAATGGTATGTGTGAATATGGGCTAGAATTAATAATGGTGGCACCATAATTGAAAATTTTAAGCTAATTTTCTCCATTTTCAGAACTTGATCTTTGCTCCCAAACACATTGTAACCTTATTGTCAAATATAGTTGCAAAGATGATGTACAAGCTGTAAATTACTGAATTTCTCGGGCATATTTGTTTATTTCATTTAGTCCACAAGTAAAATTATGTACTCGACATTCAGGATGTTTGAAATTGAATATATCTTGTTTCTATATTTGTTGCGACAAATACTGAAGGTACTGCATGCTATCAACTAAATGTCGTTCCACTTCAGTTTGAACGACGGATAAGAAGAGAAAGCCATTGGACAACCAAATCTCCAAAATCAATCACTCCAAACAGAATTGATATGGGTAGCTAAGAAGATTGTGCAAGGTGTGTAAAATTTTGATTTACTTTGGGTCATGGTTTTTTTTAGAATATGCATGAGCATATATAAATATAGCAAAGCCAATTCTTACATAGAGGATTACACCTAGAAATTAAACCATATACTGGAACTTAAAGTACATAAACAAAATCAACTATACAAAGAAAATTAATAGCCCTCTTGGCCAAAAGATGACCTGTTGCACCTCTTTTTGCCGAGCTTTATTACTCATTAGACATTTATTTATATGTGAAGCTCAACCACTTGGTTTAGATGCCTTTAGATAATGGAACACGAAATCAAGCTGATACCAAGGTTGGCAATGTTTAGCGCACTCTCAAATATTTCTAATGCCTCCTCCATGGGATAAAATTCTGAAAGCATGTTGATTCAAATTAACATGGAACTAAATAGTACTACTGCATTAGCAGAATCATGCATTAGTGATTTTGGCAGAAAGCTTAACCTCATTTTAGTCTATGAGAGCTTAGATCGGTGAAGAAATAGCAATCCAATGGAGTTAGTTATCTATTCTTTAGTTATAAGCAAGGAAGAAAAATAACCTTTATCTGATTAACTTGCAGGTGTTTGTGGCTTATAGATTGAAAGTTCCAGGAGCATGGCATGGCTTGGTGCCTTCTTGATTCTTAGTTGCTGAGAGGGTTGACACCTAGACATGCAGTTCTTCAAGACCTCACTTGGGTAATTCTTGAAAGATGTATTTCGATTATAGCATCTCATAGAATCTCATATTTTTATAAATTTTTCCAAGTAATTGTATCAGCTCATTTTTGAGCTTTTATTTTAGGGAGGAATTGAAGACGGTGAGGAGCCAACATATGATGCAATTATGGAATTGCGAGAAGAAACTGGAATATTTCTTGCTAAAATTTTTGCTGAGGTTCATTTCTCATGCTCTGCTTTTTCCTTTCTCATGACACGGAAGTGATTACCATGTGGAAGCTATATAAATTTAGGTGGTGTTATGTTGCAAAAGTATATGTATATGTCGACATTTATAGTCACACTGAAGGTTCATGAAATGGCCGATTAAGATTCCAATTTTTTCTTGTAACAGAGCAATCATATAGTCGCACTGAAAGTTCTTTTTCTATTTGGATTTGTAGCAAATGATATTGTGATTGCCTATTTGTCTTTTTCTACTTATGAGCAATACGGTGTACATTAGTACCACGTAGAAACTCTATTGTCTTTGTGTATTGATTTTGGCACTAAGTGCATCTGGTGACCTATTGGTTTCATTTCTCTGACTTGTTATTATTTTCAAATATGTACAGGAAGACTACTTCTATGACCTGCCTTACAATACTGGGTATCAAATTTATGTGTTACATTTACGAAAGACAAGGGACAGAATTATGAAGTGTACTCTCTCTTTATATGTAGATATATACTTTGATTAAAGAACTGTGGTAGCTTTAGATGGTTAATTGTAAAGATAATGAATGATTATGTAGTGGATTATTTTATTAAGTTAATAATATTTTAGTTTTTTTGTATTTTTGACATTATTTGCTATGAGGACATTGAGCCAGCCAGGTACACAAAAAGAATGTCAAATTTTGATTTGGCAACAATATAATTCGTTACCAAAGCATTGAAAAAGTTTTAATATATCAACAATTTTTTATACATTTAGCAACAAATTTTCGTTGATAATGACATTAAAAATATAATATTTGGCAACGAAAAATTAACCTAATAACAATGGAGATGATATTGTTGCTAATACTAACATAAAAGGCAATATTTTTTATCATTGCAAATCATATCAACTTTCGTTGCACATATAAAGAAACAACAACATATAATGTCGTTGCTAATCGACGACTTTCGTTGCTATTGAAAACTAACCAGCAACAAACATTTTCGTTGTTGGTTCAGCATAATGTCGTTGCCAAATAATATAATTAGCAACGATAATCGTTGCTAAAAGCGTTTACATTCATAACGAAAAGCAAACTTAGGCAACAATTTTCATAATTTCTTTATGACAAAAAATGTCGTTTTGCAAAATGGTGTCGATTACAGCGAAAATGCATGGTCGTTAGCAAAAAAAGTTCATTTCGTTGCCAATTAGCATGCTTTTGCAACGAAATGGGGTTTTTAACAGCGAAATTTTAATTATTCAGCAACAATACATTTTGTTGCTAAAGGATCGATGTCTTTGTACGAAAGCCAAATTTTGTTGCAAAATGTATTACTTTTGGCAACGAAAAAAATACGTTAGATTCTTGAACAATTAGCGATACTCATTCTTGTGACGAAAAGACTTGACGACGATAAAGTTGTTGCCAAAACCCTTTTGCAACGAAAGTTAGCATCTTTAGCAACGAAAATCGGTTGTTGCTGAAGCGCCATTTTTTTGTAGTGTCCATTTTGTTAAACCAAAAAGGAGGCAACAATTTGGCAATTTCTTTTTTGTCACTTAGATCCCAGTCTTCATTAGCTACTAGAACTTTGTTGTTAACTAGTTTTGGACAATCCTTTTTGTAATATCCAGGCTGGTTGCATTCAAAACATGTGTTTGAATTTTCATTGGAGTTGACATTTTTGAAGTCGCTGTTGTTTACTTTGAAATTTCCTCCTTGTGCTTTTGGCTTGAATATTTGGTTGCTTTTGAAGTTGTAATTTGTTTTCATAAAGTTTTTGTCATATTTTTTAGTTTTGTTTTAAATCACTCTCCTGAGTTGTCTGGATAATGGAGCAACTTCATTATTATCTAGACTCATGAGTTCTTCATTTAGTTCTTCATCATCACTTTATTAATTTACATGTAGAGTTTTGAAAGAAATTCCTTTCTTCTTAAGATTTGTGTCTGATCCTGCTTTTTCGACTAGCATGTCGACTTAATGGGCACGAAGATTTCCAATAAGGCTGTCAAGAGGATATGTAGCTCAATCTTGTATTTCCTTGATTGCTATAACCTTCATTTTCCAGATAGATGGAAGGGCTTTAAGAATTCTTTTCTTTTTCTCATTAGTTGTGTATACCTTCCCTGGTTATTCTAGCTCAATAATGATTCTGGGAAAACGTGTTTCCATATCAATGATCTTTTCACCTTCTTCAAGCTTGAAACTTTTATATTCTTGGATTAGATCATCTTTTCTAGTTTCTTTGATATGATCTTCATAGGTTACAATAAACTTTTCCCGGATCTCTTTTGCATTCTTGTAGTTGCTAACTCTTTTGTACTCTTTTTCAATTAGAGCACTAGTTAACACCTTTTCAGCTCGTGAAGCTAAATTCATAGCCTCTTTATCTTCAGTGGAGAACTCATCAACATATTTTTCAACGATCTTTTCTCCTTCAATTTTGGTTGGAACTTTTACACCTCGTTCTATTTTAAACCAAACATTGATTCCTTGTGACTTAACATAGATTATAAATATGTTCTTCCAGGTGGCAAAGTTTGTTCCATCAAATAGTGGAGGTCTAGACATTGACAGTTCTTCTCCGTAAACAATAGCATTGTAGGCCATAGATGAATCTACTCTTAGGTATGCATATATTAACTCAACAAACAAGTTAAAGAGCACTGCTTTGATACCAATTGAAAGTTCAATAATAATTTAGAAAGGGGATTAAATAGATTATTACAGATTAAAAATTTATCTTAGGTCTTTTTGAATTTTTAGATAATTAATTTGTTGTTTTATAGATTAATATTCAAGTTAATAAAAAGTCAATCATACAATGTACATAGATTTTTCTGGTTCACAACATACATCTCGAGTATGTTGCTACGTCCAGTCTCAAGCTCCTCTTTAGGACTTGAGATCATATTACTTCTTGTAATAAAAAATCCTTCAAAAGGCGAAGAAGCCTTTACAAAGTTTTATAGACAAACATACAACTATTCTCAACTAACTATCTTGGATAGCAAGCTCCCAGTTTCCTCCTTAAGCTTAGTTGTATATTCCTTTTAAGTTCAGTTCTATTCTATAATATGGTCTTGAAACAACGGTCTTTTCCTCACCTCACAAGTACACTTGAGACCCAACTCCCAGCTGACCTCTCTAAGATTTGTCTTGGTCGAAGAATTATTCGTCTTTCTCACAGGTACATAAAATAAACTAACTCTACCGTTTTCCCTTTTACAAAGTTTTTGACAAAGATATGCTTCTAAGATAAGCAAATAGTAATTTGAGATCAAGTACTTACATATATAAAAGTTCAATAACCTTTATATATGTAAAACGTGCTTCTGTATAAGCAGATGTATTTTTTATGCTTAGTTATAAAAGTTTATATAACGTTTATACTTGTAAAAATATGCTTATTGATTAAGTAGATAGATTAATTTAGGCTTAAATCAAAAGAGCTTCTTTATAGGCAGATATAGTTTTAATGTAAGATTATAAAGAATTATTTATTAATCATCATAATAAAGAGTGTGTTTCTATGTATTAAACAAATTATAACTTTAATTTCCAATATTATCCAACAAGTATACTATGAATGAATTTATGTTCAAATACTTGTGATTAGTTAAAGTATCAAGTATAATGAATAAAATAGTTAAACAATACTTGATATAAAAAATATATTTGTTTAAATCAAAGAATATATAATAATATATTTTATCTATTATATGAATAATTATAAATAAGGCCACTTAGGATTTTAAAGACCGTTAGAATAATTTACACTATCATTCGCTCGAGTGAATAAATTCATATTGTATCGGTATCTAAGTACTGACCAAATTTATAGTTTTAAAATCTGTATTTATATAAATATTTTTGATAGATTACTTAGGATTTAAAATATCTTTTGGATAATTCACACTCTTATTGAAATGTATTTGTACCCCATACTTTACGATATTTATATAAATAACTTGTATCTTATAAAAGGCCACTTGAGACTTTGAGAATTTGTTTGGTTAATTCCCTCACTTAAGAGGTATATCTCCGATATAGTCTCGGTGTCTAAGTACTAACTTTTTATGATAAATAGATGAAATATATGTAAGGTTTTGTGAAGATCAAAGTAACAATCAAATTGCAAAAATTAACAAAAGCAAAGTAAAATTAGATTTTAAAATTTTTCACAAACCAATTACCTGGATCATCCTTTATGCATATTATTAATTAAAACAAAGAACAAGAAGTTATGGAATCATACCCTTGTAGATACGAGCTTCCTCATGTACGAGTTCAACTCCTACTTCTCCGCGATCTCCTTGAATCTCCGGGTTAGATTCATTTTCTTTAATCAATGTTAGCCACCCAAGTGTATGGCCTCTACAGGTGATCCACCAAGGAAGAAGAATTTTTAAAAAGAAGGGTGTATTGGCTCAAACCCTAGTTTTTCCTATCTCTATAGAAAAAGGGGGCGTACTCTTTTAACTATTTCTGGAATTACGTATATCTGATATCTGATATAAGACTCCTCTTATAAAGATATCAGATAACCCTATTTAATTAAAAAAGGTATTATTTATTTAATTAAACTCCTTTAATTAATCGACCTCCCTAATCTTATTAGGGATAATTAATTAAATGCCTTTAACTAATTTTGCCTCCTAATCCTATTAGAAATAAATGGGAGTACTTATATTAAATTAATTCTTAAACTCTTTTAGAAATTACAAATAATAATAATTGTAATAATATTAATAAGACTCCTCTTATTAATTTATATTTAATATCTCCAAAATATTAAATAATAAATATTAAGCTATTTAATTTATTTTATCACCATAGATTAAATTAAATATACTTAACATATTATTACGATTATGTCATTAACTTCTTAAATAATTATTCTTCATTTTATGATGTGACCCTTTAGGTTCTTCATATATTAAACCTATTGTGAATAAATCAATTAGAACAATTCTAATCTTATTTAAATAAATAAATTAAACTATTAATTTATTTAAATAAATAATATTTATTCTACAATAGCGATAAGCCTCCCTAGCGATCAACGACTTTCCAGATAATATAGATTTTAACATTAATCATAAAAGAACCTTTGAGTAAATAGTTACCGTACAATTCAATCCTTTCACCATACAATGTCCCAATTAAATATAAGACATGGAATTAGTGTAAAGTCTTATTTTATATAATTAAATGTATTTTGATTCCCAAATGCACAACTCTGAATAAATGAAAATTAAAAACTACTTTCTAATTTCATTTCACTTTGGCCAATGATTCCTGGGTTGTCATTTATCGAATCACATATGACATTTCTCTTCTTTTAATAGAAGTGATAGATTCTATATTGATCATTAATTATCTCCATATATAACTTATTACACCCAAGTATACCCTTTGATATACTCCAAGGGTCTTAAGGAATAAGTCAAAATGTAATCATTATACATAAGATATTATGATGATCTCAAATCTAAGGATCATTTGTACTACTATCACTACAGGAATTCCTATTGACATGCAAGTAAAACTCCATTAGGTATTCCTTAGCGAGTCACGTTCAGTGAACTTATTCTCCAATAAACACCTACATACTTGCTTTAGTGTCTATACACAAATGATCATGAGATCAATCATCCTCATCCAATGAGCAAGTAACGTATGTACCAATCTATCCGGATTCACAAATTCCCTTTGTAGTAATCCATTGATTGAGAACATTTTAGTTTTAAGTTATCTAAGAATTTAGATGTTATTAGTATAATCTTATCATGATTCTAAAAGCATTTCTTAAAACTATGGGTTTATCACATATTATTAAAACAACACCATGTAGATAATAAATGCCTTTAATAAATAATTCTTTTATTAATAAATAAATAATATTAATTACAAAGTATATTCTTTATCACCCAACATGATTTGCTTGTATACATACTACTTTTAATCTTCCACTTACACTAAAGTCAATCAACATGGTATCTTACACTCATCTTCTCTAAGTGACGATCGAACTGTTGTTGTGTTAACACTTTAGTAAATGGATCTACAATATTGTCTTGAGAGTCCACACACTCTAGGGTGACATCTCTTCTTTCAATGATTTCTCTGGTCAAATGAAATCACCGCAACACGTGTTTGGATTTCTGATGAGACCTGGGTTCCTTAGCATGTGTAACAGCTCCGGTGTTGTCACATAATAAAGTTACTGGTCCTCTGATGCTAGGAACCACACCAAGTTTGGTAATGAACTTCTTCATCCAAATAGCCTCCTTTACAGCTTCACTTGCAGCTATGTACTCTGCCTCTGTCACTGAATCAACAACTATTTGTTGTTTGGAACTTTTCCAACTCAATGCGCCACCGTTTAAGGTAAACACATATCCCGATATGGATTTGTTGTCATCTTGGTTCGTTTGAAAACATGAGTCTTTAAAGCCCTCTAGTTTTAATTTAGACTCACCATAGACAAGAAACACATCCTTAGTTCTTCTTAAGTACTTTAGGATATTTTTTACTGCCTTCAAGTGTTCTTCTCCTAGATTCGACTGATATCTGCTTGTTACACTAAGTGCATGAGCGACATCCGGTCTAGTACATATCATACCGTATATGACAGATCCTATTACTAAAGCATAAGGAATCTTACTCATACGGTCTCTCTCCTCAGGTGTCTTTGGGGCCTGTTTCTTGGAGAGATGTATTCCATGACTCATCGACATGAGACCTCTTTTGGAATCCTTCATACTAAATTTCTTTAGCATCGAGTCAATGTATGTTTCTTGGGATAAGCCAAGCATCCTTTTAGATCTATCTCTATAAATCTTTATTCCCAAAATATAGGATGCTTCACCCAAGTTCTTCATGGAGAAGTGTTTAGATAACCATATTTTAATCGATTGTAGCATAGGAATATCATTCCCTATCAATAATATATCATTAACATATAATACAAGGAATGAAATAACACTCCCACTAACCTTCTTGTACACACATGGTTCATCCTCATTTTTGATAAAATCAAACTCTTTAATTTTCTCGTCAAAACGGATGTTCCACCTACGAGAAGCTTGCTTCAATCCATTGAGGAAGGCCATTTTCACGTCCATCTGCCAGATCTCGTAGTCATGCTAAGCTACAATTCAAAAGAAAAATTCGAATGGACTTAAGCATCACTACTGGTGAGACAGTTTTGTCATAGTCAACTCATTGTCTTTGTTTGAAACCTTTTGTGACCAGTCGGGTCTTTTTGGCTTAATGCCTTCAGGTGGTGAAACCAAAGTCCATACTTGGTTTTCATCCATGAAGTTCATCTCGAATTTCATGGCTTCTTGCCACTTCTCTAAGTCTTTACTACTTATAGCCTGTTCGTAATTCAAGGGATCATAATCATTTATGATGCATACCTCATAGTCATCCTCTATGATGAATCCATACTTATCAGGTATCTTCGGTACTCTTCCAGATTTATGAATAGGGTGTGTTACAATAGGTTCTTCCACTTGGTTAGGTACATGAATTTGATCCATAGTATTTTATGGTTCTTGAACTTCTTCAAGATATATCTTACTCCCACTGACCCCTTTAAGGATAAACTCCTTTTCCAAGAAGGTAACATGTTTCGCAACAAACACCTTTTGATCAGTTGGATGATAGAAATAATACCCTGATATTTCTTTAGGGTATCCCACAAATCTACACTTGTCGGATCTAGTCTGTAGCTTATCGTTTCCAAACTTTTTAACATAAGCTGGACAACCCCAAGTCTTAACATGCTTAAGATTTGGTTTCCTCCCTGTCCATAACTCATATGGGGTCTTGGGGACGGATTTTGTAGGTACCTTGTTAAATAAGTATGCAGTCAATTCTAGGGCATATCCCCAGAAGGAAACTAGAAGATCGGTAAAACTCATCATGGATCGAACCATGTCCAACAATGTTCAATTTCTTCTTTTAGATATACCATTGAGTTGTGGTGTCCCTGGTGGAGTCCATTGTGAGATTATACCATTTTCTTTGAGACAATTGAGAAACTCACCGCTTAAGTATTCACCACCTCGATCTGATCAAAGAATCTTAATACTTTTGTCAGTTTATTTCTCTACTTCACTTCTGAACTCTTTGAACTTTTCAAATGATTCATAATTATATTTCATTAAATAAACATATCCAAATCTTGATTGATCGTCAGTTAATGTAATAAAATAAGAATATCCTCCTCGTGTATTCGTTGTCATATGTCCACATACATCTGTGTGTATCAATGCTAACAACTCTGTAACTCTTTCTCCGTTTCCACTAAAAAGAGATTTAGTTATTTTTCTCATGAGACAAGATTCATAAGTTGGATATGATTCATAATCTGATAGCTCTAGGAGCCCATCTTTAAACAACTTGGATAATCTTGTTTCATTAATATGACCAAGTCTACAGTGTCACATATAGGTATAATTAATATCATCTCTTTCCTTTTATTAGTGTGTTCAATTTGAAGTATATTTTTATGCAAGTCAAGTATATGAAGTCCATTTACTTGGATAAATCAGGCACCATATAAAACATTATTATTATAAATAGTATATGAAGTCCATTTCGTAAATAACCAACACCATATAAAATATTATTATTATAAATAGAATAATTGTTGTTCTTTATTATAATGTCAAAACCATCCATATCCAATACAGATATTGAAATAATGTTTCTAATGATATTTGGAATAAAATAACAATTATTTAAATAAATGAACTTGCCTGTAGGCAGTGCTAAACAATAAGTCCCTACAGCTAATGCAACATATTGACTTGGTCATATTCCAACCTTAGATTTTGATGATGACTTTGCTATTATACTAAAATGTTTACTCATGCATCTATTAAAAAAATTATAGGAATTATAAATGCCTTCATGCATTTGTTTGAGTTTTCATTAACCTTGTTAGGACATCTTAGATATGGTATTTCCTTAACACAGCCATAAATACATCACATATTACGTTCACCTTATTTATAGCATCAAGTGTAGAAGCAAGGATGGCTTGGTCTTTTGAAATAAAAGCCATTGTCAAATTTTTTTAATAAATTAGGATATGTGATATATCAACAATTCTTTGCAAGGGATTGATCGGATATTTGATAAGAAAATTTGGATAAATAATGGAGAGTAATGATAATAGCTTAGTAATGATAATATCAATAAAGTAGTGATTTTAGGAGATAATAAATAAATTAGAAAGTATAATGTCGAGCAGGTTTACATTAACAAAATAGTTTAGATTTGTAGTGATTTAGAGGGTTATACATTTAAAATATTAATTTGGGATTAAAAAAGTTGTGATTTTAGTAGATAATAATTAATTTAGTAATGATAATATTAGAACAATTTAGATGTATAGTGATTGAGGGATTATAAAATCAAAATAATAATGTAGGATTAAAAAGTAATGATTTTAGAAGATAATAATTACGTTATGATAATATAAAAATGCTTTAGATTGAAAAAGTAGTGATTTAGTGGATTATAAAATCAACATAGTAACAACATGAACTCACGTAATTGTTCATTCCATTTTAATAAAATAATTAAACTAATTTGAAGTTTCATGACAAAATTAATTATACTTCTAGAATATATTAAAACTGACTTGTGATTGTAATATCCATAAAATAAGGTGATCGATATATATATCAAAGTAATTGTTAATATTCCAACCTTAGATTTTGATGATGATGTTTCTAATGATATTTGGAACAAAATAACAATATTATACTAAAATGTTTACTCATGCATTTACAAGATATTAAAAGAATTCTTGAAGCTTTGATTTATTAAAGGATTGAAGACATGAAGGCTTGAAGAATTTCTTGAGTCATTAAGAAATAAATGTAAGATCTTAGCTTTAATTATTTCTCAATCAAGGCTCTAGGATTTGCATTGCATTGCATCATTAATTAATTATGGAATAAATTAAAATGATTAATTAATTAAAAATTAATTATGAGAATAAATAATTAAATAGAAATAAATAATTGAGTTTTCAAAATTAACGAGGTTCAAATTATTTGATTATCATATTTTGAAAAACTAAGTTTTTGATATCATGTTGGTGGACATTAGTATTTGAAGCTGCTCAATCCGAATAGTAAGTGGACCACTTAATTAATTCCTCCTTCCATAATTAAAGTTGGTTATTATTTATGAATATCTTATTTGGTTCCTTCCCTATTAAACTAACAATTAGTGAATGGAAAAACATGTAATGCTTCCTAATTGTTTTTTAATTCAAACGGCTATAGTTATTGGGAATTATAGAAGTGATTAATTATGAAATAAAATTAATTAAGCTTTCAAAATTAATAACGATCAAATATTAATTGGAGTAATTTTTGAAGCCTTTCCATAATTAAAGGATTTAATTTAAAATAGATTTTGATAAATCTATATCACATATCTTGAGATTGAGTTATTCATTATGTCTTTCTATAAAAATTGATTAAGCAAATCAAATTTCATATCTTTAGAATCAATTAACATGGATCAAATAATTGGTGTAATTTTTGGAAAGCTAATTAGTGAGGGAAAATCTAAATAAATTGGAATTTCAAAATAAATATGGAAATGTTTTTAAATATTGATATTTCCCATATTTGATGGAGTTGGTTAGTACATGAGTTTTAAAAAGATCATTATCTTTCATATCTCTAATCAAGATTGTTTCCATAAATCTTGGGATATAGATTTTCCATTATTGGGTTTGCCATAATCATGAAAGTAATATAAATAATTGGGCTTTCAAAATTAATATGGAAGATATGCATTAAATGAAAATAATTATGAAAGTGATTAATTTATTATTAAACAAATTAATTGGGCATATAATTAAGGCTGATTAATTAGATTCCATAATTAAAGATACTCTAAAAGTTCCTTCCTTAAGTTAAGAAGCGCGATCTCATCATTTTAATCTGAAGAAATTTGTTTGGGAATAAGTTGAATAAATTTTACTTAATAACAAAGCATGCTTAATTAAATTCTACCTGACAGTGGGTGTAAGACCCCGAATTTTATGAAATAAAAGTATTCAATTTTCTTATAAGTATTATTCTATTTAGTAAATGGTTAAATTGATAAAAGGTAAAGTTAAGAGTGATATGTGGTCATGGTTGGAAAATATTCTTTTTTCGGGGAATATCCGTACGACGGTACAATCATTCACGGACCCCACAACGGAATAACTGTCGGATTTAGAAAGCGAAAGAAATAACCTTTTTATAAAAATAACAGCAAAACTTTTATCGTTAAACTGTTGAAATACCCGGTGATAAAAATATAGTAATACGCGTTATTGCACAGTAGCACACGATATTGTACAATATCTTTGATTATTGATGCTTACGTGAGAAGTCATTCAATTTTATTCAATAATTGCCATAGTAACCGATGCATAGTATCTCATATTATTGATTCAATTATTGTCACAGTATCATCTGCACCATATTTTATATTATTAAATCAATAATTGAGACGACAAAATTATTCATATTATTATTTGCATTATTGACAATGTCTAGAAAGTTCTGTCGAGGATAGAGATTTGGTCACCTAATTGCGCGCCAATAAGGAGAAGTTCTTATCGGAAAGCCCCATCTTTTCTGGGATTGATCTGGTTATTAATATTATGAGTTATAATATTAATGATAAATAAATGTTATTAAAAATGTGTTTAGTGAAGCCATGTGAATTGAGATAAATAGAGGGGGGGGGGGGGTTGATATGAAATATTTGTTATAAATTTGGCTTATTACACGGACCCCCACTTACTCATTTTTTAAAATTATCGGTAGAAAGTTATTTCAGTTTTGTTTTATTACTTATATATATATATATATATATTATAAGTTTTTTATATATAAAATAGAATATATTATATTTTATTATATGCATAGTACTGTATAGTGTTGCATAGTAAAGTAAAAAAAATTAGTCGGTGCGCCCGTGAATTCGTTCGAATCTTACTGTTCAGTCCATGATTTTTTCTTAAATAGTATCCTTTAATTCTCCTATAAATAGGATGCTCAGTTTAGAAATAAAAATCACACCAGGATCAGAGAATTCTTCTTCTATAATATTGAGCTCATTTCTTTTGAGTTTAAGGAAGCGTTGAGTGTAGAAAACAGTGCAAGTTTTCTTCAACAATATCTCCTCTACACCAGTCGGAATACTCTCCTTTTACGGTAAGGGGTAGTATTTATTTTATATTCTTTTACGATATTATTTTTCGTATTCAGAAGGAATTTTGTTTTTTTCAATATTTGTAAGGAATATTATTTTCGTTCAATATTTGTAAGGAATATTATCTTCATTCAATATTCGTAAGAAATATTATTTTCGTTCAACAGTTGTAAGGAATGTTATTTTTGTTCAATATTCGTAAGAAATAATATTTTCTTCCATACTCTGTAGTATGTAAGTAATATTATTTCGTTTCATATTCCTAATTCTACACTTATGTTGATAAGTATTGCTTCTATACACCTTGAAATTAGTAGAATATCCTTGAAATATGCGCTTCATCTAGTATCGTTCCACTAAAATATTTTTCTGAACATTCTTGTCAAGTTTTAATCTTTTCATGCCAGAGTACTATTCACGAGGTACTATTCATGAAGTACTATTCACGAGGTACTATTCACTCAGATACTATTCACCTAGGGTACTATTCACGACAAAAATTGATTTCTATTCTATCCAAATTATTTTTGATACATGATTATTATTCTTGAATTTTACTCCATAAAGAAGTTATCATGTTGACAATTTGGACATTTTTAAACTCTGAATAAATTAAAAATCTTTAATATTTCTTCTTGATTTCGTTTGATTGATGCTTATATCATTGCCATCATCCCCATGCTTATATTATGATGAAAGTCATCTTTGGCCCGTAATGCATAGATGGACTGTTGATTGGTATGATTATGACCAGGAATTATTTATCGGTATAATCATGACCTGTAATGTTACAAATAATGTGATAAAAGTCCTCATTGTCCCGTAGTGCATTGATGGATAGTTGTTTGGTATGATTATGACCACTGGTGTTAATAACAAATATCATTGGCCCGTAGTGCATGAATAATTCATGAATGTGATAATAACAAATATCATTGGTCCGTAGTGCATGGATAATTCGTGGATATAATAGTAACGAATATATTTGGCCCATAGTGCATGGATAAATCGATAATATGGATTATTTATTTTACAGACAAACGATGTGGTAAAAATCCTCTTTGGCTTACGTGCAAAGATGAACTTTTGATTATTAGTTTTACAGTTGTATATCTTTGGCTTACGTGCAAAGATGGACTCTTGATTATTGGTTTTATAGTTGTATATCTTTGGCTTATGTGCAAAGATGATGGATTATTTTTTATTATTAATTTTACGGTTTTTGATATCTTTTGGCTTATATCTTTGCGCAAAGATGGATTTGATTATTGGTTTTACAGTTGTATGTCTTTGGCTTGTAGTGCAAAGATGGACTGTTGATTTACTTGATTATAAATATGAATTGTGAATTTAAATATAATCTTTGGTGGTTCAGGTGAAGACAGGTGATAAGAGTTCTCTTTGTCTTGGGTACAATAAAGAAATGTTGATGAATATTACAGGAATGAAATATTAAAGATGGACTTTTAAATTGGAGGAGATAGTAGACATTATGTTTTACTTGACTCTTCTAATGGATTGTTGATTCCGCTGCAATTATGGTTGAAAACTTTTATTATCTACCATATGTTCTAAATATTTGATTCAGTACTGATGAAGGCTATTGATAAGTTAATTATCTTAGTCATAATATTCTTTACTGGACTATTTTTGCTCACCATTTTGCTTCACAATTCCTTTCAGGTATTAAGAGTGTAGTTGGGTCGAGCGGGGATAACAGGGGAATAGTGTGATGGTCCGAGACTGTGGAAGTTTCTCAATACATTATAAAACTTCATGACATGCAATATATAATTGTATTCAGGACCTAAGATGGGTGTATCGTATATTATATGTCACTTAATAATTGATTTTGGTGAACAACAATAGGGTGATGAGAACCCAACTTTGAAAGCGTCAAAATGTACTCCATTAGAATGAGGAGAACATAAATCTTCTCATGCTCCTTTGGAGACTTGAAATATTTGCTGATGTATTTTATAGGGCATTGTAATAATTTGAGTATGAATATTAATGTATTATATACGTAACAATATTTATATTGAAACTCATAGCATATGTATTGTCGTATTTTGCACGACAATTGTATAAATGAAGTTTGTATTTGAATTTTGAACCGTGTATCTAGCGACTCGGAATGGGTTGTGTATACCTATTTTGGGGGCGTCATAGTGGGTGACCAATATGGGTGAAACGTTAATATGTTAACAAAAGTAGGAATCTTGCTTACATTACCTTAATGAGTTATTGAATGAGTGGATATGAAATAGGCCCAGGATTAATAAATTGATTCACATCCCTTTTAGAAGTGGATTTTATTTATAAAAATCTTGAGTGGATGGACTTCCTTATCAATGTGATTCATCTTTGACTAAAAGCAAGATTAACGCCTTTTTGATTCATAATCAATTAAATAAACTAATATATCTCTTTAATTGATTCCAACAAACATAAAGGTGATTCACAAAATCAATTAACAACGGCTACATCACTTTATTTCACTATATAAGGATTAGCCATGGCCTTGAGAGAAACAACACAAGAAATTAGAATATACAACAAGCAAAATACTTAGAATACTATTCTGAAAATGTACTTTCTTCACATACAATTCACAAGGGTTTTCAAAGTTTTTAAATTATGAAGAATCGCTACAAGGTTATTGTGCATCAAGCTCTCAATTAATTTCATCTTTTCTCTTTGCCATTAATTCGGTGATATCTTTATCTTTCATATTGATCATTACATTTTAGTTGAGCCTTGAATTGTTGATATAATTATTGCTTTGATCATAGTTTATTTTGTTTTCATATCTTTGATCAATTCTTTAAACATGTGGTAGACTAAGTTGTTAGTCTAAGATTTCTAATCTGGGTTGGATTAGGGGTTTTACAAGCAAGTTCAAGGAAGCATAGGTGCTTAAGGGTGCATAGGTGCACGAGGAGCAAAGGTGCTCGTAGAGTATAAGTACTCAAAGGTTGTGAAACTTATTTTGTAAAGGGGTTTAATTGTAAACAAATTTTATTAGTAAAAAGAGTCTCCAATACTAGTTGGTATTGGACGTGGATTAGGCTACTAGAATAGAGGATAGGGGCTAAACCACGTAAAAATTTCTTGTATTCATGTGTTTGATTGTTTTACTTTAATTTTTTATTGCATGCTTCAATTTGAGTTGTAATTTATAATCTTAGTACTTTAACATATAGTGTTCTTCTTCTTGATTGAGTCATAAACTTCTAAATGAAGTTTAAACAATTCAAGACTTGAATTAATATTAAAAGATTAAACATAAAAAGTGTTTAGTGGTTGATATTCATACACTGATAATCTAGTAAGTATAAGTATTTTATCCAGCATCCTACATTCTACACTATTCATTCTACAAGCATAAATATTCAATCCAGCATCCTGTATTGATAATCTGGGCTAGATTGAATATCTGGTAAGCATAAATATTCTATCCAGCATCCTGCATTATACTCTGATCATTCTACAAGCTTAGATATTTCATCCAACATCTTGTATTGATAATTTGGTAAGCATAGATATTCAATCCGGCATCCTACATTCAATATAAGAAAGTATTTTTAAGTTGCAAAAGTTTGACATCGTTTATTCTCACACTTATTCAACCCCCCCCTCTAAGTGTGCATACTTAAAATTTCATTTGGTATCAGAGCTTTGCTCTACTTATCTTGGTCTTCAAGGTGACTTGTAGGGAAAGATTCTAGCATGACACAATTTGGGAACATCATTCAAGAAGGTCAATCAACTGTTAGACCTCTACTACTTCATGGAGCTAAAAATTACAACTTCTGGAAATTTTGAATGAGGATATTTCTTAAAAGAGACCCTTGAGAATGGTGGGTCGTGGAGAATGGTCCTGTTATTCTAAGAAAAAAATATGGTACTCCAAAGACCTTAATGGAAATGGACTCAACTGAAACTCACATGATCTCCTATGATTCAAAAGCAATGAACACACTCGTTAGTGGATTGGTGCAATTCGAAATTGACAAAGTTTCCTCATGCAACACGGATAAAGAGATTTGGGATACTTTAAAAGTAAGCCATGAAGGTATATCGAAAGTAAGAGAAGTCAAGCTTAGTATGCTCATGCATCATTATGAAATGTTTAAGCTTGAAAAAGATGAAACTATCAACGAGGCACAAATAAGGTTCTTAGTACTTATGAATTCCTTGAAGCTTTATGATAAATTAATTCCACAAAGTGGGATCAACCGTAAGTTACTTCGGGCTATGCCCAAGAGGTTTGCGTCTAAAGTTATAACTCTTCAAGATTCTCCTAATATTTCTTCTATGAATACATTAACTCTATTTAGTGAATTTGAACATCAATTAAGGAGATATGATGATGAGGAGGATACTCCTCAAAAGAAGGTTTTAGCTCTTACTACAGCGAATGAAGAGGAGCTAGAGGATAATTCTGATGAGGAAATTGCAAAACTTTCAAAAAGGCTCAAAGGGTTGTTACAAAGAAAGCTTAAGAGAAAGAGTGTTATAACTTCAAACAAGTTTAAGGGAAAGCAAAATGAAGACACTTGCTTTGAATGCGGACACCTAGGCCATTTCAAAAAGGATTGCTTCAAAATAATAAACAAAGGCAAACCAAGCTACAAAGATAACAGAAGAAACAAATTATTTATTACTTTGAGTGATGATGAGTTCGAAGTGGAAGTTAATGCAAACGAAGAAATAGCCCAAGTATGCTTCATGGGAGTTGGCAATGAATCAAGTGATGAATTGAGTGAGGTAACCATTTCTGATTATAATATTTGAAACATGAAAATGAAAAACTAAGAGAAAATAATGTATACTTAAAAGACTTAGTAAATACTTTAATGAATAAGGTTGATATATTAATTGATGAAAAGAAAGAAGTTGAACAAGATACATCATCACAAGAAGAAAATATTTTAATTACTAAAAATGATTTTTTAGAATATCATAACAAATTTCTTTCCAACAAGGTTAATGATTTAAATAATGAAGTTGAAAAATTAAACAAAGAAATAGCAATGAGAGATGTGTGTATTGATGCTTTTAATGATAATTCTCATATTAAAAATCCTTCAACGAATGAACTACAAAAAGAAATAAACTCACTAAAATCATTATTGCCTAAATTTGTCCAAGGGGAAGAAAACTTATCTGTTATGTTGGGTAAACAAAGACCTAGCTTTGAAAAACAAGGAATTGGCTATAATCCAACACATAAAAAGAGTGATGTAAAAATTTTAAAATCTAGATCACATTTAAAATTAAATTATTGCTCTCCTTTCACTACTTGTAAAACATGTGGCTTAAAGGGAAATTTAGATTGTTCATCAAATAAAAGGAATATAAAAGTTAAAAGTGTGTGGATTAAGAAAAGTGATTTGTATGTGACTAACCCAAAAGGACCCAAAAAGATATGGGTACCAAAAGGATGAATTATTTTTATAGATACATCTCAAAGCCAAAGGTCCTTTTCAAAATAAACAGATTGAGTAAGCCAAAAAAGTAAACTGAATTCATCAGTAAGAAGAAACAACAGACTGGATTCGACAAATAGAATATAGCATCGTCTAATTGTCTATCCAGCAAACCGTATTCTTATAAAAGAAAGTTAAAATGCCGAAAGCAGCAAAGTATCTCAAAAGTCATCCACCTGAGAATATTATTGAAGATATTACTCCCAAATATGAGTATGAGAACTACCCAAATCATGATTACAAACTTAAACAAGTTCAAACAAATTCCAAGGGCTTGTTACAAGAGATTAAGTAAGTATCTCATCTCAAATGGATTCACTCAAGGTAAAATCAATTCTGCATTATTTAAGCATGAAAATAAAGATACTATCATTATGAAAATATATGTAGACGATATAATATTTGGTGCTACTAATGAGTTTCTTTGTGAGTTATTTTCTAAGTGTATGCAGAAGGAGTTCGACATGCGCTTAATGAGAGAACTTAACTATTTTTGCTTGGGACTCAAAATAAAGAAAACAAAGGATGACATATATATACATCAAACCAAATACACGAAAGAGTTGCTCAAAAGGTTTTAATTTGAGAAATCTACATCAAAGGCTACACCAATGAGTACGTCAATTAAATTCACATTATATGATAAAGGTGTTGACATAGAGGTAACAAAATATGAAGGTATGATTGCTTACTTGAATCTATGTGGTTAGCTTACTTTATGAAGAAAATATTTAAATCTTTTAATCACTTGGGTTAACAGAAAAGATTCTTAGACTCATATTTGCCAACCATTGTTAGTCCTTAAAAGAAACCATGATTCTTTCTACGGGTATACGTCATTTTTCAATGTCCTTCCTTTCTTTTTGATTAATGACAAAGGGGGAGAAAAATCATATGTTATTATTTTTGATTGATGACAAAGGGGGAGAGAAATTGTGATATGTTTTGTCTAATCACGTTGAAACAGGTTGAGGTACAGGATAAGTTCATATTGAATATCTCTTGTCTAATTTTATGTTCTTATTCTATCTTGTCAAGAATATGTTAATATATGCATGGTTTTAGGGGGAGCCATAATTATTATATTGTCATCATCAAAAAGGGGGAGAATGTTGACTTGGTTATATTCAAACCTTAGGTTTTGATGATGACTTTCCTATTGTACTAAAATATTTACCGATCATGTATTTACAGGATATTAAAAGAATTCCTGAAGCTTTGATTTATTAAAGGATTAAAGACATGAAGGCTTGAAGAATTTCTTGAGTCATTAGGAAATAAATGTAAGATCTTAGCTTTAATTATTTCTCAATCAAGGCTCTAGGATTTGCATTGCATTGCATCATTAATTAATTATGGAATGAATTAAAATGATTAATTAATTAAAGAGTAATTATGAAAATAAATAATTAAATAGAAATAAATAATTGAGTCTTCAAAATTAATGAGGTTCAAATTATTTGATTATCATATTTTGAAAAACTAAGTTTTTGATATCATGTTGGTGGACATTAGTTTTTGAAGCTGCTCAATCCGAATAGTATGTGGACCACTTAATTAATTCCTCCTTCCATAATTAAAGTTGGTTATTAGTGAATGGAAAAACATGTAATGCTTCCTAATTGTTTTTGAATTCAAACGACTATAGTTATTGGGAATTATGGAAGTGATTAATTATGAAATAAAATTAATTAAGCTTTCAAAATTAATAAGGATCAAATATTAATTGGAGTAATTTTTGATGCCTTCCCATAATTAAAGGATTTAATTTAAAATAGATTTTGATAAATCTATACCACATATCTTGGGATTGAGTTATTCATTATGTTTTTCATGATTTATTAATTGATTGAACTTTTTATAAAAATTGATTAAACAAATTAAATTTCACATCTTTAGAATTAATTAGCATTGATCAAATAATTGGAGTAATTTTTGCAAAGCTAATTAGTGAGGGAAAGTCAAAATAAATTGGGATTTCAAAATAAATATGGAAATATTTTTAAATATTGATACTTTCCATAATTGATGGAGTTGATTAGTAAATGAGTTTTAAAAAGATCATTATCTTTCATATCTCAAATCAAGATCGTTTCCATAAATCTTGGGATATGGATTTTCTATTATTGGGTTTGTCATAATCATGAAAGTAATATATAAATTAATTGGGCTTTCAAAATTAATATAGAAAGATATGCATTAAATGAAAAAAATTATGAAAGTGATTAATTTATTATGGAACAAATTAATTGGGCATATGATTAAGGTTGTTTAATTAGATTCCATTATTAAAGATATTCTAAAAGTTCATTCCTTAAGTTAAGTAGCGTAATCTCATCATTTTAATCTGAAGAAATTTGTTTGGGAATAAGTTGAATAAAGTTTACTTAATAACAATGCATGCTTAATTAAATTCTACATGATAGTGGGTGACCAAAATGGGTGCAACGGTAATATGTTAACAAAAGCATGAATCTTACTTACATTACCTTAATGAGTTATTGAATGAGTGGATATGAAATAGGCCCAGGATTAATAAATTGATTCACATCCCTTTTAGAAGTGGATTTTATTTATAAGAATCTTGAGTGGATGGACTTCCTTATCAATGTGATTCATCTTTGACTAAAAGCATGATTAACGCTTTTTTGATTCATAATCAATTAAATAAACTAATATCTCTTTAATTGATTCCAACAAACATAAAGGTGATTCACGGAATCAATTAACAATGGCTATATCACTTTATTTCACTATATAAGGATTAGCCATGTCCTTGAGAGAAATAACACAAGAAATTAGAATATACAACAAGCAGAATACTTAGAATACTATTATGAAAATGTACTTTCTTCACATACAATTCACAAGGGTTTTCAAAGTTTCTAAATTGTGAAGAATCGCTACAAGGTTGTTGTGCATCAAGCTCTCAATTAATTTTAGCTTTTCTCTTTGCCCTTAAATCAGTGATATCTTTATCTTTCATATTGATCATTGTATTTTAATTGAGCCTTGAATTGTTGATATAATTCTTTCTTTGATCATAGTTTATTTTGTTGTCATATTTTTGATCAATTCTGTAAACATGTTGTAGAATAAGTTGTTAGTCTAAGGTTTCTAATCTGGGTTAGATTAGGGGTTTTACAAGCAAGTTCAAGGAAGCATAAGTGCTTAAGGGTGCATAGGTGCACGAGGAGCAAAGGTGCTCGGGGAGTATAAGTACTCAAAGGTTGTGAAACTTGTCTAGTAAAAGGGTTTAATTGTAAACAAAGTTAATTAATAAAGAGAGTCTCCAATACTAGTTGGTATTGGACGTGTATTAGTGTGACGCCCCCAAAATAGGTATACATGACCCATTCTGAGTCACCAAATACATGGTACAGAATAAAAATACAAACTTAATTATATAACTGCCGTGTAACATAAGTTGAGAGTTTTAAAACAAATATTGTCTTCTAGATAATATACAAACTCAAATGGAGTCCTCATTACAATTATTATCCCACTATTTTATAAAATAGTGAGGACTACTACAGCCACCATCTCGGATCGTCACTCCTTTCCCCAACTAGTCCCGGCTACGTTCTCATTTCCTGAAGAGAACAAGGAAAGCAAAAGGGTGAGCTCAACTAGCCCAGTAAGAAATATTATGACTAAGATAATGCATAATAAATTATCCTTAACCTTCAACAGTGTTAAACTGATAGAATACAATAAACAACAAGTTTAACTACAGCAGAACAAGCAATCCATTATAAGAGTCAAGTAGAGCATGATATCTACTATCTTCTATGATTTAAAAAGTTTATCATCAATTTTATCGCTGAGACTCAGCTCAATAAATAATCCACATCACTGAATTATCCATGCACTACGGGCCAAGGATATTCATTAGTATCACATCCACGAATTATCCATGCACTACGGGCCAAAGATATTCGCGTTATCACCAATGTTCATGATCATGCTAATAACTGTCCATCAATGCACTACGGGCTAATGAGGACTTTTACCGCATTATTTGTAATATTACAGGTCATGATTATACTGATACATAGTCATAATCATAGCAATCAACTGTTCATCAATGCATTACGGGCCAATGAAGACTTTCATCACAATATAACCATGATGATGATGACAATGATATAAGAATTTAATTAAATGAGAGCAAGGATAAATTTTAAAGATTTATAATTCAATTTATCCAGAAATCAAGAATGCCCAAATTGTCAACATGATACTGCTTTGTAGAGTAAAATTTAAGAATAATATTGTAACAAAAATGATTTGTACAAAAAAGAAATTAATTTTGTAATGAATAGTACCCCGGGTGAATAGTACCCGAGTGAATAGTACCCCTTGAATAGTACTTCAGGAATAGTACCCCGTGAATAGTACTTCGGGAATAGTATCCCATGAATAGTACCCCGACATGAAAAGATTAAAAATTATCAAGAATATTCAAAATAATATTTTCGTAAAAAGATACTAGATGAAGCGCAAATTTCAAGGATATTCTACTAATTTCACGGAGTATAGAAGCAATACTTAACAAAATGAGTGTAAAATTCGAAATCAAAAACGAAATAATATTACTTACATACTACAGAGTATGGAAGAAAATATTATTTCATACGAATATTGAACAAAAATAATATCCCTTACCTTAAAAGGAGAGTACTTCTGACTAGTAGGGTGGTGATATTCTTGAAGAAAACTTGAACTGTTTTCTACACTCAAAGCTTCCTTAAACTCTAAAGAAATACGCTCAATATTATAGAAAAAGAATTATCTGATTCTGGTGTGATTTTTATTTATAAACTAAGCATCCTATTTATAGGAGAATGACATGATACTATTTGGACGCAAAGTAAGGAAAAATCACGGGCGACTTCACGGGGGATTTCGAGGAAAAATTTTGATTTTACTATGCTGCACTATGCAACACTATGCAAATAATAAAATATAATATATTCTATTTTACATAAAAAATAAAACTTATTAAAATATATATATATATATATATATATATATATATATATATATATATATATATATATATATCACCATAACACAATTTAACCCCTCCCCCCAACCCGTGAACTTGTTTAATATATATATATATATATATATATATATATATATATATATATATAAAATAAAAATTGATTTAACTTTCTCCCGACTATTTTGAAAAATGGGTAAGTGGGGGTCCATATAATAAGTAAAATTTATAACAAATACTTCATAAAATATCCCTCTATTTATCTCAATTCACTTGGCTTCACAAAATATATTTTTACTAACATTCATCATTAATATTATAACTCACAATATTAACAACCAGATCATTCTCAGGAAAGAGAGGGCTTTCCGATAAAGATTTCTCCTTATTGTCACGCAATTAGGTGATCAAACCCTTTCCTCGACAGAACTTTCTAGAGATCGTCAATAATACAAATAATAATATGAATAATTTTGTCATCTCAATTATTGATTTAATAATATAAAATATTATACAGATGATACTGTGACAATAATTGAATCAATAATGTGAGATATTATGCATCAATTACTGTGGCAATAATTGAGTGACTTCTCACGTAAGCATCAATAATCAAAGATAATGTACAATACCGTGTGCTACTATGCAACCACGCGTATTACTGTACTTTTATCATCGGGTATTTCAACAGTTAACGGTAAAACTTTCGCAGTTATTTTTATAAAAAGATATTTCTATTTTTTTCTAACTCCAACAGTAATTCTATTATGGGGTCCACCAATGATTATACTGTCATACGAATATTTCCTGATAAAACGAATAATCCCCGACCAATCGAATATTTTATGACAACTTGCTTAC
Source organism: Panax ginseng (assembly GCA_020205605.1). NCBI lineage: Eukaryota > Viridiplantae > Streptophyta > Magnoliopsida > Apiales > Araliaceae > Panax > Panax ginseng. The sequence goes on from CM035150.1 coordinate 64,875,462, forward strand.
TTTATAAAATTTGTAAATATTACCCATAACTATAATATTATATCAAATTCACACCTTAATACTCAAAATGATATTTAGAAAAATTAATCTTTATTCATAAAAGTTGGGTCTTACAATTAGGCTACTAGAATAGAGGATAGGGGATGAACCACGTAAAAATTGCAGGTGTTCATGTGCTTAATTATTTTACTTTAATTGTTTATTGCATGCTTCAATTTGAGTTATAATTTATAATCTTAATACTTTAACATATAGTGTTCTTCTTCTTGATTGAGTCATAAACTTCTAAATTAAGTTTAAAGAATTCAAGACTTGAATTGATATTAAAAGATTAAACATAAAAAGTGTTTAGTGGTTGATTTTCATACACTGATAATCTAGTAAGTATAAATATTTTATCCAACATTCTGCATTCTACGCTGATCATTCTACATGCATAGATATTCAATCCAGCATCCTATATTGATAATCTGATAAACATAAATATTCTATCCACATCCTGCATTATACTCTGATCACTCTGCAAACTTAGATATTTAATCCAGCATCCTGTATTGATAAATTTGGTAAGCATAAATATTCAATCTAGCATACTGCATTAAATATAAGAAAGTATTTTTAAGTTGCAAAAGTTTGACATCGTTTGTTCCCATACTTATTCAACTCCCTTTCTAAGTGTGGCTACTTAAAATTTCACAACAACCTTTGTTCCATTTCCCACTCGTAGGATGACCTCCTCATTGCTCAGCTTTCTACTTCTGACCGGGTCCACGTATTATTACATATGTGAGAACCACAGCCGGTATCCAATACCCAAGTAGAAGATTGACTTTCAGAAAAATTAATTTCAATCATAAACAAACCTTGATTAGGATTCGAAGTTTGTTCAAGCTTCTTCTGCTTTTTCTCCGTAAGATAATCCTTACAGTTCCTCTTCCAGTGACCCGGCTTGTTGCAATGGAAGAAAATTCCTTAGCTAGCTGGATCAGGTTTCTTTTGAACCTTTACTTTTGCCTTACCCTTAGCCTTCTTGGATTTCTTTTTTTGAGAAGATACCTTGGGCCTCTTCCTTTTCTTCGAAGAATCATCCACCAGTAAGACATGGTTCTTCTTGGATGGGAAGTGACCTTCAGAAGTTTTAAACATGTTAAGTAATTCAGGCAAGCTGGCATCTAACTTATTCATGTGAAAATTCATAACAAATTGTGAGAAGGTGTCCGGGAGTTACTGCAAGACTAAATCTTGACTCAAATCCCCATCCATGACAAACCCAAGCTGTCCAAGACGTTCAATCAGATTGATCATCTTTAAGACATGAGTCTTAGTGGTAGTACCCTCGGTCATTCAAGATCGGAAGAGGTCCTTAGATATTTCATATCTAGCAGTTCTACTTTGCTCACCATACAGCTCTTGCAGGTGCAGTAGCATAATAGGAGCATCCACGGTTTCATGCTGACGCTGAAGCTCGTTACTCATGGATGCAAACATGATGCATTGAGTCATAGATGCATCATTGTGCCACTATTTAAAAGTAGCAATCTCTTCCTCAGAGGCTATCTCTGCAACTTTTGCAAGTACAGACGAATTTAGGACACAAGAAATCTTTTTAGCAGTGAGAACAATTCTCAGATTCTTTAATCAGTCCGTGTAATTTGGTTCGGTCAGTTTGTTAGCATCAAGTATGCTACGCAATGAAATTAGTGAGTGTGACATTTTCAAATTTCTGCATGTGAAAAAACAACAATTTAGCAAACATTCATTTAATTAATTTATTTTACCGAAATAAATTAGGTCTTATTTTATATTGGTAACTCCCACTATTTTCTTCAAACTATATTACCCTCATCTATATAGTTCGGCATAATCTAATTAAAGTTTTTGCTAGTGAGAATAAGGATCCCATTTCAAATATATATAGTCTTGTGGTGACACAACAAACTATATATAAATAAATAGGTGGACAACTCCTTGTCAATTACATCATCATGTAACTCCTTATCTTTTGCCACTTGAATTATTTTGATCAAGTGGTGGCACATCCGAATCAAAATTATCTAAGTTAAGTCCAACCTAGCACTTCCATATATTCAAAAAAGAAAAATATTATCCTTGTGGTGACACAACAAAATAATATTATTCAATTTTCTTTATAAGCATCAAATGTGATAAATTAACATCTTAAATACTTAATACTTTCCTTGTGGCGACACAACAAACTCATATTAAATATTTAATACTCTATTAATTTTATCATGCTAGAAGGCGACGTTCGATATTCCAAATATCTTTGAACGCTTAGGACTTAATATAATTTATTTGAGGGGTTTGTTATTAATTGTCTCATCTTGTTTAGCGCGCATGCACACACACACACACACACACATATATATATATATATATATATATATATATATATATGCATCATCATATTATTAAACATGCGAAGCATGTTTGCATAATATATAATATATATAATATTAGCATGCATATATAGAATACTATAATCTACCCGGATTGATTATGGACTTTATTCTAGTTTGGTTTACTAGACCCACCAAGTGAACTAAAAGGTGAAACCCTAGGGTGCAAGAATTAACATTTAAATATAACTATTACATTTAAACCCGGGCTCCATTACAAACGGGTCTTCAAACGCTCCTTGCAGCTTGATCTCCCGTTCTTCGAAAAATTCTAACTAATCCTATTACATAAACTATTTAATTTAAATAGAAATCTTGATCAGCAGTCAAGGGGAAGTACATAAGAGAGGGATAGAATTTACATCAAGAAGAAAACCAAAAAAGACGAGGTACGCAGTGTGACAGCCCCAAATCTAGGTACTTCATTCCCACAAGACCTGGTGTTCACTGTTCACTTTTCATGCATTCATAACTAACTACCCAAATATAGTAGAATTTAAACCATAAATCCTCCCAATAAAAGGTTTACATCATTAATCAATAAGTTTCCCAGGTTATCTAACATTTAACATAACTCAAGTGCGGAATTAAAATAATTACATCACATCATTTAAAAATAAAGTCTATCATCTTGACATTAAACAAAATACAAGTCTTCATCACTTGCTCGTTTTTCCTTTTCCTTTGCTAGTTGTAGGTTCATTGACCTTCTCAACCTTAGCTGCAATAATTATATTTATGCAAGAGTGAGAAAAAAAATGCCCACTTGAAATAGCAATGAATAACAATAGCATAATAATTGCCGATGAATAAGCTCATCAGAACTGAATAATACTATGTCAATGATAATCAAAAACTGGCATCAACATACAAAATATAACTGAGGGTCACAAGACCACAAACTATGTCCAAGGTTACAAGTAATCTTTCAACTTTAACCTAAACAGTCATACTATAGGGACTCCCCGTACTTAGGGTGATCAACCCTTCGTACCATGTATTGTGCACAAATATCTAAACGCATTGCGTAAAATAACTCCCCTATAATAGGGTTTTTCTTCTCAGTTTTAGAGTACAAGTCCGCACCAAAGAAAGTTTGGTTTGGATAAGCTTCAAGGGTAATTTAGAGTTTAACGATCATCAACTAAAGGATTAGTTAAATCAACAAAATTTGATAACACTATGGTCAATAACAACATAATATGGGATAATTAGGAATCATAGGTGAACCAACTATATATCAAAGTCAGGTTTAGAAATAAACTAGAAAGCATAAGCATTGTGTAGTACAATAAACCTTGCTTGAACAATATTAAGCTAAGGCTATGATCTTGTTAAATAAAAGAATTAATTTATTGAACATGCATTAGTGAATAACGAGTTTAGAACGAGACTTGCTCAAAATAACAATAATGGTTAGAGCTGTGTAAAGTAAATGAGACATGATAACTCATTTAGAAATTTGAGTTCAAGAACTTGCATTCATTATAAAAAGAATAGAAGTAGGAAAACTTGCTTAAATATAAACAAGTTAGAATAAATCAAACAAAGATTAGAGTTCAAAACTTGCTCGAATAAAATTAGGGTTAGAGCTTGCTCAAATAAAGTTTAGAGATAAAGAACTTGCTCAATCAAAGTTTAGGGTAAGGAACTTGCCTGTGCGTAAGCTATAAATTACAACTCACATTCACTTACACATATTATTATAATTACAACATCTATTAGATATACTAACATCCACTTTCCAAATTAAAACTCATTCTTAGTTAAACTTGTTGCTTTAGTACAGGTTTTAATTCACACCATATACACTTCAGAAATCACAAGTATTAGATTTGAAACACTTATTCACTAACTCATGTGTTCAATAAATCACAACATAATGTTTTCACAACTTACTAATCTTTACAACTTTGGAATTATCAACTACATGATACAAATCTATTTTAGTCTCTTACTTACATGTTCATCACATTAATGTTTCATTATACTAGGTTCCAATGGGTTTCGAAGTGCTCAGATAACCAAAGAGGCATCACTTGCCTCGATCTGGGTATGCAGGTATGGCGCAGCTGCCCCACATTTAAGCTTGGGATCGTGGCAATTTTGCCGTTTCTCAAATAACACCAAAGATACAATTTCTTGTTGATGCATGTATGACGAAACTACGCAGTCTATTTTAAACACTCTGTTTAGCCCAACTATTACGAATTTTATCAACAAAACAACAATTTAAACATACCTAATTGTTATAGAACTCATATAAACATTGTTCCTCACATATATACCAACTTAGAATAATTAAACAACAACTTTAACCAATTTAAATCCTTTAAATTCCATGTTTTATACAAAAACTCCATTTTTGACATTCTTGACAAAAATTAACACTGCGGTCACAATTTTACACTAAATTAACTCATTCAAATTACGTTCTCTTCGTTTCTTACTAAATTAACATATTCAAGGCTCAATTTACAGATTAGTTCACAAACTAACTACCAATTTTTATACTTTCACAAGACATATACATATACATGGTCACTGTATTAGTTCTCTCTTTTTGAACGCAACTAGGACACTAATTCCTTGTCTAGATGCTAATTCTAACATCACAAACTTACTAATACACAATTAATCAGTTTGTATAACAACAATTCATCAAAAAAAAAATGAATTCACAAAGACTTGAAATTCATGGCATAGAACATTTATATATATAATATTAAGGTTTTGGAAGTATACCTTCAATTGTTTGGTAATCCTTGCTAAAACACAGAGAATTTCTTTGGAATCACAGGAATCCTCTCTCAAGCTCTCTCTCTCTCTCTCTCTCTCTATTTCTCTGTAAACTCTCCCTTCTTTCTTTCTCAGTATCAATATAAGCCAACTCACCCTTATGCGTAAAAATAATAAACTGATAGCCATAATACACATACTTAAAAATAACAGTTACAAAAACTTAAACGTATATCAGTTATAAAAATATTAATTATATTTTTATTATATATATTTTTTAAAATCAAATTCAAAATTCAAAAGTCATAAGGCTTTGTTTGGCAAAACACTTTTAAAATAAAGACTTAATATTTTTAAGCCTTGTTTGGTAAATCCATTTAAAACTATTTTAATTTATTTTAATAAATCATTTATACTATAGTTTATAGTCCCATATTATTTATTTAGATTTCCATATCCAATCTTAGTTAAATAAACTAATTACAACATATTAAATAAATTTCTCACTTAACCAATTACCACAAAATTATAATCTCATTATAATTTTATTTAATAAATTAACATCTTACTTTAATTGTTAAATTAAAATTGCAATATAGCAACTCATGTAATCTTTAACAACTCTCTAACTATTAAATTAAATTAGAGTATTTTCTCATAAATTTAATTCACAAATATCTACTAACAACAACCACATCAATAAAAATATTTATTTAATTTAATAAATATTTTAAATTATAAATAAAATTCTGGATTGTTACACGCATACTCCATTTAATAAAATCCATTTATTCAAACATCCAACCAAAATAAATCCAATCACATTGGTCAATAGTCCATAATCAATCCCATTTGTTATCATACATATTCTCATATATTATATATATATATATATATATATATTAACCAATTTCGTGAAGTATGAAGCATGTATAGGATCAGCGAAACCACAGATCAACCCCTTTAAAATTAAATAAATTTATAACATGGATCAACGAAACAGGCCTCGCGAATTGAATTTCATTTTTCAAAAAAAATTAATAATTATATACAAGAAATTATGCCCAATAAATTATTCTAAATACATATTCATACATATATGGAATTAAAACAATTAATAATTTGCATAAAGTTTGGCTTTAATGCCACTGTAAGGTTTTGTGAAGGGTTCTTCTACCATAGCCCGCCCCGGTGGGATTTACAAAACAAATTTAGCGCGCCCCGGCGGGCATCACAAAAATAGTTTTTTTTTAAAAAACCCTCACTCAGTCGCGACTGTCCCATTCCTATAACACATAACCGACCCCTAACCCACGAAATCTCTCCTTAACTCCCTTTCCCCACCAAATTCGTCCCTCTATCACCATTCCTATACATAACCTACTTCCAATTTCATCAAATCCACACCAATTTGAGCATACCTTCATAAAAGCTAGGGTTTTTCAACACCATTGTTAAGTTCTTAAGAAACAAGTAATTGGAGTAAGTGTTTTTGGCAAAGATTTGAAAACATCATTATCTAGCAGCAACAAAGATTCAAAAATTGGGTAAGCATTCAAATTTGGTAGTTATTATTGAGTTTGGGGGTAGATATTGGTATTTATTTGTCATACATATACCACTTGCTCGATAAAAAGCCTAAAGTGAAAAATTTTGGGGAAATTGTTGAATTGCTACACTAGTAAAGAGACAAAGGGATGATGACTCATTGCCACCTGCGCAAATTTTTGACAAAAGGAAGTTTGTGAGTGCCGCGGCGGTGGACAAGTTCGAATATTTGCCCCCGAAAGCACTTAAACCTGAGCGTGGACTGAGGCCTGAGTCTTTTGGCAGGCATATATGGAAGCAAATTCATGAACAAGGTTGGGATACCTTCACCGATCAGCCTGAACCGGCAGTGGTGACAATAGTGAAAGAGTTCTACGAGAATGCCAAGGACAAAGCTCCGTTTGTGGCGTTCGTCAGAGGCAAGATGGTGCCATTTAGTGTTGAGGCAATAAATCAGTTTTATGATGTGAGGGCTCCAACAGTGTGTCAATATGCGCACTTACGAGATGAAAATTTGGATTATGATCAGATTTTGAAAGAGATTACCAATCTCGACACTACTTGGGTGAAGGGAAAGAGAGGAAGCACCTTGTTCATGAGTAAGGACTTGAGTTTATACGGAAAGATATGGTATGCCTTCTTGTGTGCAAAGCTTTTACTATCTCAGCACATAAGTGAGGTGACGAAAGAAAAGGTTTTACTGTTATATTCTATTGTTAAGGATTTTGACATTAATATTAGGGAAGTTATCAATTTTTCTATCAGACGGTGTTTGTGGGGATCGTTTAAGGAGGGCTGCCTCACCCATCACTTATATGTGGTTTATATCGTCAGTCAGGAGTGAGGTGGACTGCGGATGAGCCTGTGCAGCAACCTCTATAGCTGCTTGACCCGAGGCTCATTGCTAGATATTTTACAAAAAAAAAAAAAAAACAGGCTAAGGGACCTGTTTGCAATATTAAATTTCTAAGTTCTCATTATTACCTAGAGTTACACAATAAGTCGGCCTAGCTGTAAGACCCCAACTTTTTATGAATAAAGATTTAATTTTCTCTAAATATTATTTTGAACAATAAGGTGTCTATAGTTATGGGTCATATATGCAAATTTTGCAAAGTAAGCAAGTTGTCATAAAATATTCATTTTGTCGGGGAATATCAGTACGACGACGTAATCATTGGTGGACCACATAACGGAATAACTGTCAGATATAGAAAGAGACATAAATAAACTTTTTATAAAAAATAACGGCAAAAACTTTTACCGTTAAATTGTTGAAATACCCAGTGATAAAAATACAGTAATATGCGTTGTTGCACAATAGCACACGGTATTGCAAAGTATCTTTGATTTAATTCTTACGTAAGAAGTCACTCAATAATTGATATAGTAAAATTGCACAGTGTTTCATATTATTGATACAATAATTGCTATAGTGATAATTGAATAGTATTTTATATTATTGATTCAATAAATGTCACGACACAATAACTCATATTATTGAAATGATATTATTGGATAGCATTATTGATAATATTTACAAAGTTCTGTCGATGAAAGGGGTTAGGTTATATAATTGCGCGCCAATAAGAAGAAATTCTTATAGGAAAGCCCCCTCTTTCTTGGGAACGATTTGGTTGTCAGTATTGTGAATCTATAATATTAATTAAAAATAATTATTAAAGAATTTTTAATAATTGGTGAATATGGCAAGTATATATTTCTTTAATTTTGATATAAATAGAGGAATTTTAGAATGAGATATTTATCAAAAGTTTGTTATATTTTTCTATGAAACCATTATTCAAATATATTATTATAATATTACATTATCATAGTATACTGTGATAATATAATAGTATAATTTTATAATTTAAATGGTAATATTATTATATTATTTTGGCATGTGAATTAAATGGAGCGAAGATGATCAAATTGAAATTAATTAGTTCGTAAATTAAATTTGAATTCTTTTATTTCAAATAATATGTGATAAAAGGGGTGGAGTGAACAAGTTGATTTGAAAAGCATGTTTCAAAATGTGTGTGCTGCTAATTCATCCGTATGTCAAATTTGTTAAAAGTGGTGTGCTAGCACTTTCCTATAAATAGGTTGCTTAGTTAAACAATAAAATTCACACCATAATCAGAAAATTCTCTCTATATAATATTGAGCATATTTCTTGTGAGTATAAGGATATTTTGAGTGTTGATATCTGTGCAAGATTTCCTCAACATAATCTCCATTATTCCAGTCAGAACTACTTTCCTATTAAGGTAAAGGATATTATTTTTCTCGTAAAGGATATTATTTTCTCTCAATACTCATAAATAATATTATTTCCTTCCATACTAGTAAGGGATATAATTTTCTTTCATACTCCATATTACGTAAGCGATATTATTTCATCTCATATTCCTAAATTTAAACTTATTAGGGTAAGTATTGCTTCTATAGATCTTGAAATGATTAGAAATTTCTTAAGGATTGGGCTTCATCTAATATCATTTCACTGGAATATTGGTCTGAAATTTCTAATTAAATTTTAATCTTTTTATGTTTGGGCACTATTCATACAGTACTATTTATGAGTACTATTCACAACATAATTTAATTTCTTTTCTTTGTCCAAGTTATCTTTTATTAATCTTATTCTTGAAATTAAATCCATGTTATGATCTCACTTGATTGATTCTTTATATCATTATCATCATCCTCATGCTTATATTGTGTTGAAGGTCATCATTGGCCTGTAGTGCAAAGATGGATTGTTGGTTGGTATGATTATGACCAGGAATTGTGTATTGGTGTAATCATAACCTTTAATGTTACAGATAAGGTTTGTGGTGAAAGTCCTGTTTGGCCCGTAGTGCATAGATGGACATATGTTTGACATGATCATGACCACTGGTGATACAAATAATTATCTTTAGCTTGTAGTGCATAGATAATTCGTTGATTGAAAATAATTAATGATTGGTGTTACAGGGATAAAATAGTGATGATGGACTTTTAAATCATAGAAGATAGTAGACATCATACTTGTCGACGTCGGGATTTTTATTTATCTCTTTCTGTTCTTGTCTTTTAGTGTTCTCATTTTAGGTGAGATTGTTTGAAAAAACAAGTTTGAAAAGGTCCGACATGTATATGTCGATGATTTGACTGTAAGAGTCACCGGTTGGTTATTTTTAAATGGTTGCACCAACTCAACCAATAAAAAGTTTGCACAGAGACCTAGTGATATGACACTGTTTAACTGGTCTGGGAAACCAAAATTCGTTAGGGTCCTGGGGCTTGATTAAGCGGAAGGAAGGTGTTAGGCACCCCCCGACTTCCGTGATAACACGGTTACCGCCACTTTTCATTTAAAAACTTTTATCTGCGTATATGTATGTGGGGGCTAGGTCTATGTGCAGTTATTTGGAAGTAATGCTATTGTTGGGTCGTAATCTAATTACGCACAATCACGCAAGTGCACGTGGTTAACAAGTAATACAGTGATAAGTTGAGTATCGTTCTCACAAAGATTTAGTATGAAATTAATACTCAATATTACCAGCTCTATATTAATTCAAATTTTATTAAACTATCCAATTCAATGATTATAACTAATAAAAACTAAAAAATATTAAAAATATTAAAAATAGCAATCAATCAATAAACTTAAAAAACTGTAATTTTAAGCAAATATTGGAGAATTAGGCTTACAACTTCACTTTAAGTATGACTCCAACTATTACACCTTATTTCAGTTTAATTCAATATCCCAATTTATTAATCAACAACACTCCAGTAGAACTAGTCATCTCTCGATGCACTAATACCATATTAACTTAAATCCACAAATTAGATAGAATTAAGCTAAATACCTTAATCAACTAATTCACTATATCTCTATGTGAATTACAATCAAATAAGGTTTAATTTCAAGTTCTCTATCCGATTATATACGATGCTAGACATATCTCTACCCTAACATTCATCAAGATTCCATTCAAACATAGAATTCCAGAACACATGCTATAGTGACTAAGTCTAAATTCATATATCATCTCTCGAATCCATACAAATCAACATAGAATTGGTGATCAAGCAATTCATGAATTAAAGCACAAATCACAATAGATAAACTGAATGATAGATTATTAAACTAAAATTAAGGCTACATAATCATCGTTCAATCATAAAGATCCGTCATAAGGCTAACAAGTAAATTAGTTCATCACAAATGAATTAAAAAATGGAATCATCAAAGTAATGATCATCCCAATTACAATAATTGAATTAAAGAAGTAGAATGAATACAAAACCACCCTTCTCCTTAGCTTCAATATGTAATTATCGTGACTTAGACCTTCAATCCTTCCTCCAATGCTCTTTCTCAAAATTAGGGCTTCAAATTGTTAATTGATTGTATGTTATTAATCTCCCTTGTTGTCCCTTGTTATCTCCATCATAAGACATGTATTTTTACCATAAACAGACTCCAAGTACAGTTCCAAACCATGCCAACATCCTTCCTTCACGCCACTACAACATTACAACTTAGTCAGGAGTCTTGGTCTTTTCCGTGCACCCCCACTACGGGGTTTTTCTTGTGTAGTACACTTTTACCTGACGGAAGTCATTCTCACAGACAATCCAGTTTATTTGTCATTTTATGCCCAATTTCACCACGAAACCATTTATTAAGCCACACATGCTACGCCACTATACCTAAACATAAAACAACAATAAACAAGTAAAGCGAATCACAAAAATAAAGAATTAACACAGTTTAAACTCGAATTAGAGGCTGATTCATAGGTATAAAACCCACTCATCAAACTCCCCCAAACTTAAACTCGTGCTAGTCCTCGAGCACAAAACAAAACAAAATAAAAATGATATGCAATTCAGTACAATGGAATGGAATCCAACTAGTCTATATGCCTGCGAATCCAACAGTAGTGATAGAAACAAGTCTATTCAACCGGCCTCGGAGAAATCAAGCAAACATGACAATACTTCATATCAAAACCAATCCGTAAATTCCTATCAATCATCAAATCTTAAATTGTTATCACTGATATAGTGCGTGTGTGCTCAACACCCATGCTAACTGATGCAAATTCAAATTTAATACATAACAAGTCTCTTTGAAGGCATCATACAGTGTAAACTCAAGAATTTCAAAAATAGTCATGATCCAACTAAAATCAAACAATTACCAATATCAAGGGTCCATATAAGGTACTTATTCTTTATTTTTAATTTACGGGGGATTTTTACTCTTATTTCCCGTTTTATTCATTTTTCTCTCTTTTTTTTATATACACACATGGCTATGCAATGTCTTATTCCCTTAGGCTTTTTAGTGCTACCTTAACGAGCTTTCGACCAATGACTCCCAGACCATTAAGACCTTAGGGCACTAGGTGTAAAGACAATCCCCTTGGGCTTACTTAATCAAGTAACAAAGGCCATAAAACTAGACAAGCAGGCCACGGTGTTTATTCTCTCTTTTTTTATATATATTTTTTAGAAAGCTTATATACCCCAAATTTTCCCCCCAACTTAGGTTCTTTCCTAATTTTTGCCTTCACTGCCTATTGATGAGTGAGTTTTATACCCATGAATTGGATACATTCGGGCTTAATTTATTGTTGTTCTTAAGTCTTTTAGGATGTTTTTATGTGTTTATGTCTATTCATGCATGTTTTATATTATTTTATAGGAATTGGGACAAAAGTTACATGGATCGATGTTTGGGGTGGCTAGATTCGCGTTTTCGGCTTGCCATTTACACAGCAGCCACTTTGGAGCCAATTTGACTATATCTCCTGACATTATTTCGACAAACTTCAAGAATGAAAGTTGTAGATCTACTTCTCCTCTTTCCGGATCATCTTGAATCATCAAAATCGGAGTTCGGACGAAGAAGTTATGGTCATTTTCCCAAAGGACGTCGGAGCAGAAAATGTTAGATTTTGGGCCAGGCCGGGGCGCCCATTTTTGGCCTATGCCCAGCCTTCAAGGCGCTAGGGCGAACTCAGTACTGTTGCCCGATCTTTGAAGTATTTGGGGAAAGGTTTGTGCGGCTGGACGCGTTTTGGTAAATTTGACACCTTTTGACTCCAAATAGGATTGGGTTTGTTCTAAGCTAAAATTGGACTTGTAACCTATAAATACATGATGTAAGGCATAAAATAAGAAGAGATTACATAGCTTAGCCTAGATTAAACACTCCTTTAGATTAGAAAATAACCCTAGTTCTTATTAGTTTTGAGATTGAAGCAACTTGAGACCATTGAAGATCAAGAGCAAGAGCAAAGAGGGGAGCATCGATTTCTTGACAACAGATTCTATTCTCTTCTCTCATCTTACTTTTATCTTTTGATGTCTATTCAGTTGTGGATTCTTGGTTTTAATTCATTAATTATGAACTAACTATTTTTGAGATTTCAATTGAACTTTTTATGGCTATGAATTAGTTATTCATTATATTCTAATTATTTATGTTAAAGTGAGTTGTTTATCTTGCCTTATGCTTATTGATTAATTATCTGATCAGTAATTACTTTGTTACTCTAGAAGGAATTGGAAGAGGAATTCTAGGGTTAGAACTGAGCATGATATCATGTGACTTAGTTATTTGCATGATGAATAATTAGGTTTGTGAATTGAATGGAAATATCTGTTCACCGCATGTAACACATAAGGAATTGGGATTGGAAAGAGTTTAATTCAATTGTTTTGCATAGGAATATAGCAAGATTAATCTGGGTTAAATAGAAGGCAATTGATCACTTGGTAAAGGACTTTTGGCATTTGAGAATTCCTGTTAACAATTCAGTAGGCATAATAATTTGGATAATTGATTTATAATTCATAATTGGGGATATTGAAGTCTTAATCTTTATTTATTTGAATTCATTCGTTAAAATCTTAGTTTTAATTAGTTAATTTAGTTTTTTTAATTAGAAAAAACACGATTTGAGATTGTTTAAATAAAATTAGTTTGGTTAAGAATTAGTACTTGGTGATTTTTATTAAATAATTCCTCGTGGGAACGATACTCTACTTTCACTTTATTACTTGTTGAATCGTGTGTATACTTGCACGTATTCATTGATTATAAATCGATCAACAAGTTTTTGGCGCCAGAATTCTTAGGGAATTAATTTAATAATTATTTACCAATATTAATTTCAATCAAATTAGTCTTAATTTAAACATTTTTATTTTTATTTTAATTCTCTTTCTATATTTCTCTCTTTCGTGTACCATGGATGACTTTGTGTATCAATGGCCATACACGAACATGACTCAACCAAGGGGAGTGGAGATTGAAAGACTCGAGAAACTTTCTGCATTGTCAGCACAGATTGAGACACTTTCGAGGATGTTTGAAGCTTTTGAAGCTCACCGTCGTCAAAGTATGGTGGTTACTTGTGATTATTGTGCTTTGGAAATCATATGAGTCATCAATGCACCATCGGTTTCGAATTGAAGACAAGATAGTGGTGATTACCCCAATAATTATGTCTATCCCAACAACTATCATCGAGTTGGGGGTATCACCCAGATTTTCACTGGAGTAACAATCAAGATCAATTTTATGCTCCAAGTCCAACATACCCACAGGGATTTCTTGTGTCCACCTCCACTACAACAGAAGAACATTCAAATTGGGAGGAAGCCTTGGAAAAATTTATTAAAGCTTACGAAAAAGGAATGAGGAACAAGACAAGAAAATGAATCAAGTAAAGCTGAATTTGCAAAGCCAAGGGCGTTGATCAAGAATTTGGAAAATCAAGTGGAACAGATATAGCACATCGTTGAACAACCATCCTCAATACACTGCCCTATGACATGGATTTCGAGGCTGATGGTGAGCCCGGCCAAATCTACAATTGGATGAGCCACGAGATGAAAAAGAGGAGATAAGTGGGGATAATGACAACAAGGTTCGGTGAAGAACTAATTGTGAGAACCAATGATGATGAGCCAATGTTATTTATGCCTCAAGTGCCTTCTCCTCCACACAGGTTCAAGAGTCCTGTTAGATTTGCAAAACCTTGTCCGATTGGTAGTCATGTGTTGCCTAATACTCTCTACGTGATGTAAAAGCAAGTACACCTTGAAACCATGGTGCGATGAGCTAGAGAAGATAGAAGAAGAAATTGTTGTGTCGACAAGCCTCTATGCCGTAATATATTCATGAGAACACAATGGAGAAACCACCTAGATGCTGGACGTTCTTGAATGTGATCTTATCTCAAGAAAGCATTCTAGGTGACTTTAATACTGAATGGCTATTACAAATGGGAACCTACCAAAAGCTATATTATTTTCGATGGATGGAGGGTTCCTCAACTTTAGTGGGGGTTGGATAGAGAATTGAAGAAGTCAGTGAGACTATAAAACAAGCGCTTATTGGGAGGCAACCCAAGTTTAATTTTTATTTTTAGTTTTTATTAAGTTTTATATTAGTAGTTTTGAATTTGCATTTATTTAGGATTTAATAAAATTGCTTCTATCATAGTTTTACAGGTTATTCAAGTCAAATTCAAGTGTGGTGCCCAATTTGTTCCATGTGTTTAGCCTATTCTCCAAACTTAGCGGGCAAGGAGGAAGATTGCTATATTTTCAGGGAAGTCCTCTGCTTTAATTTTTTCTATTTCAGTCATTGAGGACAATGTCTAGTTTAAGTTTGGAGGCATTTTAGTGTCGTATTGCATATAGTTAGTTATTTACATTGTAGTTCGTTATGTTTTTGGGGTTATTTACATTTAGTTGTTGCATTCGTTTTTTTTTTTTAAAAAAAAAAAAAAAATTTAAAAATCGCAAAAATAGTAGTTAGCTTACTATGTTTGTTGCAGTTAGTTTATATTTGCATGATTCCAACTGTTAGATAGTAAAAGTCTATTTTGGCCAATGATGAGGCCGAGTTAAGTAGATAAGTATAGTATTGAATATTCGGGCTTATGTGATTTCTTGTTATGAATTGAATTTTTCTGCTTAAAAACGGTATAATCAAGGTTAACATTGTTGTGGAGCACACACGCACTATATCGGTGATAATAGATCTAAGATTTGATGATTGATTGAAAATTACGATTTGTTTTAATATGATGTATTATCATGTTTACTTGATTTCTCTAAGGCCGCTTGAATAGACTTGTTTCTATAATTCTTTGTTGGATTTGTAGGCATATAGATTAGTTTCATTACATTACATTGCATTGCATAACATTTTTGTGTTTTTGCTTGAGGACAAGCAAAGATTTAAGTTTGGGGGTATTTGATGAGTGAGTTTTATACCCATGAATTGGATACATTCGGGCTTAATTTATTGTTGTTCTTAAGTCTTTTAGGATGTTTTTATGTGTTTGTGTCTATTCATGCATGTTTTATGTTATTTTATAGGAATTGGGACAAAAGTTACATGGATCGATGTTTGGGGTGGCTAGATTCGCGTTTTCGGCTTGCCATTTACACAGCAGCCACTTCGGAGCCAATTTGACTATAGCTCCTGACATTATTTCGACAAACTTCAAGAATGAAAGTTGTAGATCTACTTCTCCTCTTTCCGGAACATCTTGAATCATCAAAATCGGAGTTCGGACGAAGAAGTTATGGTCATTTTTCCAAAGGACGTTGGAGCAGAAAATGTCGATTTTGGGCGGGCAAGGCCCATTTTGGTTTCATGCCCAGCCGCCGGGCGCTAGAAGCGCGACTCGACGTAGTTACCCAGTATTGAAGCGCTGGGGGAAGGGTTTGGTGCGGCCTGGACGCGTTTTGGGCGAATTTTGACACCTTTTTGACTCCAAATAGGATTGGGTTTGTTCCTAAGCTAAAAATTGGACTTGTAACCTATAAATACATGATGTAAGGCATAAAATAAGAAGAGATTACATAGCTTAGCCTAGATTAAACACTCCTTTAGATTAGAAAATAACCCTAGTTCTTATTAGTTTTGGAGATTGAAGCAACTTGGAGACCATTGAAGGTCAAGAGCAAGAGCAAGAGAGGAGCATCAGATTTGCTGACAACAGATTCTATTCTCTTCTCTCATCTTACTTTTATCTTTTGATGTCTATTCAGTTGTGGATTCTTGGTTTTAATTCATTAATTATGAACTAACTATTTTTGAGATTTCAATTGAACTTTTTATGGCTATGAATTAGTTATTCATTATATTCTAATTATTTATGTTAAAATGAGTTGTTTATCTTGCCTTATGCTTATTGATTAATTATCTGATCAGTAATTACTTTGTTACTCTAGAAGGAATTGGAAGAGGAATTCTAGGGTTAGAAGCTGGCATGATATCATGTGACTTAGTTATTTGCATGATGAATAATTAGGTTTGTGAATTGAATGGAAATATCTGTTCATTGCGCATGTAACACATAAGGAATTGGGATTGGAAAGAGTTTAATTCAATTGTTTTGCATAGGAATATAGCAAGATTAATCTGGGTTAAATAGAAGGCAATTGATCACTTGGTAAAGGACTTTTGGCATTTGAGAATTCACATTAACAATTCAATGAGGCATAATAATTTGGATAATTGATTTATAATTCATAATTGGGGATATTGAAGTCTTAATCTTTATTTATTTGAATTCATTCGTTAAAATCTTAGTTTTAATTAGTTAATTTAGTTTTTTTAATTAGAAAAAATACGATTTGAGATTGTTTAAATAAAATTAGTTTGGTTAAGAATTAGTACTTGGTGATTTTTATTAAATAATTCCTCGTGGGAACGATACTCTACTTTCACTTTATTACTTGTTGACCGTGTATACTTGCACGTATTCATTGATTGCGAAATCGATCAACACCTATCCTTGTCATTCCTTCATTCAAACTAGCATTATCCTTTAGAGATCCATTATGTATCAATTTGAACTAAATCAATCAACATAGTTGTTATTACCGTGCTAACCTTATTATACCAATTTTAAACAGGAAAAAAATCCAATTCATAACAGAAAATCACATCAAAGTTCTAATAGTCAGTACTATACTTGTCTACTCAATCCTGGTCTCATCATTCTCCAAAATAGACTGTACTATCTAACAGCTGGACTCATGCAAGACAACACAATACTTAACTAATATTACATCTCCTCAGTCTCCTACTCTCCCATAATCTCATCCGCCTAGAACTCGTCATCGTCAGAAGTGTCCTCAGCATCAGCCTCATCCTCAGAGGCTAGTGGAAATATAAACTCAACTCCTCTTGGATGCGATTCCCCCCCCGGGCCATACTGTATAGCGTGCAATCATCCTTGAGTCCAAAAGCTAAAGCGGATGCTAAGTAGGCTCATCACCGGACCACCTAACTCCAGCCTACCTACACAGCCCACATATAGGTGTGGCAGATTGCCAAAAAATGGCCCTCATAGGCATCTTCGTATCGAGAAGTTAATGATGACACCCACGTTGATGAAGAAATCTTGCACAATTGCATAAATCAGCAATACCTTCTCCTTTGTCACTTTAGTAGTATGTGTGGTCGGGAATAATTTGGCGCACAAGAATGCGTACCATATTTTTCCAAAATGACTCAGGTCCTTGCTGAGGAAGATGGTGCCCCATTTTCGTCCCTTGACCCATGTGGTGCCTGGCTTTGTTATTTCTGTTAAAATTTCCTCGTAGTCGAGCTCATGGTCACGCAAATAGGAACATTGGCATTCCTCAGGACCTCGCAGGCTGTAATACTCGTTGATAGCTTCCGAACTGAACGACACTTGTTTACCCCTCACGAATGCAATGAATTGGGCCTTATCCTCCGCATTTTTATAAAATTCCGTCACCACAGTGACGATCACTGGCTCTGATTCATCAGTAAACCTATCCCAACCTTTTTCATAAATTGGCCTCTTCATTTGGCCATCTACATTGTCGGGTGCCAAGCCTCACTCTGGAGTTAGTGCCTTAGACACTAAATAATCATATCGATCGGCGGCGTTGGCACTCATGAATTTTCTCTTATCAAAGGCCCGAGTCGGTGCTGTAGACGCTTAGCCCTCATCTCGCTGTCTCTTTGATGCTGGTTTTGGTGCAATGGTATTAACTCAACCCAAAATCCCCCTAAACTTCCCTTGAAAAATTTATCAAACACGTGGTGTGCATGACTCACAATACCCCCAAAAATGGTAATAGAACTTCGAATATATTGATATATGATGAGAAATTACAAGAATTTGGTTACCCACAATATATTGACAAATTGGTTGATTCTCTCCTTCCTTGTTGCTGCCCAAAATCTCACTTGAAGAACCCTAACTTTTGTATGACTGATATTGTATGGAATGGGATGAAGATGTGGTGTAGTTAGGGATGAAAATCACACCAAAATAAGAGAATTCTTCTTCTATAATATTGAGCGTATTTCTTTTGAGTTTAAGGAATCTTTGAGTGTAGAAAATAGTATAAGTTTTCTATAAGAATATCCTCTCCATACCAGTCAGAAATACTTTCCTTTTAAGGTAAAGAATATTATTTTCTTAAGAAATAATATTTTCTTCAATACTGTGTAGTACGTAAGTAATATTATTTCGTTTCATATTCCTAATTCTACACTTATTTTGATAAATATTGCTTCTATACTCCTTGAAATTAGTAAAATATCCTTGAAATTTGCGTTTTATCTAGTATCTTTTCACGAAAATATTTTTCTGGACATTCTTTTTAAATTTTAATCTTTTCATGCCGGGGTACTATTCACTCAGGATACTATTTATGACAAAAAATAGATTTCTTTTTTGTCTAAATTATTTTTGATACATGAATATTATTCTTGAATTTTACTCCACAAAGCAGTTATCATGTTGACAATTTGGACATTCTTGAAATCTGGATAAATTGAATTATAAATCTTTAAAATTTATCCTTGTTTTCACTTAATTGAATTCTTATATCATTGTCATCATCCTCATGCTTATATTGTGATGAAAGTTATCTTTGGCCCGTAGTGCATTGATAGACAGTTGTTGGCATGATCATGACCATCGGTGATAATAATGAATATCATTGGCCCGTAGTGCATGGATAATTCGTGGATGTGATACTAATGAATATCCTTGGCCCGTAGTGCATGGATAATTCAATGATGTGGATTATTTATTGAGCTATGTTACATCGATAAAATATTGATGATGAACTTTTAAATCATAGAAGATAGTAGATATCATGCTCTACTTGACTCTTCGAATGGATTACTTGTTCCGCTGCAGTTAAACTTGTTAGTTATTGTATTCTACAGTTTTACACTTTTGAAGGCTAAGGATAATTTATTTTGCATTATCTTAGTCATAATATTCTTTACTAGGCTAGTTGAGCTCACCCTTTGCTTTCATTGTTCTCTTTAGGAAATGAGAATATAGTTAGAACTAGTCGGGTAATAGAGTGACGGTCCGAGATGGTAGCTTTAGTAGTCCTCACTATTTTATAAAATAGTATGATAATAATTGTAATGAGGACTCTATTTGAGTTTGGATATTGTTTACGAGATACTATTCGTGTCAAAACTCTCAACTTATGCTTGTCGTATTTTACACGACAGTTATATAATTAAGTTTATATTTGAATTTTGTACCATGTATTTGGCGACAGAATGGGTCGTGTATACCTTTTTTGGGGGCGTCATAGTTGGTATCAAAGCTTAGGAATATAATCCTTGGCTGAGATGTGAGGCTAGAACTAGGAGGGGAGAGACGGGTAAATCCTTCGCTAGTATGACCTACCTAAGCTTATTTTTTATTTAATTGGTCGGTCAGAATATAGGGATAATATGTGGCATGTCAATTAACCCTTGTTTTGTGGCAGTGTTTGAAAATGACATCTGAAAATATTGAGATAAGCAATGGAGCACATGAGACCGTTGACTCACCGATGATCAATAACCAAGATAATGTGCATCAGGAAGGCAATAATCCTCACGTAAACAATAACACCAACCAAATGATGAACGATGGAATGTTCAGAAGCTTTTTGCAATTCTTGCAACATCAGGCGAGAGAGACTCCTGTTCAAAATGCAGGTGGAAACATTGGCAACTCTCGGATGGTCACTGCTAAGCAATTCAAGGAGCTGAGACCACCAGAGTTTTTGGGAAAGCCAGAGCCACAGAAGGCAGAGACGTGGATTAAGCATATCACCAAGATATTTGATGTCTTGGGATGCTCTGAGGAGTAAAAAATTCCCTTTTCCACCTTTATGTTGCTAGGAGAGGCATATTATTGGTGGGAATCTTTAAAACATACTCAACCTGTCGCAATAAAGATGTCTTGGGAGAAGTTTCGAGAATTTTTCAACGACAAACACTTTCCCGAAAGTATTCGTCACATGAAGGAGGTGGAATTCATCAAGCCGGAGCAAAACTATATGACTGTGTCGCAGTACGAGGCTAATAATGAGGAGAATATGACGCAAATATTTCTGTGAGGTTTGAAACCCGAAATACGTCAATACCTCATTTCTCACAAACTTTGCTTGTATTCAGATGTTGTGAACTGGGCTCAGTTATTGGAGCGCGATAATGAGTCAACCCTACCAAAAGATTGTAGTCGACAAAAAATAATACCAGTGGTAGCAGTCATCCAAGCGGTGACAACAAACATAGAGGAAATCAACATGCCATAAATGGTAACCACTTTGGTGGTAATCCTGGCCAAGATAATAGAAGTGGAAATTTCAAAAAGAAAATATTCAACGATGATGGAAAGACATCAGCACCTGCACCCGTTTTCAAGGAAGGAGAATGACCACCAGTTATATATTACAAATGCAGAGGGGAGGGACACATCAGTCCAAACTATATGCAACAACCCAAAACATGTTATAATTACGGAAGAGAAGGTCACCTAGCTCAATTTTGTCATGTAGTGAAGTCAAGTCCAGCTGGGATGGAGACACCAAAGGCTGTCCCAGACAAGTTAAAGTCGGTAGTTCAAGGGAGAGCATTTTTCGTGACCTCCCAAAAAGCAGGGAACCCGAACAAAGTCATCACGGGTAAGCTAATCATAAACTCTTGCGAAGTCTATACATTATTTGATACCGTTTCTACCCATTCTTTTATTTCACCTACTTGCGCTCAACGTTAAAATTTGACTCTAGAGAAATTAGACTTTGACTTATCTTTTGAAACTCCGTTGGGAGAAACCTTCATTACATCCACTGTTTATAAATCTTGTTTGATTCAAATCGGCACCCTCGCGTTACCTGTCGATCTTATCTCTTTGAAAATACTTGCATTTGATGTGATTTTAGGGATTGATTGGTTAACAACTCATCATGCTAAAATTGATTATTTTCATAAGGTTATTAGCTTACATATTCCTAATCAACCTATTATGCAAATTCAAGCAACCAAACCACTAAAGTCCATCACTGTTATATCAAGCCATAAAGCTATTCGTTTATTAAAAAATGGATGTCAAGCTTTCTTAGCCCATGTCACGAATTTAAACAAAAATACGTCAGATTTGAATGATATTTCTATTGTTAATAAATTTCCTGACGTATTCCCTAAAGAACTTCATGGCCTTCCCCTAGAGCATGAAATCAAATTTTGTATCGACCTTGAGCTCGGTACAAAACCCATTTCCAAAACCCCATATCGAACTTCAGGGGTTAAAAACCCAACTAAAGGAATTGTTAGACATCAGTTTCATTAGTCCTAGTACGTCTCCTTGGGGTGCCCATGTTCTAGTCATAAAGAAGAAAGATGGGAGTATGCGACTTTGCATTGATTATCGGGAGTTGAATCATATCACCATCAAAAATAGGTACTCGTTCCCTCGCATTGATGACCTGTTTGACCAGTTGCAAGGTGCCAAATTCTTTTCAAAGATCGATCTTCATTTCGGATATCATCAGTTAAAGATTAAAACTGATGACATTCCAAAGACTACTTTCACAACTCGATATAGGCATTACAAATTCCTAATCATGTCTTTTGGATTGACTAATGCTCTTGTTGCCTTCATGGATATGATGAACCGAGTATTCAAACAATATTTGGATCATTTTGTGGTTGTCTTTATTGATGAAATCCTCATTTACTCCAAAAGCCGTGAAGATCATGAGCATCACTTGAGGCAGATACACAAAAAGCTTCGTGAAAACAAGCTATATGTTAAGTTGAAGAAATATGAGTTATGGCTTGAAGAAGTAGCATTCCTTGGGCACGTGATATCGAATCATGAAATATATGTTGAGCTGGCAAAGATTGAAGCAATTCAAAGCTGGGAGCAACCTAAGTCAGTAACCGAAGTACGTAGCTTTCTGGGCTTAGCTGGTTATTATCAGAGATTCGTGGAAGGATTTTCTCGAATGACTACTCCATTAACTCAGCTAACTCAAAAAGATACAAAATTCAGTTGGAGCAAGGAATGTGAGAAGAGTTTTCAAGAACTCAAGAGGAGACTCATTTCAGCACCTATTCTGATAATACTATTAGGTTCGGAGGGTTTTGTCATCTACAGTGATGCTTCAGGCAAAGGTTTAGGATGTGGTCTCATGCAACATAGAAGACCCGAAACCACATTATTGGATTAAAACTAGATAAGATAGCAGAAGATTTAATGTATGAAGAGGTACCTGTTAAAATCTTGGATAAGAAGGAACATATTCTACGCTCAAAGGTTATAACTCAAGTCAAAGTTTTATGGAGAAACCACGATATTGAGGAAATGACCTGAGAGTTAGAATATAAAATGAAAACAAGGTATCCTCACCTCTTCGATATACTAGGTACGTACACTAATTTTGAGGATGAAATTTCATAAGAAGTGAAGGTTGTAAGACCCCAACTTTTATGAATAAAGATTAATTTTTCTCTAAATGTTATTTTGAATAATAAGGTGTGGATTTGATATAATATTATAGTTGTGGATAAAATTTACAAATTTTGCAAAGTAAGCAAGTTGTCATAAAATATTCGTTTGGTCGGGGAATATTCATTTTATCAGGGAATATTCGTACGACGGCACAATCATTAGTGGACCCCACACCAGAATTAATGTTGCAATTAGAAAACGACAGAAATAATTTTTTATAAAAATAACGAAAAAAGTTTTATTATTAACTGTTGAAATACCCGGTGATAAAAGTACAGTAACACGCGTGGTTGCATAGTAGCACACGGTATTGTACATTATCTTTGATTATTGATGCTTACGTGAGAAGTCACTCAGTTTTATTCAATTATTGTCACAATAATTGCTGCATAGTATCTCACATTACTGATTCAATTATTGTCATAGTATTTTATATTATTAAATCAATAATTGAGACGACAAAGTTATTCATATTATTATTTGTATTATTGACAATGTTTAGAAAGTTCTGTCGAGAAAAGGGGTTTGGTCACCTAATTGGGCGCCAATAAGGAGAAATCCTTATCAAAAAGCCCTCTCTTTCCTGGGAATGATCTGCTTGTTAATATTGTGAGTTATAATATTAATGAGGAAGAAATGTTATTAAAAATGTGTTTAGTGAAGCCAAGTGAATTGAGTTAAATAGAGGGGTATTTTATGAAGTAGTTGTTGTAAATTTGGTTTATTACATGGACCCCCACTTTCTCATTTTTCAAAATCATTGGTAGAAAGTTATCACAATTTTTGTTTTATAGTAATAAAATAGAAAACTTTATATATAAAATAGAATACTTTTTATAAATAGAATATAATATATTTTATTATATTGCATAGTGTTTTTACTATGCAGCATAGTACTGCATAGTGTTTATATAGTGTTTTTACTATGCAGCATAGTGCTATAAAGTAAAATTATGTGAATTCTGAAAATTCATCTTTGGATCCTACTTTTTGCCCGTAATTTCTCCTAATGTGCGTCCAAATAGTATCATGTCATTCTCCTATAAATAGGATGCTTAGTTTAGAAATGAAAATCACACCAAAATCAAAGAATTCTTCTTCTATAATATTGAGCATATTTCTTTTGAGTTTAAGGAAGCTTTGAGTGTAGAAAATAGTATAAGTTTTGTTCAAGAATATCCCCGCCATACCAGTCATAAATACTCTATTATTTTTGTTCAATACTCGTAAGAAATAATATTTTCTTCCATACTCTATAGTATGTAATTAATATTATTTCATTTCATATTCCTAATTCTACACTTATTTTAATAAGTATTGCTTCTATACTCCTTGAAATTAGTAGAATATCCTTGAAATTTACGCTTCATCTAGTATCTTTTTATGAAAATATTTTTTTGGATATTCTTATTAAATTTTAATCTTTTCATGCCAGGGTACTATTCACTCGGGTACTATTTATCCAAAGTACTATTCATGATAAAAATTGATTTTTTTTGTCCAAATTATTTTTGATACATGAATATTATTCTTGAATTTTACTCCACAAAGCAGTTATCATGTTGACAATTTGGTCATTCTTGAACTTTGGATAAATTAAATTATAAATCTTTAAAATTTATCATTGCTTTCACTTAATTGAATTCTTATATCATTGTCATCATCATCATGTTTATATTGTGATGAAAGTCATCTTTGGCCCGTAGTGCATTGATGGACAGTTGTTGGCATGATCATGACCATTGGTGATAGTAACGAATATCCTAGGCCCATAGTGCATGGATAATTCGTGGATGTGATACTAACGAATATCCTTGGCCCATAGTGCATGGATAATTCGATGATGTGGATTATTTATTGAGCTATGTTACAGCGATAAAATATTGACAATGACCTTTTAAATCATAAAAGATAGTAGATATCATGCTCTACTTAACTCTTCTAATGGATTGCTTGTTCCGCTGTAGTTAAACTTGTTGTTTATTGTATTCTATCAGTTTTACACTGTTGAAGGCTAAGGATAATTTATTCTGCATTATCTTAGTCATAATATTCTTTACTTGGATAGTTGAGCTCACCCTTTGCTTTCATTGTTCTCTTCAGAAAATGAGAATATAGCTGGGACTAGTCGGGGAATTGAGTGACGGTCCGAGATGGTGGCTTTAGTAGTCCTCACTATTTCATAAAATAGTGTGATAATAATTGTAATGAGGACTCTATTTGAGTTTGGATATTTTCTATGAGATAATATTCGTGTTAAAACTCTCAGCTTATGTTTATCTTATTTTACACGACAGTTGTATAATTAAGTTTGTATTTGAATCCTGTACCATGTATTTGGCGACTCAGAATGGGTTGTGTATACCTATTTTGGGGGCGTCACATAAAATATTGATGATGAACTTTTAAATTATAAAAGATAGTAGATATCATGCTCTACTTGACTCTTCTAATGGATTATTTGTTCTATTGTAGTTAGACTTGTTGTCTATTGTATTCTATCAGTTTTACACTGTTGAAGGCTAACGATAATTTATTCTGCATTATCTTAGTCATAATATTCTTTATTGGGCTAGTTGAGCTCACCCTTTGCTTTTATTGTTATCTTCAGGAAATGAGAATATAGCTGGGACTAGTCGGGGAACAGAGTGATGTTCCGAGATGGTGGCTATAGTAGTCCTCACTATTCTATGAAATAGTATGATAATAAATGTAATGAGGACTCCGTTTGAGTTTGGATATTGTCTACGAGACAATATTCATGTTAAAACTCTCAGCTATGTTTTGTCATGTTGTATTAATGAAGTTTGTATTTAAATTCTGTACCATGTATTTGGCGACTCAGAATGGGTTGTGTATACCTATTTTGGGGGCGTCACATCATTGTTGTTACATTTGAATATCTTTGGTGTAGGGTGTAAAGACGAAATGATTATTAATTGTCTTTAGCCTTTGTGGCAAGTACATTGAGTGAAAATTCTATTAAGCCTTTATGGCAAGGAGAAATTATTTATTTATATGATTATAAGCATGAATTGTGAATTTAACTATAATCTTGGGTGGTTCAGGTAAAGACAGGTGATGAAAGTTCTCTTTGTCTTGGGTACAACAAAAAAATATTGAAGGGTATTACATGAATGAAATATTAATGATGGACTTTTAATTTAGAGGAGATAGTAAACATTATGTTTTACTTGACTCTTCTAATGGATTGTTGATTCTGCTGCAATTATGATTGAACACTTTTATCATCTACCATATGTTCTAAATATCTAATTTATTACTGATGAAGGCTATTGATAATTAATTATCTTTAGTCATAATATTCTTTACTGGGCTATTTATGCTCACTATTTTATTTCACAATTCTTTTCAGGTACTAAGAGTGTAGCTAGGTCAAGCGGGGATAACAAGGGAATAGAGTGATGGTCTGTAACTGTTGAAGTTTCTCAATACATTATAAAATAGGATGTCAATATTGAGGACTTAAATTTCGTGTATCGTATTTTATACGTCATTTAATAGTTAATTTTAGTGAACACCAATAGGGTGATGAGAACCCGATTTTGGAAACGTCAAAAATGCACCCATTAGAATGAGGAGGACATAATTGTACTGAGAGTTTAAAGGGTGTGTTACCACTATCATACACGATGTCTAACCACATACAAATTCGTGTTATAATAAGATATGGTTGTGCACATCCACTTGTTGACTATATCTATGAGCATTATCTATATAATCTTGTAGTATGGTTGGAATATAATCCTTAGTTTGAGAAAATAGAGAAAATTATATGGCAAGAAGTTACACAGCATTGGAATGAACAGGATATTAATCTTCTCATTTTTCTTTGGTGTCTATTGGGTCAACCAAGGTTAATTCTCAAGTCCTATGATATCTATTATAACTTAGATGCATAGTCTCCCATGTATGAAGGCTTCCTTGAGTGTTTTTCAAAAATTTTAATTCCTAAAATAGTTATCGACTGTACCTTTACGTAAAGTATCATTGGTTTCGAGTGTGAGTACAGTTATTTGTATTGAAACTCACAGCTTATGTGTTGTTGTATTTTGCACAACAGTTTAATTGTTGTAAATAGGAAGTTTGTATTTGGATTATGTGGTATGTATTTGGCGACTCAAAATAGGTTGTGTGGACCTATTTTGGGGCGTCACAGTTAGTATCAAAGCTTAGGTATATGGTCGCTGAAGGAGATCTGAGACTAGAACTAGGAGGAGAGAGATGAGTAATATTCTTCACTAGTGTGTGTCCAACCTAAGCTGAATTTTCTTACTTAATAAGTTGACAAATTATGATATGTCAATTAACCTTTGTTTTGAAGCTGTATTCTGGAATGATATATGAAATTCAAGATATGAGTAATGGAGAAATCATGATACAGAGGAAATGACCGGGAAGATAGAATCTGAAATGAAAGTAAGGTATTCTCACCTCTTCGAATTAAACTGTTATCTGAATGTGTGTGTGTGGGGGGGGTCAATGTGCGATTATTTGGAAGTAGTGTTATGCCTCGTTTACACCTATATAGAAAGTATGACGCCCCCAAAACAGGTATACATCACCCATCTTGGGTCGCCAGATACATGGTACATAAATCAAATATAACTTAATTATACAACAGTCGTGTAAAATACGACAAAACATATGCTGTGAGTTTTAATACAAATATTGTCATCTAGACAATATCCACACTCAATGGAGTCCTCATTATAATTATTATCACACTATTCCATAGAATAGTGAGGACTACTAAAGCCACTTATACTGGATCATCACTTAATTCCCCGACTCGTCCCAACTATATTCTCATTTCCTGAAGAGAACAATGAAAGAAAGGGTGAGCTCAACTAGCCCAAGAAGAAATATTATGACTAAGATAATGCGGAATAAATTATCCTTAGCCTTCAACAATATAACCAATTTGACGTAATAAAATAGACAACAAGTTTTAGATCAACAACCTAATGAATAAGCAATCCATTAGAAGAGTCAAGTAGAGCATAAAACCTACTATCTTCTATAATTTAAAAGATTTTCATCAACTTTATCATTTGGGACTCAAACAATAAATAAACCACATCATCCCTGCACCACGGCCAAGGATATTCATGTAATCATCAATGGTCATGATTATACCGAATAATCCCTATTCATTATCATACCAACAACTGTCCACCAATGAAACATGCCAATGAGGACTTTTACCACATCATTCGTCACATTACGGTCATGACTATACCGAATAATCCCTGGTCATAATCATACCTAGTCCATCTACGCACGTAAGCTAAAGATGACTTTAATCGCAATATAAGCATGAGGATGATGACAATGACATAATAATTTAATAAAACAAGTTCAAGAATTAATTTATCCAAGAACTAATAACGTCCAAATTGTCAACATGATACTTCTTTGTGGAGTAAAATTCAAGAATGCTCAGAAGAATATTTCCTTGAAAAGATACTGGATGAAGTGCAAATATCAAGGATATTCCACTAATTTCATGGAGTATAGAAGTCAAAGCTTTAACCAACTGAGTGTAAGAGAATATATGAAACTGCAAATGGATTTTCGTCCGCCATGCGGTAATCCACGTAGACAGATCATTTCCACAATTTAATAAGGAATGAATACGAAGGATTATTCACTATGCATGTGGTAATCCATATAGACAGGTTATTCCAAAAGAATAATAAATAATGGAACCAGGTCAGGCGTAATACGCACCGGCATGATATTTTAACAGAATAATAAAGAATGGAATAACAATAGAAATCACCATGCATGCGATAGACCGCACAAACAGGTTAATCTAACAGAATAATAATTAATGGAACCAGGTGTGACGCCCCCAAAATTAGGTATACATCACCCATTTTGGGTCACTAGATACAAGGTACTGAATTCAAATACTACTTAATAATACAACTGTCGTGTACAATACGACAAAACATAAACTGTGAGTTTGAATACAAATATAGTCTACTAGAGAGTATACAAACTCAAAAGGAGTCCTCATTACAATTATTATCACACTATTTCACAGAATCACCGAGGACTACTAATGCACTATCTAGGACCATCACTGCTCCCCGACTAGTCCCATTTCGTTCTCATTTCACGAAGAGAATAGTGAAAAGAAAGGGTGAGCTCAACTAGCCCAAAGAAGAAATATTATGACTAAGATAATACGTAATAATTTATCGTTAGCCTTCAACAAAGATGTTAAAGCGATAAAATATAATAACTATCAAGTTTAATCTGCGGTGAACAAAGCAATCCAAAGAAAGAGTCAAGTAGAAATAAAATCTACTATCTTCTATGATTTAAAAGGTTTTTCATGACTTTTATCAATCGAGACTCAAATTTTAATAAATAATCCACATCATCAAATCATCCCTGCACTACAGGCCAAGGATATTCTTTAGTATCACGACCACAAATTATCCATGCACTACGGCTTAAGATAATCATGTTTTCATCAACGGTCCTGATCATGCCATAAAATAATTATTCTTTACACTACGGCCAAAGAGAATCCATAGCCATAATCATACCAAAAACTGTCCATCAATGCAGTACGGGCCAAAGAGGACTTTTTCCACATCATTTGTAACATTGCGGTCATGATTATACTAAATAAGCCCTGGTCATAATCATACCAACTCCATCTATGCACTACAGGCCACAGATGACTTTTAACATAATATAAACATGAGGATGATGACAATGACATAATAATTCAATAAAACAAGTTCAAGAATTAATTTATCCAGGAACCAACAACGTCCAAATTGTCAACATTATACTGCTTTGTAGAGTAAAATTCAAGAATGCTCAGAAGAATATTTCCATGAAAAGATACTGGATGAAGCGTAAATATCAAGGATATTCCACTAATTTCATGGAGTATAGAAGTCAAAACTTTAACCAATTGAGTATAATAGAATATATGAAACTACAAATGGATCTTCACCCGTCATGCGGTAAATCCACGTATACAGATCATTTCCATAATTTAATAAGGAATGAATACAAAGGATCATTCACCATGCATGTGGTAATCAACATAGACAGGTTATTCCAACAGAATAATAAAGAATGGAATAACAGAAGGATTCACCATGCGTGTGATAGACTGCACAAACAGGTTATTCCCAACAAAATAATAAATAATGGAACCAGGTCCGGCGTAAACGCACAGACAGGATATTCCGACATAAGACATGATATTCCGACAGAATAATAAATAATGGAACCAGGTCCAGCGTAAACGCACAGACAGGATATTCCGACAGAATAATAAAGAACGAAATAATAGAAGAATTTCACCATGTATGCGGTACTTCGCATAAACAGGTTATTCCAACATAATAATAAAGAATGGAATAACAGAAAAATTTCACCAAGTATAGGGTATCCCGCGTATACAGGTTATTCCAACAGAATAATGAAGAATGGAATAACAGAAGTTCTCTTCATGAATAAGAAAGAAAGAATACCCCTTATGAGTACAACAAATAATATTCTCTACGAGTACAACAAATAATATCCCCTAGAGTACAACAAATAATATCCCCTACGAGTAAAACAAATAATATCTCCTACCTTAAGAAGAATAGTACTAGATATATGAGTAGTGAAGTAGCAGAATACTTTTCTTCTTTCTCTCTATAGTTTCTCTCTCTAGAGTTTCAGTGAATTCGTAAGAAATAATGAATGAATGAGCTTCTATTTATAGAAAAATGGACCGCATAAGAACTAACTCATGAATGGTCCAGTTGATTTACTTTAATCGATGGTCCATATTTAAAGCAAAATCTTTTAAATAAAATATAATATATTCTATTTATAATCTAATTAAATGAATAACTTTATAAAAGATTTTACTATGCAAACACTATATCAGCACTATGCAAACACTATGCATAATAAAATATAATATATTCTATTTATAGAATAACTTTATAAAAGTATTCTGTTTTATATAAAAAGATTTTACTATGCAAAATACTATGCAAACACTATACAACACTATGCATAATAAAATATAATATATTCTATTTATAGAATAACTTTATAAAAGTATTCTGTTTTATTACATTAATAATACCAATAAACCAAAACTTAGTGACTTATCATATAAGCATCAATAATCAATACCGTGTGCTACTATGCAACCACACATATTACTTTACTTTTAATACAGAGTAGTTCAACAGTATTAACGGTAAAACTTCCGCCGTTATTCTCATAAAAATATTTTTTTCGTTTTCTCAATCCTACAATAATTCTATTGCGGGGTCCACCAATGATTGTACCGTCATACGGATATTCCCCGACAAAAAGAATATTCCCCGACCAATCAAATATTATACAAGAACTTGTATACTTTTCAAAATTTATAAATACTACCCACAACTATAACATTATCTCAAATTCACACCATAATATTCAAAAAAATATTTCGAGAAAATTAAATCTTTATTCATAAAATCTGAGGTCTCACAATCTCCCCTCCTTATGAAATTTTGCCCTCGAAATTTACGTACGTACCTCGTATGCCGAAGAGGTGAGGATACCTTGACTTCATTTCATATTCTAATTCTTGAGGTATAACCTTTGAGTGTTGAATACGATCCTTCTTATCTAAGATTTTAGCACGTATCTCCTCATACGTTAAATCTTCTGCTATATTGCTTAGTTCTAATTTAATACTGTGGTTCGGGTCATCCACATATTTACGTAACATCGATACGTAAAAAAAAATATTCTGAACACGCAACATACTTGGCGGTAAAACGAGTCTATAGGCCACAGTTCCTACTTCATCGAGGATTTCAAATGGGCCAATAAAATTAAGGGTTGAGATTTCCTCTCTTCATCGATTCTTGCTTCTAGAATAACGCCCTCTTGAACCTTCTTCTTCATATTCATCAGCTCTGAGTATGTAGCTTGCACGACTTTAACTTTATCAATTAAAGTCGATTCTACTCGTATATTCGTTATCTTCACGTAGGTTCCTAGAGTCTTTAACTCTATCTTCATCATTTGTAAGTCGTACGAAATGTGTCTTTATGTTAACAACATCGCACTTGTAAACGCATACGATTTTCTACTCAACGCGTCAGCTACCATGTTCACTTTTCCCAGGATGATATTGAATGGTACGATCTTAATCTTCAACAGCTCGAGCCAACGTCTTTGGCACATTACACGTTCATTTTAGTTGAAGAAATATTTGAGGGTTTAAGAAATGAGTTGTGTACTGGGGTCAATACAAAATTCGATTTCACGCTCTAGGGGTAGGCTAAGAAGTCTTCAAGAATACGTCAGGAAATTTATTAACAATAAAAATATCATTCAAAACTGTGACCCTCATCCAAGACTTGGATGGTACGTCACATTGATACCTATCAACTTGCCACCGTCACAGAAAGTCTGGCTTCAGTGCATTCCACACAAGGAAGTTAACAACAAAAGGACCGGGGCTCTTTACTTATGGCTTGATATGACAATGATTGACTTTAGTGGTTTGATTGCTCGAATTCGCATAACATGTTGGTTAAGAATATGAAAGCTAACAACCTTACGAAAAGCATGATAAGTAGTTAACCAATCGATTCCTAAAATCACACCAAAGGCAAGTATTTTTAAAGAGATAAGATTGACAGGTAACGTGAAAGTGTCGATTTGAATCAACAAGATTTATAAACAGTGGAGGTAACGAAGGCTTCTACAAACGAAGTTTCAACCAATAAGTCAAAGTCTAACTTCTCTGGGGTTAAATTTAAACGTTGAGCGCAAGCAAGAGAGATAAAAGAATGGGTAGAACCGGTATCTAATAAGGTATAGACTTTGCAAGAATTTATGATTAACTTACCCGGGATAACTTCGTTCGGGTTCCTCGACAAACGCTTTCACTTATATTACCGGCTTTGTTTTGTCCGTATCCGCCTTTGGTGCCACCGTTCCAGCTAGTCTTGACGACAAAATCGAGCTAAATGACATTCTCTTCTTGAAATTTCCACTTCTATTATCTTGGCCATGATTACCACCGAAGTGGTTACCATTCTTGGCATGATAATTTCCCCCACGATGGTTATCAATGTTCCGATGGCCGTTGCCACCGGTATGATTATTATCGTGTTGTTGGTCGTTACCTTTTGGTTGAGCTAACTCAACGGTCTCATATGCTTCATTGCTTATCTCAGCATTTTCATATGCCATTTTCAAACACTGTCACAAAACAACGGTTAATTAACATATCACATATTATCCCTATATCGTGACCAATTAAATACTAAATAAACTTAGGTAGGTCATACTAGCGAAGAATTCCCTCTCTCTCCCTCCTAGTTCTTGTCTCACATCTTAGCTGTGGATCATATCCTAAGCTATGATACTAATCGTGACGCGGCCCAAAATTAGGTATACATCACCCATCTTGGGTCGCCAAATACAAAGTACCAATTCAAATACAACTTAATAATACAACCGTGCGTATGTACAATACGACAAAACATAAACCGTGAGTTTGAATACAAATATTGTCTACTAGAGAGTATACAAACTCAAAAGAAGTCCTCATTACAATTATTATCACACTATTTCACAGAATAATGTGAACTACTAATGCACCATCTAGGACCATCACTCTGTTCCCCGACTAGTCCCGCTATGTTCTCATTTCAAGAGAGAAAACGGTGAAAGAAAGGGTGAGCTCAACTAGCCCGATAAGAAATATTATGACTAAGATAATACGAATAATTTATCGTTAGCAATTGAAAAGTTAAACCGATAAAATATAATAACTATCAAGTTTAATCTGCAGTGAACAAGCAATCCAATAGAAGAGTCAAGTAGAGAATAAAATCTACTATCTTCTATGATTTAAAAGGTTTTCATGACTTTTATCGGCGAGACTCGACAATAAATAATCCACATCATCAAATCATCCCTGCACTACAGGCTAAGGATATTCTTTAGTATCACGACCACAAATTATCCATGCACTACGGCTTAAGATAATCATGTTTTCATCAACGGTCCTGATCATGCCATAAAATAATTCATCTTTGCACTACGGCCAAAGAGAATCCATAGCCATAATCATACCAAAAACTGTTCATCAATGCAGTACGGGCCAAAGAGGACTTTTTCCACATCATTTGTAACATTATGGTCATGATTATACTAAATAAGCCCTGGTCATAATCATACCAAGTCCATCTATGCACTACAGGCCACAGATGACTTTCAACATAATATAAACATGAGGATGATGACAATGACATAATAATTCAATAAAACAAGTTCAAGAATTAATTTATCCAGGAACCAACAACGTCCAAATTGTCAACATTATACTGCTTTGTAGAGTAAAATTCAAGAATGCTCAGAAGAATATTTCCATGAAAAGATACTGGATGAAGCGTAAATATCAAGGATATTCCACTAATTTCATGGAGTATAGAAGTCAAAACTTTAACCAACTGAGTATAATAGAATATATGAAACTGCAAATGGATCTTCACCCGTCATGCGATAATTCCACATATACAGATCATTTCCATAATTTAATAAGGAATGAATACAAAGGATCATTCACCATGCATGTGGTAATCAACATGAGCGAGTTATTCCAACGAAATAATAAAGAATGGAATAATGTAAGAATCACCATGCGTGCGATAGATCGCATACGATATGTTATTCCCAATGTAATAATAAATAATGGAACCGAGTCCGGCGTAAACGCCTTACAGACGGGATATTACGACGAATAATAAAGAAGCGAAATAATAGAAGAATTTCACCATGTATGCGATTGCTTAGCATAAGCAGTTATTCAACATAAAAATAAAGAATGGAATAACAGAAAAATTTCACCAAGTATAGGGTATCCCGCGTATACAGGTTATTCCAATAGAATAATAAAGAATGGAATAACAGAAATTCTCTTCATGAATAAGAAAGAAAGAATACCCCTTAAGAGTACAACAAATAATATTCTCTACGAGTATAACAAATAATATCCCCTATGAGTACAACAAATAATATCCCCTACGAGTACAACAAATAGTATCCCCTACCTTAAGAAGAATAGTACTGGATATATGAGTAGTGAAGTAACAGAATACTTTTCTTCTTTCTCTCTATAGTTTCTCTCTCTAGAGTTTCAAAGAATTAAGTGAAAATAATGAATGAATGAGCTTCTATATATAGAAAAATGGACATAAGTAACTAACTCATGAACGGTCCAGTTGATTTACTTTAATCTGACGGTCCATATTTAAAAGCAAAATCTTTTAAATAAAATATAATATATTCTATTTATAATCTAATAAAACGAATAACTTTATAAAAGATTTTACTATGCAAAACACTATATACGAGGCACTATGGAAACACTATGCATAATAAAATATAATATATTCTATTTATAGAATAACTTTATAAAAGTATTCTGTTTTATATAAAAAGAATTTACTATGAAAAATACTATGCAAACAATATGCAATACTATGCATAATAAAATATAATATATTTTATTTATAGAATAACTTTATAAAAGTATTCTGTTTTATTACATTAATAATACCAATAAAACAAAACTAAGTGACTTATCACATAAGCATCAATAATCAATACCGTGTGCTACTATGCAACCACACGTATTACTGTACTTTTACTACCGAGTAGTTCAACAGTATTAACGGTAAAACTTCCGCCGTTATTCTCATAAAAATATTTTTGTCATTTTCTAAATCCGACAATAATTCTGTTGCGGGGTCCACCAATGATTGTACAGTCATACGGATATTCCCCGACAAAAAGAATATTCCCCGACCAATCAAATATTATACAACAACTTGCATACTTTTCAAAATTTATAAATACTACCCACAACTATAACATTATCTCAAATCCACACCATAATATTCAAAAAAATATTTCGAGAAAATTAAATCTTTATTCATAAAATATGGGGTCTCACACTGTGTCAGCGTATACGCGACTGCAAGCAGAGATATTCCAATGAATAATAAAGAATGGAATAACAATGAAATTGCCATGCATCGATGGGCCTTGCAGACGAGTTATTCCAATGTAATAATAAATAATGGAACCGGTCAAAGCGTGTCACGCTTGCCGGCGAGGATATTCCAACAGAATGATAAAGAATGGAATAACAACAGAAATCACCATGCATACGATAGACCGCACAGACAGGTTATTCTAACAGAATAATAAAGAATGGATTAACAGAAGAATTTCACCATGTATGCGGTACTTCGCATAAACAGGTTATTCCAACATAATAATAAAGAATAGAGTAACAGACGAATTTCACCATGTATGCGGTACTTCGCATTGACATGTTATTCCAACATAATAATAAAGAATGGAATAACAGAAGAATTTCACCATATATGCGGTATTTCAAATAGACAGGTTATTCTAACATAATAATAAAGAATGGAATAACATAAGCTCTCTTCATGAATACGAAAGAAATAATACCCCTTACGAGTATAACAAATAATATCCCTTACGAGTACAACAAATAATATCCCTTACCTTAGAAGAAACTGGATATTGGAAAATTAAGGTAGCAGACTTCTCTTCTTCTTTCTCTCTATAGTTTCTCTCTCAAGAGTTTCAGTGAATTCGTAAGAAATAATGAAGGAATGAGCTTCTATTTATAGGAGAATGGACTGAATAGTAACTAATTCATGAACGGTCCAGATTGATTTACTTTTAAACGGACGGTCCATATTGATTTACTATTAAAACTTAAAGCAACGGTCCATACGGATTCACTATAAACACTTTAAACCAGCGATCCATATTGATTTACTATTAAAACTTTAAACCAGCGATCCATATTGATTTACTATTATAATTTCAATCAACAGTCTGAAAAATTAGCACATCTCTTCATGAAATAATATTGTTCTAAAAAATGATTTGGACCGAAAAGAAATATATTTTTCGGATGAATAGTACCCCATGAATAGTACTTCAGGAATAATACCTCGTGAATAGTACCCCGACACAAAAAGTGTACCAAATACCAGAGTGAACAATACTAGAGTGAATAGTAACTAGGTGAATAGTAACATGTGAATAGTACTCTGGCATAAAAAGTGTCCCAAATACCCGAGTGAACAATACTAGAGTGAATAGTAACCCGTGAATAGTACTCCGACACAAAAAGTGTCCCAAATACCCGATTGGTCAATATAACCTCCAAACATCAACTATTATCGAAATAAATGTCGATTTCCAGTAACACTAATAATTCCAACACAATGAAACTATCAATTTCATCTTTAATCAGCACGAACTTATTCATCATTAATATTATAACTCACAATATTTATAAACCAGGTCGTTCCCAGGAAAGAGGTGACTTTTCGATAAGGATTTCTCCTTATTGGCGCGCAATTAGATTATCTAACCTCTCCTTGACAGAACTTCTAGACATTGTAAATATTGTAATTTAATAATATGAATAACTTTGTCGTCTCAAATATTGATTTAATAACATAACATATTATGCAGATTATACTGAGACAATAATTGAGATAAATGATCACGATAATTCTCAGAGCAATAATTGAGTATAAGCGAGTGACTTCTTACGTAAGCATCAATAACCAATACCGTGTGTGCTACTATGCAACCACGCCATATTCTTTATACTTTATTAATGGTAGTTCAACAGTTTTAACGGTAACACATTCACCGTTTATAAAATGATAATTCTGTCATTTTCTAACTACGACAATACTTCCGTTATGGGGTCCACCAATGATTGTGCCGTCGTACTGATATTCCCTGACAAAAAGAATATTTTATAACAACTTGCATACTTTGCAAAATTTATAAATACTACCCACAGCTATAACATTATATCAAATCCACACCATAATATTCAAAAAAATATTTCGAGAAAATTAAATCTTTATTCGTAAAATTTGGGGTTTTACAATCTCTCCTACTTATGAAATTTCGCCCTCAAAATCGACGTACGTACCTGGTATGCCGAAGAGGTGAGGATACCTTGACTTCATTTCAGATTCTAACTCTTCATGAGGTATAACCTTTGAGTGTCGAATATGATCCTTCTTATCCAAGATTTTAACACGTATCTCCTCATACGTTAAATCTTCTGCTATCTCGTCTAGTTCTAATTTAATAACGTGATTCGGGTCGTCCACATATTTACGTAACATCGATACGTGAAAAATATTATGAACACACGACATACTTGGCGGTAAAACGAGTCTATAGGCCATAGTTCCTACTCGATCGAGGATTTCAAATGGGCCAATTAAATCGAGGGTTAAGATTACCTCTCTTCATCGACTCTTGCTTCTAGAATAACGCCCTCTTGAAACTTCTTCTTCACATTCATCAGCTCTGAGTATGTAGCTTGAGCGACCTTTAACTTTATCGATTAAAGTCGATTCTACTCGTATATTCGTTATCTTCACGTGGGTTCGTATATTCGCACTCGTAAACGCATACGATCTTCTAATCAACGCGTCAACTACCACGTTCATTTTTCCTACGATGCTATTGAATGGTACGATCCTAATCTTCAACAGCTCGAGCCAATGTCTTTGGCGCATGTTACGTTTGTTTTAGTTGAAGAAATATTTAAAGGTTTTAGAAATGTGTTTTGTACTGGGGTCAATACAAAATTCGATTTCACGCTCTAGGGGTAGGCTAAGAAGTCTTCAAGAATACGTCAGGAATTTATTAACGATAGAAATATCATTCAAAACTGTGACTCTCATCCAAGACTTGGATAGAACATGTAATGAAGGTTTCTCCTAACGGAGTTTCAACCAATAAGTCAAAGTCTAACTTCTCCGGAGTCAAATTTAAACGTTGAGCGCAAGCAAGAGAGATAAAAGAATAGGTAGAACCAGTATCGAATAAGGAATAGACTTCGCAAGAATTTTTAATTAACTAACCCATGCTAACTTCATTCGGGTTACTCACTTTTTGAGACGTCGCAAAAAACGCTCTCCCTGAAATCACCGACTTTGTTTTATCCGCATCCGCCTTTGGTGCCACCGTCCCAGCTGGACTTGACTTTGGTGCACAACAAAATCGGGCTAGGTGACCTTCTTTTCCACAATTGAAACACGCTTTGGACTGCATCACGCAATTTGTACTGATATATCCCTCCCCTCCGCATTTAAAACATACAATTGGTGGTCGTTCTCCTTCCTTGAAAACAAGTGCTGGTGCTGCTGTCTTTCCATCATTATTGAACCTTCTCTTCTTGAAATTTCCACTCCTATTATCTTGGCCATGATTACCACCGAAATGGTTACCATTCTTGGCATGATAATTTCCCCCACGATGGTTATCGTTGTTCCGATGGCCGTTGCCACTAGTATGATTATTATCATGTTGTTGGTCATTACCTTTTGATTGTGCTGACTCATTATCGCGCTCCAATAACTGAGCCCTATTCACAACATCTAAATATAAACACAATTTATGAGAAATGAGGTATTGACGTATTTCAGGTTTTAAACCTCTTAGAAACATTTGCGTCATTCGCTCCTCATTATCAACCAAATGGGATGCGAACCGAGACAACTCGGTAAACTTAGCCTCGTACTGCGACACAGTCATATTTTTTTGCTCCAACTTGATGAATTCCACCTCCTTCATATGACGAATACTTTCAGAAAAGTACTTGTCGTTGAACATCTCTTGGAACTTCTCCTAAGACATCTTGAGTGCGTCAGGCTGGGTACGTTTTATAGATTCCCACCAGTAATCTGCCTCTTCACGCAACATAAAGGTGGCAAAGGGAACCTTTTGCTCCTCGGAGCATTCCAAGACATCAAATATCTTGGTGATCTACTTTAACCACATCTTCGCCTTAAGTGGTTCTGGCTTTCCCAAAAACTCCGGTGGTCCCAGCTCCTTGAACTGCTTAGCGGTGATCGACCGTGGGTTGCCAATATTTCCACCTACATTTTGAACATGAGTCTCTCTCACCTGATGTTGCATGAATTAAATAAAGCCTCTGAACATCCCATCGTTCATCATCTGATCGGTGTTATTGTTTACCTGAAGATTATTGTCTTCCTATTGCACATTATCCTGGATATTGATCGTTGGTGAATCAACGGTCTCATGTGCTTCATTGCTGATCTCAACATTTTCAAATGCCATTTTCAAATACTACCA
Organism: Panax ginseng; assembly: GCA_020205605.1. Taxonomy (NCBI): domain Eukaryota; kingdom Viridiplantae; phylum Streptophyta; class Magnoliopsida; order Apiales; family Araliaceae; genus Panax; species Panax ginseng. Next base: position 64,916,266 of record CM035150.1, read on the forward strand.
CAAAACAAGGGTTAATTAACATATCACATATTATCCCTATACTCTGACTGACCAATTAAATACCAAACAAACTTAGGTAGGTCATACTAGCGAAGGAATTCCCGTCTCCCCTCTAGTTCTTGTCTCACATCTCGGCCGGGGATCATATCCCTATGCTTTGATACCAATTGTGGCGCCCCCCCAAAATGGTATACATCACCCATCTTGGGTCGCCAGATACATGGTACATAAATCAAATACAACTTAATTATACAACAGTCGTGTAAAATACGACAAAACATATGCTGTGAGTTTTAATATAAATATTGTCATCTAGACAATATCCACACTCAACGGAGTCCTCATTTCAATTATTATCACACTATTCCATAGAATAGTGAGGACTACTAAAGCCACTTATACTGGATCATCACTCCATTCCCCGACTCGTCCCAGCTATATTCTCATTTCCTGAAGAGAACAATGAAAGAAATGGTGAGCTCAACTAGCCCAGTAAGAAATATTATGACTAAGATAATGCAGAATAAATTATCCTTAGCCTTCAACAGTATAACCACTGACAGAATAAAATAGACAACAAGTTTTAGATCAACAACTGCAGCGGAATAAGCAATCTATTAGAAGAGTCAAGTAGAGCATAAAACCTACTATCTTCTATGATTTAAAAAGATTTTCATCAACTTTATCGTTGAGACTCAGCTTAATAAATAAACCACATCATCCATGTACCACGACCAAGGATATTCATGTAATCATCAATGGTCATGATTATACCGAATAATCCCTGGTCATAATCATACCAACAACTGTCCACCAATGAACTACAGGCCAATGAGAACTTTTACCACATCATTCGTCACATTACGGTCATGACTATACCGAATAATCCCTGGTCATAATCATACCTAGTCCATCTACGCACGTAAGCTAAAGATGACTTTAATCGCAATATAAGCATGAGGATGATGACAATGACATAATAATTCAATAAAACAAGTTCAAGAATTAATTTATCCAAGAACCAATAACGTCCAAATTGTCAACATGATACTTCTTTGTGGAGTAAAATTCAAGAATGCTCAGAAGAATATTTCCATGAAAAGATACTGGATGAAGTGCAAATATCAAGGATATTCCACTAATTTCATGGAGTATAGAAGTCAAAGCTTTAACCAACTGAGTGTAAGAGAATATATGAAACTGCAAATGGATTTTCGTCCGCCATGCGGTAATCCACGTAGACAGATCATTTCCACAATTTAATAAGGAATGAATACGAAGGATTATTCACCATGCATGTGGTAATCCATATAGGCGAGTTATTCAACGAATAATAAATAATGGAACTGTGTCAAAGCGAGCGTGTCATTATGGCATGATATTTTAACGAATAATAAAGAATGGAATAACAACAAAATCACCATGCATGCGATAGATCAAGCACAAATAGGTTATTCAAATGAATAATAATTAATGGATCCAGTCGAGCGTAATATGCACCGGCATGATATTTCAACAGAATAATAAAGAATGGAATAACAACAGAAATCACCATGCATTCGATAGACCGCACAGACAAGTTATTCTAACAGAATAATAATAAATAATGGAACCAGGTCAGGCGTAATATGCACCGACAGGATATTCCAACAAAATAATAAAGAATGGAATAACAACATAAATCACCATGCATGTGATAGACCACACAGACAGGTTATTCCAACAGAATAATAAAGAATGAAATAACAGAAGAATTTCACCATGTATGCGGTACTTTGCATAAACAGGTTATTCCAACATAATAATAAAAAATGGAATAACAGAAGAATTTCACCATGTATGCGGTACTTCGCATAGATAGGTTATTCCAACATAATAATAAAGAATGGAATAACAAAAGAATTTCACCATGTATGCGGTACTTCGCATAGACAGGTTATTCCAACATAATAATAAAGAATGGAATAACAGAAGCTCTCTTCATGAATACAAAAAAAATAATACCCCTTACGAGTACAACAAATAATATCCCTTACGAGTACAACAAATAATATCCCTTACCTTAGAAGAAACTGGATATTGGAAAAGTGAGGTATCGGACTTCTCTTCTCCTTTCTCTCTATAGAGTCTCTCTCAAGAGTTTCAGTGAATTCGTAAGAAATAATGAAGGAATGAGCTTCTATTTATAGCAGAATGGACTGAATAGTAACTAATTCATGAATGATCCAGATTGATTTACTTTTAAACAGACGGTCCATATTGATTTACTATTAAAACTTAAAGCAACGGTTCAGAGTGATTCACTATTAAAACAATAAATCACCGATCCATATTGATTTACTATTAAAACTTTAAAACAGCGATCCATATTGATTTACTATTAAAACTTTAAACCAGTGATCCATATTGATTTACTATTATAATTTCAACCAACGATCTGAAAAATTAGCACATCTCTTCATGGAATAATATTTTAATCAAAAATGATTTGGACCGAAAAGAAATATATTTTTCGGGTGAATAGTACCCCGTGAATAGTACTTCGAGAATAGTACCTCGTAAATAGTACCCCCGACATGAAAAGTGTCCCAAATATCCGAGTGAACAATACTAGAGTGAATAGTAACCCGTGAATAGTAACTCGTAAATAGTACTCCGGCACGAAAAGTGTCCCAAATGCCCGAGTGAACAATACTAGAGTGAATAGTAACCGGGTGAATAGTAACCCGTGAATACTACTCCGACACAAAAAGTGTCCCATATACCCGATTGGTCAATATAACCTCCAAACATCAATTATTATCGAAATAAATGTCGATTTCCACTAAAACTAATAATTCCAACACAATGGAACTATCAATTTCATCCTTAATCAACACGAACTTATTCATTATTAATATTATAACTCACAATATTTAACAACCAGGTCGTTTTCAGGAAAGAGGGGGCTTTCCGATAAGGATTTCTCCTTATTGGCGCGCAATTAGATTATCTAACATCTTCTTGACAGAACTTCTAGACATTGTAAATATTGTAATTTAATAATATGAGTAACTTTGTCGTCTCAATTATTGATTTAATAATATAACATATTATGCAGATGATACTGAGACAATAATTGACATAAATGATGCAGTAATTACTGTAGCAATAATTGAGTATAACTGAGTGACTTCTTACGTAAGCATCAATAACCAATACCATGTGCTACTATGCAATCACACGTATTACTGTACTTTTACTACCGGGTAGTTCAACAGTTTTAACGGTAACACATTCGCCGTTTATAAAATGATAATTATGTTGTTTTTTAACTACGAAAATACTTCCGTTGTGGGGTCCACCAATGATTGTGTCGTTGTACTGATATTCCCCGACAAAAAGAATATTTTATAACAACTTGCATACTTTGCAAAATTTATATATACTACCCACAACTATAACATTATATCAAATCCACACCATAATATTCAAAAAAATATTTCGAGAAAATTAAATCTTTATTCGTAAAATTTGGGGTTTTACACAAAGGGTTTGAATTTTGTATAAAAGTTCAATTTTAACAAGATATAGCAATGATGTTTTGTACAAGAGGTTTTTTCAAACCCTTATGCTCAATAGTAATTGAGGCCTTTGATACTTCAATTTTATTATATGTTCGGCTTGAGTGCTTTTATTTTCGAGATGCGAGGCATCTTCGAGAAAATAAGGTATATAGCAGTGCCGAACTCTTTGTGGGCATGAGAGTCATCTAAGAAAATTCTAACACCGTAAATAATGTACAAGATGATTACAGTCGAAAATGTCCATCATGGGAACCGAATCTAGATTCAGGAGACTGAATCTGTGATCACATGATTCCTGGGCTCACATGATGTAGCAATTTATATGAAAACTATAAGCAATTATATATTTAAAAGTTGTAAATATATATATACAAACGATCGACCACCACGAAGCAAGTCCATGGGGGATTAGAAATGTAAATATATAAGAGCTGTAACTATATATATATATATATATATATATATATAAACGATCAACCGCCACGAAGTAAACTCCAAGCGGGACAAAAATGTAAAAAAAAAGCGGTAAATGGCCACGAAGTAAAGTCTAGACCTAACAGAAATGTAAATATATATATATATATATACGCAGTAAATGCTCCGGATGTAAATCCAGGCTCATCGAACAGAGTTCGACAACAGTTTACATATAAGAATATATATATAAAAGCAATAAACGCTCCGGACGTGAGTCCTGGCTCAATCGAGCCATAACTTCGATAATGTTAGTACAAATATATATATATATATATATATATATATATATATATATATATATATATACAAAAGAAATAAAAGCCACCGACTGAAGTCCGGGCATACGCACACAACATGACTCTCAACGTGAATAACTGTGTGTGCAGAATGTGGAGAAAGGCTTTAAGAAATGTAAGAAGGCTTACAGTGGATTGTCAAAGAAGACTTCAATAGATTTAAATAGATGAACACTCAGTTTCCACCGGGAAAACATAGCAAAATATAAGCTCACAAGTGTTTGAAATGAGAAAGCACTCAAATTATAGTGTGTACATAGAAAATTGGACAAGGCTTCCTCGCCTTTTCTGTAAGACCCCAACTTTTATGAATAAAAAATATTTTCTCGAAATATATTTTTGAATATTATTGTGTGGATTTGATATAATGTTATAATTGTGGGTAATATTTACAAATTTTGCAAAGTAAGAAAGTGGTTATATAATATTCTATTGGTCGGGGAATATTCGTTTTAATAGGGAATATTAGTACGACGGTAGAATCATTAGTGGACCCCACAACGGAAGTATTGTCGTAGTTAGAAAATGACAGAATTATCTTTTTATAAAAATAACGGCGGAAGTTTTACCGTTAAAACTATTGAACTACCCGGTAATAAAAGTACAGTAATACGCGTGGTGTCATAGTAGCACACGATATTGGTTATTGATGCTTACGTGAGAAGTCACTCAATTATTGCTATAGTAATTCCTGCATCATATCTCTCATATTATTGATTCAATTATTGTCACAGTATCATCTGTATTTTATGTTTTTAAATCAATAATTGAGACGACAAAGTTATTCATATTATTAAATTGCAATATTTACAATGTCTAGAAGTTATGTCAAGGAGCGGTTTGGTCATCTAATTGCGCGCCAATAAGGAGAAATCCTTATCGGAAAGCCCCCTTTTTCCTAGGAATGATCTAGTTGTTAAATATTGTGAGTTATAATAATACTGATGAATAAGTTCGTGTTGATTAAAGATGAAATTGATAGTTTCATTGTGTTGGAATTATTAGTGTTAGTGGAAATCGACATTTAATTCTAGATAATTGATGTCCGGAAGTTATCTTGACCGAGTTGGGTAATTAATCGGATAAATGAGCAATTAATTGCTATTAATTCACATGATTATAACTATTTGTTCACATGTGTGTACTATTGATTCACATTCTTGTTACTATTAGGGGAGTTGGTGCAATATTGATAATACTTGCATGACTAAGTTAAAAATGGAGGTATAGATGGAGGTACTATACTGTTATTCATATTTTCACATGTCTAGAACTATTGGTTCACATGATTTACTATTGATTCACATGATTTACTATTAGGGGAGGTGGTGCAAGTTTGATAATACTTGCAGGACTAAATTAAAAATAAAAGAAAAGAGGAAGGTATTATACTGTAATTGTAAGACCCCGAATTTTTTTTAATAAAATGGAATTTTCTTTATTTATTATTTTAGTAAGGGTTTATTTGATTAATGTGGTTAGTTATGGGTAAAATGCGCAAATATTTTTTTTAAATAAGTAAGTGGTTATAAAATATTCATTGTTGTCGGGGATTATTCATTTGGTCGTGGAATATTCTTCTTTGTCGGAGAATATTAAATGCGGCCAATTGACTTTTATGGGGCCCCATAAAGGAAAGCGATTGGATGAAGAAAACGACAAGTATAAGTTGTATATAAATAACGGCGTAGTTGTTACCATTAATACTGTTGGAATACCCAGTGGTTAAAACACGATGTCTGGCGTTGTTGCCTGATGACACTTTGCAGTATTGCACCAATTATTGATTCTTACGTAAGAAGGCACTACTCAATAATTTTTACAGTAATTACTGTTCAATATTATATTTTATTGATTCAATAATTGCTACATTGATGTTTTATATTACTGTTGTTTCAATAATTGTCACTACACAGTATTTTCCATTATCGGAGTAATAATTCATATTATCTGAATAATATTATTAGATAACATTATTGGCAATGTCTAGAAAGTTCTATCTAAGGAGATATTTGGTCACCTAATTGCGCGCTAGTAAAGAGAGATCCTTATTGGAAAGCCCCCTCTTTCCTAGGAACGACCTGGTTGTCAGTATTGTGATTCTGTGATATTATTTGTGAATAATTAATTATTGATTTATATGATAAGGAAAATATTCATTTTATGTGGATAGAGATGGAGAAAATTTTTAATGTGACAATTGTTGAAAATTGATATTTTATCTTTTTTGATAAAATAATTCATTTAAATATATTATTATTTTAATAATATAATAATGGTGATATTTTTACAACGAATGTGTGATATATGAATAAATGAGGAGGAAGAATATTTTTGTTCCAATAAATATTTAAAACTTGTTTTTCATGTTTGTGGACCCCATTTCTTGACTGAAATTTGATTATAGCCTGTAAAATAGTCCGTTTATGGATTTCGGTCAATTTCTGTTTGAAATTTGGAAAAACTTTCTTCTGCAAAGTTGTAGATAATGGAATTTCCTATGGAAAAGATATGAGGTTCGAATTTTTCTGACAAAAGGGCTATTTATCATGAATTATTGAAGTTTCGCAGTTCTAGAATAGTTTATTTTTGAAAGTTTTAGTTATTTTTGTAAAGAAAAACGTTTTTGTTATGATTGGTGGACTCATTTTGTTGTTTAACATGTGGAATCTTGAAATCAAAGGTTGGCGTAGGAAATTTTGATATAAATAATATTAATTTATTAAATTTTCTGCTTTGATGTTCTAAGCATTTTCCTATAAATAGGGTGCTTAGGTTAGAATTAAAAATCACACCAGAAACTGAAGTTTTCTCTCTCTTTCTCTCTCTTTATTATCGAGCGTATTCTTGTGAGTATTTTGGTACTTTGTGTGTTGTTATACTGGTCTGAGTTCCTTGAAAGACTATATCCAATATTCTAGTCAAGTCTTTGTCTTTTTCGAGGTAAGGGATATTATTATTTTTAAATGATATTATTTCTTTCAATATCATTATACCGAAATATTGGTAAGATTTTTTTTGTGAAATTTTGATCTTTTTATGTCAGAGTTACTATTCACGATTACTATTCACGAAGCATGATAATTTTTCTTGTGAAATTCTTGTCTTTTAGTGTCGGGGTTACTATTCACGTATATGACACTATTCACGTATACGACACTATTCATGAATACGACATTATTCATAGAAAAATTAAATTTTCGTTTCTTGTCCAAAATATCTATTATGGATACTAGCTTTGATTGTATCCATGTTTTGATCATTCTTGAATTTTACTCCACCATGATTATTTATGAAGTATTTTTGAACTCAGATTGTTTAAAGTACGAATCCTTAATATTTGTTCTTTTGTTTCCTTTGGATTCATTTTCTTTAAAATATTTTCATCATCCTCGATCCTAAATGATGATATTCTTGAATATCTTTGGCACAGAGTGCAAAGATGAATGATTTCTTGATGAATATCTTTGGCTAGTGGTGCAAAGATGAGCAGTGTTGAGATGAACATAATGGTCGATTAATATCTTTGGCCTGTAGTGCAAAGATGACTATTGATTTAAGATGTATATTGATTGATGTTACAGGGATAAAATATTGATGATGAACTTTTAAATTCATAGATGAGAGTAGATTTCATTCTCTACTTAACTCTTCTAATGAATTGTTGTTTCCATTGCAGTTGTTGATCTAAAACTTGTTGTCTATTGTATTCTATCATATTTTTCCCTGTTGAGGACTAACGATAATTTGTTGTACATTATCTTAGTCATAATATTCTTTACTGGGCTAATTGAGCTCGCCCTTTTCCTTTTTGTTCCATTTTTCTTCTCAGGAGGTGAGAATATAACGAGAACTAGTCGAGGTGTGGAGTGATGGTTCAAGACAGTGGTTTTAGTAGTCCTCACTATTTTGTAAAATAGTGTATCAATAATTGTAATGGGGACTTTATTTGGGTGTGGATATTGTGTAGATGACAATATTTGTATTTAAACTCACAGTATATGTGTTGTCGTATTTTGCACGATAATTGTAATAATGAAGTTGTAGTTGTTTCTGTACCATGTATTTGGCAACTCAGAATGGGTTGTGGATTGGACCTATTTTGGGGGCGTCACAGTTGGTATCAGAGCTTAGGAATATGATCTCTGGCGGAGATCGGAGAATAGAACTAGGAGGGGAGAGACAAGTAAATCCTTCGCTAGTGTGTCCTACCTAAGCTTATTTGTTGGTCGGTCATAATATAGGGGTATTATGTGATTTGCTAATTTGTTTAATTAACCCTTGTTTTATGGCAATATTTAAGAATGGCAACTGAGAATATTAACAGTGGAGTAAATGAGACCGTGGAGACGCCTGTACTCACCAACGAGGAGAACGTGCAACAGGCTGACAATGTTCCTCCTGTGAACAACACCACTGAGAAGATGATGAACGATGGGATGTTTAGAAGCTTTTTGCAGTTCATACAAAATTAGACGAGGGAGACTCGTGTACAAAATATAGGTGGAAATGATAATAACGCACGGTTTGTCACAGTCAAGCAGTTCAAGGAGTTGGGACCACCAGAATTCTGGGGAAAGCCGGATCCGATTAAGGCTGAGACGTGGGTCAATCAAATTACCAAGATATTCGACATCTTGGGATCTACGGAGGAGCAGAAGGTTCCATTCGCCACCTTTATGTTCCGTAATGAGGCAGATTATTGGTGGGAATCGGTGAAGCGTACCCATCCAGCCACACTTAGCATGTCTTGGGAAACGTTTCAGAAGCTGTTCAATGACAAGTACTTTCCTGAAAGTATTCGTCATATGAAGGAAGTAGAGTTTATTAGACTGGAGCAAAACAACATGACGGTGTCCCAGTACGAGGCGAAGTTTGCGGAGTTATCCAGGTTTGCACCTCATTTGGTGGAAAATGAGGAACGTATGACGCGGATGTTTCTGAGAGGTTTGAAACCCGACATACGACAGTATCTCATTTCTCATAAATTTTCTCTCTATTCAGATGTTATCAATAGGGCGCAATTATTAGAGCTAGATAACTAGTACGTTCAACTGAGTGACCACAACTAGGGTCATAATAGTGACAACAGTCATCAGAACAACGATAACCAGTGGAGAAAGAAAAATACGGACAAGAGCGGCAACCACTCTGGTGGTAATCATGGCCATGAAAATAGAAGAAGCGAGTCGGGGCGAGATTTAAAAAAAAGGAGATTCAACAATGACAATTCGAAGACGCGTCGGCCAAAGAAGAATCGTTCGAGGAGGAGAATGACCACCCGCGTCATATACTACAAATCGGGGGAAGAGGGACATATCATTAAACCGCCCAGCAGAGTTCAAGATATGTTATAATTGTGGAAAAAAAGGACATATTGCTCGAGATTATATAGTAGCGAAACCAAGTCCAAATGGATGGTGACTCAAAAGGTCATCCTAGAAAAGTCAAAGTCAATCGCCTTCTGAAAAAGCGTTTGTCGTGGTTGGTTAGAATGCGAGGAACCCGAACGAAGTTAGCACGGGTTAGTTAATTATAAATTCTTGCGAAGTTTATACCTTATTAGATACCGATTCTACCCATTCATTTATCTCTCCTGCTTGTGCTAAACGTTTAAACTTGACTCTGGAGAAATTAGACTTTGACCTATCTGTGGAGACTCTGTTAGGAGAAACTTTTATTACATCCACTGTTTATAAATCTTGTTTGATCCAAGTTGGCACCATCACATTACCTGTTGATCTTATCTCTTTAAAGATACTTGCTTTTGATGTGATTTTAGGGATTGATTGATTAACTACTCATCATGCCAAATTGATTGCTTTCGTAAGGTTGTTAGTTTTCATATCCCTAAGCAATCTGTTATTTGAATTCAAGCAACCAAACCATTGAAGTCAAACACTTTCATATCAAGCCATAAAATCATTCGTTTATTGAAAAATGGATGTCAAGTTTTCGTAGCCCATGTCATGGACTTGAACAAAAATACATCAGATTTGAATGATATTTCTATTATTAGTAAATCCCTGACGTATTTCCTGAAGAATTTCTTGGCCTACCCCCAGAGCGTGATATTGAATTTTGTATCATCTTTGAATCCGGTACAAAACCCACTTCTAAAATCTCATATCGAATGGCTCCTATTGAACTTCAGGAGTTAAAAATTCAACTATAGAATTTGGTACCCTAGCCTCTATTTGGTGACTTCCTTTGTGGAATGCACCAAAGCTAGACTCTCCATAGGGGATGTCATATTCGTGCTGTAGTAAACTGATAGGTGCCATTGTGACGTGCTATCCAAGATCGGGATATGAGTCACAATTGAGAGCAACCTAAGTCAGTAATCATGATACGTAGTTTTCTAGGCTTAGCTGGTTATTATCGAAGATTTGTGGAAAGATTTTCTCGAATTGCTACTCCATTAACTCAGCTCACTCATAGAGATACAAAATTCGAATGGAGTAAGAAATGTGGGAGGAGCTTTGAAGAACTCAAGAGGAGACTCATTTCGGCATATGTTCTGACCATACTATCCTAGAAAAGTGAACGTAGTAGCTGACGTATTGAGTAGAAGATCGTATACGAGTACGAGTTTGATATTGTAAAAGACCCATTTCGTATAACTTACAAATGATAGAGATAGAGTTAAAGTGTGACACCCCCAAAATAGGTCCATTCCATCCAACCCATTCTGAGTCGCCAAATACATGGTACAGAAAATAACTACAACTTTATTACAACAATTGTCGTGCAAAATACAACAACACATATGCTGTGAGTTTAAATACAAATATATACTAACTGTGACTCATGTCCCAACCGTGGACATCACCTCATAATGACACCTTACATAAAGGTATAGTCGAAAACTGTTTTAGAAATTAAAATCTTTGGGAAGTGCTCAAGTAAACCTTAGTACATGGGAGGCCATGCGTCTAGGTTATTATAGATATCATATGCCCACAGAATTATCCTTGGTTGACCCAATAGACTCCAAAGAAAAACGAGAAGATTACTATCATATTCTTCCCAATGGTGAGTCTTCTCTTGACATATCATTATCTCCACTGTCTCTAATTGGGAATTAAACTCCAAACAAACACCAAGATTATATAGGTAGTGCTTTTAAATATACTCAGCAAGTGGATGAGCACAACATTGTCTTATGATGACACGAGGTGGTATGTCATTAGACATCTTGTATGATAGTGACAAAACACCCTTCCAAGTTAAATTCACCTCACCCTCAACATCTATAGACCCCGTTCTATTCCTTGTTATCCCCATTCGATCCAAATTACACTTTTATTACACGAAAGGAATTGTGAAGCAAAAGGGTGAAACACAACTAGCTCGATAAAGAATATCATGACTAAAGATAAATAAATTATCAATAGCCTTCAACGAAGAATAAATAAGAGATTTAGAACATATGGTAGATGATAAAACTTTTCAACCATAGTTGCGTGTTTAACGAAGCAATCCATTAGAAGAGTCAAATAGACCATAAAGTCTATTATCTTCTCCATGTTAAAAGTCCACCAACAATGTTTTATCCTCGTCACATCAATCAACAATTCCCTCATCCACAATCACGTGTATAACTCATAATCGTAATTGTTGTTCTAAATTCCTTTTTTCATCCAGGACAAAGATAATTTTCATCACCTGAAACATCAAAGATCATGGTTATACCAAACCACAGTTCATGTTCATAATCATACTAATAAATTCATCTTTGCACTACAGGCCAAAGATATTCACCAATAGACCATCTTTGCACTACATGCCAAAGATATTCATCAATAATTCATCTTTGCACTACGGGCCAAAGATATTCATCAATAAGTCATCTTTGCACTACAGACCAAAAATATTCAACAACAAGTCATCTTTGCACTATGGGCCAAAGATTTTCAACAACAGATCATCTTTGCACTACGGGCCAAAGATATTCATATCTCAAAGAAATACATAATCATTTCAGAATTTTTATAAACAATAATTATAACCATGTTGATCAATTCACCTTTGCACTTAAGCTAAAGATATTCAATTATAAATTCAATGGTCATGATCATACCAGTCACAATTCAACTTTTCACTACTGGCCAAAGAGAACCCTAGTCATGATCATACCAATAATCTACCCATCTTTACACTCTAGTGAAAGAGAATTTCAACATCAGGGCTATAATAATGTTATATATGATAAAAAAAAGTCAATATAATCAATACATAGTTTTAATCTCCAGAGTAATATTCATAAATCAACTATAATTTGGTTAGAAAAAGAAACCAATTTTGTAGTGAATAGTACCAGTGAATAATAACTCGTGAATAGTAACTCGTGAATAGTAACTCATAAATAGTAACTCATGAATAGTAACTCATGAATAGTAACCCGTCGTGAATAGTAACTCATGAATAGTATCCCCGACATGAAAAAGTTCTAAATTTGATAAAAAGTTCAAATCAATATTTTAACATAATGATATTGAAGAAATAATATCACTTACGAAGAAAATAACATCACTTTCAATCCCTTAAAATCCCGTACTATCCCTTACCTCAAAAGAGCAGTACTTCTGACTGGAATAACATTGAACGAACTTACAGCGTATAGAACACTCAAGATATCAAAATACTCACAAGAATACACTCGATAATATAGAGAGAGAAATAGAGAGAAAACTTATGAATTCTGGTGTGATTTTCAATTCTAACCTAAGCACCCTATTTATAAGAAAATGCTTAGAACACCAAAGCAGAAAATTTAATAAAATATTAATATTATTTATTAAATTTCCTACGCACATCAAAGACATCTGAATTCAGCATCCAATAATGACAAAAACAAAAAAAACGTTTTTGTTATTAAAAATAATTAAAACTTTCAAAAATCAATTATTCTGGAATTTCAGAACTTCAATAATTCATAATAAATAGCCCTTTTGTCAGAAAATTTGAATCTCATGTCTTTATATAGGAAATTCCATTATCTACAACTTTGCAGAAGAAAGTTTTTCCAAATTCCAAACAGAAATTGACCAAAATCCACATACGGACGATTTTACAGGCTATAATCAAATTTCAGTCAAGAAATGGGGTCCACCGACACACAAAACATGTGTTAATCATTTAATGCAATAAAAGTACTCTTCCTCCTCATATACTCATATATCACACATTCATTGTAAAAATATTATCATTATTATATTATAATAATATAATAAAATATTATTTTATCAGAAAAGATAAAATATCAATTTTCAACAATTGTCACTTTAAAAATTTTCTCCATCTATATCCACATAAAATAAATATTATTCTCAACATATAAATCAATAATTAATTATTCACAAATAATATTACAGAATCACAATCTCGACAACGAGGCGCCTCTAGGAAAAAGGGCTTTCCAATAAGAATTTCTCCTTACTAAATGCGCAAATTAGGTGACCAAACCTCTCCTTAGATGAACTTTCTAGACATTGCCAATAATGTTATCTAATAATATTATTCAGATAATATGAATTATTGTTTCGATAATGGAAAATCTTGTGTAGTGACAATTATTGAAACAACGATAATATAAAATATCAACGCAACAATTATTGAATCAATAAAATAAAATATTGAGCAAAGAAATTACCGTAACAATTATTGAGTAGTGCCTTCTTACGTAAGAATCAATAATTGGTGCAATACTGCAGTGCTCTTCTTGTGCAACAACGCGACATTCGTGTGTTTTAACCACCGGGTATTCCAACAGTGTTAACGGTAACAACTACGTCGTTATTTATAAAAAACTCCCTTTTTGTCATTTTCTTCATCTGACAGTTATTCTGTTATGGGGCCCACCAATGGTTGCGCCGTCGTACCAATATTCCCCGACAGAAAGAATATTCCACGACCAAACGAATATTCCCCGACATAAAGAATATTTTATAACCACTTGTATATTTTGAAAAAAATTATATATATGACCCTTAACTTTAACTTTTTATCAATTTAACCATTTACTAAATAGAAAAATTGAATACTTCTATTTCATAAAATTCGGGGTCTTACAATCTCCCATCTTTATGAAATTTCGTCCCCAAAATTTACATACCTGGCATTTCAAGAGTTGAAAATACCTTGCTTTTATTTCAGATTCCATCTTCCCTGTCCTCATGATTTCTCCATTGCTCATCTCCTGTATTTCAGATATCATTCTAGAATACAGTTTCAAAACAAGGGTTAATTGAACAAATTAACATATCACATAATATCCCCATACTATGACTAACCAACAAATAAGCTTAGGTAGGACACACTAGCGAAGGATTTACTCATCTCTCCCCTCCTAGTTCTATTCCTCGATCTCCGCCAGAGATCATATCCCTAAGCTCTGATACCAACTGTGAAAACCCCAAAATAAGACCATTCCATCCAACCCATTCTGAGTCGCCATATACATGGTACAGAAAACAACTACAACTTTATTACAACAATTGTCGTGCAAAATACAACAACACATATGCTGTGAGTTTAAATACAAATATATACCAACTGTGACTCATGTCCCAACCGTGGACAACACCTCATAATGACACCTTACATAAAGGTATAGTCGAAAACTGTTTTAGAAATTAAAATCTTTGGGAAGTGCTCAAGGAAACCTTCGTATATGGGAGGCCATGCGTCTAGGTTATTATAGATATCATATGCCCACAGAATTATCCTTAGTTGACCCAATAGACCCCAAAGAAAAACGAGAAGATTACTATCATATTCTACCCAATTGTGAGTCTTCTCTTGACATATCATTATCTCTACAGTCTCTAATTGGGAATTAAACTCCAAACAAACACCAAGATTATATAGGTAGTGCTTTTAAATATACTCAGCAAGTGGATGAGCACAACACTGTCTTATGATGACACGAGGTGGTATGTCATTAGACATCTTGTATGATAGTGACAAAACACCCTTCCAAGTTAAATTCACCTCAACCTCAATATCTATAGACCACCGTTCTATTCCCTTGTTATCCCCCGCTCGATCAAGCTACAATTTTATTACCTGAAAGGAATTGTGAAACAAAAGGGTGAGCACAACTAGCTCAGTAAATAATATCATGACTAAAGATAAATAAATTATCAATAGCCTTTAACAATAATAAATTAGAGATTTAGAACATATGGTAGATGATAAAACTTTTCAACCATAGTTGCAGCGAAACGAGCAATCCATTAGAAGAGTCAAATAGACCATAAAGTCTATTATCTTCTCCATGTTAAAAGTCCACCAACAATGTTTTATCCCTGTCACATCAATCAACAATTCCTGTCCACAATCACGTGTATAACTCATAATCGTAATTGTTGTTCTAAATTCCTTCTTTCATCTAGACAAAGATAATTTTCATGACTGAAACATCAAAGATCATGGTTATACCAAATCACGTTCATGTTCATAATCATACTAATAAATTCATCTTTGCACTATGGGCCAAAGATATTCATCAATGCAACCATCTTTTGCACTACATGCCAAAGATATTCATCAATAATTCATCTTTTACTCACGGGCCAAAGATATTCATCAATAAGTCATCTTTACACTACAGACCAAAAATATTCAACAACAAGTCATCTTTGCACTACGGGCCAAAGATTTTTAACAACAGATCATCTTTGCACTACGGGCCAAAGATATTCATATCTCAAAGAAATACGTAATCATTTAAGAATTTATATAAACAATAATTATTACCATGTTGATCAATTCACCTTTGCACTTAAGCTAAAGATATTCAATTATAAATTCAATGGTCATGATCATACCAGTCACAATTCAACTTTTCACTACTGGCCAAAGAGAACCCTAGTCATGATCATATCAATAATCTACCCATCTTTACACTCCAGTGAAAGAGAATTTTAGCATCAAGGTTATAAAAATGTTATATATGATAATAAAATCAATATAATCAATACATAGTTTTAATCTCCAGAGTAATATTCATAAATCAACTATAATTTGGTTAGAAAAAGAAACCAATTTTGTAGTGAATAGTACCCGTGAATAGTAACTCATGAATAGTAACTCATGAATAGTAACTCATAAATAGTAACTCATGAATAGTAACTCATGATAGTAACTCATGAATAGTAACCCCGACATGAAAAAGTTCTAAATTTCATAAAAAGTTCAAATCAATATTTTAACATAATGATATTGAAGAAATAATATCACTTACGAAGAAAATAACATCCCTTTCAATCCCTTAAAATCCCTTACTATCCCTTACCTCAAAAGAAGCGGATTTACATTTGGAATAACAATTTGAATCGAACTTGCACCGTATAGCAACACTCAAGATATCAAAATACTCACAAGAATACACTCGATAATATAGAGAGAGAAATATAGAGAAAACTTATGAATTCTGGTGTGATTTTCAATTCTAACCTAAGCACCCTATTTATAAGAAAATGTTTAGAACACCAAAGCAGAAAATTTAATAAAATATTAATATTATTTATTAAATTTCCTACGCACATCAAAGACATCTGAATTCAGCATCCAATAATGACAAAAACAAAAAAAAAACGTTTTTGTTATTAAAAATAATTAAAACTTTCAAAAATCAATTATTTTGGAATTTCAGAACTTCAATAATTCATAATAAATAGCCCTTTTGTCAAAAAATTTGAATCTCGCGTATTTTAATAGGAAATTCCATTATCTACAACTTTGCAGAAGAAAGTTTTTCCAAATTCCAAAGAGAAATTGACCGAAATCCACATACGGACGATTTTACAGGCTATAATCAAATTTTAGTCAAGAAATGGGGTCCACCGACACACAAAACATGTGTTAATCATTTAATGCAACAAAAATACTCTTCCTCCTCATATACTCATATATCACACATTCATTATAAAAATATCATCATTATTATATTATAATAATATAATAAAATATAATTTTATCAGAAAAGATAAAATATCAATTTTCAACAATTATCACATTAAAAATTTTCTCCATCTATATCCACATAAAATAAATATTATTCTCATTATATAAATCAATAATTAATTATTCACAAATATTATTACAGAATTACAATCACGATAACGAGGTTCTCCTGGAAAGAGGGGCTTTCGATAAGAATTTCTCCTTCTTGGCGCCGCAATTAGGTGACCAAACTTCTCCTTAGATGAACTTTCTAGACATTTCCAATAATGTTATCTAATAATATTATTCAGATAATATGAATTATTGCTCTCGATAATGGAAAATATTGTGAAGTGACAATTATTGAAACAACAAAGAATATAAAATATCAACGCAAAGAATTATTGAATCAATAAAATAAAATATTGAATAAAGAATTACCAGAACAATTATCGAAAGTAGTGCCTTCTTTACGAAGAATCAATAACGGTGCAATACTGGTATTTACTCTTGTGCAACAACGCCAGATTCTTGTGTTTTAACCACCGGGTATTCCAACAAAGGTTAATTCAGAACAACTACGCCAAGTTATTTATATAACTCCTTTTTGTCGTTTTCTTCATCCGATGCTTATTACATTATATGGGCCCACCAATGGTTTAGGCTTGTCGTACCAATATTCCCCGACAGAATGAATATTCCACGACCAAACGAATATTCCCCGACAGAAAGAATATTATATAACCACTTGCATGTTTTGAAAAAAATTATATATATGACCCTTAACTTTAACTTTTTATCAATTTAACCATTTACTAAATAGAAAAATTGAATACTTTTTTTTCATAAAATTCGGGGTCTTACAATCTCCCCTCCTTATGAAATTTCGTCCCCGAAATTTACGTACCTGGTATTTCAAGAGTTGAGAATACCTTGCTTTCATTTCAGATTCCCTCTTCTTTGTCCTCATGATTTCTCCATTGCTCATCTCCTATATTTTAGATATTATTCTAGAATACAGCTTCAAAACAAGGGTTAATTGAACAAATTAACAAATCACATAATATCCCCATATTATGACTGACCAACAAATAAGCTTAGATAGGACACACTAGCGTAGGATTTACTCATCTCTCCCCTCCTAGTTCTATTCCCCGATCTTCGCCAAAGATCATATCCCTAAGCTCAGATACCAACTGTGACATCCCCAAAATAGGTCCATTCCATCCAACCCATTCTGAGTCGCCAAATACATGGTATAGAAAACAACTACAACTTTATTACAACAATTGTCGTGAAAAATACAACACATATGCTGTGAGTTTAAATACAAATATATACCAATTGTGACTCATGTCCCAACCGTGGACAACACCTCATAATGACACCTTACATAAAGGTATAGTCGAAAACTATTTTAGAAATTAAAATCTTTGGGAAGTGCTCAAGGAAACCTTCGTACATGGGAGGCCATGCGTCTATGTTATTATAGATATCATATGCCCACAGAATTATCCTTAGTTGACCCAATAGACCCCAAAGAAAAACGAGAAGATTACTATCATATTCTACCCAATTGTGAGTCTTCTCTTGACATATCATTATCTCTACTGTCTCTAATTGGGAATTAAACTCCAAACAAACACCAAGATTATATAGGTAGTGCTTTTAAATATACTCAAAGAAGTGGATGAGCACAACAACATCTTATGATGACACGAGGTGGTATGTCATTAGACATCTTGTATGATAGTGACAAAACACCCTTCCAAGTTAAATTCACCTCACCCTCAATATCTATAGACCACCGTTTCTATTCCCTTATTATCCCCGCTCGATCCAAATACACTTTTTATTACATGAAAGGAATTGTGAAACAAAAGGGTGAGAACAACTAGCTCAAGAATAATATCATGACTAAAGATAAATAAATTATCAATAGCCTTCAACAAAGAATAAATTAGAGATTTAGAACATATGGTAGATGATAAAACTTTTCAACCATAGTTTGCAATGAACGAGCAATCCATTAGAAGAGTCAAATAGACCATAAAGTCTATTATCTTCTCCATGTTAAAAGTCCACCAACAATGTTTTATTCCTGCCACATCAATCAACAATTCCTGTCCACAATCACGTGTATAACTCATAATCGTAATTGTTGTTCTAAATTCCTTTTTTCATCCAGGACAAAGATAATTTTCATCACCTGAAACATCAAAGATCATGGTTATACCAAACCACAGTTGATGTTCATAATCATACTAATAAATTCATCTTTGCACTACAGGCCAAAGATATTCACCAATAGACCATCTTTGCACTACATGCCAAAGATATTCATCAATAATTCATCTTTGCACTACGGAATAAAGATATTCATCAATAAGTCATCTTTGCACTATGCAGGACCAAAAATATTCAACAACAAGTCATCTTTGCACTATGGGCCAAAGATTTTCAACAATGCATCATCTTTTGCACTACGGGCCAAAGATATTCATATCTCAAAGAAATACATAATCATTTCGAATTTTTATAAACAATAATTATAACCATGTTGATCAATTCACCTTTGCACTTAAGCTAAAGATATTCAATTATAAATTCAATGGTCATGATCATACCAAATACAATTCAACTTTTCACTCATCGCCAAAGAGAACCCTAGTCATGATCATACCAATAATCTACCCATCTTTACACTCTAGTGAAAGAGAATTTCAACATCAGGGCTATAATAATGTTATATATGATAAAAAAAAGTCAATATAATCAATACATAGTTTTAATCTCCAGAGTAATATTCATAAATCAACTATAATTTGGTTAGAAAAAGAAACCAATTTTGTAGTGAATAGTACCAGTGAATAATAACTCGTGAATAGTAACTCGTGAATAGTAACTCATAAATAGTAACTCATGAATAGTAACTCATGAATAGTAACCCGTCGTGAATAGTAACTCATGAATAGTATCCCCGACATGAAAAAGTTCTAAATTTGATAAAAAGTTCAAATCAATATTTTAACATAATGATATTGAAGAAATAATATCATTTACGAAGAAAATAACATCACTTTCAATCCCTTAAAATCCCGTACTATCCCTTACCTCAAAAGAGCAGTACTTCTGACTGGAATAACATTGAACGAACTTACAGCGTATAGAACACTCAAGATATCAAAATACTCACAAGAATACACTCGATAATATAGAGAGAAAATAGAGAAAACTTTATGAATTCGGTGTGATTTTCAATTCTAACCTAAGCACCCTATTTATAAGAAAATGCTTAGAACACCAAAGCGTAAAATTTAATAAAATATTAATATTATTTATTAAATTTCCTACGCACATCAAAGACATCTCAATTCAAATCCAATAATGACAAAAACAAAAAAATGTTTTTGTTATTAAAATAATTAAAACTTTCAAAATCAATTATTCTCGGAATTTCGAACTTCAATAATTCATAATAAATAGCCCTTTTGTCAGAAAATTAGAATCGCGTGTCTTTTTATAGGAAATTCCATTATCTACAACTTTGCAGAAGAAAGTTTTTCCAAATTCCAAACAGAAATTGACCAAAATCCACATACGGACGATTTTACAGGCTATAATCAAATTTCAGTCAAGAAATGGGGTCCACCGACACACAAAACATGTGTTAATCATTTAATGCAATAAAAGTACTCTTCCTCCTCATATACTCATATATCACACATTCATTGTAAAAATATCATCATTATTATATTATAATAATATAATAAAATATTATTTTATCAGAAAAGATAAAATATCAATTTTCAACAATTGTCACTTTAAAAATTTTCTCCATCTATATCCACATAAAATAAATATTATTCTCAACATATAAATCAATAATTAATTATTCACAAATAATATTACAGAATCACAATACTGACAACGAGGCAGTTCCTAGGAAAAAGGGGCTTTCCAATAAGAATTTCTCCTTACTAGCGCACAATTAGGTGACCAAACCTCTCCTTAGACAGAACTTTCTAGACATTGCCAATAATGTTATCTAATAATATTATTCAGATAATATGAATTATTGTTTCGATAATGGAAAATACTGTGTAGTGACAATTATTGAAACAACAGTAATATAAAATATCAACGCAACAATTATTGAATCAATAAAATAAAATATTGAACAAGAATTACGTAGAATAATTATTGAGTAGTGCCTTCTTACGTAAGAATCAATAATTGGTGCAATACCGGTAAATACATCTTGTGCAACAACGCGTAGACATCGTGTTTTTAACCACCGGGTATTCCAACAGTGTTAACGGTAACAACTACGTCGTTATTTATAAAAACTCCCTTTTTGTCATTTTCTTCATCTGACAGTTATTCTGTTATGGGGCCCACCAATGGTTGCGCCGTCGTACCAATATTCCCCGACAGAAAGAATATTCCACGACCAAACGAATATTCCCTACATAAAGAATATTTTATAACCACTTGTATATTTTTGAAAAAAATTATATATATGACCCTTAACTTTAACTTTTATCAATTTAACCATTTACTAAATAGAAAAAATTGAATACTTCTATTTCATAAAATTCGGTCTCTTACAATCTCCCATCTTTATGAAATTTCGTCCCCAAAATTTACATACACGCATTTCAAGAGTTGAAAATACCTTGCTTTTATTTGATTCCATCTTCCCCGTCCTCATGATTTCTCCATTGCTCATCTCCTCGTATTTTGGATATCATTCTAGAATACAGCCAAAACAAGGGTTAATTGAACAAATTAACATATCACATAATATCCCCATACTATGACTAACCAACAAATAAGCTTAGGTAGGACACACTAGCGAAGGATTTACTCATCTCTCCCCTCCTAGTTCTATTCCTCGATCTCTGCCAGAGATCATATCCCTAAGCTCTGATACCAACTGTGAAAACCCCAAAATAAGACCATTCCATCCAACCCATTCTGAGTCGCCATATACATGGTACAGAAAACAACTACAACTTTATTACAACAATTGTCGTGCAAAATACAACAACACATATGCTGTGAGTTTAAATACAAATATATACCAACTGTGACTCATGTCCCAACCGTGGACAACACCTCATAATGACACCTTACATAAAGGTATAGTCGAAAACTATTTTAGAAATTAAAATCTTTGGGAAGTGCTCAAAGAAACCTTCGTACATGGGAGGCCATGCGTCTAGGTTATTATAGATATCATATGCCCACAGAATTATCCTTAGTTGACCCAATAGACCCCAAAGAAAAACGAGAAGATTACTATCATATTCTACCCAATTGTGAGTCTTCTCTTGACATATCATTATCTCTACTGTCTCTAATTGGGAATTAAACTCCAAACAAACACCAAGATTATATAGGTAGTGCTTTTAAATATACTCAGCAAGTGGATGAGCACAACACTGTCTTATGATGACACGAGGTGGTATGTCATTAGACATCTTGTATGATAGTGACAAAACACCCTTCCAAGTTAAATTCACCTCAACCTCAATATCTATAGACCACCGTTCTATTCCCTTGTTATCCCCCGCTCGATCAAGCTACAATTTTATTACCTGAAAGGAATTGTGAAACAAAAGGGTGAGCACAACTAGCTCAGTAAATAATATCATGACTAAAGATAAATAAATTATCAATAGCCTTCAACAATAATAAATTAGAGATTTAGAACATATGGTAGATGATAAAACTTTTCAACCATAGTTGCAGCGGAACGAGCAATCCATTAGAAAAGTCAAATAGACCATAAAGTCTATTATCTTCTCCATGTTAAAAGTCCACCAACAATGTTTTATCCCTGTCACATCAATCAACAATTCCTGTCCACAATCACGTGTATAACTCATAATCGTAATTGTTGTTCTAAATTCCTTCTTTCATCTAGGACAAAGATAATTTTCATGACCTGAAACATCAAAGATCATGGTTATACCAAATCACAGTTCATGTTCATAATCATACTAATAAATTCATCTTTGCACTATGGGCCAAAGATATTCATCAACAGACCATCTTTGCACTACATGCCAAAGATATTCATCAATAATTCATCTTTGCACTACGGGCCAAAGATATTCATCAATAAGTCATCTTTGCACTACAGACCAAAAATATTCAACAACAAGTCATCTTTGCACTACGGGCCAAAGATTTTTAACAACAGATCATCTTTGCACTACGGGCCAAAGATATTCATATCTCAAAGAAATACGTAATCATTTAAGAATTTATATAAACAATAATTATTACCATGTTGATCAATTCACCTTTGCACTTAAGCTAAAGATATTCAATTATAAATTCAATGGTCATGATCATACCAGTCACAATTCAACTTTTCACTACTGGCCAAAGAGAACCCTAGTCATGATCATATCAATAATCTACCCATCTTTACACTCCAGTGAAAGAGAATTTTAGCATCAAGGTTATAAAAATGTTATATATGATAATAAAATCAATATAATCAATACATAGTTTTAATCTCCAGAGTAATATTCATAAATCAACTATAATTTGGTTAGAAAAAGAAACCAATTTTGTAGTGAATAGTACCCGTGAATAGTAACTCATGAATAGTAACTCGTGAATAGTAACTCATAAATAGTAACTCATGAATAGTAACTCATGATAGTAACTCATGAATAGTAACCCCGACACATGAAAAGTTCTAAATTTCATAAAAGTTCAAATCAATATTTTAACATAATGATATTGAAGAAATAATATCACTTACGAAGAAAATAACATCCCTTTCAATCCCTTAAAATCCCCTACTATCCCTTACCTCAAAAGAGAGCAAGATTTACGGAATAACACCGAATCGAACTTGCACCGTATAGCAGCAACACTCAAGATATCAAAATACTCACAAGAATACACTCGATAATATAGAGAGAGAAATATAGAGAAAACTTATGAATTCTGGTGTGATTTTCAATTCTAACCTAAGCACCCTATTTATAAGAAAATGTTTAGAACACCAAAGCAGAAAATTTAATAAAATATTAATATTATTTATTAAATTTCCTACGCACATCAAAGACATCTGAATTCAAAGCATCCAATAATGACAAAACAAAAAAAAACGTTTTTGTTATTAAAAATAATTAAAACTTTCAAAAATCAATTATTTTGGAATTTCAGAACTTCAATAATTCATAATAAATAGCCCTTTTGTCAAAAAATTTGAATCTCGCGTATTTTAATAGTAAATTCCATTATCTACAACTTTGCAGAAGAAAGTTTTTCCAAATTCCAAAGAGAAATTGACCGAAATCCACATACGGACGATTTTACAGGCTATAATCAAATTTCACCAAGAAATGGGGTCCACCGGAACACACAAAACATGTGTTAATCATTTAATGCAACAAAAATACTCTTCCTCCTCATATACTCATATATCACACATTCATTATAAAAATATCATCATTATTATATTATAATAATATAATAAAATATAATTTTATCAGAAAAGATAAAATATCAATTTTCAACAATTATCACTTTAAAAATTTTCTCCATCTATATCCACATAAAATAAATATTATTCTCATCATATAAATCAATAATTAATTATTCACAAATATTATTACTGTAATTACAAATCACGACAACGAGGCGGTTCGAGGAAAGAGGGGCTTTCCAATAAGAATTTCTCCTTCTTCACAAGCCAATTGATTAGGTGACCAAACTTCTCCTTAGATGTAACTTTCTAGACATTGCCAATAATGTTATCTAATAATATTATTCGGATAATATGAATTATTGTCTGATAATGGAAAATACTGTGAGTGACAATTATTGAAACAACGATAATATATAAAATATCAACGCAAAGCAATTATTGAATCAATAAAATAAAATATTGAATAAATAATTACTTTAAATAATTATTGAGTAGTGCCTTCTTACGTAAGAATCAATAAGCTGTGCAATCACCGGTATTGCTCTTGTCTGCAACAACGCGTATTCTCGTGTTTTAACCACCGGGTATTCCAACAAAGTTAATTGATGTAACAACTAATTCTGTGTTATTTATATAACTCCCTTTTGTCGCTTTTCTTCATCCGAAGCTTATTACATTATGGGGCCCACCAATGGTTGCGCTCCGTCGCACTCAATATTCCCCCTAGCGTAATGAATATTCCACGACCAAACGAATATTCCCCAAGCGAAAAGAATATTATATAACCACTTGCATGTTTTGAAAAAAATTATATATATGACCCTTAACTTTAACTTTTTATCAATTTAACCATTTACTAAATAGAAAAATTGAATACTTTTTTTTCATAAAATTCGGTCTTACAATCTCCCTCCTTATGAAATTTCGTCCCCTAAATTTACGTGCACTGATATTTCAAGAGTTGAGAATACCTTGCTTTCATTTCGATTCCTCTTCTTTGTCCTCATGATTTCTCCATTGCTCATCTCCTATATTTTAGATATTATTCTAGAATACAGCTTCAAAACAAGGGTTAATTGAACAAATTAACAAATCACATAATATCCCCATATTATGACTGACCAACAAATAAGCTTAGATAGGACACACTAGCGTAGGATTTACTCATCTCTCCCCTCCTAGTTCTATTCCCCGATCTTCGCCAAAGATCATATCCCTAAGCTCAGATACCAACTGTGACATCCCCAAAATAGGTCCATTCCATCCAACCCATTCTGAGTCGCCAAATACATGGTATAGAAAACAACTATAACTTTATTACAACAATTGTCGTGAAAAATACAACACATATGCTGTGAGTTTAAATACAAATATATACCAATTGTGACTCATGTCCCAACCGTGGACAACACCTCATAATGACACCTTACATAAAGGTATAGTCGAAAACTATTTTAGAAATTAAAATCTTTGGGAAGTGCTCAAGGAAACCTTCGTACATGGGAGGCCATGCGTCTATGTTATTATAGATATCATATGCCCACAGAATTATCCTTAGTTGACCCAATAGACCCCAAAGAAAAACAAGAAGATTACTATCATATTCTACCCAATTGTGAGTCTTCTCTTGACATATCATTATCTCTATTGTCTCTAATTGGGAATTAAACTCCAAACAAACACCAAGATTATATAGGTAGTGCTTTTAAATATACTCAGCAAGTGGATGAGCACAACACTGTCTTATGATGACACGAGGTGGAATGTCATTAGACATCTTGTATGATAGTGACAAAACACCCTTCCAAGTTAAATTCACCTCACCCTCAATATCTATAGACCACCGTTCTATTCCCTTATTATCCCCCGCTCGATCCAGCTACACTTTTATTACATGAAAGGAATTGTGAAACAAAAGGGTGAGAACAACTAGCTCAGTAAATAATATCATGACTAAAGATAAATAAATTATCAATAGCCTTCAACAGTAATAAATTAGAGATTTAGAACATATGGTAGATGATAAAACTTTTCAACCATAGTTGCAGCGAAACGAGCAATCCATTAGAAGAGTCAAATAGACCATAAAGTCTATTATCTTCTCCATGTTAAAAGTCCACCAACAATGTTTTATCCCTGTCACATCAATCAACAATTCCTGTCCACAATCACGTGTATAACTCATAATCGTAATTGTTGTTCTAAATTCCTTTTTTCATCCAGGACAAAGATAATTTTCATCACCTGAAACATCAAAGATCATAGTTATACCAAACCACAGTTCATGTTCATAATCATACTAATAAATTCATCTTTGCACTACAGGCCAAAGATATTCATCAACAGACCATCTTTGCACTACATGTCAAAGATATTCATCAATAATTCATCTTTGCACTACGGGCCAAAGATATTCATCAATAAGTCATCTTTGCACTACTCTGACTCAAAATATTCAACAACAAGTCATCTTTGCACTACGGGCCAAAGATTTTCAACAACAGATCATCTTTGCACTACGGGCCAAAGATATTCATATCTCAAAGAAATACATAATCATTTCAGAATTTTTATAAACAATAATTATAACCATGTTGATCAATTCACCTTTGCACTTAAGCTAAAGATATTCAATTATAAATTCAATGGTCATGATCATACCAGTCACAATTCAACTTTTCACTACTGGCCAAAGAGAACCCTAGTCATGATCATACCAATAATCTACCCATCTTTACACTCCAGTGAAGAGAATTTCAACATCAAGGTTATAAAAATGTTATATATGATAATAAAATCAATATAATCAATACATAGTTTTAATCTCCAGAGTAATATTCATAAATCAACTATAATTTGGTTAGAAAAAGAAACCAATTTTGTAGTGAATAGTACCCGTGAATAGTAACTCCTGAATAGTAACTCATGAATAGTAACCCATCATGAATAGTAACTCATGAATAGTAACTCATAAATAGTAACTCGTGAATAGTAACTCATGAATAGTAACCCCGACATGAAAAAGTTTCAAATTTGATAAAAAGTTTAAACCAATATTTTAACATAATGATATTGAAGAAATAATATCACTTACGAAGAAAATAACATCCCTTTCAATCCCTTAAAATCCCGTACCTCAAAAGAAAGAAGATTTACATTGGAATAACGAATCGAACTTGCACCCAGTATAGCAACACTCAAGATATCAAAATACTCACAAGAATACACTCGATAATATAGAGAGAGAAATAGAGAGAAAACTTATGAATTCTGGTGTGATTTTCAATTCTAACCTAAGCACCCTATTTATAAGAAAATGCTTAGAATACCAAAGTAGAAAATTTAATAAAATATTAATATTATTTATTAAATTTCCTACGCACATCAAAGAAAT
The DNA here is from genome assembly GCA_020205605.1 of Panax ginseng. Taxonomy (NCBI): domain Eukaryota; kingdom Viridiplantae; phylum Streptophyta; class Magnoliopsida; order Apiales; family Araliaceae; genus Panax; species Panax ginseng. The sequence goes on from CM035150.1 coordinate 64,944,409, forward strand.
CTGAATTCAGCATCCAATAATGACAAAAATAAAAAAAACTTTTTTGTTATTAAAAATAATTAAAACTTTCAAAAATCAATTATTCTTGAATTTCAGAACTTCAATAATTCATAATAAATAGCCCTTTTGTCAGAAAATTCGAACCTCACTACTTTTTGTAGGAAATTCCATTATCTACAACTTTGCAGAAGAAAGTTTTTCCAAATTCCAAACAGAAATTGACCGAAATCCACATACGGATGATTTTACAGTTTATAATCAAATTTCGGTCCAAGAAATGGGGTCCACCAAACACACAAAACATGTGTTAATCATTTAATGCAACAAAAAATACTCTTCCTCCTCATATACTCATATATCACACATTCATTATAAAAATATCATCATTATTATATTATAATAATACAATAAAATATTATTTTATCGAAAAAGATAAAATATCAATTTTCAACAATTGTCACTTTAAAATTTTCTCCATCTATATCCGCATAAAATAAATATTTTCCTCATCATATAAATCAATAATTAATTATTCACAAATAATATTACAGAATCACAATCACGACAAACTGACATACGGTTCGAGAAAGAGGGGCTTTACTAATAAGAATTTCTCTCTTCTTGGCGCAATTAGGTGACCAAACCTCTCCTTAGATGCAGAACTTTCTAGACATTGCCAATAATGTTATCTAATAATATTATTCAGATAATATGAATTATTGCTCTGATAATGGAAAATATCTTTGTGTAGTGACAATTATTGAAAAACAACGGTAATATAAAATATCAACGCAGACAATTATTGAATCAATAAAATAAAATATTGAGCGATAATTCTTTGTAACAATTTTAGGAGTAGTGCCTTCTTACGTAAGAATCAATAATTGGTGCAATACTGGTAATATCTTCTTGTGCAACAACGCGTATTCATCGTGTTTTAACCACCGGGTATTCCAACAGTGTTAACGGTAACAACTGCGCCGTTATTTATAAAAACTCCATTTTGTCATTTTCTTCATCCCACAGTTATTCTATTATGGGGCCTACCAATGGTTGCACCGTCGTACGAATATTTCCCGACAGAAAGAATATTTTATAACCACTTGCATATTTTGAAAAAAATTATATATATCACCCTTAGCTTTAACTTTTTATCAATTTAACCATTTACTAAATAGAAAAATTGAATACTTTTATTTCATAAAATTCAGGGTCTTACATAAAGACTCTAGGGACTCACGTGATGATATACGAGTAGAACCGACTTTAATCGATAAAGTTAAAACCGTTCAAACTACACACCGGAGCTGATGGATATAAAGAAGAAGGTGAAAGAAGGCGTTATTCTAGAAGTAAGATTTGATGAAGAGAGGAAATCTCAAACCTTCAATTTATTGGTCCATTTGAAATCCTCGATCGAATAGGAACTGTGGCCTATAGACTCGTTTTACTGCCAAGTATGTCGCGGGTTCATAACGTTTTTCACGTATCGATGTTACAGAAATATGTGAACGACCCGAACCACGTTATTAAGTTAGAACTAGAAGAAATAGCCAAAGATTTAACGTACGAGGAGGTACCAGTCAAGATCTTGGATAGGAAGGAGCATGTCTTACGCACAAAGGTCATACCACATGTCAAAGTTTTGTGGAGGAACCATGCTATTGAAGAAATGACCTGGGAGTTGGAATCGGAAATGAAAGCGAGGTATCCTCACCTTTTCGAAATATCATGTACGTACGTCAATTTTGAGGATGAAATTTCATAAGGATGGGAGGTTGTAAGACCCCAGATTTTTTTTTAATAAAATGGAATTTCCTTTATTTATTATTTTAGTAAGGGTTTATTTGATTTATGTGGTTAGTTATGGGTAAAATGCGCAAATATTTTTTTTTAAATAAGCAAGTGGTTATAAAATATTCATTATTATCGGGGAATATTCGTTTGGTCGTGGAATATTCTTGCTGTCAGGGAATATTCGTATGACGGCGCAGCCTTTTGTGGGCCTCATAAAGGAAAGCGATTGGATGAAGAAAACGACAAGTATAGGTTGTTTATAAATAACTACAGAAGTAGTTATTCAGTTAATCTTGTTGGAATACCCTGGTTAAAACACGATGTCTACGTTGTTGCCGACGATGGCATTACCAGTATTGCACCAATTATTGATTCTTACGTAAAAGGCACTACTCAATAATTGTTACAATAATTACCGCTCAATATTATATTTTATTGATTCAATAATTGCTACGTTGATGTTTTATATATTCTTTTATTGTTTCAATAATTGTCACTACTACACAAGATTTTCCATTATCGAGACAATAATTCATATTATCTGAATAATATTATTAGATAACATTATTGGCAATGTCTAGAAAGTTCTGTCTAAGGAGAGGTTTGGTCACCTAATTGTGCGCCAGTAAGGAGAGATCCTTATTGGAAAGCCCTCTATTTCCTAGGAACAACCTGATTGTCAGTATTGTGATTCTGTAATATTATTTGTGAATAATTAATTATTGATTTATATGATAAGGAAAATATTCATTTTATGTGGATACAGATTGAGAAAATTTTTAATGTGACAATTGTTGAAAATTGATATTTTATCTTTTCTGATAAAAATAATTCATTTAAATATATTATTATTTTAATAATATAATAATGGTGATATTTTTACAACGAATGTGTGATATATGAATAAATGAGGAGGAAGAATATTTTTGTTACAATAAATATTAAAAACATATTTTTCATGTTTGTGGACCCCATTTCTTGACTAAAATATGAATATAGCTTGTAAAATCGTCCGTTTGTGGATTTCGGTCAATTTTTGTTTGGGATTTGGAAAAACATTCTTCTGCAAAGTTGTAGATAATGGAATTTCCTATGGAAAAGACACAAGGTTTGAATTTTTCTGACAAAAGGGATATTTATCATGAATTATTGAAGTTCCAAAGTTCTAGAATAGTTGATTTTTGAAAGTTTTAGTTATTTTTTTTTAAAGAAAAACGTTTTTGTTATGATTGGTGGACTCATTTTGTTGTTTAACATGTGGAATCTAGAAATCAAAGGTTGGCGTAGGAAATTTTGATATAAATAATATTAATTTATTAAATTTTCTGCTTTGGTGTTCTAAGCATTTTCCTATAAATAGGGTGCTTATGTTAGAATTGAAAATCACACCAGAAACTGAAGTTTTCTCTCTCTTTCTCTCTCTATATTATCGAGCGTATTCTTGTGACTATTTTGATACTTTGAGTGTTGCTATACGGTGCAAGTTCCCTTCAGCACTATATCCAATATTCTAGTCAGAAGTACTGTCTTTTCGAGGTAAGGGATATTATTATTTTTAAATGATATTATTTCTTTCCATATCATTATACCGGAATATTGGTAAGATTTTTCTTGTGAAATTCTGATCTTTTTATGTCAGAGTTACTATTCACGAGTACTATTCACGAAGCATGATAAGTTTTCTTGTGAAATTCTTGTCTTTTAGTGTCGGGGTTACTATTCACGTATACGGCACTATTCATGAATACGACACTATTCACAGAAAAATTAAAATTTTTGTTTCTTGTCCAAAATATCTATTACGGATACTAGCTTTGATTGTATCCATGTTCTGATCATTCTTGAATTTTACTCCACCATGATTATTTATGAAGTATTTTTGAACTCAGATTGTTTAAAGTACGAATCCTTAATATTTGTTCTTTTGTTTCACTGGATTCATTTTCTTTAAAATATTTTTCATCATCCTCAGTCCTAAATGATGATAGTACTGAATATCTTTGGCCTGTAGTGCAAAGATGAATGATTTCTTGATGAATATCTTTGGCCCGTAGTGCAAAGATGAACATGTGTTGAGATGAACATAACCGACTGATTAATATCTTTGGCCTGTAGTGCAAAGATGACTATTGATTTAAGATGTATATTGATTGATGTTACAGGGATAAAATATTGATGATGGACTTTTAAATTCATAGATGATAGTAGATTTTATTCTCTACTTAACTCTTCTAATGAATTATTGTTTTCGCTGCAGTTGTTGATCTAAAACTTGTTGTCTATTGTATTCTATCAAATTTTTCCCTGTTGAGGACTAACGATAATTTGTTGTACATTATCTTAGTCATAATATTCTTTACTGGGCTAGTTGAGCTCACCGTTTTCTTTTTAATTCCATTTTTCTTCTCAGGAGGCGAGAATATAACGGGAACTAGTCGGGGTGTGGAGTGATGGTTCAAGACAGTGGTTTTAGTAGTCCTCACTATTTTGTAAAGTAGTGTATCAATAATTGTAATGGGGACTTTATTTGGGTGTGGATATTGTGTAGATGACAATATTTGTATTTAAACTCACAGTGTATGTGTTGTCGTATTTTGCACGACAATTGTAATAATGAAGTTGTAGTTGTTTCTGTACCATGTATTTGGCGACTCAGAATGGGTTGTAGATTGGACCTATTTTGGGGGCGTCATAGTAATATTCTGAGCCCCAAAATGTGCAATTATCAAAGCTATATTTTCCTATAAATAGAAGCTCATTTCTTTATTATTCTTCACCAATTCACTCAAGATATAGAGCAATTACTATAAAGAGAAATTATAGAGAGAAAGAAGAAGAAAAGTCTGCTACCTCACTATTCCAATATCCAGTTCTTTCTAAGGTAATGGGTATTATTTCTTTCGTATTCATGAAGAGATCTTCTGTTATTCCATTCCTTATTATTATGTTGGAATAACCTGTCTGTGCTAAGTACCACATACATGGTGAAATTCTTCTGTTATTCCATTCTTTATTGTTATGTTGGAATAACCTATCCATGCGAAGTACTGCATACATGGTGAAATTCTTCTGTTATTCCATTCTTTATTATTCTGTTGGAATATCCTGTATGTGCGTATTACGCATGACCTGGTTCCATTATTTATTATTCTGTTGGAATAACCTATCTGTGCGGTCTATCGCATACCTGGTGAAGTCTTCTATTATTCCATTCTTTATTATTCTGTTGGAATATCCTGTCTGTGTGTATTACGCATGACCTGGTTCCATTATTTATTATTCTGTTGGAATAAGATGTCTGTGTGGTCTATCGCATGCATGGTGAATTCTTCTGTTACTCCATTCTTTATTATTCTGTTGGAATATCCTGTCTGTGCGGATTACGCATGACCTGGTTCCATTCTATATTCTTCTATTGGAATAACCTGTCTATGTGGATTATCACATGCATGGTGAATGATCCTTCGTATTCATTTCTTATTAAATTGTGGAAATGATCTGTCTACGTGGATTGCCGCATGGCGGGCGAAAATCCATGTGCAGTTTCATATATTCTATTATACTCAGTTGGTTAAAGTTTTGGCTTCTATACTCCATGAAATTAGTATTAGCGCTACATCTAGTATCTTTTCATGGAAATATTCTTCTAATCATTCTTGAATTTTACTCTATAAAGAAGTATCATGTTGACAATTTGGACGTTATTGGTTCCTAGATAAATTAATTCTTGAACTTGTTTTATTGAATTCCTATATCATTGTCATCATCCTCCTGTTTATATTATGTTGAAAGTTATATGTGGCCTGTAGTGTATAGATGGACTTGGTATGATTATGACCAGGGATCATTCGATATAATCATAACCGTAATGTTACAAATGATGTGGTAAAGGTCCTCATTGGCCCGTAGTGCGTTGATGGACAGTTATTGGCATGATCATGACCATTAATGAATACATGAATATCCTTGGCTCGTAGTGCATGGATAATTTGTGGTCGTGATACTAAAGAATATCCTTGGCCGTAGTGCAGGGGTGATTCGATGATGTGGATTATTTATTAAGCTGAATCTCAACGATAAAAGTGATGAAAAACATTTTAAATCATAGAAGATAGTAGATTTTATGCTCTACTTGACTCTTCTAATGGATTTTTTGTTCCGCTGTAGTTAAACTTGTTGTCTATTATATTCTATCAGTTTAACATTGTTGAAGGCTAATGATAATTTATTCTGCATTATCTTAGTCATAATATTTCTTACTGGGCTAGTTGAGCTCACCCTTTTACTTTTATTGTTCTCTTCAGGAAATGAGAACGTAGCTGGGACTAGTCAGGGAACGGAGTAACGGTCAAGATGATAGTATTAGTAGTCCTCACTATTCTATAAAATAGTGTGATAATAAATGTAATGAGAACTCCTTTGAGTGTGGATATTGTCTAGATGAGAATATTTGTATTAAAACTCACAGCATATGTTTTGTCATGTTTTACATGACAGTTGTATAATTAAGTTTTTAATTGTATTTTGTACCATGTATTTGGCGACTCAAGATGGGTGATGTATACCTATTTTGGGGGCATCACAGTTGGTATCAGAGCTTAGGGATATGATCCCTGACTGAGATGTGAGATAAGAACTAGGAGGGGAGAGACGGGGAATTCTTTCGCTAGTATGACTGCCTTCTTAGAGGACGTCTTGCAGGATCTTATAACGATGGGCTCCTTGCATTCTGCCCTCGGGCGCGCATGCAAAGTAATAGGAGCTCCCCCGTGATATGTTAATTAACCCTTATTTTGTGGCAGTATTTGAAAATGACATCCGAGAATGGTGAGAATAGCAATGGAGCACAGGAGACCGTTGAGTCACCACAAATCAATAATCAAGATAATGTGCATCAAGAAGGTGACAATCCTCATGCAAACAACAACACTGACCAAATGATGAACGAGTGAATGTTCAGAGGCTTTATGCAATTCATACAACATCAGGCGAGAGTGGCTCCTATCCAAAATGCAGGTGGAAACACTGGCAACTCTCGGACGGTCACCGCTAAGCAGTTCAAAGAATTTGGACCACCAGAGTTTTTCGGAGAACCAAAATCACTTAAAGCGGAGACGTGGATAAAACAGATCTGCAAGATATTTGATGTCTTGGGATGCTCCGAGGAGCAAAAGGTTCCCTTTGCCACCTTCATGTTGCGAATAGAGGAAGATTACTGCAGATTAATGTTTAGAACTATTTATTCACATGATTTACTATTAGGGGAGGTGGTGCACGTTTGATAATACTTGCAGGACTAAATTAAAAATAAAGAAAAAGAGGAAGGTATTATACTGTAATATTCTGAGCCCCAAAATGTGCAGTTATGGAAACTATATTTTCCTATAAATACAAGCTCATTTCTTCATTATTCTTCACCAATTCACTAAAGTTATAGAACAATTATTATAGAGAGAAATTATAGAGAGAGAGAAGAAGAAAAGTCTGCTACCTCTCTATTACAGTATCCAGTTTCTTTCTAAGGTAAGGGGTATTATTTCTTTCGTATTCATGAAGAGAGCTATTGTTATTCCATTCCTTATTATTCTGTTGGAATAACCTGTCTATGCGAAGTACCGCATACATGGTGAAATTCTGTTGTTATTCCATTCTTTATTATTATGTTGGAATAACCTGTCTATGCGAAGTACTGCATACATGGTGAAAATTTTCTATTATTCCATTCTTTATTACTATGTTGGAATAACCTGTCTATGCGAAGTACCACATACATGGTGAAATTCTGTTGTTATTCCATTCTTTATTACTCTATTGAAATATCCTGTCGGTGCGTATTACGCCTGACCTGGTTCCATTAATTATTATTCTGTTGGAATAACCTATCTGTGCGGTCTATCGCATGTATGGTGATTTCTGTTGTTATTCCATTCTTTATTATTCTGTTGGAATATCCTGTCGGTGCGTATTACGCCTGACCTAGTTCCATTATTTATTATTCTGTTGGAATAACCTGTCTGTGCGGTCTATCGCATGCATGGTGATTTCTGTTGTTATTCCATTCTTTATTATTCTATTGGAATATCACGCGCTTAATTAGCGTATTACTTTGACACAGTTCCATTATTTATTATTCTGTTGGAATAACCTGTCTATGTGGATTATCACATGCATGGTGAACGATCCTTCGTAATCATTCCTTATTAAATTATGAAAATGATCTGTTTACGTGGATTACCGCATGACGGGTTAAAATCCATTTGCAGTTTTGTAATTTTTCGGACATTCAAAAAATTTGGAAAAGTTTGGGAGGATATTATGATAAGTTTTCTAACATCTCCAAGTGGAATCACAGAAAGAGGAGTTGTAGATTTTTGTATAGACTATTTTTAACAAAGCACGAAAAAGTGAAAAAAAAAGAAGAAAAAAGCTACTGCCCAAAATTTTGTAAGGGCTATTTCGGCCACTTAATTTGTGAGAAAATTCCGACCTTTTGGGAAATGAAAATATATGGTATAAAGTACCTCCTGTCCAAAAATGAGCTCATTCCGACTTAAAATGAGCACGTTATGACTATTTAAATATTTAGATTTTTTCGACGAAAAATGCTATAACCGGAGTTCTATAACTCCGATGACTATGAAATTTAAACTGGAAGCTCACGTTAACATGTGTAAGATCCTGCCAAGATTTTGAAATTTCTGGAGTTAAACTTGAGGTAGCTAAGTTCTTAAGGAATTGATTAGAAATTGATTTTTGAAAAATAATTAAGGAAGTTAGAATATTATAAAAAAAATACTTGTTGTGTATGAAATATATGTATATATGTTTGGACAAAGGATAGAAAAATAATAAGTTAATTTGGTATTTTTTCATGAAAATGGTTTAGTTACAAACATATGAGTTAAATATGTTATGTGAAGTTGAAGAATTTGTAAATTGGATTTTAGGGCTTGAAAATCCTATATAAGGTATATGCAGATTTTTGATAAGAGATTTGATCATTGGTGATGAAATCTTATGAGTATGGCATTTTTGAATGATTAAATGCATTATTTGATAAAGTGTAAACAAATAAAATAAATTGTTTATAAGTTTAAGAAGTGATTAAAATATTGTTATTAATATTAACAATATTAGATTATGAGTTTATTAAGTGATGAATAATATTTGGATAAATTTAAAGTCTTTAATATTTATCCTTATTTTCGTTTGATTAATGCTTATAATATTGTCATCATCATAATGCTTATATTGTGATAAAAGTCATCTGTGGCTTACGTGCACAGATGGACTTGGTATAATTATGACCATGGATTATTCGGTACAATCATGACCGTAATGTAACGAATGATGTGGTGAAAGTCCTCATTGGCCTGTAGTTCATTGATGGACAGTTGTTGGCAAGATTATGACAAGGAATTATTCGGTATAATCATGACCATTGATGATTACATGAATATCCTTGGCCGTGGTGTAGGGATGATTCGATTTTATTTATTAAGCTGAGTCTCAACGATAAAGTTGATGAAAATCTTTTTAAATCATAGAAGATAATTGGTTTTATGCTCTACTTGACTCTTCTAAAATACAGTTGTATGTCTTTGGCCTGTAGTGCAAAGATGAATTATTAATGAATATCTTTGACCGTAGTGCAAAGATGAATTTATTAGTATGATTATGAGCAGGAATTATAATTTGGTATAACCATGATTTTTGATGTTTCAGGTGAAGATAGGTGATGAAAATTATCTTTGTCCTATGTGCGAAGAGGAATTTAGAATCACAATTATGATTATGAGTTATTCATATGATTGTGAACAGGAATTGTTAATTGATGTTACAGGGATAAAACATTATTGGTGGACTTTTAACATGGAGAAGATAATAGACCTGATGGTCTATTTAACTTTTTTAATGGATTGCTCGTTCCTCTGCAACTATGGTTGAAAAGTTTTATCATCTACCATATTTTCTAAATCTCTGATTTATTATTGATGAAAACTATTGATAATGTAATTATCTTTAGTCATGATATGCTTTACTGGGCTAGTTGTACTCACCCTTTTGCTTCACAATTCCTTTCATGTAATAAGAGTGTAGCTGGGTCGAGCGGGGATAACAGGGGAATAGTGTTGTAAGACCCCAACTTTTATAAATAAAGATGAATTTTCTATAAATATTATTTTTGAATATTATGGAGTAAATTTGTTATAATGTTATAGTTGTGGGTAATATTTATAAATTTTGCAAAGTAAGTAAGTTGTTATAAAATATTCGTTTGGTTGGGGAATATTCTTTGTGTCGGGGAATATTCGTACGACGACACAATCATTGGTGGACCCCACAACGGAATTATTGTCAGATTGAGAAAATGACAAAAATACTTTATGAAAATAACGGCGGAGGTGTTACCGTTAAAACTGTTGAACTACCCAATAGTAAAAGTACAGTAATACGCGTGGTTGCATAGTAGCACACGGTATTGATTATTGATGCTTACGTGAGAAGTCACTCAGCTATACTACATTATTGCTACAGCAATTGCTGTACCATATCTCTTATATTATTGATTCAATTATTGTCACAGTATCATCTGTATAATATGTTATATTATTAAATCAATAATTGAGACGACAAGTTCTAAATGATTAATAATTGTTGAAAGATTAAATATGTGTTGATTAAAAATAAAATGATTTATGATAATATTTATTCAATCCTTGATGTATATAAAGAGTCTATTATGAGACGTTTGTGGTAAGTTTGGTTATTTTATGGGGAGCCCATATGTCATCATCTAAGAGTCTCTTCGTCAATAGTAATTACCTTCGTCAATAGTAATTACCTTCATCAATAGTAATTACCTTCGTCGATAGTAATTACCTTCATTAATAGTAATTACCTTCGCAATAGTAACTACCTTTTACTATATCGTCAAACCACTTGTCGTTTCATATTACAAAGCGCCAAACCAATTGTTGTTTCACATTACTGAGCGCCGAACCACTTTTCTTTTCACATTTCAAGTGCTAAGCTAGAAATCTTCTATAAATAGAGGCCTAGTGCTTCATTATTTTCACGAATTCATTCAAGCTATATAGAGAGAGTATAGAGAGAATAGAGAGAAAGAGAAGAGTTTTTGTTACTACACTACCGCAGATTCAATTTACTACTAATGTAAGGGGTGTTATTCTTTCTTATTCATGAAGAGAACTGCTTGTTATTCCATTGCTTATTATTCTCGTGAATAACTTTTGATATCGCCGGTTTACCCTATACTTGATGACATTCTTCTATTATTTTGTTGGAACATCCTGTCTGTGTGTTTTAAACCAGACCTTGTTCCGTCTTTATTATTATTCTGTTGGAACATCCTGTCTGTGTGTTTTACACTAGACCTGGTTCGTCTTTATTATTTTGTTGGAACATCCTGTCGGTGCAAATTTTGCCTGACCTGGTTCCGTTATTATTATTCTATTAGAATAACCTGTCTATGCGAAGTACCGCATGCATGGTGATTTCTTTTGTTATTCCGTTCTTTATTATACTCAGTTGGTTAAAGTTTTGACTTCTATACTCCATGAAATTAGTAGAATATCCTTGATATTTGCGCTTCATCCAGTATCTTTTCATGGAAATATTCTTCTGATCATTCTTGAATTTTACTCTACAAAGCAGTATCATGTTAACAATTTGGACATTATTAGTTCCTGGATAAATTAATTCTTGAACTTGTTTTATTGAATTCTTATATCATTGTCATCATCCTTATGTTTATATTTTGTTGAAAGTCATCTGTGGCCTGTAGTGCATAGATGGACTTGGTATGATTATGACCAGGGATTATTCGGTGTAATCATGACCGTAATGTTATAAATGATGTGGTAATGTTATTATTCGGTGTAATGTTATCACTGGCCCGTAGTGCATTGATGGACAGTTGTTGGCATGATCATGACCATTAATGAATACACGAATGTCCTTGGTCAGTAGTGTATGGATAATTTGTGGTCGTGATACTAAAGAATATCCTCGGTCAGAAGTGCGGGGGGTGATTCGATGATGTGGATTATTTATTGTCGAGTTCCAAATGATAAAAGTTATGAAAAACCTTTAAAATCATAAAAGATAGTAGATTTTATTTTCTACTTCACTCTTTTAATGGATTGCTTGTTCCGCTGCAGCTAAACTTGATGTTGTTATATTTTATCAGTTTAACATTCTTGAAGGCTAACGATAATTTATTCTGCATTATCTTAGTCATAATATTTATTACTAGGCTAGTTGACCTCACCTTTTTCTTTCACCGTTTCTCTTCAGAAATGAGAAACATAGCAGGACTAGTCGGGAAAGGAGTGACGGTCCGCAGGATAACATTAGTAGTCCTCACTATTCTCGTGAAATAGTGTGTTAATAATTGTAATGAGGACTCCTTTTGAGTTTGTATAATCTCTAGTAGACAATAATTGTATTCAAACTCACAGCTATGTTTTGTCGTATTGTACACCCATAATTGTATTAGTAAGTTGTATTTGAATTTTGTACCATGTATCCGACGACCCAAGATGGGTGATGTATACCTAATTTTGGGGCGCACAACAGGTATATCGAGCTTAGGATATGATCCCCTGGCTAAGATGTGAGAATAGTACTAGGAGGGAGAGACGGGAATTCTTCGCTAGTATGACCTACCTAAGTTTATGTGGTATTTAATTGGTCATTCGTAATTTAGGGATATTATGTTACATGCCAATTAACCTTTGTTTTGTGGCAAGATTCAAAAATGACATCCGAGAATGTTGAGAATAGCAATGGAGCACAAAGCACCGCTTGATTCACCACATATCAATAATCGTGATAATGTGCATCAGGAAGGTGACAATCCTCATGCAAACAACAACACTGACCAAATGATGAATGATCAAATGTTTAAGGGCTTTATGCAATTCATGCAACAAAGAAAGTAGAGCGGCTCTCGCCCAAAATGCAGTGGAAACACTGAAACTCTCTGCCACACCGCTAAACAGCTTCAAGGAGCTGGGACCACCGGAGTTTAAGGGAGAGCGAAAACCACTTATGGCGAAAGCATGGATAAAGCAGATCTCTAAGATACTTGATGTCTTGGGACGCTCCGAGGAGCAAAAGGTTCCCATTGCCGCCTTTATGTTGCGCGGAGAGGCATATTACTGGTGGGAATCGGTAAAATGTACTCAACCTGCCGTACTGAAGATGTCTTGGGAGAAGTTCCAAGAGCTGTTCAACGACAAATACTTTCTCGAAAGTATTCATCACATGAAAGAGGTGGAGTTTATCAAGTTGGAACAAAACAATATGACCGTGTTGCAATACGAGGCTAAATTTGCAGAGTTATCCCGGTTTGCGTCCCATTTGGTGGATAATGAAGAAATAATGACACATATGTTTTTAAGAGGTTTGAAGCCGGAGATACGTCAACATCTTATTTCTCATAAACTGTGTTTATATTCAGATGTTGTAAATAGGGCTCAGTTAGTGGAGCACGATAACGAGTCAACGCAACTAAAAGAGAGCAAATTTAAAAAATGATAATACCAATGAGAGCGAACCATCGAAGTGGTGACAACAAGTGTGGAGGGAATCAACAAAGCCGAAATGGTAACCACTTCGGTGGTAATCGTACCAAAACAATAAGAATGGACATTTCAAGAAGAGGAGATTCAACAATGATGGAAAGACGTCAAGACCAAAGACTCATCGTTAAGGAAGGAGAACGACCACCTATCATATGTTTCAAATGTGAGGGAGGGGCACATCACCCAAACTCAACATGATGTCATTCCAAAGCATGTTATAATTGTGGAAGAGAAGGTCACTTAGCCCGATTTTGTCGCTCACCAAGACAAATTCACTAGGATGGAGGCACCAAAGGTCGCCCCAAAAAGTCAAAACCGGTAGTGCAAGGGAGAGCGCTTGTTGTGACCTCCTCCCGTAAAGCAAGGAACCCGAATGAGGTCATCACGGTAAGCTTATCATAAACTCTAACGAAATCTATACTTTATTTGATACCGGCTTCTACCCATTCTTTTATTTCTCCTACTTGCACTCATCGATTAAATTTGACTCGAGAGAAATTAGACTTTGACTTATCTCGTGGAAACTTCGCTGGGAGAAACCTTTATTACATCCACTATTTATAAGTCTTGTTTGGTTCAAATCGGCACCTCACATTACCCGTAGATCTTATTTCATTGAAAATACTTGCATTTGACGTGATTCTAGGGATTGATTGGTTAACTACTCATCATGCAAAAATTGATTGTTTCCGTAAGGTTGTTAGCTTTCATATTCCTAATCAACCTATTATGTGAATTCAAGCGACCAAACCATTAAAATCAATCACGGTCATCTCAAGCCATAAAGCTATTCGTTTATTAAAAAATGGATGTCAAGCTTTCTTAGCTCATGTCACAGATTTAAACAAAAATACGTCAGTTTTGAATGATATTTCTATTATTAATAAATTTCTTGACGTATTTCCCGAAGAACTTCCCGGCTACTACCTCGAGCGCGTGAAATTGAATTTTGTATCGACTTTGAACCCAGATAAAAACCCATTTCCAAAGTCCCATATCGAATGGCCCTTATTGAACTTCGTGAGTTAAAGACCCAACCGCAGGAATTGTTAGATATCGGCTTTATTCGTCCTAGTACTTCTCCTTGGGGTGCTCCTGCTTCTATTCGTGAAGAAGAAAGATGGGAGTATGCGACTTTGTATTGATTATCTGGAGTCAATCATGTCACCATCAAAATAGGTATCCATTGCCACGTATTGATGACCTGCTTTGACCAAATTAAAGGAGCCAAATTCTTTTCAAAGATTGATCTTCGCTCGATATCACCAATTGAAGATTAGAACCGATGACATTCCAAAGACGGCTTTTCGTAACTCCCAGACGGCATTATGAATTCCTAGTCATGTCCTTTGATTGACTAATGCTCCCGCCGCCTTTATGGATATGATGAACCGAGTATTCAAGGAATATTTTGATCACTTTGTGGTCGCCTTTATTGATGACATCCTTATTTATTCCAAAAGTCGTGAAGATCATGAGCAACACTTGAGGTCGACACTCCAAAAGCTTCGTGAATACAAGCTTTATGCCAAGTTGAAGAAATGCGAATTCGCTTTGAGGAAGTAGCATTCCTTGGGCACGTAGTATCAAGTCATGGAATATCTGCTGACCCAAAGAAAGATTGAAGCAATTCAAAGTCGGAGCAACCTAAATCAATGACCAAAGTACACGAGCTTTCTCGGTTTAGCTAGTTATTATCGAAGATTCGTGGAAGGATTTTCTCGAATCGCTACTCCATTGACTCAGCTGACTTGGAAAGATACAAAGTTCGGTTGGAGCGAAGAATGTGAGAAGAGTTTTAAAGAACTCAAGAGGAGACTCATTTCAAAGACTGCTCGACAATACCATCCGCTCTCAGGGATTTGTCATCTATGATGCTTCTAGCAAAGGGTTGGGATGTGTTCTCATGCAACATGGAAAAGTCATAGCCTTTATGCCTCAAGACAACTCAAAGAATATGAGAGGAATTATCCTACTCATGATCTAGAGTTGGCAAATTGTTGTCTTCGCACTAAAGATTTGGAGGCATTACTTGTATGGGGAGAAGGTGGAGATCTTTACGGATCATAAAAGCCTCAAATATTTCTTTTTACTCAAAAGGAACTTAACATGCGACAACGACGCTGGCTTGAACTGCTGAAAGATTATGATCATACCATCCAATACCATCCTCGAAAAGCGAAACGTGGTAATGCCGACATTATCGAGTAGAAGATCATATGCAAGTACGAAAAGCGATATTGTCAACGCAAAGGCCCATTTTGTATGACTTGCAAAGGATGGAGATAGAGTTAAAGACTCTGTGGACCCATGTGATGATGGCAAATATACGAGTAGAACCAACTTTAATCGATAAAGTTAAAGTCGCCAAGTTACGCACATGGAGCCGATGCGATGAGGAAGAAAGTGCAAGAAGGTGCTATGCCGAAGCAAGAATCGATGAAGAAGGAATACTTCGAGTCAACTCCAGACTTTGTGTTCCTAACGAACCTGATTTAAAGTATAAAATCATGATGGAGGCGCACAACACACCGTTTGCAATCTATCCTGGGAGTACCAAAATGTATCATGATATTCGTCATACATTTTGGTGGAGCAATATGAAGAGAAAGATAGCGTTGTTTATCTCAAGGTGTCTAACTTGTCAACGAAGTTAAAGCGAGAGCATCAAGTACCAAAAGGTCCATTGCAAACCACTTGAAATTCCGT
The DNA here is from genome assembly GCA_020205605.1 of Panax ginseng. Classification (NCBI taxonomy): domain Eukaryota; kingdom Viridiplantae; phylum Streptophyta; class Magnoliopsida; order Apiales; family Araliaceae; genus Panax; species Panax ginseng. The sequence goes on from CM035150.1 coordinate 64,960,527, forward strand.
AATGGAAGTGGGAGCACATTACCATGGATTTCATTACGGGCCTTCCTAAGGTTTCTCAAGGCATAGATGCGATTTGGGTCATTGTTGATAGATTGACCAAGTCTCGCTCATTTCTTACCTATACGAGAAACTTATACACTTTAACGCCTTGCTCAGATGTACATAAAAGAGATTGTAAGACCGCATGGTATGCCGTATCCATAGTTTCGATCGAGACCCAAGATTCACTTCACGATTTTGGGTTAGTTTGCAAAAAGTTATGGGCACAGACTTACGATTTAGCTCAAGATATCATCCTCGGATGGACGAAACAAATGGAGAGGACTATTCAAACTCTTGAAGATCTATTAAGACTCGTGGTCCTTGATTTCAAGGGAAGTTGGGACAAGTTCTTACCATTGGTGGAGTTTTCCAACAACAACAGCTTATCAATCAAGTATTGGCATGGCTCCATTCGGCGTTATATGGAAGAAAGTGTCATTCTCCAAAGATGCCGGGATGAGGTGGGTGAAGCAACGTTGTTGGGACCGGAGTTGGTACGTATGACTACGGAAAAGATTCAAACGATCCGATAACGATAAAAAACCTCACAAGATCGACAAAAAGAGTTATGTTGATCTTTATCGAAAGGACGGGAATTCGATATAGAGATCATGTGTTGTTGCGTGTTGCTCCATGGAAAGGAGTTACGAGATTTGGAAAGAGAGGAAAACTCAATCCTCGATTCATCGGCCCATTTTAATCCTCGATCGAGTAGGAACTGTGGCCTATAGACTCGCTTTTACCACCAAGTATGTCTCTGTGTTCATAACGCTTTTCATATATCCATGTTACGTAAATATGTGAAAGACCCGAACCACATTATTGAGTTAAACCGACGAAATAGCGGAAGATTTGACATATGAAGAGGTTCATGTTCAAATCTTGATAAGAAGGAACATATTCTACGCCCCAAGGTTATACCTCAAGTCAAAGTTTTGTGGAGAAACCACGATGTTGAGGAAATGACTTGGGAGTTAGAATCAAATGAAATCAAGGTATCCTTACCTCTTCGACATACCACCATACGCACCCTAATTTCGAGGGCGAAATTTCATAAGAAGGGAGGTTGTAAGACCCCAACTTTTATAAATAAAGATGAATTTTCTATAAATATTATTTTGAATATTATGGAGTAAATTTGATATAATGTTATAGTTGTGGGTAATATTTATAAATTTTTCAAAGTAAGCAAGTTGTTATAAAATATTCGTTTGGTCGGGGAATATTCTTTATGTCGGGGAATATTCGTACGATGGCACAATCATTGGTGGACCCCATAACGGAATTATTGTAGGATTGAGAAAACGACAAAAATATTTTATGAAAATAACTATGAGGTGTTACCGTTAAAATTGTTGAACTACCCAAAGAGTAAAAGTACAAGAATACGCATTGGTTACATAGTAGACACTCAGATTGATTATTGATGCTTACGTGAGAAGTCACTCAGCTATACTCAATTATTTCTACGGTAATTGCTGCATCATATCTCTTATATTATTGATTCAATTATTGTCACAGTATCATATGTATAATATGTTATATTATTAAATCAATAATTGAGACGACAAGTTATAAATGATTAATAATTGTTGAAAGATTAAATATGTGTTGATTAAAAATAAAATGATTTGTGGTAATATTTATTCTATCCTTGATGTATATAAAGAGTCTATTATGAGACGTTTGTGGTAAGTTTGGTTATTTTATGGGGGGTCCCATATGTCATCATCTAAGAGTCTATTCGTCAATAGTAATTACCTTCGTTAATAGTAAAATACCTTCGTCAATAGTAATTACCTTCGTCAATAGTAATTACCTTCGTCAATAGTAATTACATTCATCAATAGTAATTACCTTCGTCAATAGTAACTACCTTTACGAGATGTCAAACCACTTGCCGTTTCATATTACAAAAGTTAAACCAATTGTCGCTTTCACATTACAAAAGGCCAAACCACTTTTCTTTTCACATCACCAATCGTCAAGCCACTTGCCTTTTCACATTTCAAGTGCTAAGCTAGAAATCTTCTATAAATAGAGGCCTAGTGCTTCATTATTTTCACTTAATTCATTCAAGCTATAGAGAGAGAAAGTATATAGAGAAAGAAGAAGAGTATTCATTACTACTACACTCACTGCAAAGATTCAATCTACTACTAATGTAAGGGTGTTATTCTTTCTTATTCATGAAGAGAACTGTTGTTATTCCACCGCTTATTATTCTCGCTGGAATAACTCAGATACGCTGTGATTTACCCTATACTTGGTGACATTCTTCTATTATTCTATTGAACATCCTATCTCATGTGTTTTTTACACCGACCGGTTCCGCCTTTTTATTATTATTCTGTTGGAACATCCCGTTCGTGTTTTTACATCGACCGGGTTCCGCTCTTTATTATTCTGTTGGAACATCCCGCTTGTGCAAATTTTGGCTCGACCCGGTTCCGTTATTATTATTCTCGTTGAATAACTTTCGTCTGCGAAGCAATCGCATGCATGGTGATTTCTTTTGTTATTCCATTCTTTATTATACTCAGTTGGTTAAAGTTTTGACTTCTATACTCCATGAAATTAGTGGAATATCCTTGATATTTGCGCTTCATCCAGTATCTTTTCATGGAAATATTCTTCTGATCATTCTTGATTTTTACTCTACAAAGCAGTATCATGTTGACAATTTGGACATTATTAGTTCCTGGATAAATTAATTCTTGAACTTGTTTTATTGAATTCTTATATCATTGTCACCATCCTCATGTTTATATTATGTTGAAAGTCATATGTGGCCTGTAGTGCATAGATGAACTTGGTATGATTATGACCAGGGATTATTCGGTGTAATCATGACCGTAATGTTACAAATGATGTGGTAAAAGTTATCATTGGACCGTAGTGCATTGATGGACAGTTGTTGGCATGATCATGACCATTAATGAATACACGGATGTCCTTGGTTGTAGTGCATGGATAATTTGTGGTCGTGATACTAAAGAATATCCTTGGCTGTAGTGAAGGGGTGATTCGATGATGTGGATTATTTATTGTCGAGTCCCAGCGATAAAAGTCATGAAAACCTTTTAAATCATAAAAGATAGTAGATTTTATTTTCTACTCGACTTTTTAATGGATTTCTTGTTCACCGCAGCTTAAACTTGATGTTGTTATATTTTATCAGTTTAACATTGTTGAAGGTTAACGATAATTTATTCTGCATTATCTTAGTCATAATATTTCTTACTGGGCTAGTTGAGCTCACCCTTTGATTCACTGTTCTCTTCAGGAAATGAGAACATAGCGAGACTAGTCGAGGAACCTGAGTGACGGTCCGTAGGATAGCATTAATAGTCCTCACTATTCTGTGAAATAGTGTGTTAATAATTGTAATGAGGACTCCTTTTAAGTTTGTATAATCTCTAGTAGACAATAATTATATTCAAACTCACAGTTATGTTTTGTCGTATTGTACACAACAGTTGTATTAGTAAGTTGTATTTGAATTGTATAACATGTATCTGACGACCCAAGATGGGTGATGTATACCTAATTTTGGGGGCGTCACAAGTGTGATGGTCCGAGACTGTCGAAGTTTCTCAATACAGTATAAAATGAGATGACATACAATATATAATTGTATTGAGGACCTAAGATGTGTGTGTCGTATTTCATACGTCACTTAATAATTGATTTTGGTGAACAAAAATAGGGTGATGAGAACCCGACTTTGAAAGCGTCAAAAGTGCACCTCATTAGAATGAACAAGATAGTAATCTTCTCGTTTTTCTTTGGGGTCTTGAAATATTTGCTGTTGTATTTTATATGGCATTGTAATAATTTGAGTTTGGATACTGTCTATGTGACAATATTGTATTAAAACTCACAGCTTAACTGTGGTCGTGATCTCGCATTTACGATTCAACAGTTGTATAAATGAAGTTTGTATTTGATTTTTATAGTGTGATATCTGGCGACTCAGAATGGGTCATGTGGACCTATTTTGGGGACGTCAGAAATGGTATCAAAGCTTAGGGATATGATCCTTGGCTGAGATGTGAGACAAGAACTAGGAGGGAAGAGACGGGGAATTTCTTCGCTAGTATGACCTACCTAAGTTTATTTGGTATTTAATTAGTCGGTCATAGTATAGGAATAATATGTGGCATGTCAATTAACCCTTATTTTGAAACTATATTTTAGAATGATATCTGAAATACAGGAGATAAGCAATGGGAAAATCATGATACAAAGGAAATAACCGGGAAGGTATAGTCCGAATAGAAAGCAAGGTATTCTCATTTCTTCGAACTACCAGGTACGTAATTTTTGAGGGAAAAATTTCATAAGGAGGGGAGATTGTGAGATCCTGAATTTTATGAAATAAAAATATTCAATTTTTCTATTTTGGTAAATAGTTAAATTGATAAAAGTTTAAAGTTAAGGGTGATATGTGATTTTTTTTCAAAGTAAGCAAGTTGTCATAAAATACCCGGTACTAAAAGTACAGTAATACGCATGGTTGCAAAGTAGCACACGGTATTGATTATTGATGCTTACGTAAGAAGTCACTCAGTTATACTCAATTATTGCTACAGTAATTGCTGCATCATATCTCTCATGTTATTGATTCAATTATTGTCACAATATCATCTGCATATTATGTTATGTTATTAAATCAATAATTGAGACGACAAAGTCATTCATATTATTAAATTGCAATATTGACAATGTCTAGAAGTTCTGTCAAGGAGAGGTTAGATAATCTAATTACGCGCCAATAGGGAGAAATCCTTATCGGAAAGCCCCCTCTTTCCTGGGAACAACCTGGTTGTTAAATATTGTGATTTATAATATTAATGATGAATAAGTTCGTGTTGATTAAAGATGAAATTGATAGTCTCATTGTGTTGGAATTATTTGTGCTAGTGAAAATTGGCATTTATTTCGATAATAATTGATGTCTGGAGGTTATATTAACCAATCGGGTAACTAACCGGATAAATGAGTAATTAATTGCTATTGATTCATATGATTATAACTATTTGTTCACATGTGTGTACTATTGATTCACATTCATTTACTATTAGGGGAGTTGATGCAAGATTGATAATACTTGCATGACTAAGTTAAAAATAGAGGTATAGATGGAGGTACTATACTGTAATTTGTATTTTTACATGTCTAGAACTATTGATTCACATGATTTACTATTGATTCACATGATTTACTATTAGGGGAGGTGGTGCAAGTTTGATAATACTTGTAAGACTAAATTAAAAATAAAGGAAAAGATGAAGGTATTATACTGTAATATACTGAGCTCCAAAACGTGCCATTATCGAAACTATATTTTCCTATAAATAGAAGCTCATTTCTTCATTATTCTTCACCACTTCACTAAAGCTATAGAGCAATTATTATAGAGAGAAATTATAGAGAGAAAGAAGAAGAAAAGTCTGCTACTTCTCTACTCCAGTATCCAGTTTCTTTAAGGTAAGGGTATTATTTCTTTCGTATTCATGAAGAGAGCTATTGTTATTCCATTCCTTATTATTCTATTGGAATAACCTGTCTATGCGAAGTACCGCATACATGGTGAAATTCTCTTGTTATTCCATTCTTTATTATTATGTTGGAATAACATGTCTATGCGAAGTACTGCATACATGGTGAAATTCTTCTATTATTTCATTCTTTATTATTATGTTGGAATAACCTATCTATGCGAAGTACCGCATACATGGTGAAATTCTGTTGTTATTCCATTCTTTATTATTCTGTTGGAATATCCTGTCGATGCGTATTATGCTCCTTTACTGGTTCCATTAATTATTATTCGTTGGAATAACTCGTCTGCATGCGGTTATCGCATGTATGGTGATTTCTTGTTATTCCATTCTTTATTATTCGTTGGAATATCTTGCTTGCAAGGATTATTACTTTGACCAGTTCCATTATTTATTATTCTCGTTGGAATAACTTGTCTATGCGGCTTATCGCATGCATGGTGATTTCTTCGTTGTTATTCCATTCTTTATTATTCTTTGAATATTCTCGCTTGCGATGTGACATTACTTTGACTTCGTTCCATTATTTATTATTCTCATTGGAATAACTTTGCCTATGTGGATTAACACATGCATGGTGAATGATCCTTCGTATTCATTCCTTATTAAATTGTGAAAATGATGCATTTGCGTGGATTACCATGGCGGCGTTAAAATACATTTGCAGTTTCATAATTTTTCGGACATTCAAAAATTTTGGAAAAATTCGGGAGGATATTATGATAAGTTTTCTAACATCTCCAAGTGGAATCACTGAAAGAGGAGTTGTAGATTTTTGTATGGACTATTTTTAACAAAGCACGAAAAAGTGAAAAAAAAAGAAAAAAACTACTGCCCAAAATTTTGTAAGGGCTGTTTCGGCCACTTAATTTGTGAGAAAAATTCCGACCTTTTGGGAAATGAAAATATATGGTATAAAGTACCTCCTGTCCAAAAATGAGCTCATTCCGACTTAAAATGAGTAGGTTATGACTATTTCAATATTTAGGTTTTTCCGACGAAAAAACGCTATAACCGGAGTTCTATAACTCCGATGACCATGAAATTTAAACTGGAAGCTCACGTTAACATGTGTAAGATCCTGCCAAGATTTGGGAATTTCTGGAGTTAAACTTGAGCTAGCTAATTTCTTAAAGAATTAATTAGAAATTGATTTTTAAAAATACTTAAGGGAGTAAAAAAAATTATAAAAAAAAATACTTGTTGTGTATGAAATATATGTATATATGTTTGGACATAGGATAGAAAAATAATAAGTTGATTTGGTAATTTTTTATGAAAATGGTTTAGTTATAAACATATGAGTTAAATATGTTATGTGAAGTTGAAGAATTGGTAAATAGGATTTTAGGGCTTGAAAATCCTATATAAGGTATATGCAGATTTTTGATGAGAGATTTGATCATTGGTGATGAAATCTTATGAGTATGGCATTTTTGAATGATTAAATGCATTATTTGGTAAAGTGTAAACAAATAAAATAAATTGTTTATAAGTTTAAGAAGTGATTAAAATATTTTTATAATATTAACAATATTAGATTATGAGTTCTTTAAGTGATAGATAATATTTGGATAAATTTAATGTCTTTATATTTATCCTTATTTTCGTTTGATTAATGCTTATAATATTGTCATCATCCTCATGCTTATATTGTGATGAAAGTCATCTGTGGCTTACATGCATAGATGGACTTGGTATGATTATGACCAGGGATTATTCAGTATAATCATTACCGTAATGTAACGAATGATGTGGTAAAAGTCCTCATTGGCCTGTAGTTCATTGATGGACAGTTGTTGGTATGATTATGACCAGAGATTATTTGGTATAATTATGACCATTGATGATTACATGAATATCCTTGGTCGTGGTGCAGGAATGATTCGATTTTATTTATTAAGCTGAGTCTCAGCGATAAAGTTGATGAATTTTTTTTTAAATCATACAAGATAGTAGGTTTTATGCTCTACTTGACTCTTGTAAAATACAGTTGTATGTCTTTGGCTTGTAGTGTAAAGATGAATTATTAATGAATATCTTTGGCCGTAGTGTAAAGATGAATTTATTAGTATGATTATGAGTAGAAATTGTGATTTGGTATAACCATGATTTTTGATGTTTCAGGTGAAGATAGGTGATGAAAATTATCTTCGTCCTGGGTGAGAAGAGGAATTTAGAATCACAATTATGATTATGAGTTAATCATATGATTGTGAAGAGGAATTGTTGATTGATGTTACAGGGATAAAACATTATCGGTGGACTTTTAACATGGAGAAGATAATAGACCTGATGGTCTATTTGACTCTTCTAATGGATTGCTCGTTCCTGTGCAACTATGGTTGAAAAGTTTTATCATCTACCATATGTTTTAAATCTCTAATTTATTATTGATGAAAGCTATTGATATTCTTTACTGGGCTAGTTATGCTCACCCTTTTGCTTCATAATTCCTTTCAGGTAATAAAAGTGTAGCTGGGTCGAGCGGGGATAACAGGGGAATAGTGTGATAGTCCGAGACTGTCGAAGTTTCTCAATACATTATAAAATGACATGAAATACAATATATAATTGTATTGAGGACCTAAGATGTGTGTGTCGTATTTTATACATCACTTAATAATTGATTTTGGTGAACAACAATAGGGTGATGAGAACCCGACTTTGAAAGCGTCAAAAGTGCACCTCATTAGAATGAACAAGATAGTAATCTTCTCATTCTTCTTTGGGGTCTTGAAATATTTGCTGCTGTATTTTATATGGCATTGTAATAATTTGAGTTTGGATACTGTTTATGTGACAATATTGTATTAAAACTTACAGCTTAACTGCGTGATGGTCGATTCGCATTTACGCTCAACAGTTTGTATAAATGAAGTTTGTATTTGATTTTTATAGTGTGATATCTGACGACTCAGAATGGGTCATGTGGACCAATTTTGGGAGCGTCGCATATTCCCTGAATATCTTCCTGGCCTACCCCTAGAGCGAGAAATTAAATTTTGTATCGACCTTGAACCTGGTACAAAACCCCTTTCCAAAGCCACATATTGAAGGGCTCCTATTGAACTTCAGGAGTTAAAGACCCAATTGCAGGAATTGTTAGACATCAGTTTTATTCGTCCTAGTACGTCTCCTTGGGGTGCTCCAGTTCTATTCGTGAACAAGAAAGATGGAAGTATGCGACTTTGTATTGATTATCGGGAGTTAAATCACGTCACCATCAAAAATAAGTACCCATTGCCTTGCATTGATGACATGTTTGACCAATTGCAACGAGCCAAATTCTTTTCAAAGATTGATCTTCGTTCTGGATATCATCAGTTGAAGATTAAAACTGATGACATTCCAAAGATCTTTCGTAACTCTGCACGGGCATTATGAATTCATAGTCATGTCTTTTGGATTGACTAATGCTCCTGCTGCCTTCATGGACATGATGAACCGAGTATTCAAGGAATATTTGGATCACTTTGTGGTCGTCTTTATTGATGACATCCTCATATACTCCAAAAGTCGTGAAGACCATGAGCAATACTTGAGGTTGATACTCCAAAAGCTTCGTGAAAACAAGCTATATGCCAAGTTGAAGAAACGCGAGTTCTGGCATGAGGAAGTTGCATTCCTTGGGCATGTGATATCAAATCATGGAATATCTGTTGACCCAGCAAAGATTGAAGCAATTCAAAATTGGGAGCAACCAAAATCAGTGAACGAAGTACGTAGCTTTCTCGGCTTAGCTGGTTATTATCGGAGATTCGTGGAAGGATTTTCTCAAATTGCTACTCCATTAACTCAGCTAACTCGAAAAGATACAAAGTTCGGTTAGAGCGAGGAATGTGAGAAGAATTTTCAAGAACTCAAGAGCAGACTCATTTCAGCATCTGTTCTGACAATACCATCTGGCTCGGAGAGATTTGTCATCTATAGTGATGCTTCAGGCAAAGGGTTAGGATGTGTTCTCATGTAACATGGGAAAGTCATAGCCTATGCCTCACGACAACTCAAAGAATATGAGAGGAATTATCCTACTCATGACCTAGAGTTGGCAGCAGTAGTTTTTGCACTTAAGATTTGGAGGCATTACCTGTATAGAGAGAAGGTGGAGATCTATACGGATCATAAAAGCCTCAAATATTTCTTCACTCAAAAGGAACTCAACATGCGACAACGACGTTGGCTTGAACTATTGAAAGATTATGATCATACCATCCAATACCATCCTGGAAAAGCAAACGTGGTAGCTGACGCATTGAGTAGAAGATCATATGCGGGTACAAGTGCATTATTGTCAACGCAAAGGCCCATTATGTATGACTTGGAAAGGATGGAAATAGAGTTAAAGACTCCAGGGACCCATGTGATGATGGCGAATATACGTGTGGAACCAACTTTAATCGATAAAGTTAAAGCTGCTCAAGCTACAGACCTGGAGCTGATGCGTATGAGGAAGAAAGTGCAAGAAGGTGCTATTCCAGAAGCAAGAATCGATGAAGAAGGAATACTTCAAGTCAACTCCAGACTTTGTGTTCCTAACGATTCTGACTTGAAGTATAAAATCATGATGGAGGCGCACAACACACCGTTTGCAATCCATCATGGGAGTACCAAAATGTATCGTGATCTTAGATATACATTTTGGTGGAGCAATATGAAGAGAGAGATAGTGGGGTTTATCTCAGGGTGTCTAACTTGTTAACGAGTCAATGCCGAGCATCAAGTGCGAAAAGGTCCATTGTAACCACTTGAAATTCCAGAATGGAAGTGGGAGCACGTTACCATGGATTTCGTTACTAGTCTTCCCAATGTTTCTCAAGGCATAGATGCGATTTGGGTCATTATTGATAGATTGACCAAGTCTGCTCATTTCTTACCGATACGAGAAAGTTATACACTTGAACGTCTTGCTAGTATGTACATAAACGAGATTATAAGATTGCATGGTATGCTAGTATCCATAGTTTCTGATCGAGACCCAAGATTCACTTCATGATTTTGGGTTAGTTTGCAAAAAGCTATGGGCACGGATTTACGATTTAGTTCGGCATATCATCCTCAAATGGATGGGCAGTCGGAAAGGACTATTCAAACTCTTGAAAATTTATTAAGACTCTGTGTCCTTGACTTTATGGGAAGTTGGGACATGTTCTTACCATTGGTAGAGTTTTCCTACAACAATAGTTATCAAGCAAGTATTGGCATGGCTCCATTTGAGGTGTTGTATGGAAGAAAGTGTCGCTTCTCAAGATATCTTTGGGATGAGGTGGGTGAAGCAACGTTGTTGGGGCCGAATTTGGTACTTATGACTACAGAAAATATTCAAACGATCCGACAACGTATAAAAACCTCACAAGATCGACAAAAGAGTTATGTTGATCTTCATCAAAAGGACGTGGAATTCGATATTGGAGATCATGTGTTGTTACGTGTTGCTCTATGGAAAGGAGTTACGAGATTTGGAAAGAGAGAAAAGCTCAATCCTCGATTTATTGGCGCATTTTTAATCCTCGAACAAGTTGGAACTGTGGCCTATAGACTCGCTTTACCGCCAAGTATGTCTCGTGTTCATAATATTTTTCACATATCTATGTTACGTAAATATGTGAAAGACCTAAACCACATTATTGAGTTAGAACCGGATGAAATAGCAGAAGATTTAACGTATGAAGAGGTTCCTGTTAGAATCTTGGATAAGAAGGATCATATTCTACGCTCCAAGGTTATACCTCAAGTTAAAGTTTTGTGGAGAAACCACGATGTGGAGGAAATGACCTGGGAGTTAGAATCTGAGATGAAGTCAAGATATCCTCACCTCTTCGATATACAAGGTACGTACCCTAATTTCGAGGACAAAATTTTATAACAAGGGGAGGTTGTAAGACCCCAACTTTTATGAATAAAGAATATTTTCTCGAAATATATTTTTGAATATTATTGTGTGGATTTGATATAGTGTTATAGTTGTGGGTAATATTTACAAATTTTGCAAAGTAAGCAAGTGGTTATATAATATTCGATTGGTCGGGGAATATTCGTTTTAACAGGGGAATATTCAGATGCATTTACCACGGCACAATCATTCAGGACCCCACAACTAAGTATTATGTCGTAGTTAGAAACAACGAAATTATCTTTTTATAAAAATAACGGCGGAAGTTTTACCGTTAAAATTGTTGAACTACCCTAAGTAGTAAAAGTGCGATGTCTGGCTGGTGTCATCAGAAGTAGCTACCAGTATTGCTTATTGATGCTTACGTGAGAAGTCACTCAATTATTGCTACAGTAATTGCTGCATTATATCTCTCAAATTATTGATTCAATTATTGTCACAGTATCATCTGCATTTTATGTTTTTAAATCAATAATTGAGACGACAAAGTTATTCATATTATTAAATTACAATATTTACAATGTTTGGAAGTTCTGTCAATGAGAGGTTTGGTCATCTAATTACGCGCCAATAAGGAGAAATCCTTATCGGAAAGCCCCTCTTTCTGAGGAACGACACAGTTTGTTAAATATTATGAGTTATAATATTAATGATGAATAAGTTCGTGTTGATTAAAGATGAAATTTATAGTTTCATTGTATTGGAATTATTAGTGTTAGTGGAAATCGATATTTAATTCGGTATTAATTGATGTCTGGAAGTTATACTGACCAGTCAGGTAATTAATCAGATAAATGAGCAATTAATTGCTATTAATTCACATAATTATAACTATTTGTTCACATGTGTGTACTATTGATTCACATTCTTGTTACTATTAGGGGAGTTGGTGCAAGATTGATAATTCTTGCATGACTAAGTTAAAAATGGAGGTACTATACTGTAATTCGTATTTTTACATGTCTAAAAATATTGGTTGACATGATTTACTATTGATTCACATGATTTACTATTAGGAGAGGTGGTGCAAGTTTGATAATACTTGCAAGACTAAATTAAAAATAAAGAAAAAGAGGAAGGTATTATACTGTAATGTTCTGAGCCCCAGAACGTGCAATTATCGAAACTATATTTTCCTATAAATAGAAGCTCATTTATTCATTATTCTTCACTAATTCACTCAAGCTATAGAGAAATTACTATAGAGAGAAAGAAGAAGAGAAGTCTGCTACCTCGCTATTCCAATATCCAGTTCTTTCTAAGGTAAGGGGTATTATTTCTTTCGTATTCATGAAGAGAGCTTCTGTTATTCCATTCCTTATTATTATTTTGGAATAACCTATCTATGCGAAGTACATACATGGTGAAATTCTTCATTATTCCATTCTTTATTATTATGTTGAATAACTTTGTCCATGCAATCGCATACATGGTGAAATTCTTCATTATTCCATTCTTTATTATTATGTTGGAATATCACATGCATGCATGCGTATTATGCATGACCTGGTTCCATTATTTATTATTCATTGGAATAACACATGCATGTAAGGTCTATCGCATGCCCTGTGAAGTCTTACATTATTCTATTCTTTATTATTATGTTGGACTATCACATGTCGTAAGATATTCTTATGACACGTTCCATTATTTATTACTACCTCCCATTCCACAATAAGTGCTTTTTAGGCTTAATAGTTTTTCCAAAATAAGTGATGTGTTATAACTCCAATACAATTTTTGCAATATTTTCTCATATATGCCCTTATGCATTCAATGGTATTTATTGCATCTTACCATCACTACAATTAAATGACACTCATTAACTCTTCAACTTCAAAGAAAATATATTAAGGGTATTTTTGTCATTTTAGCTTGTGTATTGGTATGTGTGATTTTAGCTAAAAAGACACTTATTATGGGACGAAGGTAGTATTTTGTTGGAATAACCTATCTGTGCGGTCTATCGCATGCATGGTGAATTCTTCTGTTATTCCATTCTTTATTATTTTGTTGGAATATCCTGTCTGTGTGGATTATGCATGACCTGGTTCCATTCTATATTCTTTTATTGGAATAACCTGTCTATGTGGATTATCACATGCACGGTGAATGATCCTTCGTATTCATTCCTTATTAAATTATGGAAATGATTTGTCTACGTGGATTACTGCATGGCGAACGAAAATCTATGTGCAGTTTCATATATTATATTGTACTAAGTTTGTTAAAGTTTTGGCTTCTATACTCCATGAATTTAGTATTTGCGCTTCATCCAGTATCTTTTCATGGAAATATTCTTCTGAGCATTCTTGAATTTTACTCTATAAAGAAGTATCATGTTGACAATTTGGACGTTATTGGTTCCTGAATAAATTAATTCCTGAACTTGTTTTATTGAATTCCTATATCATTGTCATCATCCTCATGTTTATATTATGTTGAAAGTCATATGTGGCCTGTAGTGCATAGATGGACTTGGTATGATTATGACTAGGGATCATTCAGTATAATCATGACCATAATGTTACAAAAGATGTGGTAAAGGTCCTCATTGGCCCGTAGTGCATTGATGGACAATTGTTGGCATGATCATGACCATTAATGAATATACGAATATCCTTTGCCCGTAGTGCATGGATAATTTATGGTCGTGATACTAAAGAATATCCTTGGCCGTAGTGCAGGGGTGATTCGATGATGTGGATTATTTATTAAGCTGAGTCTCAGCGATAAAAGTGATGAAAAACCTTTTAAATCATAGAAGATAGTAGATTTTATGCCCTACTTGACTCTTCTAATGGATTGCTTGTTTCGCTGCAGTTAAACTTTTTGTTTATTATATTCTATCAGTTTAACATTGTTGAGGGCTAATGATAATTTATTCTGCATTATCTTAGTCATAATATTTCTTACTAGGCTAGTTGAGCTCACCCTTTTTCTTTCATTGTTCTCTTCAAGAAATGAGAACGTAGTCGGGACTAGTCGGGGAATGGAGTGACGGTCAAGATGATAATATTAGTAGTCCTCATTATTCTATAAAATAGTGTGATAATAAATGTAATGAGGACTCCTTTGAGTGTCTATATTATCTAGATGACAATATTTGTATTAAAACTCACATCATATGTTTTGTCGTATTTTACACGATAGTTGTATAATTAAGTTTTTAATTGTATTTTGTACCATGTATTTGGTGACTCAAGATGGGTGATGTATACCTGTTTTGGGGGCGTCACATTTTCCCTATAGAAAATGGCCACCCAAGCCCTCTATTTATAGAGGGGGGAGGTGTAGGTATACCTGCGGCAACCCCAGATGCACCTGCGACTGCCCGAGGTGCCCCGAGCTTCGCGGGTTCTGTTGTCTCGAAGTACGTGCACGCATCCAACGTGATGTTCGCTCGAACTTTTAGAACTTCAATCCGGGCATCCGATTGAGGTGTATAAGACCTTTTTTCGAATGGTGTTATTGAGAGTTACACAAATGACATGGGATTAGAGGTTGTACAAAGTTAGGAAGGTGAGGCCATGCCTAGGTCTTTAGGCTTCAAATTCTATATGGTGTGTTGTCTTCTTTAATAGTCACTCGGGATTGGAGCTCTAGTTCTTGTAGGACATTATTGTGTAGAATGTATGTTAAAATGTTGTTGAGACGGCGTGATATGAGATCGAGGTGGAAAAATGACATTTTTTGCCCCTCACTGTGGTTATCTCCTTTGAAATGATGTAGCGATCGTTGCTTTCGTGGTTATCTCTAAGATTGAAATTTCTTTGTGAGTCTGAAGGTCCTCAGGGTTGTCTCTGAGGTATGCCTGACCTCTCGGGGTTATCTTTGAGATTGGAACTGAGTGCCTCGGGGTTATCTTCGAGGTTAAAACTGACTGCAAGAGTTGAGATGAGCTTTTCCGGGGTTATCTCCGGAAATGCAACTACACTCCTCGGTGTTATTTCTGAGATTGGAATTGGAACTCCCGGGGTTGTCTTCGGGA
Organism: Panax ginseng; assembly: GCA_020205605.1. Lineage (NCBI taxonomy): Eukaryota > Viridiplantae > Streptophyta > Magnoliopsida > Apiales > Araliaceae > Panax > Panax ginseng. The sequence continues at coordinate 64,976,020 of CM035150.1, forward strand.
CTTGAGTATCTCGGGGTTGTCTTCGGGACTTGAGTATCTCGGGGTTGTCTTCGAGATGGAAAACGGATGATTACGGGGTTATCTCTGAAACTTGAAATTCACTCCTCGGGGTTTTCTCCGAGGTTACAACTGAAACTCCCAGGGTTGTCTCCGAGACTGGAACTGGGTATCTCGGGATTATCTCCGAGATGGTAAGACTGATGATTCCGGGGTTGTCTCCGAAATTGAAGCTACTTTGTCCTTCAGGGTTATCTCTGAAAGACGATTCTGCCCTCCTACAATGTTAGTAACAGGAATGCAAAATTTTTGAGTGTTTACAGATGTCCCTATTTATCATATTCATACAATGTAATGGCATGGACAAGATAAAGAATATTAGACACTTGAAATATGACAAGAAATGTAATGTACTACAGCATGATGTATATGCATGATGTATGTGGTTTGTTGGATTATTTTCCAACAGGATGTGATGACTGTTTGCTCCCATGACTTCTGATGGGGATTGACGTTATCACTGATGACTCTGATGATTTGCTTGGTTGTGTACTCCAGAGATCTCAGAAACTTTCAGGATATTGACATTGGGGTTATCACCAAAGTCCTTAATCCTTGGTATAGACTTCCCACTGAGGATGCACCTCTCATGTACGAGAGACCTGTGGGGATGTGTTTTATCTGAGGAAAACTTGTATAACATATTCCATCATCGGTCCTTTTCGATAAGGATGGTCCTTCCTGGTTTGTGTAACCAGGTCCTTCCACTGCTCTATCGGAGTTACTGCCAACAGTCTGTGTTGTCAAGGTGGCCTGACACTCACTGAAATGTACATCAACGGATGAGATCCCTGTTGTGGATGATGTCAAGGCTGCTTAACCTTTGTTGACATGTGCATCAATGGATGAAATCATCGGATGGTTTCTGATGCTTTGCTGGATTTACTTGTCAGCGACTGAATGTTGTCAAGGTTGCTTGACCTTTGTTAATGTGTGCACCAACGGATGAAATGGATTAAACCCCCGCTGGGGGGAAATGTTATGGAGTTACGACCTCGAACTGATGGCATCAGACCTTCGTGAGGCATTGTCGAGTGTAGTTTGCAACAACTGTGATCATCAGTATAGTAAACCCTATTTCCGGGAGAATACCAATGAGTGATATGTAGACCCGCAATTTGGTCTCTGAAAACCAGGATTTCAGGCTTTTCCGCTCAATTGTGTAGCATTTTTTTTCCTGATTTGACTTTTTTAACTTATGAGACCTCCTTTTTAACTCATATTGGACCGAGCCGGAGGGGTGGGCCCCACCTAGGGGAGCCATAGGTACACCTGCGACCAGTCGTGGGTGGCTTTAAGGCACTTGGTGCTTTCACAAGTCATTTTTATATTGCGCCACACAGGAAATCCAAGAGCTCTTCTTCAGATCTGCTAAGTTCGGGCGTCTTTCTGCAAATTCTGTCACCATACAAGTGTTCTACACTGCCTTGGTAACGTATGCATGTCTTCTTTTCCAGTTTTTATCCGTTGAAAAATGAGTAATCACATGAAATGCTTCTAAACACATAGTAGTGAATATGCATGCTCATATGACTTGATAAAAAATATTGAACACAGTAAATGTTAGTATTTAACCATACTGAACATAATGATGTGGAAAATTTTAACTTTTAAAACAGTCAAATTGGTACCTTGTTATGTTATTTCGTATCCTATTTGAGGATAAATTAGCAAAGGTAGTAGAACAAAGTAATCCTGGTAATTAGGCTACCCTTAAGGATTATGTCTTTGATAGTGTAATTCATATAGGATGTTTATGACTGTGGGTAGGTGTGCTACTGAATGGCCACCTAGTCATTCCTATGTGCATGTGGATAGTCTTGTGTACAAAGGAGACTATGGAAAATTTTTCCAAAATGTAGGCATTGGGTAGTCATGCCTTTTTAACTCTATTATAGGCGTATGTTAAATTAATGCATGCATGTATATAGTCATAAAATGCATTTTGAAAAGTTCTAGGTTAGAGTTTACCACACCCTTTCTTAGGTGATTTGGAGACTTGTGTCCATATATATGGAACTTGATCAACCGAGTAGTTCCCGCAGGACCACTTCAGGTGTGCGGAGGAGGGCTTCTGATATGCCTCGACCCCGTTCAGTTAGACAGCCTGGTCGTCTGGCAGAGGCGGTGATACGTCATGTCTGGGTTGAGGTACCGGATGTTGAAGATGTGGAGGAGGATGTACCCGTTGCGGACCCCGCTCCTGCTGCTCATGTTCCCGTAGGGATATTCCAGGCATTCAGGTGATGATCCCAAAGCTTCTGGGTGATTTGAGTCGACACCCCTCTATTTACTTGCATGCAAACGAGGTACAAGCTGGATTTGATCTTCCTTTTTCCTATTGATGAGGAGCAAGGATTCTGATGTTGATTTTCTTTGTGATGTAGGTTCCCGGATTTACACAGCCTCGAGGGAACTGGTTCAGCAATCACTCTACATATCAGGTTCTGCATCCCGATTATCAAGCGATTGTGCATGGCTGGGGTTTCGAGGCGTTATTTTCCATCCTCCCCCGTCGTTGTCCCTTGGGTTATCTCAGGGCGTTGTCTGAGCCCTGGTTTCACCAGACTCAGTCTCTCCATTTATTAGACTGTGAGGTGATGATGATGCTGATGGATTGGCGATTTATCATTGGTATGGATTTTGGAGGGGCGTTAGTGCCTTGTACGGCAGACATTACTTTGACTGCCGTTAGATCCTTGCTAGGAGTCTCGGTTGAGGCGCTCAAGGGAAGGACAGTCCGTACAGGTCCTCTGAGCATAGATGCTATGAGTGGGCTGTTGAGTGAGCCCATACCCAATGATGTGAGAGTCAGGGATCGCATTCTTTGGTGGTTGTTCCTGATAATCATTAGGGGCTACTTCATAGCGGATAACTCTTCCACGGTATCATTCTCTTTAGTCAGCGCCACACGAGATGTGGACCATATTAGAGAGTATGATTGGGTCTTCTACACCTTTGCCTATTTCCTCAGGGGTATGCGGATGTGTTCGCAGGGCTTGACGGAGGCTTGGCTAGGATTTTACCCATTTCTGCTGGTGAGTATTTCTCTTATGATTTCCCATGTACAGGTTAAGAGTGTTGACTGACAGCAGATGTTTTGCATTTGTGTTGGCAGTTCTAGGCCTATGAGAGGCTCTCATGTTTGCGTCCTGTGAGTGTGTTAGGTTTAGATACCTATCTATGAGGATGAAGATTGCATCACTCTATATTGTCGGAGGTTCCTATAGCTGAGGGTTTCACCCATTGTCGTCTACAGTCAGAGTTGTTGACAGTTGATGATATCACTTGGATTTCCTATTCTGGGGAACTGTGACTCGCCCAAAATTAGGTATACATCACCCATCTTGGGTCGTCAGATACATGGTACAGAATTCAAATACAACTTACTAATACAACTATCGTGTACAATACGACAAAACATAAACTGTGAGTTTGAATACAAATATTGTCTACTAGAGATTATCCAAACTCAAAAGGAGTCCTCATTACAATTATTATCACACTATTTCACAGAATAGTGAAGACTACTAATGCTATCCTCTGGACCATCACTCCATTCCCCGACTCGTCCCAGCTATATTCTCATTTCCTGAAGAGAACAGTGAAAGGAAAGGTGAGCTCAACTAGCCCAGTAAGAAATATTATGACTAAGATAATGCAGAATAAATTATCATTAGTCTCCAACAATGTTAAACTGATAAAATATAATAGGCATCAAGTTTAACTGCAGCGGAATAAGCAATCCATTAAAAGAGTCAAGTAGAAAATAAAATCTACTATCTTTTATGATTTAAAAGGTTTTTCATCACACTTATCGCTGAGACTCAGCTTAATAAATATTCCACATCATCGAATCACCCCTGCACTACGGCCAAGGATATTCTTTAGTATCACGACCACAATTATCAATGCACTACGGGCCAAGAATATTTGTGTATTCATTAATGGTCATGATCATGCCAACAATCATCCCATCAATGCACTACGGGCCAATGAGGACTTTTACCACATCATTTGTAACATTACGATCATGATTACAAGAATAATCCCTGGTCATAATCATACCAAGTCCATCTATGCACTACAGGCCACATATGACTTTCAAAAAATATAAATATGAGGATGATGACAATGACATAAGAATTCAATAAAATAAGTTCAAGAATTAATTTATCTAGGAACGGATAACGTCCAAATTGTCAACATGATACTTCTTTATAGCGTAAAATTCAAGAATGCTCAGAAGAATATTTCCATGAAAAGATACTAGATGAAGCGCAAATATCAAGGATATTCCACTAATTTCATGGAGAGTAGAAGTCAAAATTTTAACCAACTAAGAATAATAAGGAATGGAATAACAACAGAAATCACCATGCATGCGGTACTTCGCATAGGCAGGTTATTCCAATAGAATAATAATAATGGAACCAGGTTAAGTGAAAATCACATCGACAGGATGTTCCAACAGAATAATAAAGAATGGAATAATAAAGACGGAACCAGTGTCCAAGCGTAAAAGCACGAGACGAGTTGTTCCAACGAAATAATAAAGAGATGAGAATAATAAAAAGCGGAACCCGGTAGTCCGTATATACATGCAACATGATGTTCCAATGAGAATAATAAAGACAAAATAATAGAAGAATGTCACCACGTATAGGGTATTCACAGTATACGAGTTATTCCAACGTAATAATAAAGAAATGGAATAATGAAAGTTCTCTTCTTAAATACAAAAGAATAATATCCCTTCTTGTAAAAAGAAATCATATAAAAGTAGTTAAGTAGCATAATACTTTTCTTCTATCTCTCTATAGTCTCTCTCTATAGTTTCTCTCTCTAGAGTTCAATTGAATTAAATGAAAATAATGAAGGAATGAGCTTCTATTTATAGAAAAATGGTACGCATAGTAACTAACTCATGAATAGTCCAGATTGATTTACTTTAATCGATGGTCCATATTTAAAGCAAAATCTTTTAAAAATATAATATATTCTATTTATAATCTAATAAAACGAATAACTTTATAAAACATTTTACTATATAAACACTATATGCGAGCACTTTATACATAATAAAATATAATATATTCTAATTATTGTCTAATAAAATGATAACTTTATAAAAGTATTACATTTTATATAAAAATATTTTACTATGCAAAATACTATGCGGATAACTATGCAACACTATGCATAATAGAATATAATATATTCTATTTATAGAATAACTTTATAAAAGTATTACATTTTTATATAAAAAGATTTTCTACGTATTATTACATTAATAATACCAACAAAAGCTGAGTGACTTATCATGTAAGCATCAATAATTAATACCGGTGCTACTATTATGCCACGCCAGACATTATTCTTTCTTTTTAACACCGGGTGTTTCAACAATTAACAGTAAAACTTCCGTACCGTTATTTTCATAAAGTATTTTTATCGTTTTCTCGATCCGATGAATAATTTTTAGTTATAGGGTCCACCAATGATTGTCTTGTTGTATACGAATATTCCCTGTTAAAACGAATATTCCCCAAATCGAATATTATATAACAACTTATACTTTTGCAAAATTTATAAATATTACCCACAACTATAACATTATATCAATTTCACTCCATAATATTTAAAAATAATATTTATAGAAAATTCATCTTTATTCAAAAAGTTGGGGTTTTACAGGAACATTTGACCGTTGGGTTAGAGGATGGGTACCCGACTAGTGTCGAGTACGTGATATCCACCCGTAGGATTCCTCTCCTCACAGATGAAGGATGGGAGCTCTATTTGGGAGAGCGTGCTATTAGGAGCACCACTGGGGAGATTCGTGTATCGATCTTGCCTCCTACCAAGTATTATTGGTCTGTATCACAATCACCCGTCATTGATATCCCATTGATGGACGTTGACGACTTTACACTGTCAGAGGGTCCATATACTCAGGATATGTTCCATCGCAGGTGGTCCCCTCGTACCATCGGAGCCCAGACCCGTGCCACTGGTCTGAAGCCGATGAAATGTGATGGATTAAAGGTTGATCCCAGTACCATATGATAAGTTTTTATGTTTTAATTGGGGATAAGACCGAACCATAAATGGATGCCTACGTACTCCTATTGAAGAGGAGATCAGGTCTGCGTAGTTTGATCCAGGTATAAGAGGTTCAACGCTGTATGTGAAAGGGTGTAGAAGGATGTAGAAGTGTGTTTTTGTTTTGTTTTGTTTTGTTTTTTTATTACGACCGGACCATTAAAAAATGGTTGCCTACGTACTCCCGTGTATTGGGGAGATCAGATCGACGTAGTTCGCCCCATGTGCAGGACGAATTGCAACCAAAACTTTTGATCCCATGTTCAGGACAAACTGCTGATGAAAAGTTTGATCCCATGTATAGTACAAATTGCAGGTGTAAAAAGTTCTATCCCTGGTGGGATAAAACTGCGGATGTGAAAGGTTCAATCCCTGGTGGGATAACCTGAAAGGTTTGAAACGAAGTGGAGTGAAAGATCTGATGATCCGAAAATAAGGCAGCTGGTTTGAAAAGTGTGTTTATCCCTGATGGGGAAAATGGGTATGAAGAAGGGTTGTTTGTAGTGAAGGGTTAGAAAACTTGAAGTGACTTGTGATCTGGTGATCTAAAACCAGGATATTTGTTTGATGGTAACCTCAGACATAGTACCGTTTCACTGTGTCAGAGTTGATGAGCTGTGGAAATTCATCACCGTCTATTTCTTGTAATCTAAGAGCACCTTCTGTCAATACCTCCTTGACAACAAACGGGCCTTCCCAGTTTGGGGCGAATTTTCCCTTAGATTGGTCTTGGTTGTCAATGATCTTCTTCAAAACCAAGTCATGTTATTTAAACTGCCATAGCTAGACTTTCTTGTTATAGGATCTGACGATCCTTTGTTGGTATAATTGACCATGGAAGATAACAACGATTCGCCTTTCGTCTATTAGAGACAGTTGGTGATACATATCTTGTAACCATTGGTCTTCATCCAGCTGAGCGTCTATCAACACTCTGAGGGATTCCATTTCCACCTCTATAGGGAGCACTGCTTCCATCCCATAGGTTAATGAGTAGGGGGTTGCCCTAGTGGAAGTACACATTGAAGTTTTGTAGGCTAATAGAGTCAGAGGCAAGAGGTTAGGCCATCCATTGTGATTGGCAGACATCTTTTACATGATCTTCTTGATGTTCTTAGTAGTCGCTTCAACAACACCATTCATCTTTGGATGATAGATGATAGAGTTGAGATGTTTGATGTGGAATTATCTGCATAACTCCTCCATCATTTTTTTGTTGAGGTTCTTAGCATTACCTGAAACAATTACCTCTGGTTGTCCATATTAACAAATGACATTATTTCTGATGAAACCAATAATGACTTCTTTGGTAACCCTGGGGAAGGAGGCTGTTTCTACCCACTTGGAGAAGTAATCAATCATGGTGAAGATAAACCGATGCCCATTACTGGCTCTGGTCTCGATGGGCCCAATCACATCCATTCCCCACATTGAGAAGGGCCAGGGCGAACTCATATTGTGGATCTGAGCTCCCTTGGAGGGGCGTGGATATCATTCCCATGAATTTGGTGTTGATAACATCTCTTGAGAGAGAGCCAGTAATGCCCTATTCTGAGGATCTTTTTAACAAGTAGAGGACCGCTCATGTGCGGGCCACATACTCCACCATGGATTTCATCCATGAGCCTCTGAACTTGGTCCTTGTCCAGACATCTAAGGAGACCTAGTCATGCTATAATAACCCGATATTTTCTATATAATTAAATCAGAAATTTTGCGTATAAATTTTTTTTTTATTTTAAAGGTGAGAATGGGTGCAAGGTAATGTGTATGTATTTATGTGATGAATATAAAATATATTTATTACATGAATAATTTTAAATAATTTTATTTTAGAAATTATTGATCATTATAAATTATATTCTTATAATAATTAATTTTATAGTAGAAATGTTTTTATTAATTATTTTCCATGAAAATATGATTATCATGTTATTTAAATAATATATGATATGATTATAGAATTATTATAATAATTATTTTATTATATGAATTTATTTCAGAGTAATTAAGCTAATTATTTAACTTAATTAATAATATTGTTGTATATGACAGATAAATCAGATATAGAATCCAAACCCTAATTTTGGATTCTGATCAAGCAATGAGAATAATAATATAATATTAATTATATTTTGATTTTTCAGTGCTATAAATATGTACTGTATGTACGCATTGTTGATGATTGGTCAATGATGGTGCAGTATTTGAAAACCCTAGTTTGGAAGTCAAGTAAGACCTTAAAATCTGTTTAGTAACTGTGTTATATGATTTATGTTGTGTGTTATATAATTGTATGATTAATTAGGTAGACCCTAATTAATATTTAAAAAACCCTAGTTCAAGCTGTTAAACCCTAATTTATTGTTAAAAACCCTAATTTGAAACTTAAATCGGAGTTTGTGATCAGTCAGAAATTGTGTTAATGTGATTAATATCTTGTATGGTAGATTTTATTGCTAATTAGAGGAAAACCTAATTAGTAATTTAAAACCCTAATATCTAGAACCCTAATTTGGTGATTAAAAACCCTAATTATGATTTGGTAGCCCTAATTATCAAAATTATAAACCCTAATTACAAAAATTAGCAAGGTTAACTAGCAAATAATACCCTAATGTTCATGTATAGGGTAATTAGAAACCTAATCTAATTAAGGAAACCCTAATTACAAATTTTAAAAACTAAAATTTTATTTTTTTTAAACCCTAGTTGCTAAATCCTACAATTTCTTTATGCTAAATCTTACGGTTAAACCCTAAGGGCCAAACCCTAAGGGTTAGAACAAATGACAAAATGGCCATTAAAAGTATAAGTTCAATGACCAAAATACCCCTCTTTGGATTTTTTTTAATTTATAACTTGTAAAAATTGCAAAAACCTTTAGTTGGTGACCAACTATGTTGACATTGCGCCAAATATCTCAGCAAATCAGTCCATTATTGCCAGGAAACTAGCCAACACATAAGCCATTCATTCTATCAAGAGATTATAAAAGATTGAGAGAGAGAAAATGTACTCATTTTGCTCATTTATTGTCCAAGCTCTCACCAACTCATTCTCTCACAAAACCTACAAATTCTTTAAGTTTCTCAGTTATATAAACACCTCTTAGAACACCTAGATCAGATTTCGAGAGCTAAGTTCTAAGATTTGAAGCTTGAAGGTATAACCCTAACTTTTATTTTGATCATGTATGCTAAGAAATTTTTTTTGTTTAAGTGTTTAATCTTGTGTTATGAGATGTTTTTAGATGATCTATGATGATCCATCATGAATCCATAACATCAAATGGCTTTAAAATGATGATTTTTCAAAACTGTCCGAGAACAATTTTTATGGTATGACAAGCAAATGTCAGAGCCCATAGATTCTCCCATGTTTATTATTTTTGTTGTTTTAAGCTTTGTATGTGTAGGCTGACATGAGTACTTTATTCTGGAACTGGAATCGTAGTCAGTTTGTCCAGATTTCGAGTTATAATTGGTCAAAGTCGGTTGACCGACCATGACCTAGTATAATTCTGGGTAACCCAGAAAGTATGAACAGCGTCTGACAATATTTTTTTAGCTCCTTGATCTGTCAGTTGTTTTAGTATTTTTGTTGTTTGACTAAGATGATGGTTGGATATTGTAGTGTTACATTTTTACTACACGATCAAAGTTTAAGATAGCCCAAATCATGTCTAGACTGAAAATTATGAATGGTCAAACCTACCACCTTGTCCAATTGACATAGGTTTCGGGTTTGGCGAAAATGTATTCAAGAACACTATATACAGTTACGTCATTATAGGGCCCTTTAGCGACAAATATTTTCGGAAATTAATTATTTTATTTTAAAGACCAAAAATTAGCTTTTAATTATTTTTAATATATTTCATAAAAATATAATATTTTTGAGATATTAAATGTATTTAATTTATTTAATTATTATATTAAATAAATTAGTTAAAAATGATTTTAATACTTGAAAATTATTTAAAATTATATTATGGTATAAGAAAATATTTTTAATGACTTTTAATATTTTGTGATGAATTTCATTAATTAATTAATATTAATGATATTTAATAAATGTATTAAATAAATTATGAAAAATAGATTTAATGATTTAAAAATCATATAAAAATGATTTAAAGATTTTAAAAATATTTTAAGTTATAAAATATAACTTTTGATATTTTGTCATGAAAAATATTAATATTTTAATAGTAATGATATTAAAATTATTTAATAATTATATTAAATAAATTAGTTTTAAAATGATTTTAATATTATAAAACTCATTTTAAATGAAATTAAGGTGTTTAAAAATATTTTAAGTTATAAAATATAACTTTCAATATTTAAAGGTAAATCTCATTAATTATTTACTATTAATGATTTTATAGTTATTTAATAATTATTTTAAATAAATTAGTTTGAAAATAATTTTAATATTATAAAAATCATTTTAAATAAATATAAAGTGTTTAAAGATATTTTAAGTTATAAAATATAACTTTTAATATTGAAAGAATAATTTCATTAATAATTTAATATTAATGATATTAGATGTATTTAATAATTATATTAAATAAATAGTTTTAAAATTGTTTTATTAATTTAAAAATCATTAAAAGGATATAAATGAAGTACAATTATTTTAAGTTATAATTAATGACTTTTAATATTTTGATAGATAATTCATTAATATTTAAATATTAATGGTAATTATTTAAAAATGATTTCAAATTTTTAAAAAATTATTTAAGGGTAATATTTGTACTTTAAAAATATTTTGAGTTATTATAAATAACTTTGATATTTTGGCGATAGTTTCATTAATAGTTTAATATTAATTAAATGTTAATGATAATAGAATTGTTTAATATTTAAATCATTTAATAATGATTCTGGTGTTCTAAAATTTATGATAAATTATAATAAATGTTTAAAAATTATTATAAGTCATTTAAAAATAATATGACTGATACTTACATATATTGAACTTCAGATTAGAGTCTTAGACTCGATAATTACCCGATAAAGTCGTCGGTACACCGACATGTTTCAGAAATTGATCTGGACTTAGATATTTTGACTGTATTAATGTTTGCTTGTGATTCAATGACTGTTGGATGTGACAATGTGATTATGTTATGTGCTGACTGCAAATAGCAGTACTATGTGTTATAGTATGTTATTCTAATCGAATGAATGATCTTATTAATGATAGGTTGTGATATAAAAGATAAAACTAAGTTGCGTATTGTAAGCAGCAGACCAAGCAAGTATCTTGCCTTTGCATTTTCTTTATGCAATGGACATGAGTAAGAAAGTTTCAGATTTATATTATTATTGTACCAGATTATTAACCCTATTGTTATATATATACTATCCGATCATTGTTTATCAACATGATATTATATTATATAAATCATATATATATTCTGTTCGTTAATTTCTAAATATGGTTATACAAGTGTCCTCACTTGGATAATCATTGTTGTGACGCCCCCAAAATAGTTCCAATCCACCCAACCCATTTTGAGTCGCCAAATACATGGTACAGAAAGCAAACTACAACTTCAATAATACAATTGTCGTGCAAAATACGACAACACATACTGTGAGTTTAAATATAAATATTATCTTCTAGACAATATCCACACTCAAATAAGTCCTCATTACAATTATTCATACACTATTTTACAAAAAATAGTGAGGACTGCTAAAACATCTTTCTAGAACCATCACTCCATACCCCACTAGATCCTATGTTCTCACCTCCACGAGAACAAAAATGGAACAAAAGGAAAAGGGTGAGTGAACTAGCCCGATAGAAGAATATTATGACTAAGATAATATACAACAAATTATCATTAGTCTTCAACAGGAAAAAATCTGATAGAATATGTGACACCCCCAAATTCGGGTTACCTAACCCCCAAGTTTGGTGTTCACGATCCACATTATAATAACATCTAACTACCCATTCAAATAGAAATAAGAATACATAACTCATTAACATAAGTTGTTAATACATAAGTCCCAGGTTTGTTAACCTTAAAATTACAAACATACCCCTTAGACAAACAAAAAGGGTTTACAATACAACATAATAATAACACTGTTCATTATACTACTCCAGCATCTTGCCTTTGTCTATGTTCTTCTTTGACCCGCTGGCCTCTTCGTTCCTAGCTGAAATGTTTTATTTATAGCAAGGGTGAGCAACTAGTTTGCCCCGCAAGTTAAGACATACAATAAAGGTATATGAATCAACAAAAACAGACTATCTATTTTAATAGAATGAAACCAAAGTTCGGTGAACTTTGAAATAGCTGAACAAATCGTTAATCAATAACAAGTCTTCTCATATTCTAGACAATGCAATATTTTGATAATGAAAGAGTACAACGCTTTCAAGGTTTCTACGATATTCTATTGAATAATCAAGAATCAATTCTACACAATAACAAAGTGGAATATTTTCCAGATTTATGCTGAGCGATCACACTTGATCTAGAACTTATTTTCTCGGGTATCTATCAAAGATTTTCTTTGATACATACACAGGAGTATCAAATAACCATAAAGATTAAATCATACCCCTCTGCAAGTACTTAGAGCCGGCCAACTCCTTGTACCCTATATTATGCATAATACTTAGGTCAGCATGATGGTGAATATCGACTTAAAATTTTGTTCCTTTATATAAAGGTTTGTTCTTCTCAGATCTCGAATCAAGATTTTGATTTAACAACGAAATACTGTGATTTCAAATTCTATTTACTTATCGATCTAGCCGAAATAATTGGCATCGATCTATCAATAACAATTGAATTCTCTTCTCGAATTTATCAAGTTCTAACAAATGTTAAATCTAGCGAAATAATTAGCTAAGACATTTCTCAACATAATTTGACAATAAACATGAATTATACATCTTGTCAATTCTATCTTCTATGAATATGAAAATCCAACAATAGTTATTCTACAATGGTATATTCTCCGAATCAGTAATTCAATTTGAATTATTAAACATGCACTAACTGCGAATAATCAACAATAAATTCCATGGACATGGTATAATTAGCAATAATTAACCATAATAATTGAATGAATATAACTCAAGGTTGAGTTAGGAAACTTGTCTTCCTCGTTGATTACAACTACACAATATAATTAACTACGTTCGTAAGACCTATATTCAACAATGTCGGTCTCATAATTAGCACAATCATTTATAACACGTAACACTGTATTTTATGGTCAAACTTCTCCTAGACACATTACCACATAGCCACATTAGTGTTTATAAACTATATAAACACTTAACAAGTCTAACTAGTTGATGCAGTTGGACTTGGACTCCATTCTTCTTGTTAATTACGGTCACCTTATCAGAATGATTAACACATTGATTGTCAATTAAACTTGGTCTCTAAGCTTCAATATTATTTTAGATAAGTCAAATATCGTTTATAATATTTTTGAAAGCTTTTAATAATTTATTAACAATTATTATAATTTATAATAATTTTTCAAACACTTAAATCATTTTAAATGATTTAATTATCAAATAATCTTATCATTATTAATATTTAATAATATAAAATATTAATAACATACTTGTCAAAATATTAAAATTATTATTAATAACTTTAAATATTTTTAAATCATTAATATTCTACTTAAATGATTTTTAAAATTATTAAAATCATTTTAAATCATCACCATTAATATTTAAATATTAATAAAATTATCATCAAAATATTAAAAGTAATTAATTATCACTTAAAATATTTTTAATTCATTTTTCTCATTTTTAAATGATTTTTAGAATAATAAAATCATTTTTAATTCATTTATTTAATATAATAATTAAATAAATCTAATATCATTAATATTAATTTATTAATAAAATTCTCCAAAAATATCGAAAATTATATTTTATAATTTAAAATATTTTCCAACACTTTATTCTTATTTAAAATGATTTTAAATTAATAAAATCATTTTAACTTATTTATTTAATTTAATATTTAATTAAATATAATATCATTAATATTAAATTATTAATGAAAATTCTCTAAAATTATTAAAAGTCACATTTTATAACTCAAAATATTTTTAAATACATTATTCTTATTTAAAATGATTTTTATAATATTAAATCATTTTTCTCTAATTTATTTAATACACTAATTAAATAAATTAAATACTTTTAATATTTAAATAATTATAAATATTAAAGAAAAATATTCTAATTAATCAAAAATTATTTTCATAATTTAAAATAATTTTAAAACCATTTTAATAATTTTATAATTTAATTTCTATTTTAATTAATTACACGAAAATCGGAAAATAAATTAATTAATCACTTCATTAATAGGCCTATATAGCGACACTTAAGCGTCATTGTTGGTGTTCTTGAGCTCAAGAACAACGGCGACAAACGACTTAATAAGGGTCAACGTTTGTTGAATTCATAGTTTTTAATTTCTTTCGTGTTTTACGGGCTATTTTATGCATTGATCTTGTAGTATACATAAGTACTACAATTATAATGCATCACCAGATCCATAACGTAAACATCTAGCAAGATCTAGCCATCCATAAATAACTTTGTCGACATAGTTTTTGGTTTTCCGGGTAACCCGAAACCCAAAGCGATCTCTTAGTACCACCTTTGAAATTTATTTAATCGTATGTTCCTGTAATGATTCATGTGTTCTTAAAGTTCATATATGTAGTCCTTATGGCAAGGAACAATAATATAGCAACAAATCGGTCCAAAAACATAACAATGATCCGATTTGATGAGGTCAAACCCTGTCAGAAACTTGTCTAACGTTTTCTGGAAATTCCAGAAAACAGGATTTGATACCGGATGTCTACTTTGACCATCCACTAGAATCGATCACTTGATTGTTTTAAGATATCTAAGGCCACGGATCTAGAGTCAGACCAACAGGCTACAACTATGTTACAATATAAACATCAAAACACTAAAAACCTGATAGATCAGGGGCTAAACAAAACTTATGGAGACTTTGTTCACATAGTTTACAGGTTACCCAGATTTTGGCCAGGTCATACATTCAGCGGTTTTGACCATTATATCTTCGACTCGGACATCTAATGACTATTCTACCTTTTTGCAACAAAGACCACATAACGAGCTACAAATCAAAACAATAAAACATCAAAAACAACAAAGCGAACAAGAATTCATGGCTCTGACATTGGCTTGTCGGACCACAAATTTTGTTCTTGATGATTTTTAAAAACACCATTTTAAGGCACTTTGATGCTATGGATATATGTTTGATCATCATAGATCAACATAAAACATCCTCTAGCAAGAATCTAAACACAAAAACATAAAATTTTTCAAAGCATACAAGATCAAAAATAAAATTAGGTTTATACCTCTTTGTTCTTATCAAATCTTGATCTTGATCTTCCTAATCTGATATTAGTTGATCAAGGAATGATTCTAGGACTGATATACTTAAGGAATTCGGAGCTTTAGGAGAGAGAGAGAGTTGGTGAGAGCTAGGTTGGACAAATGACCAAATTTTGTGATTTTCTCTCTCTTGAATCTATATATAATCACTTAGATGCAATGTATGGCTGGCATTTTCATTTTAGGTGGAGGCGATGATTTTACTCCTTAAAGTCAATATAGTTGGTAAACAACTAAAGGTCTTGGCCAAAATTGCAAGTTACATAATTAAAAATCCAAAAAGGGTATTTTAGTCATTTACAAAATAATTTTAATGGCAAATATGGATTTTTTACAAACCCTTAGGGTTTAGGGTTTGGGTTAGGGTTTAGGGTTTAGACCCTTTAGGGTTTATAATTTTATTTCCAAAATTTTTGAATTTTGATTTTCAAAATAGAAAATTAATATTCCTAAATTATAATTAGGATTTAATAATTATATTAATATTTCCTAATCATAAAATTCAATCTTGCTAATTAGGATTAATATTCCTAATTAAAATTGTTTAATTTAGCAATTAGGGTTAAAATGGTCATTAGGGTTTATAACCCACGAATTAGGGTTTTAATTAGAAAAATAAATTTTCTAAATTACAATTAGGGTTTGTAAAATAGAAATTAAAATAACTAAAATATAATTAGGGTTTTCTAATCATATTAAAGTGTAATACACACATTAGGCTTTCCAATTAGTTTTAGGGTTTCCTAATTAGGGTTTTAGGATTCTCGGATTCAAAATTAGGGTTTCCTGGCATACAATTAGGGTTTCTAATGGTACATTAGGGTTTCTAATTCTGAGATTAGGGTTTCTAATCTCTTATTAGGGTTTATTATTTTTAAACCTTATCCGATCAATCATTGATCAAAAATTCTATATTGTTCAAACACATACATATTAATATAATTATTTTAATTATATTTTCTATCGAATCCCTATCCGGCAATTAGGGTTAGGGTTTCTAAAGCTTGTTAAGCACAACTCTACTCTAAATTTATTAGTCAATACACAAATTGACTTTCTCGAGACTCGTATCACAGATACTTGTCACAAAATTGATAATTAATATTAATATTAATAAAAGAAATTATTCGCAATTTTTTTATTATTCAAAATCTTAGGTTATCACATTCACCCCTCCTTAAAAGGATTTCGTCCTCGGAATCAACGCTTTCTTATTCTCTAAAATCTTTTAAAGTTGTATCATCAATTCATTTTTATCAACACAAAATAAATTTGTGTTTCAAATTCTAACCTGTGACTTGAATCTATAAAAGAAAACAGTTCACAGAATTATCTAACTCATAATACTCGCGTAATTAAATTTCTAAACGAAATCATTACATCTTTGCGCTACCTCTGAGTAGCCCTTTGCATCATCTTGTAGCCATATGTTGAATGTACGCAGGCGTTGGTCTTCTGGGGTCTTGAGTCCTCGAGTTGCCAAGGTTTCGCCACTAGGTCCCTTGTTGCCACTTTCCTTTTCTGCATTCTTCTTCGGACAGTTCCGAACCAAATGATTAGTCGATCCGCATCCAAAGAAACCTTGAATTTTCTTCGGACTGGGACAATTGGGCGACATGTGCCCCTCTTGCCCGCAGTTATAACAAACTCCTTTCTTCTTCAGGCAAACTCCTGCATGGTTCTTCCCACAATTTGCACACGGCCCCCTTCCTTTCCTATTATCTTCAGTTTTGCTACCCGTTTGGGTATTCTCGCTCCATTTCCTCTTATTCGGGTTACTACCTCCACTGCTTCCTCTGTTATTTATCTTCTTCTTCTTATCCTGATGAAATCGAGACGCAGCTTCGCTCCCTCCTTCAGCAATTAACGCCTTTTCCATCAACGCCGCGAACGTGTTAATTTGCAATACCGCTACCTTGTTGAATATTCCTGGTTTCAGTCCGTTCTCAAATCTTCTTGCCTTTTTCGCCTCTATGTCCACCTGATGAGGTGCAAATCTTGCCAGCTCGTTGAATTTGGCAGCATATTCAGATACCGACATGTTCTCCTGCTTAAGTTCTAAGAATTTGACTTCCATCCTGGATTGCATACTCAGTGAGAAGTAGTTCTCAAAGAACAGTTCTTTGAATCTTGTCCACAACACCACTGTTGTACCAGCTCTGGCCTGATTAGTCTCCCACCAATAATTGGCTACTCCCTTCATCAGATAAGTTACAAAAGGTCTTTTCTTCTTACGCCCTTTCATGTGATGATGAATGCTTTCTCCATCTCCTTCCTGCAAGTTTGTGCTTCAATCGGATCTATGGTTCCTTTAAATTTTGGCGGTCCTACAGCTTTAAAGTCTTTGAAGTTAGCCAATCTATCTGTTGGCTGTCCTCTCGCCCTTCCTCTTGCTACTGGAGCTCTATTCTCCATAGCTTGGGCTATCATATCTACGAAATTCTGCATTGGGTCTGCTTGACCTCCTTCGTTATTTACTGATTGTTCTTCCCGTTGGTTTCGATTTTGTCGCCTAGGCGGCATAATCTGATTTAAATAAAAATCGTACATTAATTCTCTATCTTTACACAAATTCTTAACACAATAAGAATTCAATACAAAATTCTCATATAATTGCATATTTATTCAAATAGCACATAGTACATTTAGTACTTCACATATTACTATCCCTTTTTCAATCATATCAGGATTATTAACACAACTTTACACAAAAAGTTGCAATTCTCCCTTCACACATAATTATTACCAGTTCGTCAAACTTACCACACCTATGAGTTCAGGAACTTGCCATAATTATATGAGTGTATGAACTTATCCCAGTCAGACCTTTGGCGTCCATTCGCTGAGGGGTTCAAAACATTTCATATAATTATGAGTCATTAACTTACCATAAGTATGAGTTTTAAGAACACACAAATTAATCTTAATCTTATATTCATATAGAAAATAAAGATTTCATTCATACAAACATATTTATATTTACATATGTTCACACATCATTTTTGATATTACAACACTTAATATCATAGTCTTCTACCCAAAAGATACTATTACATATATCTAAGTTGTCTACCGACCACTCCCTTCACCAGTCTTCTTCTTGATGTGACACTTGTTGAATCCGTGACCCGTCTGCCCACATGAAAAACACTTCCTCAAATTCGGCTTAGGACAATGCAGAGAAATATGCCCTTCCTGCTTACAATTGAAACAAACAATCTTCCACATCATGCATTCTCCAACATGAGTCTTTCCACACTTGATACAGGCTTGCTTCTTCTTCGGGCTTGACTTTTCAAAATTAGGGCTATTGTTGTCCCTCTTTCTCTTTTTCTTGTCTTTCTATTGCTTGATTGTCCTTTCAGACGATCCACCACCTTCAGTCTTCATCCTTTCCACCTGCGCCTTGAGCTCATTCCGTTCTTCAGTCATTTCGCGTAACGCTCGCTCCGTCTTCCACAGTTCCTCCAAGAGAAATGCCTTACTCCGAAGTTCTTGAACTTCTGCAGCTAGTTGATCTTGTTCTTCAACTTTATTCTTATTCTTTTTCTCCACCTTAGCTTGCTCAGACTCTGCCTCCTCATCTCCAATCAGATACATCTCGGGATAATCATCATGATCGCTCCCCAGATTGACCATGGGTTCATCTTCTTCCACCTTCTCAACCAATTCACTTTGCGCTGGCACCTCAGCTCCTGGCACTGGCGCAACAACCACTAGCATCTCCGCACTCGTTTCATCTTCTCCAGACATCCTACAATCAGTTTAAACAACTTGATTAGTACTCCACCAGTACAAACTTCTCACACTATGTGTACACTTATCTCACTATTGATGCACTTCGGCAATCCCTCACTTAGAACTCTAAATAAGTTTTCTTTATCTCACGTATGGTAATAATCCTAGGGTTTTCCCCCACCCCACTTAAGGTTTATAACCTACGGCTATTCTACTAACTGGTGACACCTTGGTCACTACAGCTTTGATACCCACCTATGACACCCCCAAATCCGGGTTACCTAACCCCCGAGTTTAGTGTTTACGATCCACATTATAATAACATCTAACTACCCATTCAAATAGAAATAGTAATACATAACTCATTAACATAAGTTGTTAATACATAAGTCCCATGTTTGCTAACTTTAAAATTATAAAAATACCCCTTAGATAAACAAAAAGGGTTTACAATACAACATAATAATAACACTGTTCATTATACTACTCCAGCATCTTGCCTTTGTCTTTGTTCTTCTTTGACCCGCTGGCCTCTTCGTTCCTAGCTGAAATGTTTTATTTATAGCAAAGGTGAGCAACTAGTTTACCCCGCAAGTTAAGACATACAATAAAGTTATATGAATCAACAAAAACAGACTATCTATTTTGATAGAATGAAACCAAAGTTCGGTGAACTTTGAAATAGCTGAATAAATCGTTAATCAATAACAAGGCTTCTCATATTCTAGACAACGCAATATTTTGATAATGAAAGAGTACAACGCTTTCAAGGTTTCTACGATATTCTATTGAATAATCAAGAATCAATTCTACGCAATAACAAAGTGGAATGTTTTCCAGATTTATGCTGAGCGATCACACTAGATCTAGAACTTATTTTCTCGGGTATCTATCAAAGATTTACTTTGATACATACACAGGAGTTTCAAATAACCATAAAGATTAAATCATACCCCTCTGCAAGTACTTAGAGTCGGCCAACTCCTTGTAACCTATATTATGCATAATACTTAGGTCGCGCGCAATGTTCGATATACGACTTAAAAATTTTATTCCCTTTATATAAAAGGTTGTTCTTCTCAGTCACAGAATCAAGATTTTGATTTAACAACGAAATACTGTGATTTCAAATTCTATTTACTTATCGATCTAGCCAAAATAATTGGCATCGATCTATCAATAACAATTGAATTCTCTTCTCGAATTTATCAAGTTCTAACAAATGTGCGTCTAGCCAGAATAATTAGCTAAGACATTTTTGAACATAATTTGACAATAAACAAGAATTATCTGTACTGTCAATTCTATCTTCTATGAATATGAAAATCCAACAATAGTTATTCTACAATGGTATATTCTCCGAATCAGTAATTCAATTTGAATTATTAAACATGCACTAACTGCGAATAATCAACAATAAATTCCCTGGACATGGTATAATTAGCAATAATTAACCATAATAATTGAATGAATATAACTCAAGGTTAAGTTAGGAAACTTATCTTCCTCGTTGATTACAGCTACACAATATAATTAACTGCGTTCGTAAGACCTATATTCAACAATGTCGGTCTCACAATTAGCACAATCATTTATAACACGTAACACTGTATTTTACGGTCAAACTTCTCCTAGACACATTACCACATAGCCACATTAGTGTTTATAAACTATATAAACACTTAACAAGTCTAACTAGTTCGGTCTGGTTGGACTTCGGTCCATTCTTGGTGTTCTGGTCACCTTATCCGACAATTAACACATTGATTGTCAATTAAACTTGGTCTCTAAGCTTCAATATTATATTAGATAAGTCAAATATCGTTTATAATATTTTTCGGAAGCTTTTAATAATTTATTAACAATTATTATAATTTATAATAATTTTTCAAACACTTAAATCATTTTTAAATGATTTAATTATCAAATAATCTTATCATTATTAATATTTAATAATATAAAAATATTAATAACATACTTGTCAAAATATTAAAGTTATTATTAATAACTTAAAATATTTTAAATCATTAATATTCTACTTAAATGATTTTCAAAATTATTAAAATCATTTTAAATTATCACCATTAATATTTAAATATTAATGAAATTATCATCAAAATATTAAAAGTAATTAATTATCACTTAAAATATTTTTAATTCATTTCTCTCATTTTTAAATTATTTTTACATTAATAAAATCACTTTTAATTCTTTATTTAATATAATAATTAAATAAATCTAATATCATTAATATTAATTTATTAATGAAAATTCTCCAAAATATTGAAAATTATATTTTATAATTTAAAATATTTTCTAACACTTTATTCTTATTTAAAATGATTTTTAAATTAATAAAATAATTTTTAACTACTTTATTTAATTTAATATTTAAATAAATATAATATCATTAATATTAAATTATTAATGAAAATTCTCTAAAAATATTAAAAGTCACATTTTCTAACTCAAAATATTTTTAAATACATTATTCTTATTTAAAAATGATTTTTCATAATATTAAATGTAAGACCCCAACTTATTATAAATAAAATCAATTTCCTCTAATTATTATTGTGAATAATAAGGTGTTAATTTGATATAATTATCTGCTTATGAGTGAAATGTGCAAATTTTGCAAAATATGCAAGTGGTTATAAAATAATCATTGTTGTTTGGGAATATTAAATGCATTTATAAGTAGCGATCATTTCAGGGGCCCCATAACATAATAACAAATTGGATGAAGAAAATGACAAGTTTAAGTTTTTATAAATAACGGTGTAGTTATTACAGCTAACAACTTTATTGGAATACCCGTGGTTAAAATACGCGAATACTGCGTGGATGCACAAGTATTGATGAATTATTGATCCTTACGTGAAGGCACTACTCAATAATTGTTACGATGAATTCTTTATTCAATATTTTATTTTATTGATTCAATAATTGTTGCGTTGATATTTTATATTATTGTTGTTTCAATAATTGTCATCATTTATATTTTCCATTATCGATCAATAAATCATATTATTTGAATAATATTATGAGATAGCATTAATGGCAATGTCTAGAAAGTTCTGTGAAGGAGAGGTTTGGTCACCTAATCAAGCTACCAAGATGAGGAGAAATTCTTATTGAAGGCCCCTCTTTCTGTAGAACTACTTAGTTGTCATAAATGTGGTTCTATAATATTATTTGTGAATAATTAATTATTGATTCATATGATAAGGAAATATTCATTTTATGTGGATATAAATGTTGGATATATTTATTGTGGTTAAAAATGAAGGAATTAATGTTGAGGTGTTTTATTAGTATTTTGTCGGATTTGAGGTATTAAAAATCAAACTAGTATTTTTTGAGATATATTGCGGGAGTTATAATTTTTAATCCGACCGTTGGATCGTTGTAATTTTTGGATATGTTATACATATATATGTTGAGTATGTGTCCATAAATTTTGAACCGTTAAAAATTAGCGTATGATTTGTTATGAATTTTAAGAGGTGGCTGATTCGGAAATCAGGTTATAAATCATTTTGGTGGAAAATTCTAGAATTGGTGGGCCCCACTCTTGGTTGGTGAAGAAATGTGCTGAGATTTTTATTCAAATGTGGTGGATTTACGATTCAGTTCGGCATACCATCCTCAAACGGATGGACAATCAGAGAGGACTATTCAAACTCTTGAAGATCTATTAAGACTCTGTGTCCTAGATCTCAAAGGGAGTTGGGATAAACACCTACCATTGGTGGAATTCTCCTACAACAACAGTTATCAGGCGAGCATAGGTGTGGCTCCATTTGAGGCGTTGTATGGAAGAAAATGTCGTTCTCCAGTATGCTGGAACGTGGTGGGTGAAGCAACATTGTTGGGACCAGAGTTGGTACGCATGACTACAGAGAAGATCCAAACAATTCGACAACGTATACAAATGGCACAGGATCGACAAAAGAGTTATGCGGATCTTCATCGGAAGGACGTGGAATTTAATATTGGGGATCATGTATTTTTACGTGTTGCACCATGGAAGGGAATTACAAGATTTGGGAAGAGAGGAAAGCTCAATCCAAGATTTGTTGGTCCATTTGAGATTCTTGACCGAATAGGAAATGTGACCTATAGACTCGCATTACCTCCAAGTATGTCTCGTGTTCATAATGTTTTTCATATATCCATGCTTCAGAAATATGTGAAAGACCCGAACCATATTATTAAGGTTAGAACCGGATGAGATAGCCAAGATTTAATGTACGAAGAAGTACCGTTAAGATCTTGGATAAGAAAGAGCATGTCCTACGCACCCAAGGTTATACCATAAGTTAAGGTTTTGTGGAGAAACCATGCTATTGAAGAAATGACCAGGGAGTTGGAATCGTAAATGAAAGCGAGGTATCCTCACCTTTTGAAACACTGTGCACGTATGTCAATTTCGAGGACAAAATTTCATAAGGAGGGAGGTTGTAAGACCCCAACTTATTATAAATAAAATCAATTTCCTCTAATTATTATTGTGAATAATAAGGTATTAATTTGATATAATTCTCTGGTTATGGGTGAAATGTATAAATTTTGCAAAATATGCAAGTGGTTATAAAATAATCATTGTTGTCGGGGAATATTCATTTGGTCGTGGAATATTCTTGTTGTTTGGGAATATTCGTGACGATGAAGTAGCGATCATTTATGGGCCCCATAATGTAATAAGCTCGTCGGATGAAGAAAATGACAAGTTTGAGTTTTTATAAATAACGGTGTAGTTATTATTCACAATTAACATTTGTTGGAATACCCGTGGTTAAAATACGATGTCTGGCGTGGATGCACAATATTGATGAATTATTGATCCTTACGTAAGAAGGCACTACTCAATAATTGTTACAATGAGTTCTTGCTCAATATTTTATTTTATTGATTCAATAATTGTTTGCGTTGATATTTTATATTATTGTTGTTTCAATAATTGTCATTACACATATTTTCCATTATCTGATCAATAATTCATATTATTTGAATAATATTATGAGATAGCATTATTGGCAATGTCTAGAAAGTTACATCAAGGAGAGGTTTGGTCACCTAATTGCTTGCGCCAAGAAGAGAGAAATTCTTATTGAAAGCCCCTCTTTCCTCGAAAGCAGTGCCGTTTGTCATAAATGTGGTTCTGTAATATTATTTGTGAATAATTAATTATTGATTCATATGATAATGAAATATTTATTTTATGTGGATATATTTATTGTGGTTAAAAATGAAGGAATTAATGTTGAGGTGTTTTATTAGTATTTTGTCGGATTGGAGGTATTAAAAATCAAACTAGTATTTTTTGAGATATATTGCGGGAGTTATAATTTTTAATCCGACCGTTGGATCGTTGTAATTTTTGGATATGTTATACATATATAAGTTGAGTATATGTCCACAAATTTGAACCGTTAAAAATGAGCGTATGATTTGTTATGAATTTTAAGAGGTGGCTGATTCGGAAATCAGGTTATAAATCATTTTGGTGGAAAATTCTAGAATTGGTGGGCCCCACTCTTGGTTGGTGAAGAAAGTGGGTGGGAATAGTAGCATGTAAAGCCATCAAGTTGCAGGTTAAGTCTGCTTCGGCATGCTAGCATTTTCCTATAAATAGAGGGCTAAGTTAGAATTGAAAATCACACCAGAAACAAGTTTTCTCTCTTTCTCTCTCTAGATTATTGAGTGTATTTTGTGAGTATTTAGATACTTTGTGAGTTTCTGTTAATCAGTGTAAGTTTCCTTCAGCCTTATACCGATATTCCGATCAGAAGTACTGATATTTTGAGGTAAGGGGTGTTATATTCTTCTTAAAATGATATTTTCTTCAATATCATTATACCGAAATGTTGGTATGAACTTTTATCAAATTTAGAACTTTTTGTGTCTGGGTTACTATTCACGATATACGGGTAATTATTCACGATATCGATACTATTCACGAATCACTAAGACTATTCATCGAAAAATGAATTTTTTTCTTTTTGTCCAAGATGTCTATTATGGTTACTATCTTTGATTGTATCCATGTTTTGATCATTATTTTTGAATTACGCTTCAAAATTGGTTATTTCGAATATTATTGAACTTAGATAAACCGTAATATCTAATCCTTAATATTTGATCTCATTATCTCAATTTGGATTCGTTTTCTTTAAAATATTTTCATCATCCTCAAATTCCTAAATGATGATACAAAATGAATATCTTTGGCTCAGTAGTGCAAAGATGAATGATTACCTAATGAATATCTTTGGCCCGTAGTGCAAAGATGAACAGTGTTGAGATGAATACTGACCAACCGGTGATACAAAATGAATATATTTGGCCTCAGTGATACAATGATGAATATTTGATTCAAGATGTATATTGATTGATGTTACCGAGATAAAATATTGATGATGGACTTTTAAATCTTAGAAGATAGTAGAATTCTTTCTCTACTTGACTCTTCTAATGGATTCTTTGCTTTTCATTGCGCTTGTTGATCTAAAACTTGTCATGTCTATTATATTTTATCGATTATTCCTCGTTGAAGACTAATGATAATTTTTTGTATATTATCTTAGTCATAATATTCTTTCTTCGGGCTAGTTGAGCTCACCTTTTGTTCCATTTTTCTTCTCGGAGGTGAGAACATAGCGAGAACTAGTCTGAGGTACGGAGTGATGGTTCTAGAAAGTTGTTTTAGCAGTCCTCACTATTTTTGAAATAGTGTATCAATAATTGTAATGAGGACTCCTTTTGAGTTTTTATACTCTCTATTTGTATTTAAACTCACAGCTTAATGAAGTTGTATTTTTTTCTGCATGCCATGTATTTGGCGACTCGTAATAGGTGATGTATACCTATTTTGGGGGCGCCATAGATTGGTATCAAAGCTTAGGGATATGATCCCTAATGAGATGTGAGACAAGAACTAGGAGGGGAGAGACGGGGAATTCCTTCACTAATATGACCTGACTAAGTTTATTTGGTATTTATTTGGTCGGTCAAGGTATAGGGATAATATGTTGCATGACTATTAACCCTTGTTTTATGGCGATGTTAAAGAATGGCAACGAGAACGTTAATAATGGAGTGAATCGGACTGGAGACACCTTTGATCACTACCTGTGGGAACGTGGAGCAGAAGGCAATAATCCTCCACATAAACAACGTTATCGAACAAATGATGAATGATGGGATATTTAGAAGCTTTTTGCAGTTCATGCAAAACCAGACGAGGGAGACTCGTGCACAAAATACGGGTGGAAATGCTAGCAATGCGCGGCTTTTCATCGCCAAGCAGTTCAAAGAGTTGGGACCACCAGAATTTAAGGGAAAGCCGGATCCGATCATGGCGGAAACGTGGGTCAAACAAATTACCAAGATATTCGATGTCTTGGGATGTACAGAGAAAACGTAAGGTTCCATTCGCCACCTTTATATTCGCGATGAGGCGGACTCATCATCGGTGGCGATCATGGAAGCGCATCTACCAAATTACCCTTTTCGGCATGTCTTGGGAAACGTTTGAGAAACTATTCAAATGACAAGTACTTTCTCGAAAGTATTCGTCATATGAAGGAGGTGGAGTTTATCGGTGGAACAAAACAACATGACGGTGTCCCAAAGACGAAGCGAAAGTTTGCGAGTTATCCAGTTTGCACCTCATTTGGTGAAAATGAGGAACGAATGACGAGGATGTTTCTGAGAGGTCTAAAGCCCGAGATTCGACAATATTTTATCTCTCATAAATTTTCTTTATATTCAGATGTTGTAAACAGGGCTCAATTATTAGAGCGAGATAATGAGTATGTTCAACCGAGGGAACACAACTAGGGTCATCTGGAATGGCGCGGGCCATCATCGGAGCAATGACAACCAGAGGGAAGGAAAGCATTCGGACAAAAGCGATAACCACTCTGGTGGTAATCGTGGCCGTGATAATAGAAGGAGCAAGTCGGGAGGAGATTTCAAAAGAAGAAGGTACAACAATGATAGCATAAAGACGTCAGCACCAACATCAATTGTTTCTAGGGGAGGAGAACGACCACCGGTCGTATGTTACAAATGCGGGAAAGAGGGATACATCAGCCCAAACTGCCCACAACAATCCAAGGTGTGTTATAACTATGGAAATGAAGGTCATATAGCTAGAGATTGTCTAGTTGCAAAACCAAGTTCAACAAGGATGGTGACTCCAAAGGCTGTCCCGGACAAGTTAAAGTCGGTGGTTCCTGGAAGGGCGTTTGTCGTGACTGCCCAAAACGTGAGGAACCCAAACGAGGTGATCACGGGTAAGCTAATCATAAACTCTTGCGAAGTTTATACCTTATTAGATACCGGTTCTACCCATTCTTTTATCTCTCCTGCTTGTGCTCAATGTTTAAACTTGACTCGGAGAAACTAGACTTTGACTTATCTGTTGAGACTCAATTAGAGAAACTTTCGCTACATCTACTGCTTTTAAATCTTGTATGATTCAAGTTTGCATCCATCACATTACTGTGAAGCCTTATTTCGCTGAAAATTCTTGCATTTGATGTGATTTTGGGGATTGATTGGTTAACCACGCATCATGCTAAAATTGATTGTTTTTGTAAGGTTGTTAATTTTCATATTCCTAACCAACCTATTATGCGAATTCAAATAACTAAACCACTAAAATCACCACCGCCATATCAAGCCATAAAGCTATTCGCTTATTGAAAAACGGATGTCAAGCTTTCTTAGCCCATGTCACGGACTTGAACAAAAACACGCCGATTTGAATACTATTTCATTGTTAGTGAATTTCCGATGTATTTCTGAAGAACTTCCTTGGTCTACCCCAAAACGTGAAGTTGAATTCTTTATTGACCTTGAACTCGCACAAAGCCCATTTCTAAAACCCCATATCGAATGGCTCCTATTGAACTTCAGGAGTTAAAGGTCCAACTACAGGAGTTGTTGGACATTGGTTTTATTCGTCCTAGTACATCTCCTTGGGGTGCTCCTGTGTTATTCGTAAAGAAGAAAGTGGGAGTATGCGACTTTGTATTAACTACCGAGAGTTGAACCATGTCACTATCAAGAATAGGTATCCGTTACCTCGCATTGATGACCTATTTGACCAGTTGCAAGGAGCACAATTCTTTTCAAAGATCGATCTTCGTTCTGGATATCATCAGCTGAAGATTAAAACTGAGGATATTACAAAGACTACTTTTAGAACTCGGTATGAGCATTATGAATTCTTAGTCATGTCATTTGGATTGACTAATGCTCCTGCTGCTTTCATGGATATGATGAACCGTGTGTTTAAAGAATACTTGGATCAGTTCGTTGTTGTCTTTATTGATGACATCCTCATCTATTCCAAAAGCCGTGAAGATCATGAGCACCATTTGAAGCTGGTACTACAAAGGCTTCGTGATAACAAGTTGTATGCCAAGTTGAAAAAATGCGAGTTCTAGCTTGAGGAAGTAGCATTCCTTGGACACGTGGTGTCAAAACATGGAGTATCTCACGACCGAAGATTGAAGCCATACAAAGTTGGGAGCAACCAAAGTCGGTGACCAAAGTCACGAGCTTTACGGGCTTAAATGGTTATTATCGGAGATTCGTGGAAGGATTTTCTCGAATCGCTACTCGCTAACTCAGCTAACTCGTAAAGATATAAAATTCGGTTGGAACGAGGATTGCGAGAAGAGTTTTCAAGAACTCAAGAGAAGACTCATTTCGGCACCTGTTCTGATAATACCATTTGGTTCGGATGGATTTGTTATCTACAGCGATGCTTTAGGCAAAGGGTTAGGATGTGTTTTCATGCAACATGGGAAAGTCATAGCCTATGCCTCTCGGCAACTCAAAGAATATGAGAGGAATTATCCTACTCATGATTTGGAGTTGGCAGCAGTCATTTTCGCGTTGAAGATTTGGAGACACTACCTGTATGGGGAGAAAGTGGAGATCTATACAGATCATAAAAGCCTCAAATATTTCTTCACCCAAAAGGAACTCAACATGCGGCAAAGACGTTGGCTCGAGCTGTTGAAAGATTACGATCACACCATCCAATATCATCCTGGAAAAGCAAACGTGGTAGCTGACACATTAAGTAGAAGATCATATACGGGTACGAGTGCAATGTTGTTAACACAAAGGTCCATTTTGTATGACTTGCAAAGGATGGAGATAGAGATGAAGGCTCCAAGTACCCACGTGATGATATCAAACATGCGAGTAGAACTGACTTTAATCGATAAAGTTAAAGCTGCTCAAGCTACGAACATGGAGCTGATGCGTATGAAGAAGAAAATGCAAGAAGGTGCTATTCCAGAAGCAAGAATTGATGAAGAAGGAATACTTCGAGTCAACTCCAGACTTTGTGTTCCTAACGATTCTGACTTGAAGCATAGAATCATGATGGAGGCACACAACACACCGTTTTCAATCCATCCTGGGAGTACCAAAATGTATCATGATCTTTGACATACATTTTGGTGGAGCAATATGAAAAGAGAGATTGCGGAGTTTATCCCGAGGTGTTTAATTTGTCAACGTGTAAAGGCGGAGCATCAAATGCCAAAGGGTCCATTACAACAACTTAAGATTCCAAAATGGAAGTGGGAACACATTACTATGGATTTCGTTATGGGTCTTCCCAAGGTTTCTCAAGGCATAGATGCGATTTGGGTTATTGTTGATAGATTAACCAAGTCTGCCCATTTCTTGCCCATACGTGAGACTTATTCCCTCGAACGTCTTGCTAGTATATACGTGAACAAGATTGTGAGATTGCACGGCATGCCAGTATCCATAGTTTCGGATCGTGACCCAAGATTCACTTCACGATTTTGGGTTAGCTTACAGAAAGCTATGGGCACGAATTTCATTTATCTGGGCAAGATACCATCCTCAAACGGATGGACAATCAGAGAGGACTATTCAAACTCTTGAAGATCTATTAAGACTCTGTGTCCCAGATCTCAAAGGGAGTTGGGATAAGCACCTACCATTGGTGGAATTCTCCTACAACAACAGTTATCAGGCGAGCATAGGTGTGGCTCCATTTGAGGCGTTGTATGGAAGAAAATGTCGTTCTCCAGTATGCTGGAACGTGGTGGGTGAAGCAACATTGTTGGGACCAGAGTTGGTACGCATGACTACAGAGAAGATCCAAACAATTCGACAACGTATACAAATGGCACAGGATCGACAAAAGAGTTATGCGGATCTTCACTCCAAGGACGTGGAATTTAATATTGGGGATCATGTATTTTTACGTGTTGCACCATGGAAGGGAATTACAAGATTTGGGAAGAGAGGAAAGCTCAATCCAAGATTTGTTGGTCCATTTGAGATTCTTGACCGAATAGGAAATGTGACCTATAGACTCGCATTACCTCCAAGTATGTCTCGTGTTCATAATGTTTTTCATATATCCATGCTTCGTAAATATGTGAAAGACCCGAACCATATTATTGCGTTAGAACCAGATGAGATAGCCGAAGATTTAATGTACGAAGAAGTACCTGTTAAGATCTTGGATAAGAAAGAGCATGTCCTACGCACCAAGGTTATACCATAAGTTAAGGTTTTGTGGAGAAACCATGCTATTGAAGAAATGACCTGGGAGTTGGAATCAGAAATGAAAGCGAGGTATCCTCACCTTTTCGAAACACCAGGTACGTATGTCAATTTCGAGGACAAAATTTCATAAGGAGGGGAGGTTGTAAGACCCCAACTTATTATAAATAAAATCGAATTTCCTCTAATTATTATTGTGAATAATAAGGTATTAATTTGATATAATTCTCTGGTTATGGGTGAAATGTATAAATTTTGCAAAATATGCAAGTGGTTATAAAATAATCATCATTGTTTGAGAATATTCATTTGGTCGTGGAATATTCTTGTTGTTTGGGAATATTCAATGACGGCCAGTAGCGATCATTTATGGGCCCCATAATGTAATAACCGCGAGATGAAGAAAATGACAAGTTTGAGTTTTTATAAATAACGGTTAGAAGTTATTACTGCTAACACTGCTTGGAATACCCGTGGTTAAAATACTGATGTCTGGCGTGGATGCACAATATTGATGAATTATTGATCCTTACGTAAGAAGGCACTACTCAATAATTGTTACAAAGAGTTATTTGTCAATATTTTATTTTATTGATTCAATAATTGTGCGTTGATATTTTATATTATTGTTGTTTCAATAATTGTCATTACACAAGATATTTCCCATTATCGGATCAATAATTCATATTATTTGAATAATATTATGAGATAGCATTATTGGCAATGTCTAGAAAGTTACATCGAGGAGAGGTTTGGTCCCCTAATTGCGGCGCCATGAAGGAGAAATTCTTATTGAAAGCCCCTCTTCCACGGAACTATGCGTTGTCATAAATGTGGTTCTGTAATATTATTTGTGAATAATTAATTATTGATTCATATGATAATGAAATATTTATTTTATGTGGATATATTTATTGTGGTTAAAAATGAAGGAATTAATGTTGAGGTGTTTTATTAGTATTTTGTCGGATTGGAGGTATTAAAAATCAAACTAGTATTTTTTGAGATATATTATGGAGTTATAATTTTTAATCCGACCGGATGGATCGTTGTAATTTTTTGGATATGTTATACATATATAAGTTGAGTATATGTCCACAAATTTGAACCGTTAAAAATGAGCGTATGATTTGTTATGAATTTTAAGAGGTGGTTATTTGAATCGTTTATAAATCATTTTGGTGGAAAATTCTAGAATTGGTGGGCCCCACTCTTGGTTGGTGAAGAAATGTCTTTGAGATTTTTATTCAAATGTGGTGGGTGGGAATAGTAGCGAGGTAAGGCCATCAAAGTTGCAAAGTTAAGTCTGCTTGGCGGCATAACATTTTCCTATAAATAGAGGCTAAGTTAGAATTGAAAATCACACTAGAAACACGTTTTCTCTCTTTTTCTCTCTAGATCATTGAGTGTATTTTGTTAGTATTTAGATACTTTGTGAGTTTCATTAATCGCAAAGTTTCCTTCACCTTATAATGATATTAGATCGTAATACTTGATATTTTGAGGTAAGGGGTGTTATATTCTTCTTAAAATGATATTTTCTTCAATATCATTATACTTAAATGTTGGTATGAACTTTTATCAAATTTCAAACTTTTTGTGTTTGAAGTTACTATTCACGATATATGGCACTATTCAAGTATACTGACACTATTTACGAATCGACACTATTCAATTTAAAAAATAAAATTTTTCTTCTTTTGTTCAAGATGTCTATTATGGTTACTATCTTTGATTGTATCCATGTTTTGATCATTATTTTTTGAATTCGCTTCAAAATTGGTTATTTCGAATATTATTGAACTTGGATAAACCGTAATACTGAATCCTTAATATTTGATCTCATTATCTCACCGGATTCGCTTTTCTTTAAAATATTTTTCATCATCCTCACCCTAAATGATGATACAAATGAATATCTTTGGCACTGTAGTGCAAAGATGAATGATTACCTAATGAATATCTTTGGCAGTAGTGCAAAGATGAACAGTGTTGAGATGAACATGACTAATCGGTGATACAAATGAATATCTTTGGCTGTGAGTGCAAAGATGAATATTTGATTCAAGATGTCTATTGATTGATGTTACAGGATAAACTATTGATGATGGACTTTTAAATCTTAGAAGATAGTAGAATTCTTTCTACTTGACTCTTCTAATGGATTGTTGTTTTCCATTGCGCTTGTTGATCTAAAACTTGTTGTCTATTATATTTTATCGATTATTCCTGCTTAAGACTAATGATAATTTGTTGTATATTATCTTAGTCATAATATTCTTTATCGGGCTAGTTGAGCTCACCCTTTTGTTCCATTTTTCTTCTTAGGAGGTGAGAACATAGCAGGAACTAGTCGGGGTATGGAGTGATGGTTCTAGAAAGTTGTTTTAGCAGTCCTCACTATTTTTAAAATAGTGTATCAA